>CM034149.1:159910394-160551103 GCA_019776745.2 Taxus chinensis
TTGGTCTTGATTGTGATACCGTAGAAAAAAATCATGATGAAAATGTACATGCGCATGATGTTATTTCTCATACTAGTCAGGATGAATGTAAAGTTGTATCTCATACTTCCATTTCTGAAAATGTTTCTAATGATTGAAAAGATACATCTCATGATAGTTCTTCTCCTACTTAATTATATGTTGATGATGCACTTGATGAATTACTTGCATGCAAAACTTTATCTGATACTGATGATATTTATAAGCATGAACATGTTAGTAACGATTTTACTTCTCTTAAGACTGTTAAATGGGAATTTTCCACTCCATTTTCATATACTTTTGAGACTGTTTTTGATGATATTCATGATGATTATTCCGTTCCTACTAGCTCACCTCTTATGGTTTCTTTTGATTCTACTGCTAGTATTATCGCTAATATTCCATGTTCTTCTCCACCTCTTTCCTCTTCTTCTTCTCTCGATGAAATCCATGCTACTTCTTCTATTTCTACTAGTGTATCACCTCTTATTTCTTCTACATCTACATATAGTGTGCCCATAACATCTTCATCTTTTGATTCTTCTTCTCACATTTCTATGATCACTCATAATGGCGAGCTTCAATCTCTCAATGTGAATCTTACATCTTCACAAACTTTACACTATATAATGCATACTTTGCACATGCTTGAAATCTCTCTCACACAACTTCTACCACATACTATGCACATTATTCACTCTATGTCACTCTTGTATCTACTTTTACATGCTACACTCATTACCCTATGACACACTCTAGTTCCATGGTTTATACTTGATTGTTGAGGGTCTAAACCTAAAATTAACCTCATCACCAGCTCGAAGACACTCTATGCTCTAGGCTTTATTGATCACATATTTCTAGTGTATATGATCAAACCATTTCCCGATGACACACTCTTGTTCTATGGTTCATTCTTGACTGTTGAGGGGGCATGTATAAATGAACCTCAATTCATGTATCCACATCCACTTAGGGGGCACGTTCCTCCTATCATACTCGTACTGCATTCCATTCAATCTCATTCACAACATACTGCATATCTTGGTCACATTTACTCTTGCTTACATGTAAAATTTTTACACATGCTAGATAGATATCTTGTATGTCATTATATTTCTATATACACATGCGCATTCACTTTCGTTCTAGTTGTGATCGCGGACTCTACATAGATTAATACACATAGCATGGATGTTTGGTGTAGTACCTCATACTAGTCCCATAGGGGATCCTGGGGGCATCCAATTTTGTATACACATTATAGGTGTTATTGTTTCATTCTATACTACTTCATATTTACTAGCACACTACTATATTGAATCGTACACGCTTTGACAAAAATGCTAACAAGTGCTTCATGTGTAACATTTGTCTTATAGGAACTATCTGCCATCGTGGTTATTGGATGATTTACTTACTATTTGTTTGTCTCTATTTATTATTGTATGTCATTGTTTGTGGGATTTGGCCTATGTCTTGTCTTGATCACTGCTTGTATTCTTTCACCCACTTTGGCCCTAATTGTCTTGTGACATTATGAGTGATGTCCCACATTTACAACCTGCTTTTTGAACGTTATTCATTGTCTTCTTGTTTGCTAGGTTACACTCTATTTTCTATATGTGTGCTTATATTGTTTACACTAACATTTGTTTCCTACCCACCATTTTCATGTACCTTGGTTTCTACCAAGCACATTTCCCTCCTATATATTCGTATCAATTCAACATGGGCTCCTCTTTTAGGCCGCATCCTACTAGCGACATCGCATACACCCAAAATTAGGGAGGCATCATTGGGTGAATCAATCACCCCATTCAGTAGTCTACAGTCATAGTTCAATACAGTTCAACACATAATCAACACAGTCTACAATCTCAAACATGGCTCAAAAATAGACTTGGGTCCTTATTCTAGCATAGACATTAATGCCCAGATACAAACTTGGGTGCCTATGCACTTCTGTCCCTTCCTAGGATCCTAAGACCAGGGGGCAGATACATAGTTTTTCTCATATCAGCGCGATTGTCAGCAGTTCACAGAGAAGTTTACACGATATAGGCACAATCCTCTAGCAATTAGTACACAATTTATCTTCCTTTTTTAGATCGAACTGAATCGAAATGGATTGAACTTGAGCAAGATAGGATCACACCATCTACAATGGTGTATAAATTTTGGGAAGTAGTCAAAGGATGGAGAATAACACTAGATTTTTCTCCCTACTCTACTTCTATTGTGGCCTGAGATTGCCCCAAAAACTTGCACTTGGAGTGAGATCGCCCTGAAAAATTGTTCTTTTACAACATCTTCGGGATCCTCTCTATCTCTTTAACTCATCACGGATCAGGTGCACATGTTCCTTTTTTCTTTTTTTCAACATTTTTTCACATTTTTTACATGCGTTTCATACATTAGGATTGGAACTTTTATTTTAAACACATATTTGACTACTTGTTCGTTCTTATCTTTAGTAGGTTTGTCCTTATGGGAAGTGGTAGTCACATCAATCACACTTCAAGGATGACATCAACAAACAAGTACAATGCGACATCTACACATACGCTTTCACCCCTAGGGTCATCATCATCACTTTTTACTTCCTCTTCTTTAGCTTCCATGCTTCACTTTTTATCACTCCACACTTTTTCTTGTCTCTTGGATATAATGTCCCTTTTCCCCACATGATATCAAAAAAAAGAGTTTTAGGTCATTTCCCTTCGTGGCCTAGAAGAAGAAATTAATGAAGGAAGATGGTAGTGAACTAAGTAATATTTTAATTAAATAATTATTAAATAATAAAGGGGTGGCTAAAGTAAAAGATAAATAAATAAATATGGGTCGGTCAAGCATAAAACAAGCTCTTAAAAAGGTGATCATGTTTGGGAAGAGATGCCACCCTTGGGAAGAATACATAGGGGTGTGGGGCACTCATTTGAGCATTGACTTGACTTGTAATCATCTAATTTCGGAGAGAGTACTCTCACAGCCAACCTATTGGGACAAAAACCCACTTAGAGGTCTCTTGAAAGGGACGAAAACCTCTTCCTTGTGACTTTAAACAATTGAACTTCCTTGAATATATATATATGTGTGTGTGTGTGTGTGTGTGTGTGTGTATATATATATATATATATATATATATATATAATCTCTGCAAATCTGATTTAGATTGTACATTTTCAAATTCATATCAATTTATTCTATCCTATTCTTATTTTAATTTCCAGTAGTGTTCATTTATCTTTCCTTGTTCAATTTGGTCTCTAAAATTTAGAGAAATAATATAGAAATCTTTGATACATATTTATAGAAGTTTGGTGATGATTTTTGGGCTATTTGGTGAAGATTAAAATCACTACAATATAAATGTCAGTCTGTTGTAATTTCATTTCCAGAACAGTAATTTTAATTAAAATCCCCATAAGGGTCATTTTAGTGGTATCAAAGATTTATCCTCTTAAAGCTTGATTGTTGATTAAAAGTAAAAACAAATAATACATTCACTACCAGAGGAGAAAGAGGAAAAATGAAGAAAAGATCACCGAAGAAAAACCCATGGATTCCGTTGAAGAAAAAATAAACCAGCTCATTGTCGGACAAGAGAAGCTTATTGATGTTATGGGATTCTTAGCACTTTCTCTTTAAAAAGTTGCAGAACCAAAAGATCCTAATGAAAGGGGAAGTTAAAATAATAGAATCCATGTTGGTCATTCTTCCTCTCATTCTTGAGGGTCGAAATGGATTCCAAACTTCATCAAAAAAGAAGCCACACCAAACATAGAGTCTCATCATGGCAGCGATATTCCAACTAAATTTACAAAATATATGCCTTTTTCAAAAGACATTAGAAGAGCCATGAACTTCACTCAATTCATGGGGTTAGAAGGAAGAAGATCTAGGCTAGAATCAAGACATACTTCCCATGGTGAAGTTCAAAGTGCTTTAGGGAAATTGTCTTTTTCTTCATTTGATGGATCTACGAAAGGCATTGCACAAGCATGGATTCACAAATTAAACACTTATTTGTCTCTCAAACCTTAGAAGAAGAATAAATTAAATTTTCCATGCTACACTTAGAAGGAATTTCCCATGAATGGTGGTTCCATGGATTGGTGACCCAGGGCCACAATAAGATACATACATACAATGAGTTTTGCCAAAGACTCATTGATTGTTTTGACTGAGTATATCCAGAAGTTCATTTTTGTGAACTTGTCCAAATCAAAAAAGAAGGCACCATAGATGATCATGTCGTTGATTTTCAAATATTATCAGTGATGATCGAAGATGTGTCAGAAAGACGGTTAATTGTCCTTTTTGTTGAAGGACTAAAGTAACCCTTAAGGGGGTTGGTTCAAGCCTTTGATCCTATGTCCTTACAGGAAGCTATCAAGAGGGATTTGAACTTAGAAGGAGTTGCTCCAAAAACAAAAACAATCAACATCATGCCCAAGACTGGAGGGAAAGGGGAACAAGCTCCTAAACAACCTAAAGACACAACTACAGAGCATCCAAATAATACCTTGTCTTAAGTACCTCAGGACTTGCAAAAAACAAGCATTGAGAAGGAATCAAGGAAACAATTAAGAAGGAAGAACCTTTGCTTTTCATGCAAAGATCCATATACCCTAAGACACCAATGCTTGGGAAAGGGAAAGGTGCATTACATAGAGGTGGTGTATGATTCTGAAGAAGATAACATTGATGATAGGCAAGAAGAAAAGGAGGAAAAGTTAGAAGGCACCCTTGTTAAACTATCTGGAGCATAGAGATATCACCCATTTAGGGTAAAAGGAAATCTACAAGGCCAGAAAGTAGTAGTTCTCAAAAAAAGCAGAGCCACTCATAACTTCATCGATCAGAAATTGGTGAAGAAAATGAAGTTGAAGGCTAAAGATTTCAAGGGCTTTAATGTGACAGTGGTAGATGGATTCATCCTTTACTACACCGATAAGATACCACAACTCTCACTCACCCTAGGAGATTATACGGTAAGGGATGATTTCTATGTTATCAACATTGGTGAATTTGATTTGGTTTTGGGTGTTCAGTGGGTTCATTCCTTAGGATAATTCACCAAAAAATACCAAAGTATGGAGATCCAATTCATGGTGGGAGACAAGAAGGCCATCTTGCATGGAATAAAATGAGGGACGCCACATATAGTAACAACAAAGATCATGGAGAGAAATTTCAAGAAAGGGCAGGTTACATTGGCAACACATTGTCTAGTAAGAGTTGATTGTTATTCCTCCCAATCTACTTTTCATGTTGATATACAAGCTATACTTGACAAACATGCTAAGGTCTTCAATGAGCTTCCTCATGGATTGCCACCGGAAAGAGGTTTTCAACATGTGATTGAATTGGAACCTGGCTCCAAGCCAATCATAACCACTCCTTACCGCCACCCTCAGATATATAAAGAAGAAATTGAGAAGACCATCAAAACTTTATTAGATATGGGATTTATCAGACCAAGTTCCAGTCAATATGCTTCTTCAATAATATTGGTGAATAAGAAAGATGGTACATTGAGAATGTGTATTGAATACACGTTATTAAATAAAAAGACCATCAAGAACTGGTATCCCATCCCTAGGATCGATGAATTAATAAATTAATTACATGGAGAACTCTTATTTTCCAAGATAGATTTGAGATTGGGATATCATCAAATAAGAGTCAAAGAAGAAGATGTACACAAGATGGGATTCAGATGTCATTATGGGAATTTCAAATTCCTTGTCATGCCTTTTGGTTTGACAAATTCTCTAGCAACATTCCAGTTTTGCATGAACCATATTTTTGGTAAGCAACTACAGAAGTTTGTACTTGTTTTATTTAATGACATCCTAATTTATAGCAGATCTTGGGAAGAGCACCTTCAACATTTATATATAGTGCTGAGTAATTTAGAACAACATTCTTTGTATGCTAAGAAGTCCAAGTGTGAATTTGGTATGCGTGAAATTTTGTATTTGGGACATGTGATGAATGCATAAGGAGTTCACGTTGATCAAAGTAAGATACAAGTAATTTTGGATTGGCCTACACCAGCCAATGTATCTCACTTGAAAGGATTTTTGGGCTTGTGCTCTTACTACTAGAAATTTGTGAAGGGTTTTTCTCAAATTGCATCACCATTGACTTCCCTTATAAAGAAAGATGTCTTCAGGTGGTCCAAAGCAACCCAAAAATATTTTGAAAGATTGAAGAGGGAGATGTGTTCATGTACAATGCTCTTTATTCTAGACTTTACTCAGTCGTTCGAGCTTTCTTGTGATGCCTCACGTGAGGGTGTAGGAGTAGTACTAATGCAAAATCAACACCCCATTGCATTAGAGAGCAGGAAACTGAAGGAACATGAGAATAAATTATCCATCAATGAAAAATAAATGCTTGCCATTATGCATGCTTTGACCAAGTTCATGAAGTATTTGATTTTTGGAAGGTTTATAGTCAAAACTGACCACAATAGTCTCAAATTCTTCCTTCATCAAAAGAATGAAATGACTGACAGTTCAAAGATGGGTGAGAAGACTTCAAGATTTTGATTTTGATATAGAATATGTTAAAGGAAAACATAACATGGTAGTAGATGTATTATCTAGGAAGCCATCACTCCCTACAAAAGATGAAGACATTGGAGTAGTAAATACGAGGAGCTTACGATTGCTTCAGGGCAAAAAATCTTAGGGAGGGAGGACTGTAATGTCCCTTTTTCCCACATGACATAAAAAAAGGAGTTTTAGGCCATTTCCCTTCATGGCCTAGAAGGAGAAATTAATGAAGGAAGATGGCAACGAACTAAGTAATATTTTAATTAAATAATTATCAAATAATAAAGGGGTGGCTAAAGTAAAAGATAAATAAATAAATAAATATGGACTGGCAAAACATAAAACAAGCTCTTATAATGGGCGATCATGTTTGGGAAGATACGCCACCCTTGGGAAGAATAAATAGGAGTGTGGGGCACTCATTTGAGCATCGACTTGACTTGTAATCATCTAATTTTGGAGAGAGAACTCTCATGACCAGCCTATTGGGACGAAAACCCCATTAGATGTCTCTTATAAGGGACGAAAACCTATTGTTTGTGACTTTAAACAATTGAACTTACTTGAATATATATATATATATATATATATATTGTGCATTTTCATATTCATATCAATTTATTCTATCCTATTCTGATTTTAATTTCCAGCATTGTTCATTTATCTTTCCTTGTTCGATTTGGTCTCTAAAATTTAGAGAAAAAATATAGAAATCTTTGATACATATTTAGAGAAGTTTGGTGATGAATTTTGGGCTATTGAATGTCCCCCTTTTTTTATAAAAAATTAAAAAGAAGATGAAGTCAATTTGCACATGTAATTTTAAAATGAAATTTTATAAATTGTCCAAATCGAATTAAAAAGGGGAAGTTCAACTTCACCTTGAGAAAATAAATAAATGTTTTTAAAGATAAAACAAGTGACTAGGCAAGTCGCATTTTCCTGGGAGCATGTAATAATTAATATTTGAAATAAAGTGATTATTCCTAAGTATGGGTCGACCCATAAGAGCATCTTTTTAATATCCATATGCATTTAATATTTGTTGTTGATGACTTTTAGGCACATTTTTAAATGAGATTTCCTCCTAGATGATGACACCAAAGATGGAGAAGAACTTTGGAGGATGTGCAAGCAAAAGTTATAAAAGAAGATGTGGCTACTCCTTTTTTGGCATGTTAACGGTTTATAAAAACTTATCTTCATGCTTGAAGAAGGGATGTATGCCCACTTATGATAAAAAAACAAAAGGTGTTTATTAACACCACAATTTGTGAAGTGTGTGTGCCCATACAAGCTTGAAATAATAAGTTTTGCAATCATTTCTCTTTATATATACAAGGCGCCATTTTTGGGAGAAGATCTAAGCTTGCTTTGAGGGTTTGAAGTGTGATTTGTGATGAATACCTTTATTTACATGATGTTGGTTCTTACTCAATGAAGTCGACTTGTTTTGACATATGCCAAGAGTGTTTTGGAGTGATTTTGAAGTATTTATAAATATATTGTTTAGATTTATTAATTGCAGATCTGGAACTACATTTATTGACTCTTAAAGTGAAAAGAAAAGTGCTGGAATTGTGTTGTAGATTTTACCCTAACCCTAGCGACTGGGTTTAGGATTTTGGGAGATGTTTTGAGGGGTTTATAGTGTGTGAACAGATCTAGTTTTTATTTTGGATTGAAGCACACAATTTTCCCTTTCCGCTGCACTTGGTTTCATTTTGAAAGAGTTAATATTTTCAAAGTTATGGATTTTCAAAGTTTTCATTGATTTTCAACAGTTTTATTTATTATTTTACTTCTGCAAAAGTATATTGGAAAAAGAAGTATAAATACTGATTGGATTGCCCATCTAAACCCTCACCTTGGCTCACTCCAACCCCATTTGGGTTGTATTATAGCTGACACTAGGGTTAGTTGAGGTAACCCTAGAAGGGTTTATCTTCTAAGTTGTTTGTTTTTACAAGTAAATAATAATATATTACTAATATCCCACAAGGGGATATTACAGGATATTTGGTGAAGATTAAAATCATTGCAATATAAATTTAAGTTCAACTATAATTTCATTTCCAGAATAGTAATTTTAATTAAAATACCCAAAAGGGTCATTTCATTGGCACACTCTTTGGCATCAATCTACATGGTTATCAAGTACACATCTCTATCTACTTTATGTTACCAAGCTTTCTCTCAACAACATAAAGTGGAACAAACTATAGACACTAAATCACAAACTTTGGGTATCTATCTAGTCTTGATCACATACTACTATTCATATGATTCCTAAGTAAGAAAAGTACTAATTGACCCATGTCTTTGGCCGCCTTTACTTGCTTTTTGTTTCCTCTTTTGGTCTTACACTCCCATTGACCTAGTCAGTCTTTTCATGCTTCAATATTTCTCACTCTAGACACTAGCGCCCACCCAAGATGTTAGCGCCAGGTCCTCCCATCCCTTATGGGTGCCCCTGACCTCTTTATATTTTTCTCACCAATTTTGGGTCCTTTATAGCCATTTAGACATCTTATCTTTTTGGTATTCGACCTTTTTGGGGATAATTACAAAATTTAAGCAAAGGAATCATATAAATATAAAGTTATGTGACCATAATAAAGGACCATGTATTAAGCATTATCTATCACCACCTAAGGTTACATCTCAAGAGCATTATCAAGAGCATTCAAGCATTCATTCTAGCTCCACACAAGGGACAAGAGAATGCTACTTCTACATACACTTCATAGGAGGGGAAGTTCATTCTTTCATGCACATATCTATCTACATTTTCTACATCTAGCTACTTGCTTGCTATCAAGTGTGACACACACAGGAGCAACCTAAGGCACAATTTTACATATAACTACATTGGATCTGAGATGTAGTGCAACGCTCGGTCATAAGATCACTTTGTTGATAGCCGAGGATAGTCTGACCCTCATTTTATATATATATATATATATATATATATATATATATATTTAGGATTTGATGTGTTTTGGGTTTTTGTAGGTCATATCTTTATTGCAAGTTATCAACGACATTGACAATCATTGTGCAACATTATAATGATAGACAATTGTTAGGAATTATTTAATTAGTGCTCTCATTATTATATTGTAATATTATTAATATGAGTTATATTATAACTCATTATTAATAATACAGGTTTGTGACAAGCCAACGACCCTACGGAGATCTTTTTTGAGCATTTGTGTAGACTTTGGCACCATAAAGGTATCCTAGTGCCCAAACGCCCCAGTTCTTCCCTAGGAGCCCTGGTCCAGTATTCATCTGAACTTCTACATTTTTCTGGGTTCGGTTACAACCTCTTGTGTTCCATTTCTCCATCTTCGCATAGTCCAGGATTAACTGCAAAATCAGCTAAGTATTCTAACTCTTCATTGCACTTAGGGTTTTATTCATTTTGCTTATTACTTGTGTCACTTCATGTGCGTTATTGATTTATTTATCATTGTGACTTTGAAATAGCCTATATAGGGTTTAAACAAAATTTTATTTTTGTAAATCATTAAGACATGTATACTATTGATGATTCAATACACTAAATTCTCTAAAGTGCTAATCAACATGATTAAACAGTTGGTATCCTAACATGTAAAAAGATTAGTGGGGTTCTATGTCTACACTAAGAAATTTTTCCATTTCCATAATGCACACCTGACATGAAAAAAATTGTAAAATTGATTTTTTCATTAGGTTGCTAAGCATTTCCAACCAATTTTTGTTATAGGTGTCCTTATCAAAATGTTCATTTTTTAGGTAAAGTTGAGATTCCTTTCATTCGAGGGAACATTAGGCTAAAATTTATTACAAATTTTTAAATAATTAAGCTGAAGGCATCTCCCATTGAAAGAACACCTTCTTGGAAAACATCCCTTTTTCTAACGAGCTTTTTCTAGTAGTTTTTTCCAACAATGTCTATTTTGTGGTGCTCAATTTTTTTTACTGCCATTACATCAACTTTGGAAGTATTATCATTAAAATTGACGCCTCTGGAGTGAAAAAGAGAGGAACTTAATCAAACTATTTAATGCACCACTCATTTTCCTCCATGTTTAAGTATATTCCATAGTTATTTGATTTTGGTCATTTCATAGTTACCAACTTTTTGTATCGATTCTTTACCAATTTTTTTGGAACAAGTCTTTAGGTCATTTTTAGTTTTGCAATGTTAATGCGGCTCCAAGTTAATTAGGATTTAACTGCCTAAGCTCCCACAAATTTAATTTGTATACATGGACTTTGTCGCTCAACATCCAAGAATGTTGCTGTGAGATAAACAAACATTTTGATAAACAATTATTCTTAGATTGACAATATAAATGTTGTTATTTGTAGGCCCATAAAAAACAAAAATTTCCACAGATTGTGTTAGATACCACTTAAGAATATGTTTAATATATATGCTTGATCCATATTAGTTCAATTTTGTAAGAATACACACCTGTGTACTTGTGACAAGAACGTGTTTAGCAGTTAAAATCTAAGTGTGAACAATTAATTATCTTAGTATAAATTTTGCATCATAATGAAGCATCATAATGGGGTTAGTTTAGGAATGAGTTGTATGTAATATCCAAGTGCCTCAAGTGGTATAAACACATTCACAATCATAACCCACTATTACAAATAAAGATGATGCATATAACAAGATTCAAGCTTTTGTTGAGAAAATCATGATAGGGAAGGAAAGATATGAAACGAAAAATTAAGCATGACACTTTTCCATTCTTATTGTTAATATTTGCAAAGATTTTTCTTCAAACTATTACAGAAACAATTTTTTATAATTGTTCACCAAAAAAACGTAATAAAGTTTAGACATAGTTTATGTGATTCACATAAAATGTAATAATAAAGTTTCAAATAATCTTCTTTGCAAATCCTAACTACTTATGTTAGAGGGTAAATCCTAACTACTTTTGTTAGAGTGTAAATCCTACTTACTTTTGTTACACTTCCCAACATTTTACTCTAATTAAATTGCTCGTACAAGGCTTCAACTCAAATTACCAAACATATTGTTTTACTCCAACGGTAATATTGTCATACCTTGGCCACCAACGATATATTCCCAACCCCAGAAATACCGCTTAAAAAGCCGCTTTAAAAAAGTCGGTTTTAACTAAAAATGGCGGCACCGCCAAAATATCAGAACTCTGGCTCTATATGCTGTCAAATCCGATCATCTTTCATCACAAAAAATCTCAGCCGTCCATGACAAGCCAGCTGGACGGCATCCCGTCGGCCACCATTCTATAGGATATAAAGAAATTAAACTCGGATATTTGTGTGCATACAAAAACAGGTCGCCAGCCTTGTTTTCAGTTGTTGCGAATCCCACTACAATATTTTCAATTATAATAATAAAACTAATTATTTTTCTACCCGTGGAGTGGGGTTCGATTCCCACCAAGCTTACCAAATCTGCTAAATTCTGTTCGATTCAGTGCCCAGTCATCTGATCGGCTTTGCAAAGGTACGATTTAGTATTTACAGGTTTTTTTTTTGGGGTATCTTAAGCATATTTTTTCGTTAAATTACGTTTTATGTTAGTTTATCGCTTTTTAATTAAAAACATCGGGCTTTTGTGGTACAGTTAGTTGTATCTTTAGACAATTGAGACTCTTATAATTATTTGTCTACAAGTTCTGGGATCTTGTTGTAACTTTGTGGAACTTGGGGGATTTTAACGTTTTGAGGGAAAATTCCTGTGCATTTTCATTCATTTGAGTAAAAGCATTTTTTTTCAAAAATAAAAATAAAAATTCAGGTTTTTGTTTCTTTTGGTACTATATTTCTGCTTTTGTGCCGTTTTAAATATTTACATAATTCAGCTTGGCAAGGCACTATTTATTTGGGGTCGAATCGAGCATTGTTTGGTTTGATTATGTTTTATGCTAGTTTCTGTCATTTTTATCACTTCTGTTGTAGAGTTAAGTGATTCTTTGCATAATTGAGAGTTTTAGATTATTTTATCTCTAAGTTCTGAGATCTGGCTTCAATTTTGTGGTTGTTTTGTGGAAATGAGGGATTTTATTGTTTTGATGGGATAATTCTTGTTAATTTTCATTCATTTAGGGTTTGGTTTTTTTGAGGGTTTTGATTGTTTAAATCGAAGTTTGCTTCTATTGTACTTATATTAACTTCTCTAATATTTTGGCTTCGGAAGGCATGATATGATATGTACTGGTTAATTCGAGTTTTTTTTGGTTTGATCGCCTCATTATAGTTTAGGTCTTGATTTTTAATTATTGTTGTACGGTTAATTGAATCTGTAGACATTTGTGAGTTTTAGCATTTTTATATCTCGAAATTCTGAGATCTGGCTTTAAATTTGCTGTTTGTGTTATGGAAATTATTGCAATTAGTGCTTGAAGGAGAATTCCTGTTCTTTTTCGTTCCTTGGAGGTAGCCATTTTTTCTTTTGTTTCAGGTTTTGTTTTCTTCAGATCAAAGATACTTTATTTCTTCTGTCAAATAAAAATACTTACGTAATTTGGATTTTAATATTTTGTCAAGGTTTTGAGATCTTGATGTATCTTGGTGTGTTAGTGAGAAATTTCTGCATATTGAATTCATTCAAGGTACTTGTGTTTTAGTTTGTCCCAGGCTTCTGATTTTAGGTCAAAATAATCTGCTTGTGTTGAACAGTTAATATCTTGCAGTATAGTCTGACTACGTTGGTAGTGTTTTGCGGAACTTTTGCAGTGTTTTTTTGCTCCCAAGAGGTAAACATTTTTATGTTTTAGTTCAAAATTGCTTTTCTTCCCTTTTCACTATTAAATCTTCACAAAATCCAGGGTTTGAAAAATATGGTCTCAATTCTGAGCTCTTGCTGTATCTTTGTGCTTTTCTTTATGATTTTTTTGTGTTTTTATGGAAAGTTCCTGTGTGAATTCATTCATTTGAGGCATTTATTTATTTATTTTTAGGCTTGTTGTTCCGCTTACATTGTATAGTTACATTAGATCTCTATACAATGGAGGTTTATAGAGTGTTTTGTCTCGGGATTGTACGACCTAGTGGTATCTTGAAATTATGCTGAAAAAATGTTCTTCTTTCCTTCTTGTTATTAAATCTTCACACAATTTGTTGTTTAAAAATATATTTTCAAAATTCACAGATCCGGCTGTATCTTTGTGGTTTTCTTTATTTTATTTTTTTGTTTATTTTTAGGCAAATTTCCTGTGTGATTTCATTCATTTGAGGCAGTCAATTTTTTAAAAGGCTTTTCATAGATAAAATTGTGCTGCTTACATTGTACAGGTATTTGCATCTTTACACAATGGAGTTTTTGAGTGTTTTGTCTCGGGATTCTGAGATCTACCTGTATTTTGAAATTATGAGATCTTGTAATATTCTAAAATTAGAGTTTATATTGTTTTGGGGAAGACTTCCCTCGCATTTGGCTCCCTTGAGAAGGTTTCCTTCGCCTTTGGTTCCCTTGAGATGTTATTGGGGAGATTTCCTACACATTTGATTTCCTTGATGTAGAATTTTTTTTTTGGTTTAGGCAAGATATATTTTTCTTCCCTTTTTTCATTAGTAAATCCTCGCATATTTTGGTGTTTAAAATATATACTTTCAAAATTCTAAGATCTTGTTGTATCTTTATTTATGATATATTTTTGTTTGTGTGTTTGTAGGGGAAGTTCCATAGTGATTTTATTCATTTGATGTTCTAATTTTTTGGTTTGTTTTAGTTTTTTAATTTTTAGATCAAATCATTCTGCTTACACTGTATAATTAATTGGGTCTTCACACAATGGAAGTTTTCTTAGGTGGATTGTGAGATCTAGTTGATTCTCTTTTGATTTTTTTGAAAAATTTAGGTATCTAAGTTTTCTGAGGTCAAATTCATGTAAACATATGTTAATTTGAGGCATATATTTTTTGTTTTTTTCCGGATCTGTTTCTTTTGAATCAATTAAGGTATCTAATTGTTTTCTGAGGTGGAATTCATGTCATTCATATGTTGGGTTTTGAGGCATATATTCTAAGATCTTTTGTTCTTTTCCGGATCCGTTCATTTTGGGTACTTTTGGGTTACCTTCAATTTGATCTTTTTTTTGACAAAATAAATTAATTGTTTTTGAATTGAATCTGTATTCTATTTTGGGTTTTGGAAAATCTTCTCGTGAATTCTAAGATCTTGCTGTAACTTTGTGGGTACAGTTTTGATTTTATTTTGTCCTGGGTGTATCTTGGATATGGCGGTGTAATATATATATATATATACATTAATTGGAGGCATACATTTTTTGTATTTTTCCAGATCTATTTATTTTGTTTCTGAATTGGATCTTTTCTCTATTTTGGGTTTTGGAAAATTTCCTCACGTATTCTAAGATCTTGCTGTAACTTTTTGGTAAGTTACTTGTTCATTTTGGGTACAGTTTTGATTTTATTTTGTCCTGGGTGTATCTTGGATATGGCGGTGTAATATATATATATATACAATATATGTTAATTGGAGGCATACATTTTTTGTATTTTTATTTTGTTTCTGGTTCTATTTTGGGTTTTGGGAGCACATGGTTCATTTTGGGTACTTATTTTGTCCTGGGTATACCTTGGATATGGCTGAATCTCTTTTGATCTTTTTTTTTTGACACGTAATCTAAGATCTTGCTTTAAGTTTTCAGAGGTGGAATAATTTTGTCCTGGGTGTCAATGTAATATATATATATATATTCATGTTAATTGGAGGCATACATTTTTTGTATTTTTCCAGATCTATTTATTTTGTTTCTGAATTGGATCTTTTCTCTATTTTGGGTTTTGGAAAATTTCCTCACGTATTCTAAGATCTTGCTGTAACTTTTTGGTAAGTTACTTGTTCAGTTTGGGTACAGTTTTGATTTTATTTTGTCCTGGGTGTATCTTGGATATGGCGGTGTAATATATATATATGAACACAACATAATAAAATGAACACAACATATATATTGATAATACCTAACTGAAATCCAAATGCTGTATGTTTTGGGTTTGACCATACAAAAAAATATAAAAAAATGAAAAATATAAATATTCTAGCCCTAGACTGCACCGAAACGTTCCAGGCCCTCCCGTACCAGGCCTGAAATGTACCTGGTATGGGTACGGGTAAGGAAACGCTGCGGGTACGCTGCTGGTATGTACCCACAGGTCCCGGGTACGGATTTCCATACCCAGGACCTGTGGGTATGTACCCGCAGCATACCCACAGGGAAAAACGTTTTTTTTGACACGGAACTCATAATAATGGCCACTCTGCAACGGAATGAGGCCGAACAGAGTAATAACAATGCTGTGGAAGGTCTGCTGCATCATGTGGCTCAGTACCTTGCCTTTCTGGGAAATGTTTGTGTGGTTTGTGGTTGCGAGCGGCTGGTGGAAGTTCCTCTGACCAGCTGTTGCTGTAATATTTGCAAGGCTCAAAAGCAAGGCTGTGACGCTGCCATATTAGGTTGTATAGCTCGGCTCAATATGTCATCAGAGTCAGAGGTGAACAGCGCTAAAAGGAGAGAGCAGTATTTGAGAAATCTGTACAGCACCACATGTGCGGGGCGCATAGGGCTTGAAATTCTGGTTACGACAACGGTTGTTGAAAAGGCTGTGGAAATGGGCTACAATGAATTTGTGGTGGAGAGAGGCAGAACTACTGGATCTAATTCAGGCATTGGCTACGAGGATGCAGTGCGGAGGGTAGCGAGGATGGATTCAAGAAGCATTGCAACAGCCTTGGGCATCCAAATGTCCAATTTATGGGGTGGGGACTCTTGAATGTTATTCAATAGTTGACATTTGTTCGAAATCCAGATGAAACTATTTTACGAGTACCAATTCGAGCAGGACTCCCGGGTTGAACATTATGAATCAATACAAACTCCAATCTCAATTCTCAAAGTATTGGAAATTTGTTTTCATGTTCTATGAATGATTGTAATTTGTATGAGTATTAAATTTCATTAAGTATGCAAATGCTTCTTTAAATATATATATATATATATATATATATAAACGTACCCAACAGTGTACCGTACCCAAAGTTTTTAAAAATTTGCCTTATCAGCGTACTGTACCTGTACCCGTACTGAAACAGTCTAATTCTAGCCTATTAAACGAGAATTATCCATACAGTATGTATAGACTAAACAAAATAATCTCAAAAAATCTACTGATAAATTGATAATTGTAACTAAATGTCAAATGTCATGATAAACTAAAATAAAAAGGGCAAAAAAATGATAATTGTAACTAAATGCCAAATGTCATGATAAATAAAAATAAAAAGGGCAAAAACCTGTGGGTATGCCTGGACGGATTGGATCGGGTATACCTAGGATGAATTATACATCTGGGGGACAGGGGGACAGGGTTTCCGGGACGGCAAAAAAATTCCCAAATTTTGGGAACGGCAGGGGGACGGCTATTAAAATAATATATAAAACTACTATTTAAATATTTTAACTTTATTTCAAAGAAATTTACGGATTTAAATCGTATTTAATGTATTTTAGGTACTTTCAAGATTATAATTTAATGTTTTTGGTAAAAGTAAAAACTTTTTAAAAGTAAAAGCATCAGACTTTTTTTTAAAGATATTTTAAAACTAGGGGACGTTCCCGCCAAGTCCCCGAAACGTTCGGGATGTCCGGGACTTAACCAAAATCTAGGG
Source organism: Taxus chinensis (assembly GCA_019776745.2). NCBI lineage: Eukaryota > Viridiplantae > Streptophyta > Pinopsida > Cupressales > Taxaceae > Taxus > Taxus chinensis. The sequence continues at coordinate 159,927,678 of CM034149.1, forward strand.
GATGCATCCCCGCGTAACACTGATTTTATGTAATCCAGCTACTCAGGTAAAATCTGAAAAGTAAGGCTCTTAGTGTTTTGAGAGAAAATTCTTGTTCATTTTCTTTCAGTGCGGGCAATATTTAACGCTTATGCACAACAGTTAATTTAAATCTTTACACAATTCAAGATTTTAGAACTTGTTGTCTCAGTCAATAGAGCCAGACTGAATGGTCAGTAAGGGGGCTGGTCTAGAACATTTCCTATGACGGAACTGGAGGTCTTAGTCTCTTGGTACCCCTAACAAAAAGAAGACTTTCTTGTTTCAAGCTTCTGAGATATTGTTGTATCTTTCTTAAAATTAAGGCCCTAATGGGATTTAGTGATGTAGGCAAGCTTCCTGTACATTTTCATTCAAGATGGTCGTTTTTTTGGTTTAGATCAAAGGCTTCAGCCAGGTAAGCAGGTTGTTCTAGGTCATTCCCTAGGATGGAACAGGACTCTTTAGAGTCCCTCGACACCCTTACTAAAATGAACAAATTCTTGTTTCAATATTCTGAGACATTGTTGTATCTTTGTCAAAATTAGGGGTTTTAGTGATTTAAACAGGGTTCCTGTATATTTTCATTTGAGGAGGTGGTCGTTCTTTGGTTTTGATACTATTTTCCGATTCCAATCTGTTAATTAATGTTTTTCACAATTGATGGTTCTAGAAGATTTCTTAAAGTTTTGAGATCTTGCTTTATCTTTCTTGTTATCTTTGTGAAAACTAGGGTTTATAGATTTTTAGGGGAAGTTCCTTGTATTTTCATTCATTTGAAATTTTGAGGTATTCATGTTGCAATTTAGGCGCAATTGTTTCAGGGGGAAAATAATTTCTGGAAGTGGTAGTATATTTGCTTTAAATTTCAATTTTTTTTGTTTTTGAAATGCTTAGGTTACAATTGAAGAAGGCCGTCATATTATTAGCCTCATACATTATCATCATTCTAATCAGTCATTTTAGTTTTTGTGCTCTATGCTTGCTATTTTTTAGAGTGAAATAATCCTAAGAGGTGAGTAAACTCTTGCCTTCTTTTTGTTTCTTTTTAAAATGTGCTTGCTTGTTGTATTGAAAACATTTCTGGATCTCATTTTATATTTGTGGCTTCACAAGTGACAAATCAAGGTTGCCAGTGTATTAGGGGGCATTACTGTCCATTTTCATTCTTTTGAAGCTCTCTATTGTTTCAAAGGGAAAGTAATCCCCGAAGGCTTTAATACTTCTTCTTCGCAGTTTTTATAACTATACTAAATACTTATTGTACTTAAGAAGAAGGTTGTTCTAGTATTTAAGGAAGTCACACGTTAAAATTTATGTGAAGCATTGATTTTGCAATTTCTATTTTAAAGAGTGAAAATAATCCTTGATGGCCGTAATTTCTTTGTTCTGTTTCTCTTTCTATTTTAAAGTGCTTATTTTAGGTGTTATTGGGGCATTTGGGCAAATTATGACATATTTACAATCAGTTGAAGCTCCATTCTTCAATTCAGGCTCTGTTTTTTTTCAGAAGGCAAAATGAACCTTGAAGGTGGTAATATTTATGTTTTGTAATTCTATTTTCTGTTTTCTTTTAGTAAGTACTTTTGCTTTGAAAGTAGTCATGTTTGATCAAGGTTTATTTACTTTTTTATGCAAAGTTAAATTTGAGGATTTTGAGTTGATCTTGCTAAGAGTCTGGCCATAGGAACTTCTGCAAGTGCTTATATTTTTTGTGGCTTTCCTTGAGGGAATTGTGGTTTGCCTAGTAAGTTGGGGAGAATTTGTGTTTTCAATGTCTTTCCTCTGCCCTTTTCCTCACTTTTTAAACTGCCTACCCTGCTTCTTTCAAAGGTCTTCCTGGATCCTGTTTATGTTGTTTCTCACACAATTGGATTAAAAAATTCTGAGTTGATTTGGTTCATTGTTGCATACTATCCATAATTGGATTTTAATTTTATGAGGGGGGAAAGTTTTGTATTGTTTGCTTACTCATCTTGTGTATGAAAGGTTTAATGGTTTTGTTGGTTTATGATTTATCTGTCAATGTTCTCTTTGTTATAGTAGACTTTATTTTTGAAGGCATACAATTTGTATTGCCCCTACTACTGTTGTCTCAAAGTTATGAGATCTTACTTCTTTCAAAAGCCTTCTTGGATCTGGTTTACATTGTCTCTTACGCACAATTGGATTAGAAATTCCTGAGTTGAGTTGGTTTATCTTGCATGTTCTGCATGATCAAATTTTAATTTTAACAGCTGGGAGAGTTGAGCTGGTTTATTTTGCTTGTGCACTATTGAATTTAATGTTCTTAGTTGATTGTGTATTATTTACTCGTGCACTTTTTTTAGCGAGTTTTGTACCTTTTTTTATCAAAGCTTTTAATGTCTTTCCTCTGCACTTTTCCTCCCTTTTTAAACTGCCTATCTTATTTCTTTCAAAGTCTTCCTGGATCCTGTTTACGTTGTTTCTTACACAATTGGATTAGAAATTTCTGAGTTGATATGGTTTATTGTTGCATAATATACATGATTGGATTTTAATTTTATGGGTGGGAAAAGTTGTGTGCTGTTTGCTTATGCATCTTGTGTAGTAGTTTTGTTCCTTATAAAAGCTTTAATGGTTTTGTTGGTTTGTCTGTCAATGTTCTCTTTGTTATACTAGATTTTACTTTTGAAGCCATACAATTTGTATCGCCCCTACTACTGTTGATTAATTCTTTACATAGTTTGGGGTTTTAAAGTTTGTTGTCTCAAAGTTATGAGATCTTTACTTCTTTCGAAAGCATTCTTGGATCTGGTTTACATCGTCTCTTACACACAATTGGATTAGAAATTTCTGAGTTGATTTGGTTTATATTGCATGTTATGCACGGTTAAATTTTAATTTTAATAGGTGGGAGAGTTGAGTTGGTTTATTTTGCTTGTGCACAATTGAATTTAATGTTCTTAGTTGATTGTTTATTATTTACTCATGCACTTTTTTTAGTGAGTTTTGTACCTTTTTTTATCAAAGCTTTTAATGGTTTTGAATTTGCTGGTTTTTTTGTCAACATTCTCTTTGGTATGCTAGATTTTACTTTTGAAGCCATAGAATTTGTATATAGCTATTACCTTTAAATAAGTTTTTTCAGAATTTGGGGTTTAAAAGTGTTGTCTCAAAGTTTTGTTGCACTGCATCTTATTATGTACCTTACATACCTTGTGATTTTTTTAGGGTTTTGTGTATTCTAGGGAGAAATCTTTAGTACTGTAAATTAATTCATTTACACAATTTTGGGTTCTAAAATTTGTTTACTCAAAAATTCTGAGATCACACTGTATTTTTATTGCTTTCTGTGTGAAAATTGGTAGATTTTGTATTCAAGGCAGTAATAAGTTTTGTTTGTGTTTTTTTTTTCATGCAGTCTTTAATTTTTATTCTTTTAATATTTTGCTTGTGCATAGTTTGTTGTGAGTTCATCCAGCTAGGATTCTGGCTGTAGGGACATCAAAACTGTTTGTGATTATTATGGCTTTCCTTAGTTTGTACTTGTGGATTTTTTTGTATTGAGTTTTGTTTCTTTTGTTTAAGCTTTAAGTTTTAACCCTACTCCTATTTGATGTTTTTGTTGATTTCTCTGTCAGTATCCTCTCTATTCAGACAGTATTTACTTTTAAGTTCAAATATTTGTCTTGAAATCTAGGAATAAATTCTTTACACGATTCAGGTTTTTTAAATCTATTCTCAAAATATTATGAGATCGTGATGCATCTGTGTGTGAGAATTGCAGTTTTTCAGGTTTTTAGCAAAATATAAGCAGTCATTTTTTAAGTATGGCTCTCTTCTTTTCTGAAGGCTAAAAAGCCCTGAAAAGGAAATATCTCTGCCTTCGAAGTTTTTTTTGGTTTTGTTTGGATCAACATATCTTTTATTTCTTATGCTGCTGTGGATCAAATGCTGCTGTGGATCAACATATATTTTATTTCTTATTTGTTACTTGACATTGTCAGACATCACTTCACAAGCTTTGTTATGTTTTACTTCTAGATGACGATTTGTTGGTTTCTTATAAAACTTACCTACATACTGTCGTGGTTATTTTATTTGTAATTTGTTTGCCAAGACTTTGTCCAAAATCTCTTCACAAGCTTTTGTATGTTTACTTCCAGATATTTTATGGCAAATTCTGCTGTATTCTTATAAAGCTTACACGTCTGTGTTGTTTGTATGAATTTGTGTCAAAATTCTATTCAATCTGCCAAAATTTACTTTTAAATGTCCAGAGTCCTGTTATTTATCAAGGTTTATTTTCCTTGCTTTGCTTGCTCTGAACCATTGGCTTTTTAAGTTAGATTTTATTTCAATGGGATTCTGGCTGCACGCACCACTTGGGCTATGCCGAGATCACTTTGTACTTGTAGTCAACATTTTGTTTTCTTGTCATGAGCATTATTCTTTCCGTGTAAGATAACCCATCTGTGGTGAGTATACATATTTATTTTTGAGTTGAAATAAGTTCTAAATCTGTGTGTTCTGTTAATGTTGTTTGCATTCTCAAGTCAAAATATCTGTGGTGAGTATATATATTTATTTGTTGAGTTGAAATAACTTCTAAATCCGTGTTCTGTTAATGTTGGTTGCATTCTCAAGTCAAAATATCTGTGGTGAGTTTATATGATAAATTTTTTGAGTTGAAATAAGTTCTAAATCTACGTTTTCTATTAATGTTGTTTGCATTCTCGAGTCAAAATATTTGTTCTCAATTATCTTTCCAGTTTTGGTTGCTAGATTGTTATGAATGTTAACAGCTATCACGAATCTGAACAAATACTTAGCTAAATTATCATTTTCAAAATGCTGCCATATGTTTTGACTAAATGTCACATAATTGTTTTTCTATTGCATAGAGTTTTGTTTAATAACTTTTATTATTCATTTGCTACATCTGGATCGCTACTGTAGATAATTCTGTTTGGCATTGAATGGCTCGTATCAACAAGTTTGCTTCGGTGAATTTGAACGATTTGTTTGGAAAGAAGGAGCCAGCTGTGAAGACTGCAGTGAACAGTCCAGGATCTGGAGCTCGGCCAAAAGGAGCCAGCCATGGGATGCTTGTTCTTACCTATCCTATGAAGCAGCCAGTAAGGATTGGCTCTGGAACCACTGGGAATTTAAAGAAGGAAAGCAGTGAGTCCTCGACACGTATTGCAGATAATCGCAGTGGGTGTTCCAATACTTCACAGATAGATTCAGAAAATGGATGTATCATCAAGGATAATTCTAAACCTGTGTATCCCATTAATGAGCCCAAGTCTTACATTCCTCCGAGTCTTAGAGATTCACATTCCACTTCTGTGTCATCTGTTTCTGTGAAGCTGGAACCCGTCACTGCGGAAAAAAGGACAGTTCTTCATGGTGATGAGTTTCCTTCTTTGAAAGCCTCGCATTCTCTAGCAAATACAAATGGGCAGCAGCACCAAACAAAAGAATTGCAGCAAAAACAAAAGGACAATTGGCTTGATGAAAATGAACAGCTAGGAAAATTACAGCAACTTTCTTTCCAAGCACATTCCAAAAGCAACTTGGATGATGGTAAGCAACCTGATATGAATCGATTTCATCCCCAAAGACCACGGTTCTTCAGGCCCTCGCATTTGAAAGAGGAACAACTGGCTAAGCCTGAGATGGTGACTGAAAGACCTGAGCGATCCTTGTCGAGAGATTTTTATCTCACGGGTGACGATAATTCTTCTGACTGGGCTGATGATGAGAGAGCAAATGGTATTCGGGTCAGGCTAGACAATGCTAATAGTAATAAAAGACCAGGCCGTGGTGGCTGTATTGATCGAATTTATCAAAGTGATGATTTCAGAAAGGAAAATCCTACCTATGGTACCATTTGCCCTGTGGAGTTGGCACAATCAGACTATGTTGTGACCATGAAAGAGGGGCGATCTGAGATAGACAGCTTGTGGGATAACAAAGCAATGTTACCTCTTCCATCCAGAGGAGGCATGTATGAGAGGGAAGTATTATCTCGGCATGGTTCAGGTAGAACCAGGTATTATGAAAGGGAAGCATTGCCCCAACCCGAGTCAGGTGAGAGCGGGTATGAAAGGGAAGCATTGCTCCAACCTGGGTTAGGTGGTAGTAGGTATGATAAGGAAGCGTTACCCCACCCTGAGTCAGGTGAGAGCGGGTATGAAAGGAAAGCATTGCCCCGACCTGGGTTAGGTGGTAGTAAGTATGAGAAGGAAGTGTTGCCCAGTCCTGGGTCAGGTGGGAGCAGGCATGAAAGGGAAGTGTTGGCCTGTTCTGGGTCCAGTGAGAGTAGGTATGAAAGGGAAGCATTGCCCCGACCTGGGTTAGGTGGTGGTGGGTATGAGAAGGAAGCATTGCGTCATACTGGGGCAGCTGGAAGCAGGTATGCAAGGGAAGTGTTGGTCTGGCCTGGGTCTGGTCGGAGCAGGTATGAAAGGGAAACATTACCCCGACCTAGGTCAAGTGGTAGCAGGTTTGATCAGGAAGCATTCCCTCAGTCTATATCAAGTGGTAGCAGGTTTGATCAGGAAGCATTCCCTCAATCTATATCAAGTGGAAGCAGGTATGCAAGGGAGGTAATGCCCCAATCTGATTCAGGTGGGAGTAGCTATGAAAGAGAAGCATTTCCTCAATCTCAGTCAGGTGATAGCAGGTTTGAACAAGAAGCATTATCTCGACCTGTGTCAGGTGGTGGGTATGAACGGGAAGTATTGCCCCGTCCTGGTTCAGGTGGGAGCAGGTATGAAAGGGAAGTATTTCAACGATCTGGATCAGGTGGTAGCAGGTTTGAACATGAATCATTGGCTCGTTCTGTATCGGGGGGAAGCAGGTATAGAAACGAAACATTAGCTTTCCCTAGTTTAGGTAGAGGTGTGTATGATAGGCAAGGGTCCTCATGTCCTGGTTCCGGTCGAGGCATGCATGAAAGGGAAGTGACATCCTTCTCTGGCTATGGTGGCAAAAGTTATGGAAGTGAAGTAGTTCCCTGCCTTGGCTCTAACAGGTACAGTTGTGACAGGGAGGTTATCTCCCAACTGAATTCTGGAGGTGACAACTATTCACGACCAGGATCTGGTGGCAGCAGGTATGGAAGAGAAGACTTAATCTGGCCAAGAACAGTGGGTGTTTGTTATCCTCAACAAGGCTTTAATGGAGGAAGTGATTATGTGCGGCCAAATTCTGGAGGACGAAGCTATGAAAGGGAAGTGGTTTCAAGGCCAGGTTCAGGTGGCAGCAGAAATGGTCAATCTGGATCAGGAGGTGTTGATAATAGCATGATTCCACCAGGTCTAGGCATTAGTGGTCAAACAGATGGCAGGGAACTATACAGAGATTCTTCTTTTAATGGCAAGCAGAACTACCAGAGGAGGGTGACAAACCCTTCAAAAGGTCATTCAGATGGTCATTACAGGGCACAAAATGGGAGCATCTACTAGAGAAAAGGGGCCTGTTCAAGATAATTGGTTCAAGCCAGGTGGAATATCAAAGTAGCCGCCTTAATTATCATGGAGGGGAAAACTATTGTTGAGGGCTATGATGGTGCATATGATTCTACTAGAACCAGAGAGAATTAATTCCAGCCTCCAGGCATGCCTCTAGAGCAATTGAGAGAGCAAGGGTTGGAGCTTCTGCTGGAGTACCTAGAGTGGTCAGCATTCAACTGTGGAGTGGGAAATGATGCTGGAACTAAAATCCCCTCTTTAGGAGTGGCATCAAAACAGCTGCCTAGTAACGCCAACTGCATATAACAATTAAAAAAGCATGTGGTATATCAGATATGGAGGGTTTCTAGATTTGTCAATTGGTTGAACCGCCATTTAATTCTGCTCCTCACCTTGTTTCCTCATCTACCATTATTTCGTATCTAATTATTTATTGGGTCGTGGGCTACTGATATTTTATCCTAGGCTGCTCTAGTAAACAGTTGCATGCCTGGCTCCTTCCTGACTTACAAGAGGATGACCTTTTTTAGTGGGTGATTTCAGTGTACGTATTATATTTGGTGATGCATGGGATAAGTTTTTCCAGCATTGTTTTTTTTTCCTTGATCACTTTGTACAGGTGTGATATTCAAAATTGTACAATTCAAGAGCTCTGCTTCTATCGTGTAATATTCAAATTGTACAATTCAAGAGCTGCTTCTATTCATTTGTTAATCGAAACTATAGAATCTGTGTAGCAAATGCTGCACTCCTGATTAATGGGCGGTCTTTTAATTTGGAATTATTTTTCTCGAGGTTATCTCATTCATTCCGTACCAGGATTTTTATGTATGGTCTTTTTTTGGGAATTTGTACTCCCAACTACCCACATTGAACATTATCCTGCAGTGAATTTTTTGACATGTCAGTGCAAATCCCAAGGAAATGGTGCTTCCTTCAGATATTTCTCAGATTTTGAAGTCATTTTTAATGCAGTTACGTGCAAATTTAACTCTGTTAAATGTAAAGCCAAGTGGCCTCATCTTCTAAGAATATAATGCATATTTATAAGGTGTCTTTTTACAAGTTGGTTGTAACCGGTTGTAACTACATCAACCGTTTTGTAACTATTTCTTTTATAATAAATAGACGGACACAGAGTCTCAAATGAGTGCAATCCATCTTTTCTCTATTCTTTCTCTTGCTGCATATTCTAACATTGGTATCAGAGTGTGGGGCAAGCAAAGAGAGGGAGGAAGAAAGATATTTTCGTGAGCCCCATTAGGGCACGCTGTAGAAGGATCACATTTTCGTTTATGATTTTCGAGCGAGATATAAGTCGATTCAAAGAAGAACACAATCTCGGAGGGCAGTCACGTTTTTTTTACAGAACACATTCGTTTTTGTGAGGATAAGTCACGAAAGGGCAAGGAGAAGAGTCCAACTCAGAAATGCAGTTAGGGCACGAAAAATCATGCTGCCCAGTTACGAATCAGAAGAATACACATGTTTTTTCAAAGAAAAAAAAAAGTCACGAAAATAAAGTGGCGAATGGCACGTTTTTCAGGAAATTAATTGTATTTTCGAGCACGAAAATATAGTGGGGAATGGCACGTTTTTCAGGAAAATAACAGTATTTTCGAGCATAAATAGTCAGATTTTAATAGCCATGAAAAATCATGATTTTAAACATTTTTACAGTGGCGATTTGTGCTAATATGGTGCATTATTATAGTCACGAATTGCTAGGGCACAAACATTTTTCACACACAAGGCAGGAAAGACACAGAAGCAAAAGGACTACCTGCGCTAGGGCACAGAACTGTGCAACTGGTATTTTATTTTATTTTATTTATTCATTGCCAAAATACGCAGTTGTATTTATTCTATTTTATTAAAATGGAAATGCCCATAGAAAAATATTCTGGTCTAAATTTTCATACATGGAGAACAAAAATACAAATGCAACTTATGAATAAAAATTTGTGGGGCATTGTAAACGGGAAAGAGACAACACCTACCGATGCATCGAAATTGTTAGAATGGCAAAGAAGATATGATAGAGCGAAAGTTATTATTGGCCTTGCTCTCTCTGACTCTGAACTTCATCATGTAGACCTAGACAAATCATTGAAGGAAATTTGGGATACTCTAAATAAATTATTTGGAGCAAAAGTAGTCAATGCCAAATTTTTCCTAAAACTTCAGTGATATAGATTCAAAATGGATGAAGGAGTCTCTATGTCAAGCCACATCAATAATCTAAGGTACCTGATCAGACAACTAGCAGAAGTCAAAGCTGCGATTGAGGATGAGGATGCCAAAGCTATCCTATTAAATAGTCTGTCTTCCAAATATAACAATGCAGTTTTTACCCTCAATCAAATTCAATCTCAATTTCTGGATGATATGATAGCAGCGCTTCTAGCTGAGGAAAAAGAACCACAGAGGATGCAGAAGGTCATTCCTAGCAAGAAAGTGCATTCTATTCTAGAACCAGACAATATCGTAGAAGATCAGATAAAGATAAATCGGAGATTGAATGTCATTATTGTAAGAAAAGAGGTCACACAGCATGGGATTGTCGTGTTCGCCAATGATGTGCTCAAGGGTAAAGTCATATCAAATACAACCAATATAGCCATGATTGCAGACCCACCGGATGCAGAAGGTAGTGAGGACAGTGATGAATACGCATTATAAAGATGCTCTATACTTTGAAGGCAAGAAAGGATACAGAGTAGATGAAGCTGGGTATGGATTGTTGCTCAAATAGTTCGGGAGACTGGATCTTAGGAATTATACCCTCACGAGGGTCATGAGACAACTTGATGAAGCTTGTGGATGGCTTAGTATGGATGGTTGTCCAATAATTTGGGAGATCTGTGATTCGGGAGTTTGGGGAGGTGGAAATCGGGAACTCGGGAATTCAGCTCGAGAGCTACACCTTTACGAAGGTCACAAAGCAATTTGATGGAGCCCTACCTTATCATAGCATTGCTTTCAAAGTGAAAGTGCTTGAAGATTGCGTAGTTATGTTTTGTTCTATTTTGTTAGATTGTTTGTTTTTTGCTTTATGTAGAATAAGCCTTAAGAGGGGGTATAAGAATATAAGGCATATTTATAAGGTGTCTCTTTACAAGTTGGTTGTAACCGGTTGTAATTACATCAACCGTTTTGTAACTATTTCTTTTATAATAAATAGACGGACACACAGTCTCAAATGAGTGCAATCCATCTTTTCTCTATTCTTTCTCTCTCTGCATATTCTAACACATTCTTCCTGAGGATCTATAAATAGCTAGTAGTTTTAGTCATTTAATATCCAAAAGAAGTGCACTGAAGCTTTTGCCAAAATCATGTTGTAAAGAGCTAGAGTCTGTTTTCCTGAATATTAATATAAGCAAGTGTTTATTTTTGTTTTTTATTTTTCTTGTTCTTCTCTGTCATTATCCCTCATTTCTAATGTGCCTTAGATAAATTTGATATGCATACTCACCGTTCACAGTGCTTTTTGGTGGCCAATAGGTGGCTAAAGTTACTTACTGTCTTCCCTTCTCTAATGTCTCTTTTCTTTTATTGTATTTTTTGGAAGCTATTTACAAGAGGAAAGGTATTGGTCAGTTGTTGTTTTTCCATTGTTTAGGCCGAGGAAGATCCGGAATTCCAGGACGGTGTTACTAGAGGGGGTTCTCACCCTGCATACATTCTTGAGATGGGAATCTAGGCCAGCGGCGGTTAACTCCTGTTGATTTATACCTACACCATGGCTCAACCGACAACTACTATTTCTTCTTCTTATCAATTTCAAATAGTATTCTGGAATGCTACCATTGTTTCTTGAAGAGACTGAAAAAGCAACGAAAGTTATTTACATGTTGTTTCTGTACCTGATCAACATTTATTATTCAATAGCATATATGAGTGAAAGAAAGTGATGATGAAGGGAAATATAGCCATGCAATGGTTGCTTTCAATTTTATAGGGTACAAGCTATCAATAAGAAATTTCTGATCCAAATTTAGGCAAATGAATGGTATATGTAGGTGTGTCAGGGTTATTTTCAGAAGGTCGGGTAGCTAGATATAACTGAATATTGAAATCACATTTAAAAATTGCGTTCCACATCAAAAGGGTTGTGGTCTCACAGTGCGTATCATTGTGTAAAAGGTGTTGCCTAGCCATCCACCAAAGTTCCACTCCCAGGAGATACCAATAAATAAGGGATGAGCTCGAGATCGTGCCCCAGGTGAATTTGGCGGAATGAAAACCCTAGTGCTTGGCAGCTAAGCCTAAGAATTTTGTGCAGTTAATCCTTGCAATTTCAGATTCAATAAAAAAAATGTGTTCCACAACTGTTTTTATTTGTACTTTTAAACGTGATTAATCTGTTGGTCTTGGCATGTGGGTGGCTATGTAAATGCCATGTGTGTTAATACTTCTTAGACAGTTTCACTAAATGCCACAATGGTTACACAACCATAACCCTTGAAAGCAAAAAAGGAAGGGGTGGAAATGTTGAAATTTCCAGTAATTTTGGTATTTGAAGTAGGAAAAAGTTGTTGCAAGGAGAATAGAATTTGAGTTTCGTGATGTTGCAAAAACATGCACCTTTATCGATAGATTTCATATATTTAATTCTAGGTGGATGTGGCTTATATGTAAAATGAAGAATCTATAATGAATTATTTGTGCTTGTACTTCTCTAAATATTGTCCAGACAAAGATTCAAGCAATGAACATTGAATACTATAAAGATGCTAGCAGTTAAGCACCCGATACATCTTATTGTTGCAGTCAGAGTACCTGACAAATCAATTACTTGTGGTCATGTTATTAATCCATTTTTCATTTACTTTGGAAGACTGAACACTATAGCAAGTTCAATAATGGAACTTTTGCATGGCAGCGTGCTAGGGACTACAGTCTTAACTCCTACAAAATTTGTCAAGCATTTTAGTGGAGACTGTAAAAGGTTAATCAGTTATGGAAATCAAAATCCATGTTCACAAAAAGGTTAATCAGTTATGGAAATCAAAATCTATAAATATGTTTCAAGATATCAACAAAAGACGCAACCACCAGGGGCTTAAAAATTCATTTGTCACTTGCTGTTGAGGAGTCTATATTTTCAAAAGGCTTCCTTTCACATTACCAGTTAAAGACATGCTAGTATGTTGAATAATATCACATCTTATATAAGATAGCACTTGCACAGAAAAAGGAGGTGCAATGGTTATGTCGATAGTGAACTATGAGAGGCTGTCCATGTTAAGCTAAAAATAAAACAATAACAATTATGTAAAGTCTATGTAAACGGCGGCCTCCATAGTGTATTTGTTATGAGAAAGATAAATTTCTTTGAGGCTTTTTGTAAAATAGTTGATGTGCCATGTGCATGCCAACACCTTTCACATATAGTCTCTAGGCCAGCACCAACTGCACTGAACAATAAAATAGTCTCCATGATTATTACCAAAATGAGCAAACTAACATGTAATGTCCTGGGACTATTTTTGCCCCTAGTTGGATTTTTGGCAAACCCCAATCCTCATATCACAAATTATAACACAAATATTAAATTTACTTTTGCAAATATTAATTTATAAAGGAAATTGTGACTTGGGTTAAGTATAAAACCCAACTAAATCAGCCCCTTAACTTAATGTTTCTTATTCCAAACTAAAGTACTGATTTTATAATAGGCCCAAATCAGATCAAAAAATGTAGATTTCTAGTTAAAAGAGGACTGAAATAATTTAATTTAAATCTATAGACAGGCTGTCATAAACAGATCTGAAAATTGATATTGTAATCCTTTCAAATATTAAGAAAACAAGCTATTTTGATTCCCAACATTCACCTCAAGATATAGAAATACAAATCAAATTTTTAACTACCTCCAAAGCACCCAAATTTGCAAGAAAGCGGGTCGCTCCACCTAGAACAAATAAGAGATTAACTATTGCAATCTTGTTCCACAAACCCTTTTACAAACTGCTTTATTCTCTGTTGGAATGATTGAAATAACATTGAAAATCTGATGATGCTCAATGGAAACTTGTGTAGAGAATTCTCACAAACTAAAGGAAGGGTTATCGTCCTTCAATTATGGCTCTTAGAGGGTTTTCGTTATTAGAAGATTGAAGATGCAAGCTAACATGCTCCATCATACAAATATGAATTTAGAAGATAAAAAAATGATCCTCTCCTAAGTAAGTGACTTGCTTGTATAGAGAAAATGGCCCAACTATCCTTCCTCGTCATCCAATCAACTCGTTTCATTTAATGTTTTTCACTTACTTTATTTATTATTTTTTTTTGCTTTCATTTAATATTTTTCCATATGAAATGCTTTTCCCAACAACTTTTTCCTCCTAAAGCAAGTCGCATTTTTTTAGCGAAAATATATTTGTCCCATGAACTTTTACATTATCTAATTATTTTTTATTGCCACGAAGGCAAATCGTACTTCTCCTAAATAAATACAATTTATACCAAGTGCTTTGTCATGTATTTGTCTTTTCTATATTTTATTTTATTATTAAGTTCATTAAATTATTATAAGTACTTTTTATAATGTTTATTTTATTTTTTAAAGCACTTTATAATAAAGTAATAGAACTTAAGTCACCCTTGTGTTCATTCCTTAGCCGTAAGGAAGACATAATAGGCAAAGGGTCTTCAATTGGGAAAGGGATATTAGAGTCTCCCTTTCCCAAAATTGTTTGCTCTCAAGCAATTCCAATTTTGTTTTGTCCAAGTGCCATGCACAATAGACAAAACATGCTGAAATGATCTGCAACCCTGAAACCTGTACCTATCAAGTGGGCTAAAACTTGCTACCATACATTATCCACAAGATGCTCATATACATATACTTGGAACAATGGTTCAACAAACTTCATATTGAAGACTCCACATTCTATCTTATCATGCATCTCATGATGGAAATAAACTGGAATATGCAACAATAAATAAGGCACATTATTATGTTCTTCATGCCTTGGGGTATCACCAATAGTTGATGTTATGTTAGGACCAACAAACTGATTATTATCACCTTTCTTTTCACCATCTTGCTTCTCATGTATCTCCTCATGTTGTTGTTCTGGACAAGGTAGCTCACTAAAAGTAGTCCTCATCATTTGGAATTTGGGACTTCAACACCAAACTGTCATCATCAACTTGCGGATTAGAGTTCTCTTCCTTCTTGGGCTCAAGCTCCTTGATTTCCTCCTCTACCACGTGCTCATTTCTTCCCTCCGCTACATTGAACCTCTCCATGAACCGTTGTTTAAAGTCATCAAAGAAGCAGACAAATTCTTCCCCTTGGGTCTTTATCAAATGATACCACCAATCCTTTGCTATCCCTTCTAAATGATAAGGGATGAATTTGAGGGCATTCTCCACACACATAGGGTTTGATAGCAAGTGTGCCTCCAATTCTAGCAACCATGATCTCATGGAAAGTTTATTAGTACCATTAAAAATTGAAATCTTACCCCACGATGGTTGTAACTCTCTACAGGGCTGCATGTTTGATTTTTTAAAAATATCTTCCACAACTGGCAAGGATCACCTCTTTGATACCACTGTAATGTCCCCTTTATGGGACAATAGGACCAATATTGGAATTATGGCAATCCCAAACCCCGATCAAATAAAACTTTGCAAAATTGAAATAAATCTGCAAAATGTGACTTAGGTATTTGCATAAACTTCACACCAAGCAACCCATAATTTATTATCTTTCACTCAAAACAATTTTGTAACACCTATGAGACCAAATCAGACCCTAATACATATAAAAGACCTTGCAAAATGATATCTATTAACTGCTGCAATTATCCTTTAATAATGGTGACTAGGGTTTGTTGATAAAACCTCCACAAACAACCATCAAATAATTTTATTTCTATCCCAGATTGATCATTATATTTTTAATAGCCCAATCATGAAGAAAAACCAGGTTTTAAGATGCAAAAATTGACTGCAAAATAGTTCAGATGCCGAAGATAAAAGAGGACTAAAACAACAATATAAATCCATCCAAAAATATTGAAAGTGCCTTCTTTTGAGCCATAAAATTTAATACAATAGATAGTAGCAAATTTCAGACCTTGGAATGTCTTCAAAACATAACATGATAGCCAAAGATGGGTTGCTCCATTAGAGGAAAATAGTATAATATTGCTGCAATATTATTCTTCATACCCTTGATACAAAATCTGCAAATCCTTTTACACAACTGTGGAAAATGACTAAAATTCTTTGCAAGCTTTATGGAAAATCTTGTGTAGAAATTCCTCTCAAACTCTTGGGATTTTAATCCACGAGCGAAAATACTAAGGGTTTTCGTTCTTAGATATTTTTGGCAAAAACTACAAGCTTAAGACACAAATAAAAAATTATTAAAATGATTATAGCATAGAATGTCTCTCCTCAAGTCGACTTCTCCTTGTAAGAAGAGAAGAGACCCAAAACCACCTCTACAATATCCAATCAATATGTAGTGATTTTCTCTATGCAATTTCTACCCTCAATTTCCCCTTCCTAGAACAAGTCACCATTCCCCTTAGGGAGAATACAAAAGACATTTAATAATTATTTTCCCCTCCCAAAATGCATTTTTCCTAGAAGTAACACACAATGAAATGGACTTTGGTCCTTTCTATGTTCCCTTATTCCTCCTCAAGGCAAGTTGCCATTTCTCCCTAGGGAGAATAAAAAATATAATGACACCTTCTCTAATCTCGAATATTTGCTCCAAGGCAACTTGCACTTTCTAGAGATTACCATTTTTATTTATAAGTGCTTTTCTCTATTAAGCCAAATAAATTAATATAAGTGCATAATAATTTTATTTTATTTTCTATAGGCACTTTATAATAATTTATTGTGACTTAAGTAATCCTTGTGTTCACCCTTTGGCCGTCGTTTTGGCAAAATAGGCCAAAGGTCTTCAATTGGGAAGGGGATATTACATAACAACATGAAGAAATTAGTGGTTAGATTATGCTTAAATGAGGATAATTCATCTTTATGTATGAGCTGTTCCCAGTGCATGATTATTCAAATATTTGTGCACTCTTAGGAGCTTACCTGTCCCAAAGAAGATTTCATATTTAGTGGTGCCTTTAATGATCTGACATGCCCAGGTTGTGTTAACAAACTTCTCTTTGCCACTACTATCACTACTAGTTATGCCAGTAAGGCCCTCTTGCCTTGTTTAGCCCTAATAAAAACATATATGCAAGTAAATTCTTAAAAAGATTGATAAGTTAAAAGTACGATGATTAGATGTGATCAAGTTGAGGGGAAGTTCTACTAAATCCAATCATTTCACAATGTTGAAATTTTCCAATCACCTAAATTTCCTCTCGGCGTTTAACTGAATTTCTTAAACAATTGAAACGATACAATAACCACTTTTACCAGATTCTACATTAATTAGTTGAAAAACATTAAATTCTCTTAAGATTCGTAACATGAATATACAAAGAAGGTTTCCTGTTTAGAGAAGCTTTTAATGATCTAGCTGATGCCCTTAGGTTGTGTTATGGCCTTCTCTTTTCCAGAACCAATGTCACTAGCATTATTTAGTTGTGCTACCTTGTGGATACCCTTGCCTTATTTTGTAGTTCTTATCATTGTGTTGCTTTTGATATATGTGTGACCTCCTTATTAGGAATATTTCAATACTGTTATTGTGACTAATACAACTTTGGGAAAATTGTTGCCTTATTTTGTAGTAGTTTTCATTGTGTTTCTTTTAATATATGCGTGACATCCTAATTTATAATATTTTAACACAATGTGTAATGTGAGTAAGAAAGCATTGGCCAAAATACTTTAAAATTTGACATGAAATAAAAACAAAATTAGCTGAACATGACATGGATTAGTAGTAAAACATTTAAGTTTCTCTAAGACAAATTGCACGAATATGTGAAGATTTGTGCAATTGTTAGGAATGATACATTTCCTTGTTTTGTAAGATTTTAATGCTTAGAAATACTTTTGATATTTTGGCACGTCTGTATTTTGTTTCAGAGCGACATCCTTTTCTTCATTACTAACATCACTAATATTGCCAATTGTGCATTTTGGCTTTCCAGAAGACAATTTGGGATGCCACTAAAAAGCAAAAGAAGTAGCAGAAAACACTTTGCTTCCACCATATTGAGGCATTACCATACATTTCACAGGACAAATAGATGTTGGCTCTTGAAGAGGAAAATGCCATGTTCTAAATTTACCATTTTGATAGAAGTTGAAAGGATTCTAGTAAAGGTTGTGGACTTTGGCTTTATGCATGCCAATTGCATTTCCCTAAAAGTTTGCAATGTATTTTCAATAATCCCATTTTTTGCATATTCCGCAATCATTGCAGTTCATGAGACTACATATTTTTAGGCATTTTTTCAAACAATTCACATGTTTCCAGATTTTGCATACATATCTTTCATGTGGCTTTTTTATTTTTCATTTTTCGTGGCTTTTCAGAACACAATTTGGGATGACACTAAAACCCGGACAAGCAATAGGAAACACTCCACTTCTGCCATATTTAGTGTTGCCATGCATTTCAAAGCACATATTGGCTCTTGAGGAGGAAATTACCAATTTCTAAATCTCCCATTTTGACAGAGGTTGAGAGGATGTTGGCAAAGGTTATAGAGTTTGGATTTACGCCTGCTAATTGCATTTTCTTGAAAGTTTCCAAGGTCCTTTCAAAAAATCCATTTTTTGCATATCCCACAATTATTGTAGTCCATGAGACTACATATTTTTTAGGAATTTTGTCAAACATTCCCATACTCCATTTTGGCATAGGCTGGAAGCATGCTACCAAAGGTTAATTGATCAAAATAGACACATGTTGGATGTGTTCCTGATACTTGACAAAATTTCCCGGTGGCATGCCAATTTTTCGGCATCATGCAAATTTCCTAGCATTTGACAACATTCCGGAATTGACTGCCCTACACTGCCTTCTCCACGTAAATAACATATCGGCTAATGATGAATTAATGATGGGTGCCTTAAGAGCACACACCACTTTGTATTTTTTGAAATTAAAATTTAACCAATAGTTACCCATTCCATTTTTCAATCAAAAATCAAATTTAGACTTGCCATATTTGTGTAATGAAGCAGTTTAGGAGTGCGGTCTTAGAAATAACGATAGACTTCCCACCATGCCCACAAGGGATGCATGTATTGTATCACACAATTTGTTTGTATAAAGACTAAGAATTTTTAGGTCCTTGTAGTTGCATAAAAGAAGGGGGATTTTCCATGTGAGGATCTTGGATGACAAGTTTAAGACTTCCATTTGACCATCATAACACACTTCTTCTTCTTGTGTAGAGAAGGTGGTCAAATAATCATGATATAATGGGTGTATGATGGAGTTTGAAGTCCTTGAGCACAAATATTACGTAAGCATATTTGATTCCACCATCATATGGTTGTGTATGAGGCCCTTCTTCTTGGCCTAGCGGTACCAATATAAATGGGAATAAAGAATCTTTATGCTCGCGGATATGTTGAACTTATTTTTAAGCACGTCAAAGGATATTTTCAAGTGAAGAACCAAAGATTAAAACACTATAGGAACTTGGTCTGGGATTTTATTGAATTGTTGAATATGTTTTCTATCAACGTTGTACCTAGAGAAGATAACACAAGAGTAGATGCTGTAGAAATTTCTAGGTCATTCCTCATTCCTCATCCAGACTTCACTCAAGAAAAATTCACGATTGAGATGATACATAGACTAAGTTTCCTGGATAATGTAAATAATTGGCAAGTATTCAATGATGATCAGAACCTGATTTCCTTCATATAAATCAAAGATGATTTCAATCAGTTGTATTTCGAAGGAAGTGAGGTTGGTTATTGCAAGTTTGTTTCATCTCTTGTGTTTGATGAAGGAGTTGAAGAAGAATCTAGTAAAGATGACTACATAAAACTAAAAGGAAATAAGATAACTAAGGGTTTAGTAAGTTTATAAGATCTATTTGAAAAATGTCATAGGTATATCAAATCCAAGTCATCATATGAAGCTCATCAATTGAATGAATATGAGAAAGTCAATATAGGGAGCAAAGAGGAACCCAAGTTTGTTAGCATTGGCAAATGTTGTACTAAGGAAGAAAGGAAAAAAACAGTTGAATTGCTAAAATAGTGAACATATGTACTGGATTATTCATATGATGATTTGAAAAACTTTAAACCAAGGTAAATGCAACATTATATTCCCTTAAAGCAAGGAATCAAACCATTCCCTCAAAAGCAGAGACAATATAATCCAAAAATTACAGGTACAATTTACCAAGAGATTAAAAAATTACTAAATGATCGAATAATTTTTCCCATTCACCATTCATCTTGGGTAGCTAATATTGTTCTAGTGAGAAAGAAGAGTGGTGAATTATGAATCTGTGTAAACACTAGGAATTTAAACCAGACCTTTTTTAAGGATAATTATCCTCTCCCTATGATGGACCAAATCTCACAAGTTGTCACTGGTTTATAAATGCTATCCATGCTCGATGGATTCTCAACAAGATTTTGGCCTTGAATCTCTTTTCTGGAAAAGCAACAAATGTTACTTAAGCATCTTTGATTCTTCCAACAAGAGGAGCCTCCCTGGCTTCCATGGAATAACATGAGCCAAAGGTTTGGGTCAACGTGAGGCCAAGGGCATGGGTAAATTTTACAGGCATTACGTTATCTGATGACCTTGAATAAATGACACAATTGCTGAGCTTGTGACCGGCTATGAACAACATGACATAGAAAGGCTTGATTTTCTCATACGTGGAAGGTGTAGAAGCCATTAAGTTTTGTGGGGAAGAGGTGTTAGGGGCTAGCAAAATTCCTTTAGAAGTTTTGGATGAATGGCTAGGCTTGGACTTGACAAACTTAATTACTTGAGCAAAGGCTTCGGGGTGGGTTTGGTAAAACTCGGCCTCAGACATCTAAATTTTAGTCTTTTTAAGATGATCGGTAATATCAAAAGACCCAAAGTCAGATGAGGTTTCTGGATTTGACACAACAGAAGTCTTGGGTTTATCAACCTTTACAGTCGAGGGTGTTTTAGAGATGGGGGTGGAAGGATCATTTGTGTTAGAAACAAAAGAGGAAGTAGAAGGAATATTAGACGAAGATGTGGTATTTACCTTCTTCCCAGCAGTAGTAGGAATGGGAGCTCCTCTTCTTACAATGCCTAGAATAGTGACTGAAACTTATTTGGTTTTATCTCTTGTGATAGGTTGCATCACCTCTTTCTTCTTATTCAGTTGTCCTCTTGTCATAAAAACGTAGGACTTGATGTTTATATCAGCTACCACTTCATCATAATCATCATCAACTCATTCAGTGGTAAGAAAGTTGACCTGGGAGTCATCTGCATCTTCTTGAACCTCTTCAAGTTCCTCCATATCTTCTGCTTCCACTTCATCTTCATGATCTTTTACTTCACAAGTTGCATTGAATGGGAACTTGATAGGAGGAGCTTCAATTTATAGCTTAGGCTGAATAAGATGAAGATGATTTCAAAGGTGAAAATTATTTCTTGGTATATATGTGTAGGGATCGCTCTGAGCTAGTTGTTTTTTGATAGTGATCAAATCATTAGCCAAATTTTAGACCATTTGTTCTGAATTAGCTTTCCCAGAAGTAGAATATTTATCTTTGGGTGGCTCTTTGCTCAACTTCCCCGACATTATCAGGTCATCTTCTACACTAATTGATAAATGCTAATCAATATCTAGAGTAGCAAGATGAGCTCTCCTTAGTGCATATATCACTTCAGGTAACTGGGAATTCAGGAAGAAACACTTTTGAAGTTGATCATCAGGGTGAGTGCCCACTGGAATTTTATTCACCAATTTATTAAACCTTGCAACAAACTCACTCAGGATCATAAGGTTCCTTCTTGATTTGAGAAAGATGTGCTAGCAGAGCATGTACGTCCTCGACATGCTTAAACACATTTTAAAATTGAGTTTTCATAGTATCCCAATTGGTAATGACACCATCCGGAAGATGGCAAAACTAGTCTACAACATTCTCCTGCAATGTCTCAACAAATAACCTGAGAGAGACGTCCTTGTGCTCAACTCCAAACACTCCATAGGAAATGATAAAAGAAGCAATATGCTCATCCAGATGTACTTTTCCATCACCTTTGAATTTGTGAAAATTATTTCTATTTCCTTTTGGAAAATAATGTAATGGATGTGGGAGAGCTAAAGGTCCAACCCATTGACCCCAAGTCAAAGGTGCAACCATTCTAGGAAAATTTGTTTGTAATGGAACTGCAACTCCTACCAAAACTAAAGATTGAGTGCTAGGACTTGCTTGTGGTTGGATATCAACATCCTCTTGAGAAGATAAACCAGATCTATCTTTTGTAGGAGGAGAGCTCAAAGAACTCTTTCCTTTACCTCTTCTTTTTGGAATTAGTTGAAAGCCTTGTTGTTCCAAAAACTAAAAATCAAGATCCTCAATACCTTGGGATCTTTATCCTTGCGTATATCTTCTCTCCTCCAGTGTGCTATGAATTCTGATTTACTTGAAGATTTTTTCAGCGGGAAACATAGTACATACCCCATGGTGGCAAAAAACAAGTTGGTTGTAAATTTTTTATCTTGATATAAGCAACAATTTAGGGGACAACGATCCCTCCTCTTTATGCGAGAGGTTCCCTTATTCACCAAGTAACAAAAAACCTACTTATTTACAAATATAAAATCTATTAATATTCAAATGAGGATTTTTATGTATTAAATGTTTCATATTCAATCATTCTCAATACAAAAGATAAAGAGGTGGAAGAATCAATAGTTTGAGGAATGGAAATGGAAGCACTTTCAAATATATAGATTGCAGAGTGGTATCTTACTTATGCATACATGAAATATCAAGAGAACATGAATTTATATATATTTAAATGACCCACGTGACTTATATGCATCAGAAAAAAAGTTCTCAACACTACATCAAATGAGTTGAACACAAAGTTTCATATTCAAATATATCAAATCCACATTTACAAGTTAAGGAGAAGAAACAAAAAGAATGCAAGAAATGAGAAGGAATAACTTCTTCTATATTGATTCTTTGTAGTTCTGTGTCTTTACATTCAAAACATCAAAATCCAACAACCCCTTTACAATGAAGGAAAATAATTATATAGGAATAGGGGCGGTTGCAATCAAATCTTCTAGTTTCATTATATTTTAATTAAGTGTTTCCACTTAATTAAATAATTGTAATTTAGTTATCTTTATTTACAATTTCACAATTTAAAATGATAAAGCTAACTTTAGACCACAACGAATAAAAAGAAAGACTTAGGAACTAGGGGAAGGAACACTTGAAGATGGTGCTACTAGAGTCTTCACTTTGAGTATTTGATTTCAGAATTTAACAAGAGATTCAAAAATCTCCATGCCTTTGGGAATGGCTATGTTCACCATGGCATTATTCCAGTTGCCTAAAGAATACTCCATCTCTTATCCAATGCATCCATTCTGCAACGGACTCTTAGTGGCTTCTATGACAACATTATATATCTTAACGATTTCCTCCATTTTATATTTTGTTATAGTCTCAGTCTTGAAGAGAAATTCTATGATCAATTCCCTGAACTTGGCCTTGATTTCATCCACTGAATACTTCTCTGTTGAAATTTCCTTGAACATATGACATCTGAGGGCTTGCAGGTCAGCTAGAATCTCTAACTTGAAGGCTTATCCTTTTTGTGACATGCTCTTCAACTCAGTAATTGCTTCCTCAAGGAACTTGATTTTCCATTCAACCCCAAACACCCACTTTCTAGAAATTTTACTCTTTGGATCATCAAAAAATTTATTTACAAGGAGGATCTTTTCATCTATGACATCCATAATTCTGAGATCTTGAATGCATTCCAGCCATAGTTTTATCTCCCTTTCCGATCTAGTGATTATTGAGTCAAATTGACTATGTGCCAAAGAAATGTTATCATACACTTTACATAATTCATCAATAAAAATGAGACCAGAAAACAATGCCCCCTCCACCATTGATTCAATATATTTTTCATAAGAAGCATGGTTATGAATGTCCTTGATATCTTGAACTTCTTCATTGGATATGATAGTGGGAGGGGGAATAGAAGTCAAAGGGGCAGGATCAAGTACTTTCTCACTTGCAAGGAAGGATTTGATGAAACTGGAGATGGACTGTACCTTTTCTTCAAGATTCTCCTATGTTTTCATGCCCTTCTCTACTCTCTCAATAACTTTGGAGACTGTCTCTTTCAAGTTATGAACCTCCCACTCAGGAGTAGATTCACCAAGTGCAATTCTTATCAACTCCAAGTAAGCCAGGGTCAATCCTTTCTCATCTTTCTCAATTCTTTGTTTAGCTATCTCTAGATAGTGTTGGCATTTTGATTTGGATACCAGTCTTTAAGCAATTTTCACCTTTTTAGGAGTTGAAGTTGTACCAAGGAAGGAAGCCACAACATCAAAACCTGGAACAGTGAGTTGAGAAGATGCATTTATCTTCTTATTATCAATTATGGGATAAACACATGTGAAAGAGTCAATGGAATTTGGAGAAGTGAGTGGGTCTAAAGAAAATGTATTCAGAAAGCCAAGGGCTTGGGCAGAAGATACCTCTAGAGTAGGTGTCCCAACACTTGAAGAAGATACTTCCTTCATGTGTGATTTGATATTGGGAATGTTGAATTCCTTAGAATATAGATTTTCACCCTTCAATTTGTCTTCTTGATCTTATTCCTTCTCAGTACTTCCTCCTTCATAGTTGCTTTCTTCATGCTCCTCTGTCCCCTTTTCTTCTTCCTTTGAAAGGTTAATAATTTGTTCGACTCTTTGAACCTTTTTTATTAGTCTT
Source organism: Taxus chinensis (assembly GCA_019776745.2). Taxonomy (NCBI): domain Eukaryota; kingdom Viridiplantae; phylum Streptophyta; class Pinopsida; order Cupressales; family Taxaceae; genus Taxus; species Taxus chinensis. The sequence continues at coordinate 159,952,040 of CM034149.1, forward strand.
GGAGAGAGAGACTATTTATCTTCTTCCTCAATTATTTCTTCTATCTTCCCAGTTCTTTCAATCTTCTCTTTCTTAGAGTATACTATAGTTGAGGATTCCACATGTAAAGGAGAAGGAATTGATTGGGTAAGGAATTCTGGCACTGAAGTAGCAATCTAATTTTGAGATGTTGAGGCTCCATGAAAAGATGACTGAGTCACACCTGCCTTGTATACTTTCATCTTTCTATTAAAGCATATTTTGGTCTTCACCATGACTCAGTTTATTATCTCCTGAAGATCATCATTTTCCTTCTGAAACCAATTAATGGTGAGAAGGGGTGTATTTCGAATAGTTTTATTGTATTCAAGAGAATAAAAGTCTTTGTCATCATATGACATGTCTTCTGGCACCTTGTATATCTTCCAATCCCTAATCTGTTACAAAGAAAGCCAACCAAAATATATTTTCCTTACATCAAAATTGTCAAAACAGTCTTCCCAATAATCCTCTAGGGCAGGAAAATGATAGTAATTCATTCTGAGATTACTGGTGATGAAGCCTTTGATGTCAAAACATGACCTTTTGTGAAAAATATGAAATTTAAATGTAGATATGGTCCTTTATTATGAGCATCTAATGTTGTCCTTCAAGTATAATTCCCCAAAGTGATTGGGAATTGAATACCTGATATCTTTTTGTCCCTGCAAGTCCTATGCAACATGTCTAGTTGCCTAAACACTTCCACAAAAACTTTCTTTTCATTATAGTACATGGGGAGTTCGTTTGGGGCACCTTCAAATCCGAATAGTCTAATATATGTAAACCTTCTGAATTGAATGAATCAACTACCATATGTTGCAATCATCTATTTGGCCTCAACAGATATCCTCTCAGCTGTATTTCCTTCTACGAGTCTAACAATGTACATGGTGGAGGAATCATTGACTCTTCTAAAGTGATTTTTTCTATTTTCAAAAGTCAGTTGAGGATAAAATTCATATGTTGCTTCATTATTTTTATCATCCATTGGAGAAATTCCAAACCAAACCTTGTATGTCGTAATTGTATACATGAGTTAAGAAGTCATGTAAAAAGACTTACTTTGTTGTACATTGACTAGCTACTCACTGAGATTTTCACATATTATTTTCCCCCAATTCAGACTTTGTTTTCCCTCACAAATGACATTGATGTATACACACATCCAATACTGAAATTCATCGGTGTTAGGAAGACCCATTAACCTTGAAAACAAGATAATAATATTAGATAATTCCTCCTTGAAGTATGACATGTACATGACCTTGGGTAACTTTGAAGGTCCTCTTTTTTGAGTCTTGAGGCATGACTTGGCTATCATTACCTTATACTTCTCTTTATCCTGCTCAAAAAGACTTTAAGATTGTGATTTGGTTATAGTGTTAGCATCTTCAACCACAAGGATCTTGAAGGAAAATTTTATGCAACTTACATCCAATTTAGCTATCACCTGAATTTGAGGATACCTAATCTCCTCAATTTCTGGGTAAAAGAAGGAAGAACACGCTAGTATTGTGTCTGCACATTATATGGAGAGGGGAAAACCAACTGCATGTGCTAGACCACTATCTTTAATGTATTGGGCCAAGGGAGTGATATTTTCTATGGAAATATGAACCTAAAAATCATTTAGGTCTATACTAGTAGATTATTCATCTTAGCAAGGTTAGTCTCATAACACAAAACATATTATACTAGATGCTCATTAGATCCTTATTTGAGTTGAGAAAGTTGTGCTTAAGAGATATTAGTGCCAATATTGTTACAAAATTGTGGAAGGAAAACATCGGCTAAGTTTGTAACATAATTTACCTAGTGAACGAGTAGATCATATAACCAACTCATAACATAATCTTGCAAGCTTTTAGGAAATACTATAGCTAATAATGTAAAGTCATCCGCATAGTCAATACATGCCATATGGAAAGAGAAAAGGTGCTTCTGATGGTCGCCATGGCCATTGAAGGTAGGAATCTTGGGTGTAATGAAATTATGAGGTAGTGGATGAGAAGATATGGTGGGTGTAAAAGGGGTGTGAAGGAGAAGTGAGGAATCATGATATGGAGAGGAATGTGAAGTAACTTGTTGTAATTTATGGATTTGTATTTGTAGGTCCTAGTATAAAGAAGCTAATTCATGGGTGCCTAAAGAGGAATTAAGTAGTTTTTAGAGGTATTGGGAGTAATGTGGGGAGAGGTAGTTATAATAATGGAAATAGGAATGTTAAGGGATTGCGTAGAGGCCATAACAGCCGAGGAAGAACCCATGAGAGGGTGAGAGGTACTATCTTGAGCATATTTGGAAGTGTGTAGGGAATTTAGGACATGTGTAATATAGACAGGGTGGTCGCTTAAAGTACAACTAAAATTAGTGAGCTTGTCTAGATGTTCTTGGCTAACATTAGTGTCCTCATCATATGATTATTCACTATCAGGAGTTTTAATGCTTATAAGAGGAACATTGTTGGAGTTTGATTTATTTTAATTTGGATTAAATCTAAATATTGCAGAGACACTATTGAACCAAATGATGTATAAATGCATAAATACATAAACGACACGATAAAGCTAATATGTAATATCCAAAACCCTAAGTAAAGAAGGAGAGAGGACTTAGCTGATTTATGCTCGATCTAGAATTGATCCTGAATGGGAGAAGTGATGAACAGACTGGGTAGAGTGTCATTACTGCTCAAAATAAATTTTGGAATGCAGGAATAAGGCCCAAAATGGGCACCCAAGTAGGAATGGGGAACGTGGGCATTGAAGACCTCTTCTGGGTGCCTGTGACTACACAAATGCTTAGAACCCGATTTCTGTAGTGTCCCAAGATCTTTGTTGTTACTACCTTTTGATCAACTGATAGTCATAAAATAAACACCAAGGGTACTTATAACATAAAAAAAGGTATGTTCATATACACAAGCCCATAAAATACATCAAACCTAAAAGAAAGATGTAATATGGGTATTTTGACTGACTTGATAGTCACCTTAAGACCAAACTTATGACCAAGCATTGCACTAAACTTAAACTCTATGTAGTTCTTGTGTGTGTAGAAATTGTGCCTTAGGATGCCCTTGTGTAAGTTGCACTTGATAGTGGGTTATAGATAAATGTAGTAGAATGTGTGGATGGAATAAAATGAACTTCCCCTTCCCATTTTGTTTATACAGAGTTGATGGAGCCCTTATCCCTTAAATGGATGCTAGATGAATTTTTTAGATTGATTTATGTTCCTTTGGAATGCAAGCTTAGGTGATGATTGTAATGTTTAGTGCTTGGTCCTTTATTTTGAAGACATAATTACGCATTTATATGATTCCCATGTTTGAATTTTGTAATTAAAAACTGGAAGGATGACCCACAAGTGAAAAATATGCCCTAAAGATAAAAAGATTCAAAAGGAGCGAGTGAGGTGAAAAAGGGTCAGAGGCATCCAAAGGTGATAGGAGTTCCTGGGTGCTTCTTTCCTAGTTGGGTGCTAGTGTGTGAAGCCATATAAGATAACTTAGAAAAAATCCCAACTAAGATGTAGGATGTATAATACTAGAAACAAAAAAAAACAAGGAAAAGACATTCGTCAATTACAAGTTTTCTTGCTTAGGAATCATATGAATGCTAGTATGTGTTTAAGACCTAGAAACATACCCATGTGCATCATTTTGTGTCAAAACTTTCCCCCAATTTATATTGCTGAGTGAATACTCGATAACATAAAGTAAATAAGAGATGTGTACCTTATGATATTATAGAGTGTGTGGTGAATAACATGTTGAGTGGATAAGTGAAGCATGGAATGAGTGCAAAAATGAAGCATGGAAACTAGGAAAGGAAAGTGACCCTAGAGGTGAAGCGTATGATGATCCTAAACTCAAGGGGATTTCAGAAATAAAAGGATAAAATAACAATTGTGCTAGATGAAATAGAAAACCTATCTCTGAAAGGAGATGTAAATATTACTCAAATACTGTAATTACAATAACTACCTCCATGAGGAGATGTGTACCCTACATATGCTTATAAACTATTTTTAAAAATATGAAAAAACACCTAGAAGAATGTAGAAATTCACCAATCTCAAGGGATACAAGGTGGTTCATCTTCTGTGAGTTATACATGCGTCAATTTCGTAAATTTACTATTTTTAGTAACTTGCTTTTTTAAGGTAGCACTACAAAAAATGCAGTTTTAGTCCTTTATATGTGGATTTTAGGGGTCAAACGTTTACGAAAAATTTGTTGCACCTTTTCATCATGTTCTACGTGTTCCAATATTTTTGTTTCATTTTGAATGAAGTTGATTGGAGTTACAATGCAAAAGTTGTGGTTACCGAGAAATGCTTCACTATAATTGCCACCTAGGTTGTTGTTCGGATCATTCCTCCATCCTTCATCAGTAATGGTCCCTATTCCACTAAGTAGTCCCCTAAAGTGTGGAAACTGTTTATGTATTTGCAACTTATATTGATCATGACATTCCTTGTGTTCTTCATTCACTTCCTATGGGATATCATGGACTTGTTTCTGAGTGGACTGAGATAAATAATCATATTCATTTATGATTTGATCTTTCTACTACTTTTGTTACTCTGGATGTGTGTTTGAGGTGGTTGTAAAAAATTCCTAGGTATTTTTTGGCCTAATTATCAGAATAAGGGACTGCTTTGTTTTCTCTACCATATTTTTACATTGCTTGACACCAAGGAGGGAAATAGAGTTGGAGGGAATGACCTAGGGTATCCAATAACACCGACTATCAACACTAATGGTTACCCCTCGAGGTTGTGACTCAAAGATTCTATATCTATCCCACATGAATGGTTGGCCCAAGACCACATCGCAGACATCCAATAGAGCAACATCACATAAGAATTCATCCTGGAATGGTTTGATTGCATATGAGAGGAAGTCGTCTTGTGTGATAGGGAGATTCATTTCTGGGTTTAACCACACGACACTATATGGATGTGGATGTGTCTTTATATGAAGGTTTAAAATTTTCACAATATTAGTAGAAATTAAATTCTTTTTACTTCTAATGTCAAGGATAAAATGTAGATGTTTACTCTTTACCCAGAAATTAGAGTGAAATAGCATTTCCTTCGCATCCATCTTCTTCACTTGCATGGTGGAAACGATCGCATCTGGTTTTGCATCTATAATTTCATCTTCTTCATTTCTGACCTCAAGGTGTGTCGCTGGTGGAGCAGTGGGTGTTGGAAATTATGACCCAATGAGAAAATATTTGATGGCTCGACATTCTTCCTTGGAATACCATTTAATCTTGTGGAGATATCACCACTTCCATGTCTTCTCCTTTTATCTCCTATCTTGACCTTGTGTCTTACCTTCTTCACTTTTCCTCTTCAAAGTGGTTCTTTTTATTTTTCTTTTGATGATTCTCTTCAATTTTGACCGCAAACTTGTATGCCTCAATGAAGGTGTGGAATTGAAAGAGGTCCATGTCCTCCCCTATGTACCATTGTAGGCCACTGTGATATTTGAGGATCTTGTGTTGTTATGTGTCTTGAATGCCAAATCTTGTAGAAAGAGAATGTAAAGTATTAGTATAATCTTTAACCGAGTTGTCCTTACCTTGGCAGAGTTGTTGCCACCGTATGTACAGATCGTCATAGGCTCCCACAAGGTAGTATTCCTCCTTTATGGCATCCACAAATTCATCCCATGTGGGTTCCTCTATAATGCCCAATTTTTCCCCATTTAGTCTGTTCTTGTATACCCACCACCAATTTTTGATAGGAAGTGACGATTTCAGGAGGGAAAATGTTAATTTTTTTTATCAGTGAATTTATTTAAAGAAAAATAGGAGGTTAATTGTTCTAACCAATTTTCTACTACATCATAATTTATTTTACACTTAAAAAAAGAATATCAAAATTTACTTGAACTTTGAAGGGTGTTGGGGCACTGAAGGGTTGGTTTACAGAGGAGGATGCGAGATTTACCATTTGTAGCTATTAAAGAATTTGGGAGAATTGTTGAAATATCTACACATTTTTCTGCATGAAACCTTCATGCACCATGTTCTTAAGAATATCATTTGTCTTGTTTTTGTTAAGCCATTTGAGGTCGCCTCTAATGAACACTCAAGTATTTTGAGGGATCTTGTGTGGACCGCCCAAGCTTCTTATATCCCAACCTCATCCTGGGAATCATACTCTCTCAAGAAAACTTCACTCTGATACCACTGATCCAAAACTCAAGGGGGTTTCAGACTTAAAAGGAAAGAATAAAACTTTTGCCAGATGAAACAGAAAATCTATCTCTAAAAAGAGATGTAAATGCGCAAATTTATTTCTAAAAAGAGATGTAAATATTACTCAAAGACTGTAATTACAATAGCTACCTCCATGATGAGATGTCCTCCCTTCCCTTATGGGTTACATATGCTTATATATTATTTTTAGAAATAAGAAGAGAAACCTAGAAGAATGTGGAAGGCCACCAATATTGAGGGAGACGAGGTGGTTCATCTTCCGTGAGTTACACCAGCACCAATTTCATGAATTTACTATTTTTAGGCATAACTACAAAAATATTATTTTTTAGCCCTTTAGATGCATATTTTAGGGGTCAAAATTTTCCAAATAAAATTCCTCACCTTTCCAGCATGTTCTAGATGCTCCAAGCTTTCCGTTTCATTTTGAACAGAGTCAATTGGAGCTACGGTGCAAAAGTTGTGGTTATCAAAAGTCACTTCACTATAATTACGACTTGGGTCATTGTCTGGATCATTCCTCCCTCCTTTAGAAGAAATGGTCCCCATTACACCAAGTGGTCCCCTAAAATGTGGGAATTGTTTCTATATTTTCAACCTATGTTGATCATGACATTGCTTATGCTCTTCATTCACTTCTTGTGGGATATTGTGGACCTGTTGCTAAGTGTACTGAGATAAATAATCATACTCAGTTATCATTTAATTTTTCTGCTTCTTTTGTTTCTCTAGATGTGTGTTTGAGGTTTCCGTAAAAAAATCCTGGGTATTTCTTGGCTTGATTATTAGAATAAGGGACTGCTTTATTTTCTCTACTAGATTTTTACATTTCTTGACACCAAGGAGGGAAATATAGTTAGAGGGAATGACCTAGGGTATCTGATAGTGATGATTCTCAACAGTCGGGGTCATGAGTCATAGATTTCGTGTCTATCCCATATGAATGGTTGGCCCAAAAGCACATCACAAACATCCAATGGAACAACATCACATAAGAATTCATCCTGAAAGGGTTTGATTGCATATGAGAGGAGGAAATGTTGTGTGACAGGAGATCTCTTATTTAGTTAAACCATATACTATATGGATGTAGACATGGATTTACAGGAAGGTTTGAAATTCTCATAATATCAACAGAAATTAAATTATTTTGACTTTCACTGTCAAGGATAAAATGTAAAGGCTTACCCTTTATTAAGAGCTTAGTGTGAAATAGCATTTCCTTCTCATCCATCTTCTTGACTTGCATGGTTGCAATGATCACATTGTTCAACATATATAATTTCATCTTCTTCATTTCTGACCTCAAGGTGTGTCACCAGTGGAGTAATGGGTGTTAGAGATGATGACTCAATGAGAAAATAATTGATGGCTTGAAATTATTTCTTGGATTTTTGATTAGCCTTATGCGGGTCACACCAATTCCCTGTCTTCTCCTAATGTCTCCTATCTTGACCTCGTTTCTATCCTTCTTCATCACTTTGCCCCTTCAAAGGGTGGTTCTTTGTATATTTATTTCGATGCTTTTGTTCAAATTTGAACAAAAACTTGTATGCCTCACTGAGGGTGTGGAATTTAGAGAGGTCCATGTTATCCCGTATGTCCCATTGCAAGCCACTACGATATTTTAGGATCTTGTGTTGTTTTGTATCTTGAATACCCAATCTTGCAGAAAGAGAATGAAAATTATCTTTATAATCTTGAACCAAGTGGTCCTTACCATGGCAGAGTTGCTGCCACCGTATATAAATATTGTCATAGGCTCCTACAAGGTAATATTCCTATTTTATTGCTTCTATAAATTCATCCCATGTGGGTTCCTCTACAATGCTTAGTTCGTCCCCATTTTTTTTTTGTGTACACCCCTCCACCAATTTTTGACAGGAAGTGGAAAATTCAGGAGGGAAAATGTTATCTTTTATTTATCAATGAATTTATTGACATAAAAATAGGTGGTTAATTGGTCTAAGAAGTTTTCTTCTACATCATAATTTATTTTACCTTAAAAAATTGGAATATTAAAACTTTGAAGGGTTGGATTATAGAGGAGGATGTGTGATTTCCCATTTGTAGTTGTTGAAGAATCTAGTTGAAATATTATAACATCTTCTCCTTTTCCCCCATGAGATATTCATCCACCATCTTCTTGATAGGATCATTTATCCTAGTGTTATCCACAATTTGAGGTCACCTACAACAAACAATCAAGTATTCTGAGGGATCTTGTGTGGACCACCCAAGCTTCTTATATCCCTACCTCATCTTGTGAATCATACACTCTCAAGAAAACTTCACTCTAATACCACTGATCCAAAAATCATGGGGGTTTCAGAAATACAAAGACATAACATCAATTATGCTAGATGAAATGGAACAATCTATGCTCTAAAAAGAGATGTAAATGATAACATTTATCTCTGAAAAGAGATGTAAATATTAATCAATGACTATAATTACAATAGCTACCTCAGTGAGAATATGTCTCCCCTTCCCTTACGGGTTATATATGCTTATATAATATTTTTAGAAATACAAAAGGACACCTAGAAGAATTTGGAAGGTCACTAATATCGAGGGATACAAGGTGGTTCATATTCTGTGAGTTACACAAGCACCAATTTCATAAATTTACTATCTTTATTAATTTTCTATTTTTAGGTAGCACTACAAAAATTGCATTTTTATTCCTTTAAATGTGAATAGGTCAAAATTTTCTAAATGAATTTCCACACCTTTTCATCATGTTCTATGTGTTCTAAAATTTCCGTTGCATTTTGAATGGAGTTGATTGGAGCTACAGTGCAGAAGTTGTGGTTACTAGAAGTTGCTTCACTATAATTTCCACCTTGGTTGTTGTCTAGATCATTTGTCCCTCCTTCAGAAGAAATTGTCCCCATTGCACCAAGTGGTCCCCTGAAGTGTGGAAATTGTTTCTATATTTGCAACCTATGTTGATCATGACATTTCTTGTGATCTTCATTCACTTCTTGTGGGATATTGTGGACCTGTTGATGAGTGTAACGAGATAAATGATCATACTCAGTTATTATTTGATCCTTCTACTACTTTTTTTCACTGGATGTGTGTATGAGGTTTCTGTAACAACTTGTTGGGTAGTTTTTGGCCTGATTATTAGAATAAGGGATTCCTTTGTTTTCTATACCTACTTTTTACATTGCTTAACACTAAAGAAGGAAATAAAGTTAGAGGGAATGACCTCGGGTATCCGGTAGTGGTAATTCTCAACAATAATGATTACCCTTCAAGGTCATGACTCATAGATGTCATTTTTATCCCACATGAATGGTTGGCCCAAAAGCACATTGCAAACATCCAATAGGACAACATCACATAAAACTTCATCCTTAAAGGGTTTTATTTCATATGAGAGGACACACTGTTGTGTGATGGGAATATCCTTTCCTGGGTTCAACCACCTGAAACTATATTGATATGGATGTCAATTTACAGGAAGGTTTAGAACTTTCACAATATCAGCAAAAATTAAATTCTTTTGACTTCCACTCTCAAGGATAAAATGTAGAGGCTCAACCTTTACCCAGAGCTTAGAGTTAAATAACATTTCCTTCTCATCCATCTTCTTTAATTTCATGGTGGTAATGATTGCATCTGGTTCAACATATATAATTTCATATTCTTTATTTCTGACCTCGAGGTGTGATGACGGTGGAGTAGTGGGTGTTCGAGATGATGGCTTAGCGAGAAAATACTTGATGGCTCAACATTATTTCTTGGAATGTCAATTATTCTTGTGGAGGTTGCATCACTTCCCATTCTTGTCCTTCTATCTCCTATCTCGACATCATGTCTGGCCTTCTTTATCACTTTTCCCCTCCAAAGGTTGGTTCTTTGTATTTTTATTTTGATGCTTCTACTCAATTTTGACCACAAAATTGTATGCCTCACCGAGGGTGTGGAATTAAAAGAGGTCCATGTACTCCCATATGTACCATTGTAGGCCATAATGATATTTGAGGATCTTGTGTTGTTTTGTATCATGAATGCCCAATATTACAGAAAGAGAATGGAAAGTATTAGTATAATATTGAACCAACTGGTCCTTACCTTGACAAAGTTACTACCACAGTATATACAAATCTTCCTAGGCTCCCGAAGGGGTAGTATTCCTCTTTCATGGCATCCAGAAATTCATCCAATGTGGGGTTCCTCTACAATGCCCAGTTCATTCCCATTTAGTCTATTCCTATACACCCCCACCAATTTTTGATAGGAATTGATCATTTCATGAGGGAAAATGTTATCTTTTCTTTATGAGTGAATTTATTGACACAAAAATAAGAGGTTAATTGATCCAACCACTTTTCTACTACATCATAATTTATTTTACCTTCAAAAATAAGAATATCAAAATTTACTTGAACCTTGAAGGGTTTCGGGGTACTGAAGGGTTGGATTGCAGAGGAGGCTATGGGATTTCCCATTTGTAGCTATTGAAGAATATGGGAGAATTGTTGTAACATCTGATCCTTTTGCTCCACAAGAGCTTCATCCACCATCTTCTTGAGAGGATAATTTTCCTAGTGTTGTTTGCAATTTCAGGTCTCTTGCAATAAACAACCAAGTATTCTAAGGGATCTTATGTAAACCACCCAAGCTTCTTATATCATGACTTTATCTTGGGAATCATACACTCTCAAGACAACTTCGCTCTGATACCACTGATCCAAAGTTCAAAGGGGTTTTGGAATTAAAATGAAAAAATAACAATTGTGCCATATGAAATAGAAAATCTATCTCTGAAAAGATATGTAAATGCACAAATTTATCTATGAAAAGAGATGTAAATATTACTCAAAGATTGTAATTATAATAGTTACCTCTATGAGGATATGTACGCCCTTCCCCTACGGGTTACATATGCTTATATACTATGTTTGAAAATATGAAAAAAATGCGTAGAATGATTTGTAAGGTCACCAATCTTGAGGGAGATGAAATGGTTCATCTTCTGTGAGTTACACAAGAACTAATTTCATGAATTTACTATCTTTAGACAAAACTACAAACATTAGATTTTTATTCCATTAAATGCAGATTTCAGAGGTCAAAATTTTCCAAACAAAGTTCCACACCTTTCCATCATGTTCTATGCATTCCAATATTTCCGTTTCATTTTGAACGGAGTCAATTGGAGCTACGGTGTAGAAGTTGTGGTTACCAAAATTCATTTCACTATAATTGCCACCTGGGTCGTTGTTTAGATCACATAAGTTGCTTGTACCTATTTTTGTGCTTGTTGTAGGCTGCTTCTTATTGCATATAGAGGATGTACCTACAAAATAAGAGTGAAAGAGTAGTCAAAGTTGTATTTATTAAAAATTTACATTAGTATATGAAAGTGTGTAAAAAGGAAAGTGTGCACCTAATTGAGAAGAGTGTAAAGGATTAAGAAAGTGTCCTGAAAATGTTTTGTAGAGAAATTTGTTTTGGGTGATCTCACACCGAGTGTGATTTTTTTGAGATATCTCATGCTAAGAGGAAGTTTTTTGGGTGATCTCTTTCCAAGTGCGAGTTTTTGGGTGATCTCACACCAAGTATGAGTTTTTTAGAGATCTCATGCCAAGTACAAGTTTTTTGGGCGATCTCATGCCAAGTGTGAGCTTTTTAGGTGATCTTATGCCAAAGAGAAAGTGTTGGAGAGATATCTAGTGTTACTCTCCTTCCATGACTCTTCTTGATAAGCACCACTACAAATGGTGCATCCCTAATTTGTTCATGTTGTCCTGAATTATTTCAAATTAATACTGAACAATTTAGTTGTTCTGATTGAATGAGATAGAACACATTATTTTGTTAGACGATTATTCCTATAACTGTGTAACTTCTCTTAACACTTACGTGAACCGTGTTGATCTGATAAGTCGACTATATGTGCCCCAAGGAAATTAGCATCCAGGGGAGGACACGGGTAACTAAATGCTACTATCTTGTGCTGGGAACTAGTGTCTGTGTTATGATTATGACCCAAGTCTTATTCTTATCCACTGTTGTAATTGTAACCTATATTGATTATGTGTTGTAGATTTGAGTTGTTGTATAGGTGATTTGTTCACCTAATGATGCCCCCTTCTATTGGGGTGCACACAAAGTCAGTAGGAGTGTGTGGCCCAAAATAGAGGACCTATTATTGTGATGAAGTGGATACCTACAAGGGGTAGGGGATTTACATGGTATAAACTAAAGAACATGCAAACAAAGTGGCTAGTTACATGTTTTACTAGAAAATGGATCAAGCATGCCATAGAAAAACAATCTAACAATTTTTTTTACATGCATGATATACCGTTAAAATTTGGTTTCAAACATGTGACATCACTCACAATATCACAAGACAATCAGGGCCAAAGTATCTATAGGAAAGAAAAAATTGATCAAATATAGACATAGGGGATAACCCACAAACAATAACATACAATGGGAAATAATGTCAAGCAAAATGTATCAGATAACCGTAGTTGCATATAGTCCTGCAAAGAAAATGCTACACATGAAGAAGCCTTTAACATGATAGAAATATAAAAAATATGTCAAATGTATCAATGTAAAGTAGTGTTCTAGTAAGAATAAAAAGTTGTATATGATGAAATTATATCACATGTAATGTGTGAGAAAGTAGATTACCCCAGGAGCCTCAATGGGAATGGTAAGAGGTATAGTACCAATCATCATTGCAATGTGTAAGGACCTATAAGAGATCTGCATTCACAACTAGATACCAAGTGAACACACATGTGTATATGATAAAGATAATGACATACTGAGTATCTGACTAGCATAATAAGAAAAGTGCATCATGTAACTATTATAAGAAAGAAAGAGTAAGTGCAACCAAAAAATGCAATATGTTGTGAGTGTGAATGGGATGGTATGTAATGCGTGAAGATGGATAGGAGCAACGTGCCCTCCAATAGATGCGTATGAGATGAGGCTCATTAATAAAAAATACCTTAACAATCAAGAATGAACCATAAAACAAGAGTGCATTGTGAACATAATAAACTTACCATGCTAATGGAAAGAAACTAACACCTAGTAGTTTCAGAGAAAATCCAAATCTACTATAGAACTATCAAGATAAGAGCATAAAGGAAAATAATTTCTTCAATGCATAAACATGATAAAACCATTAAATGCTAAGCCATTCTTGTTCTTTGTGATTTCTATCTAAAGAATGAACGTAATTAGATCACCTATGAATCAACTTGGTGTTATTCACCTCAGTAGTTGAGGATGAGATATCACTAAGAAATGGCTACAAGGCCATCTTTTGATCTTCCCATGCTCTTCAATTTGAGATAATGGATGCAAGACAAAAATTGGCTCAAATCAAAATTCCTATAGTTTTCACTAGTGCAAATGAGGTATAATAAGAAAGGTAAGGAGGAGGGTTCCTTATTTAGCTTACCTATTTGGGCAAGGCTAGCACTTTGGTGAATGTGGGATAGATCCCAAAGAAGAAATGCAAAGGATATGCACTTTATAGGAGTTGAGAGGGGTTTAATTAATCAAATGTGATTAAATAATAAGTAGGGATAAGCTTGTAGAAGCTATTTAGAGGGTATTTAGAGGAAAATTAGCATGATTCAGGGGATGTGTTATCCAAATAGCTCTCCTAGTGATTTGAATAACTTACATACACATTCTGGCACCAAGCTATCCATTGAAGAATTGCACGCGCTCAAAATCACTTGGCACATTCCTTTGGTCGCAGTTCACTTGCGCCCTCCTTTCCTTTCTCCTTCCACTTTTCTCTTCCGCCCACCTTCCGCGCGTTCACCTTCTTCCGAGCTAGTTTCTTTCCATCCCGTGAGCCTATGTCCTTGACCCTTCGAGCGCCGCACCCATTACTTTGTAATAGCTGCACCTTAAACTTACATTCTCTACTCACCAGTTTGATTCATCTCCCCGTGCACATCACGCGCACCCCCTCCGTGCCTTCCTCTATTTTCTCCATCTGCCCTTCTGTGCCAGATCATTTTTGACACGCTTAAGTGTGCAGCATGCAACCAGTTAGGGCGCACCAATAGGGCGCCAAATCCTTGCAACAAATGAATGATTGACACATGGTATAAACAACAAATAATTGTACTTTTGGCCACCATCTCAGCCAATTGGTGCGCGCCACGTGTTTTGCATACACCAATGACTCTGACATCTTCTGAAAACCATATCATTAGCTACAGAGCTTAGATTGGCGTGTGCCTAGACTTGTTAGAGATTTGCTGACATCATCTATAGTGACAAAAATTCAAAATTCAAATTCTGGAGGATCTGGCAGGTGAGAATTGGGAAAACGTCTCTCCGAACATTGATGAGCGTATTTGATTGCTCCAACCACCCAATTTGGTATGATCTTCTCTCTTTTGTCTTCAACACATCAAACAGGCATGGGGAAGCGTCTTTCATAGATTTCCAAGTGGATTTATAGACATTGAATGCTTCCTGTTGGTGGTTGTGTTTCAAATTCAAGTTTTCCCTCCTTTTCCTTTCTTCCTCCATGGATTCATCTATAAATGTAAGAGCAAGGCTCATTTGTTATGTTGGACACTCTGGATCCTTACGCATGCTGCTAACGACTCCATATTTTATGTATTTTGAGTTACAGACCTCTATGTTCAGCTTTGGCATGTGGATATCGGCCTACCTAACATTGTAACGGTTCTGTGCATTTTTGGAAGTAATAGAAGCATAATTTTGTGATTATTCTCTATCCTAACATGTTTGCATTCCTTCTTCTTGCCTCTTCTCTTGCATTGTGTATTATTGTGCTATTTAAAATCCCCTTATTGTTCCACACTTAGCTGTGTTCCATGAGAGCGATCTGGTGAACGCGTGTTTTGTTGTGCTACTCGTGCCTAGCCTCCTTTCACGCATTCCCTATCATTATCGCTCAGAATAGATAGTGTTCACCCCTCTCTTCTAGTGCTATCTCCTTTTAGTGTAGTTTACTTTATGTTATCCTTATTTCCCTGGTCCCTTGGAATTCTTAGTTTAGTTTCCCCTTTCAGCACTAGGAGTAGTAGTAGCAGTAGAAATAGATAGAGGAACCGACCTTCTCCAGAGATCCGTCCCAAGCTCGCAAGGTCCCACAACTTGGGGATGGTTCCATTGTGGTCTCAGACACCTTGGCCCTTTTGAAGATCTGAGACGCAGGTGCACATTTGAGCAACCAACGAGATGTAAGAGGGGATTTTAACTAATAAAATGGGTTTATTGATTAAAATAGAAGACATAATTAACTAATAATGTTTAATTAATCACTTAGAAGTGGATTATGACTAACGAAAGGTCGTTAACTAGAATCCAGAATGGGGGAAGAGTTGATTAATTACCAAAAGGTTGTTAATTAAAAAATAAGAAGGGAAATGTTAGCTAATTAGCAGAATAGTGCTAATTATTACAGAAATGACAGGAAAGAAGATAATTAGTGCAATTTTAGTATTAAAATTGCATAAGTGGATTAGGTGTCTACATTTTCCCCTATTCAGGTGGTGTAAGTGATGCCACTTCAAAGATAGTAGACAATTACAAACAAGTAAAAAATTTGAAGGGATAGAAGAAAAATTATTAAAATGAAGGATGCCCCCTCAAGTGTCGATGAGGTGAGGAAAGAGGTTGATCTACGCTCGAAAAGATGAAGGAAATGGATAGAAGAAACAAGGATGGGGAGGGGCATAAATATAATCCCTATTGCCCCAGGTGTTGTTGTAGAAAATGATAATGAAGAACATAATAATGAAGAAGAATGAAGACGAAGAGAATGGAAATCTATTTCATCAAACTTAGCTCAAGAATAAATTTGTTTCATCATTTTACTGTATGATCTGCATCATCGGCCCTTTATATAATATAAGCATACAACACAAGTGTAAAATAACACGAAAAACTATAATATTGACATTTTTTTCATTGCCAAAATACTAACTCAATGCAACATACATAACGTAATGAAATACGATAAATTAAACAAGCTAACTTGATAGGGAAACAAGTACAAACACACATACACAAGTAAACAACATTAAAGATAATTACACCAATGTTTTTCTTATTACGCTTCAGTTCCCAAATGTTTGAGTTAATGACATGGGTTAAAATGGCATCCCAAGCAAGGATACATGCGAGGTGAATATACAGAGGACACAAGGGTGTTATGAAAAATCAATCGTGCACTATGAAACAGTACCATGAAATTTGTTGTGCAATGGAGTGATAAACATAGTAAGCAAACCAGCTTTATTAATGGAGGTAGATTCAGATGATCGACGATTCGTTTTGACAAGAACAAGCAAGGACCAAAGAAAGATGTTTTATAGGACAAATTTCAATGTTTGAGGATGAAGTTTCTGATAAATTTTTCATCCACGTGTGCATACCTCTTACCAATTTTTGAATTTTTGATTATTTTACCATTTTTTTGGATTTTTGAATGTTTTACTAATGTTTTGGATTTTTTTATTGTTACCAATTTTTTGGAATTTTTTATTTTTACCAATTTTTTATTTTTTTAAATTTACCATTTTTTTTCAATTTTTTTTTGAAATTTACTATTTTTTTTTTGGATATTTTGAGGATTTTGTGAATTTTCTAGGGTTTTTTTTTTTTTTTTTTTTTTTTTTAACCAATTTTTAGGATTTTTACGATTTTTTTTAGATTTTTAATGATTTTTGACAATGTTTTTATGGTTTTTTTGAAATTTTTATGAAGCTATGTATAGGAAAAACAAAGATGAAAATATTCCCCAAGCGAGAGATGGGAATATACAAGGAAGAATCTTTACACATATATACAAGAAGAAGATATGTTGAATTAAGGCCACAAAGAATAGGTTCAAGATGATGATTAACTCAAACCAATGTTGTGTTAAGAAGGAGCGAGCATTCCCCCTAGTGCAAGATGGAAAAAAAACATATGATAGAAAAGAACAAGAAGATTATTTCATTAAAAGGGGACAAAGGTTCCCATAAACATGTTAAAAAGGAAATATTACACACATGGATGTTCTGAACAAAGAAGAAGAACAGTCTAAATGTTATGAAAGATATGGAAAATGTAGCTAGAAGCCTTGCAATGAAAAGGTGATTAGCCAAAGGAAAAAGTCACGAGTCAAAATAATGACTAAAGTAAGAGTTTGAACAAGGTCCAAATAAAAAATGGTCAATATATTAATCCTATTTTCTCATAGATACCCAGTGTGTGCAAGTGAAAATTAAATACTTATTGAAGGGAAGATTTTATAGACATCAAGTGAAGACATGCTAACCAATGTGTAGGAATGATTTATTTTAATAGGTGATTTGTGAATGGAGGGTGGAAGGAGAGACATACATTTCTCCACTTCTAGCCAAGTGTCCATAGCCTCGACAAAGATGTATTTGATTTTAGTCGCGACATTTCTCTAATGCTAGCCATGCATCCATAACCCCGATAGAGACATTAGAAATACCCCAAGAGAGAGTTATATTTTCTTTTATTTTGATTTTTTTGATTTTTTGATTAATTTTTTTGCTTTTGGAAAAACTTATTTCAGCTCTCTCAATTTTTTTTGATAAGGGGTTAAGAACCACATATGGCTTGATGGAAGGATGTGGAAGTGATCGTGATGAAAAAATTTATAGTGTCAACAAATACGCCAAAAATTTCTTTGCAAAAAGTTTATTAGATAGAGATAGTGATAAGATATTTAAAATGTCATTCTTTCTTCAATTTACCAAGGTGATAAAGGACCAAGGTCAAATGGATACTATAAAGATAAATGTCGCACAATGAGTGCGAATAGACTAACCAAAAGATCACTAAAGGGATAAAAATGGTTGGTAGTTTGCAGAATAATGTGAAGAAAGGAAGGTAAGAACATCCATATGTATGCAATACATGATTGCAATTTTTGATATTTGTATGTTTGATTTTTTTGTAATATTTTAATGTTTTTCTTATTTTTTATTTTTTGTTTTGAATGGTTTTGTGAAGGGAAAACCATGAAGGGAGAAGACAATGAAGATGAATGATTTATAAGTTAGGACCAACAATGACACTCCACATGATAAGATCTAACAACAATCTTTACGATTTATTTAATGAGGGAGACAAGGAATTTTTGCTTATCAAGACTGATATTATCTCCAATCTTGATGACCATACTGAGATCATAGTCGATAAGTTAATGCGACTTATCTTTTAATATGGATTTTTTTTTTATGTGGGCTATTGAGTTTCCTATCCATAGGTGTCTGTACTTTTTTCCATACCTTGCGTTTGCATTGGTGTGCATTCTTGAATCCCATTTTTTTTATATTTGCGAGTGTTGGATTTGTTTGGATCTTTAGAGATCTTCATATTTTTGATCTTAGTTTGATGAAGAAACTGTTGGCATTTCCTACAAGATAATGTGTGATTTTTCTGATCTTGAGAAGTGGGAGAAGAAAGTGGATGTTTGGGATTGATAATAGGAATGTTAGGAATGATGGTGGGCTTACCACCGTTGTTGATAGAAGGATGATAAGATGGGTGAAGAAGATATGGTCCAAAAATTGAAGAGGATGGGCTACTGGGAGGTGAGTCATAGATAGAAGATGAAGGGTACTAGGATGTGGCCCCAAAATGGAAGAAAATGGGCACTAAGAGGTGAGCCTTAGATAGGAGATGAATGGATACTAGGATGTGGCCCAAATATAGAAGAAAATGGGATACCAAGAGGTGTCCCATAGATGGAAGATGATGGACTACCTGGAGATATACCATAAATAGAATATGGAGGGGTACTAGGACATGTCCCAAGTATAGAAGATAATGGGCTACCAGGAGTTGAGCCACATATAGAAGATAATGGGATACTAGGATGTGACCCAAGGGAAGAAGAAGATGGGATACCAAGAGGTGGTCCAAATATAGAAGAAGATGAAGGGCTACCTGGAGGTTACCTAAGGAGAGATTGTGATTGAGGAATTGTGATATGTTAGGAATGATTAGGTGATGAGAATATATTCCAAGGATCAATGAAAAACACAGGCATTGCTCCATGTAATGGGGAATGTGAAAATGGAAGAACAAGAAGAGGATCAAGTTTGATGATCTTAAGATCTTCCTCTATTTTCTGAAAAAATGAATCAACTACTTCCCCACAATATGCAAACGCATCGAGGTAAAAAGATAATTCTTGCTCATGATCCTCTAGAGGAATGCCATTGTGTATCCCCATGAATTATTTGATTGCTTCTTGATTTTGAATTAAATCGACCAGTATGGGTCGTTGTTGGTCAATGATAGTAGGTTGATTGGAAGAAAAAGGTCCAATAAGTGTGGAAGATTTAAAATATGTTTGAGCATGTAGATGAGGTGAAGGTTTGACCTTATTGCTCCCAAAAAGGTATTTTATAGTGCTTTGAATATATATATTAGAACATTGTTTCTTGTTAATTATTCGATGTGGAAAAAAACATTGGTCTTTAGAAGATCGATAAGGATATGGTAAGATATAGTTAAAAGGCTCAAGGGACAAAGAGGGATTGAATTTTGATTAATAGAAGAATATTACTCAAGAGATGAAGTTGATTTTTATTTGGAAATCTCACGAGTTGAAGAACATTTGGATTTGAAATAGCTTGGTATAGGTTTTCCTAGAAGATGACATAGTGTAGGTAGACAAAGAGGACCACGTAGCCAGTCAGTGGATTGCAATGTAGGGGTAAACTTGGATGATTAATTAGAGGAATTTTGAGTCACATGGATCTTCAATGGAGGAAGATGCCATTGAGGTGATTAATAAAGGGGGTTCTGTGAAGAAAGGAAGGACTACGACTCAAGAGTTAAATTAGAAGTTTGATTGGAAGAACTTGAAATCTCATGGATCTTCGAAGGAGGAAGATGCCATTGAGGTGAATTATAAAGGGGGACCTGAGAAGAAAAATAGGACTGCAACTCAAAAGTTGAATTAGACTAATGATGGGAGAATTTGTGGTGACATAAATCCTTAGAGGAGGAAAACGTTGTTTAGGTGACTGGTTATTCCTTAGAAGAAACTTGATCGGATGAGGCTGAGGAGACTGAGGTGAATCAGAATAATAGCATGGATAAAAATAATCAATAAATAGAGGGGAATCAGAAGAATTACATGGATTAAAATCATCATAAGACTGAGGGGAATCAAAAGAATAACATGTATTAGAATCATCAGAATCATACCATTGATTATGAGATGAAGGTGGGGAAAGGGGTAGTCAAATGAGTTCTATAGCATGAAGAACATATCAAGTTTTAGTAGTGATGGGTTTATTTCAATGTTAATTCCTAAACCTAGATTACCTGTCATCGTAAGTGTGAGGAATCATGTGATATTAAGTCATGGTTAACATTGTTGGGTCCAAATTCCTAGACCTAGATTGTATGATTTAACTCCTTCAAATGCAAGGAAGTTCCATGTTGATTTGGGAAGTGTAATGATGGCCAACTAGACATTTTTAAAATAAATAGGGGATGTTTGTGTGATTTTCCAAAGAGGATCTAAGGAAAACAAAAATATTAATGACACAATTTTGAAAATCCAATAAGGTTTGGACAACAAGTTGTAAGTGTAAATGTCAAAATGATTGATCAAAATTTAGCAACATAATGGTTGCAAATAATTTTTTTCCAATGTTCATATTGTCTCAAGATTTTCTTGATAGGAAACGTTTTTGCTAAGATTTGAAAATGTTGTACAAGGACTACAATAAACCTAGGAAAAAATCAAGTAGTATGATAGCTGAAAATCTCACAATGATTATCAAAGAAGGAATGAAAAAGAAAGACAAAGAAAACACTATAAGGTTTCTAACCAAATACTAATCAAAGATGAAACTAACTCTCTAATGTTCGTATGTTTGTCTCAAAGTTTTCTTTTGTAGATGACAACACAATTCTAACACTTAAAGCAAGTTTTAGGAAAATAAGTTTTAAGTATTAGAAAAGGGTTGAGGTGACTTCTGACTCAAGGTATAATAAAACAAGTTTAGATACAAAAAGGGCCTAAATCCCCAAAAAGTGGAAGTTAAAATTGTGTGCAACACAACGATACCACTTGGATACGTTAATCAAGATTTGAGGAAAAAAAAGATGTTACTATCAAAAAAATATTGATATGATGTGAACAGTGTAACAACAAAACTTTTCAAATCTCAAGGAAATGTTTCGATGAAAACAAGGTTGAAGTATAACAAGGAGTTGCTAATATGCGAGCAGGGTAACAATACAATTTAGAAACTTATATTAGGTCTTATAAAAACAAGATTTAAGTATCAAAATTGTATTGATATGATGCGATAAACGTAAAAAATCAAGGGATGGTCAATGATGATCAAATCTAGATACAATGAGACATCTTGATTTGGGTGTCAAGACAAGGTTACCCAAAATATGAAGACGTACCAACACACTTCCAATGCTTACTATCGCAGTCGTAATAAGGAAGGACGTAAGCGAGTGTAAAAGTGGTGGACATGATTTTGAGTAACAATTCCTATGATTCTCCTCTTTTGATCAAAAATATCAACAAGGGAGTAAAGGAGATAAATCAAGTGGGGATGAAACAAACTTAGCCCAAATTTGACAGAGTTTTATCTTGTTGAAAAATAAGGTAAAAACTAAGAAAAAGTAATGTGTAGCAAGTTTCCTAATGAGTAACACACAACTCCAACTTTGATGGAATCTCCCCTTGTTCGAGAAACATGGTTTTGAATATGAAAAATTTGTCACTTTGTGAGAGTTCTTTGAAACACAATTGGTAAAGGTAAAGTTGGTCCCATTGCTAAATGGTTCTTTATGGATTTTTTTCACAACACTCACCAATTCTTACCTAAGAGAGGTGGACCATTACCCCACAATTAAATTAATGAATAAGGCCTCATACGGGTAACATGAAGCTTTTCTCACATGGGTTTTTCACTAGTCAAGTAAGTAAGCAGGGCTGATGCAGCCTAGAATTTGCAAGATAACACCCTAGTCGCGCTGACACATCACTCAGCCTTGATTGAGCGCTCACTCGAAGTGCGCAAAGGTACCAGGTCCCTCTTTAGGGTTGATGTAATAGGATGTTAACATGATGAAAGAAGAAATATATAGATTCATAACTAATCCATCATTCTACAGTGCATGCTACTCACAGATCAATAAGAGAACAAGCTTAAACAGTAATCATGATTGAATCATTAACATGCACTACTCGATTACACAGAATGACACTTAGATTCAGCCAATATCTTCCATCTATTAATAAATATAGAATCTCCTTACAGTACTATCAATTTATTTCAAGATGCGTATGGATCTGATACATACATACACCGCTCCCCGTGATATCTCTATCACACACACACGTATATATCTATCTCTCTCCTCTTTTTTACCAAAACTATCTAGACACATATATATGTAGCGTGGGGACTTTCCCTTCATCATTTAAATACTCTAGAAATAAATCACATGCTATTGTTATCCATACGTCGTTTACAATTATAGCCACACATGTAAGTACGCTATCTATAGTCCTCTTATAGATAACTAAAGTAACCATCCTATTCCTAGCTTATCTCCATGCATAGATGCTTTAAAACGCTCCTCCAAATATAGACAATGCATGACACGCGTGTCACTGCTTTGTTGGTGTGTTCCGCATGCCATCTTCCAAAAATAGATCCTTATGATGAAAATCGGCTAAGTCCCGAAATCCAAACTTTCCTTCCACGTGCGGGTCCTTCCTATCCTTCTACGCCTTCGATCCTGACCTTGTATCCCGCGTGGAATCCTTGTGTGATATTTGACAAGTATTCTTTGATCAACATTACCCCACACTAATCTCATTATCGTCTCGACAATGGGTATCTCCAAAATTTGAATGGAAGAATAAGAATGAAGAATGTGGACAAATAAATAATTTATATGAGGTTTATTTATGTAACCTCCTCTGTATCAGTTTGTAGCATTAGGTCTGGATACTATTCTTTTATTGCCGCCTCTAAATCCTACCATTCAGTGAGTGCTTGCTCTGCCTTCTCTGGGATGTTCACAACTATGGATTCTTACTAATTCCACACAATTTCCCCTTTTAGATTCTGTAGAAACAACACAACACTGGACATGGATCTCATCCTTCCTTCCAAAAGTTCCATCTTCTGCGCAATCAACTTTCCAAGCTCTTCCAGCCTAGTCTTATGCGGCTCTTGTGCTGCTGTTAGGGCCTCGTGCTTTTTCTTAACTATTGAAAATCTTCTTACGCGGCCTAAGGTTTCATCTTTCACGGCCTTTTGGACCTCATTGTTCTCTTCCAAGGTCTTAATGTTGATAAGCGCCTCTGGAGGTGTGCATATATTCAAAGCTTAATCCGCTTTCTTCAAAACTTCTTGTAATTCATGCAAAAAACCTTCATAAGATGTGATTTTTCTCATCACCAAGGCTTTCTCCCGTTCGGCATCCTGTTATGATATTTCTAGCACTTTCACATGCATAGTTTCATCTTCGAGCATGAAGTTCGCCAACTTCCCCACATAGTGTATCACTGAAGGAAATGTTTGTGGTACCTTGGGTTCCAAGTGTGGCCTTGCTTTTATCACGGTGTCCCCAATCTCCTCTGTCAGGCTTATGAAAACTTCAGTCCTCTTCTGTGTGAAGTCCCTTTCCTGTATTATGCATGCTATCTCTGCATCCTTCATCTTCAGCGCTTCGCGCAAGGATTTGATTGTGGTATATTTATCCATGTTCCTTCTATCCACCTCCACTAAAACTTTTTCCAGCGCATTACTGACCTGCTCGTCTGACATGACAGTAGGATTTACTGTTATGTGTCTAGCCTGAGGTGCCTTCTTCAATCACCTAGACACGTATGAATCTTCACATACATCAAAATCAAGCTCATCCATGTGGGTGTGCATCGACCAAGATAGTTGCTTTCGTGTGCGCATGGTCACCATATCCTCATCCATCAACTGCCAGCCAAATAGATCCTTCTGCGCTATGGTGCTCTGGAAGTGGGCGTGGATAATCTTTCCTGCATCCTTTGCATATCCCATGGCTGGTGGAATGTGCTCTCCACTCACCCTTCTAAACCTCTGCTGCTTAGGAACTTTAGCCTCCAAATTTGGAGGTTGCGTCTCTCTGTCCTGAGTATCTTGTGCAGCTGTTTCCTCTGGTCTTTTCTCTTCTTTATCATTTTACTTTGATGCCTCACCCTTTTCTTCTGTGTGCTCTGGGGGTGTAGGAGATGTAGGTGCACTCTCTTCAGAATCTTCCTCCTCCTCGCTCAACTTCAGCTTCCTCCTTCTCTGCACAGTCACTTCCTTCTGCGGGGAGAGTCGGGGTGATTTGCGCACAGAGGTTGGGGTAACACCTTGGGTCCTTGTTCTCCTGAATACTCTTTTAAACATGTGCTCCCCTTGGATGGCATTCAAGTCCTCTTCATCCCCTTCTGAGGTGGAGTAACAACGCGCTCAACTTCACTCTGACTTGTAGTATGTCTCCTACCCCTATGCTCCAAACCACCACTATCTTCATGCTCTTCCTCCTCATCCTGCACTTCAATTTTCTCTGGGGGATTAGGTGCTGGGACATTCTCCAATGTATGTTTCCCTTTTGGTGGTGCTGGAAGTTCAAACTCACCTTCCACATATTTTTTATTTTCCATCTTTGGCTTCAACTGGAGATATACCAACGCTGCCCCCAAATCTGCTACAACCAAGCTTATTGGTTTGATGTTCAGTACCTCTGAAATGATTCTCTCTGTGTAGGCATTCCTGCCAGGATATACATACTTCTTCCGCAATGTATGGTAGTCACAGTCTACATTTTCTGCATTGAATTTTAGCCTGTGCGTGTCAGTAAACCTATGAACAGATTCCTAAAAATACCTTACAGTGAATGCGTAAGGTAACTTACACCAAGGGCTCCAAGCTCCATCCTTCATTGGAAAACACACGATGCAGAAATGTTGGTATGCAACAAACTGAACTTGTTTTCCTACCACTGCTGGTAGGTCCTTTGGTATGCACCACTCTTCCCCAAATGTTGCACGAAGCCTGTCATACCACTTCTCCACCTTTTTCTTTACTTCATCTGTCATGACCCCCTTGCATAGTTATTTGTTGAATCTTTTAGCTGGGAACTTGTTCTCCATGGAGTACTCCCATATTGTCTCCTTTGGTCTATCTGGTACTCCGATTTCCATGAAGACCAGTGATAGGAGAACAACCCCAAAGATGATCTTCCCTCTTGTGCATGCTTCTTTGACTATTTTCTCTGCAATATAGCTGGAAATGTTGTAGATTGTCCCTTCCGACATCTTCCGTGCCACATGCAACCACATAGTGTTTACCTGCGACCACCGCTCCTGATCATTCAACTTAGTAACCAGGTGTGTTGCAGCTTGTACAACTGGACAGTTCTTAAATTTGTCGATGTCCATTCCACGCGGACCCTTCGGGTATCCCAACTCCTTTTTGGTCTTCAAAATCATGGATTTATCTGTGAGGTCAATTTTTATATCCTCTCCTATGGCCTTCAGTCCTGTCACTGATGAAACAAGTGCAGACGAAATTCTAACTCTATGTTGTGCAAAGTAGAAGCAGTCTTCGTGAACCTTGCTCATGAGCCACTGGTACAAGGGCTCATACTTCCTGAAATATGGGAGCTCATACAACTGATATACCCCAGTTCTCTTCAAAAGTTTTTCACCCACATCATCGTATACCAACATGTCATCTGCCGTGCGTTTTTTTGTTCTATCATTGAGCAAGGAATCGAGCTCCTTGTTCTCCAAAGTCTTGTGATTGTATTCACTCACTTTTCTCTTTCTAATGGGTGAATCCCACTCTTGGCCAACAATAACTCCTTCTGGGTATAACATCTCCGAAAAATGACTTTCGGGTGCCATCTCTTCTTCCTCAACGACCACCTTCTTATTTTATTTTGCTGTTGCTGCCTTGCAAATGTCTCCTCTTAACCCTCGCAACTTTGCAAATCAAACCCTAGCTCGGTTCAATTATGCCCTTAGTGGAAACCTTGTGACCTAACTCTTTTCTGTCTCCCTGCTTTGGTCAAACCCTTCACCACCAGGGACACAAGCTTCATATAGCACAGATCTGGTTGTCACGCTTGATTTCACACCCTTCACACCTTAAATCAATCACTCAGCTCTTCGCATATGGCTCTTCTCTCAAATACTCTTAGTTGCAACAGTAAAAATGAATCCGCTTCCCTTCCTTATATAATTTTTTCAAATTTTGATGCATTTATTTCTCCTCACCTACTAAATATCCCTTCATTCATTGACCAAATCCGTTCATTCTGTGCGGCACATCTTTACACCTAGCTATAACCTTCTAGCGCGCCTTACTACCTTCTGGTCACAGACTTCTCTTCAATGTGTGCTCATGCGCTTGAGTACCTCGTCACTGCACCTTTTCTTGGTAGCTATTATGGCCTCCGGTTATCTCACGTTATACTTTTCCTTCATCCATATTCATCCTTGGTCACCTTTTGAGAAGCAATATTCTTTAAAGCACACCTGTAGCAGCTTATTCCTTTCACTTTTCAAGTCCCAAAGCCTTTTTCTTAGATGATGCCAACCACCCCACACTAAAAGCATGTGCAGTCCTATGCGCATAATCATTCTTTAGACAATAATTAGCTTCATGTGCGCAAGCGAACTTATTACACCAACAAAAATGAAATTGAAAAAGCATAGCGAAAATGAAGGAAATACATTAAGGAAATACTGAATTGAAAACCTAAACTAAATGGAAAAACTGCCTTATTACAAATACCAAGAAGACTTATTTATAGTATGGCTTCAACCTACTCCCATTAAAGTAACCAGGTAGCCGTGTTCCATCAAGTGCTTCTAACTAACATGCACCTGATTCAAGTATAGAAGTGATAATATACGGCCCCAACCAATGTACTTTGAGCTTGCCTGGATGGCGCAAGAACTTTGAGTCATAAAGAAGAACCATTTTTCCAATCTCAAACTTCTTATCTCTTATGTTTCTGTCATGCCATGCTTTCTACCTGGCATTTTTCTACTTCTGACTCCACTGTGTTATGACGCGGCACTCATCTAGTTGAATCATCTTTTCACTACGCTCTTCTAACACCTGTTCATCAGCTAGACCGCCAGCGCGCAATGCGTAAAGAAGGTAACATAAACTCTATAAGAAGAACAAATTTTGTGCCAAACACCAATTGAATCGGCGTGGCTTTGTTCAATCTCTTGTAAGTTGTTCAATATGCCCAAAGCACAACTGACACCTTATCATCCCAATCCTTTCTTCCAACATCACATATTTTTTTCAAAGTCTAGCCCAAAATTTTGTTGAAAGCCTTAGCAGTTCCATTTGCTTGAGGATGGTAAGGTGTAGTTTTGTGGTGTGTAGCCATAAACTCATCTAATAGGATCCAGATTGTCTCATTTAAAAAGTGTGTACCTCTATCACTTGTCAAAGTTAGAGGACATCCATATCATGTAAGAACATTCTCCCATAGAAACCTAGCTGCTGTAGCTATCGTACAGTCTTTGGTAGGTGCTGCTTCTGCCCACTGTGTGAGATAATCTGTGCAAGTAATGATATAATATGATCCAGTCCTATGCGCGACTGGCAAAATAGGTCCTATAAAGTTAATGGCCCATTTCTCAAATGGTTTAGCACTAGTAATTGGTCACAAAGGCATCTCATCTCTTTGCCCTAGTTTTCCTTGGCATTGACAATGATCACATGCCTTGCAATAGGCTTTATAGTCTTTATACAGTGTCTCCCACCATAGTCCAACAATTAAGATCTTCACGATAGTCGCATCATCTGCATAATGGCCTCCTACAATACCACAATGAGCTTTTTCCATGATATCCTTGCGCTCATTCTTTAACACACAACGCCATAATACTTCATCTTTGCCTAACTTGTACAGGTCACCACTGATTAACATAAACGGTGCCGCGCGTATAGCAAGCTGCTTCTTTTCTAATGATTTCATTCCTTCTGGTGCCACACCTACTCGTAGAAAAATAGATTTGTCTTCTAATTCCATGGGCGTGCATTGTAACCTGTATAACTATGTATCGGACATTGTTTTTTCAATTGTCTGTGCATCCTCGCCTGAATTGATTCTAGATAAATGGTCTGGTCCAGAATTGCTTTTCCTTGGCTTCACCACAACTGTGAAGTCAAATTCTTGAAATAGAAGTACCCATTTGCATATGCACCCATGTAAAACTGGCTTGTTTACTAAGTACTTCAATGCCATATGATCTGTATAAAACAAAAATGGTGTGGCTAACAAGTACTGTCGAAACTTGTATAATGCATAAATCATTGACAAAGCTTCGCGCTCTGTAGTTGTATAATTTCTTTGAGGAGGAGTCAACTTCCTACTAACAAAACAAATTGGATGATCTATAATTCCTTCGCCAGGTTGAGCTAACACAGCGCCAATGGCCATATCAGAAGCATCCACATGTATATGAAATGGTTTATCCCATGAGGGAAAGTGTAAAATGGGTGCAGTAGTAAGTTTTTCTTCAAATATCTCAAACGTGATCTACTGTGGTTCTCCTCAATAAAATGTACCTTTTCTCGTCAATAATTCTTTTAAGGGTGCAACAATTCTGGCATACCCTTTTATAAATTTTCTATAATATCATGTATGACCTAAAAATCTGCGTACCTCACTTTGACTGGTAGGTGCGTTCAGGCTTAAAATGACTGCAACCTTGGCTGGATCAACTAGCAAACCTTCCTTGCAGATTATATGTCCCAACAATATCCCAAATGGTGTAACAAATATGCACTTCTTGATATTTAAAGAGATACTCAATTGTCTGCATCGTTCAAATATTAAATGCAGATTGTCACAATGGTCTTTCACAAGCCCATATACTGTCCAATCATCTAGGTAAACTTGTAAGAAGTTGTGAATAAAATATTTGAATGCCTGAACAACTGTTCACGAGAATACAACAGGCGCGTTCTTCAATCCAAAAGGCATCACAGTATAGGCAAAACTACCCCATTCAATAGTAAATGTTGTCTTTTCTTGATCCTCATGAGTGATCCTAACCTGATGATACTCAGAAAATCCGTCTATGAAAGAATATATTTCACACCCTGCAACTCCTTCTAGTATTTCCTTAGTAAATGGCGTACGGAAAGGATCTGTGACACATGCAGCATTTAGGTCCCTGTAGTCCACACATATCCTAATCCGTCCGTCCTTCTTGAGACTGATCACCATTGGGCTAACCCATTCTGATCTCATCAAAGGGCATGATAGTTCCTGAATTCAACATTTCATCAATTTCCTCTTTTACCTTTTCATGAAAATTAGGATTCATCCTGTAAGGTCTATTTCTAACTGGTCGTGCACCGTCCTTAAGTTTGATATTCATTCCCCAAGTGATTCATGCACGCCCTTTAGCTCATGATATCCTCTAAGGAATAAGTCCTAATAATCTCTACGTAATTTGATGATTTTTTCTACCTTCGAGTCTGACCAGTAGTCTCCAATTATGGCCTCCTTAGGCTCAACATCTGAACCGATATTCACCTTCGTTGTCTTCATGGGTTCATAGTAGGTGCGCGTATCCTTGTCTACACTATCCAAGACCTCGCGCACCCCGTGCGAATGATCAATATCCAGGTTCTCAACTTCCTCATCATCCACAGATATATACCATCTTTCCTTTCTCTTTCTCAAGGCAAGCGCACTCAAGTAGTTTGGAGTCTATTTCTTCATCCTATTCAAAACATACTCCAAACTCCATCTCTCTGAATAATTCTTGAATATGCTCTTCTGCTTTTGCACTATCTCCCATAGTTAAGTGCTTGATAATTTTTAATGCCTTTGCTATAGGAGGTTAGGTCGAGAAGTAATCAAATGTTTGGATCATACCTGCAGTCAAATATTACCAGTTCCCAATTTCTCTATGTAGTTCTGCATATACATACCAAGCATATGTGCATCCTTGGAGAGTAGAATACAATCTGATGCACCCAAAGTGAAGGTGGTAATGCTTCCTGTCCTGTTGTCCAGAGTCTCTCACATTGCTGAATGTGATGTTGAACAGGTTGATTACCATGATAAGTAAAAATTTGTGATAGGTGCATTGTTCCTCATAAACCTAGTATACAAAGCTATCCCAATCTCTTCCTAGTTTATAAGATTATCTCTGTGGACTACCCA
This sequence comes from Taxus chinensis, assembly GCA_019776745.2. NCBI lineage: Eukaryota > Viridiplantae > Streptophyta > Pinopsida > Cupressales > Taxaceae > Taxus > Taxus chinensis. The sequence continues at coordinate 159,982,540 of CM034149.1, forward strand.
CCAGTGCGCGTTGTTGTCCTGCACGTAGTGTATTTACTAACATATCTCTCCTTGTAACTAGATTTACACTATGCATCTACATGGCCTTCAGAAAGGCAGAAAGATCCTTTGTCCCTATATACCAAGTTATTGTGCTGCCTATTCAGTCAAACCGAACGAATTCCATGCTTACACATAATCACGCTTTTCACCTCGCACCCTACTAATTCATATGTACCATGAGCCCAATTGTCACAATCAATACTCGTAGTATCACTAATAGAATGTGAATCCTCCCACTATTAAATGCATTATTTTGATGGCTCGTTGACCTCTGGGTCTTGTATAGCACGCACATAAACTTTGTTTAAGTCCTCCTCACTTAGAGGCTCAACATAGGGTGTAGAATTCCCATCTGTCAAAGGTATCAGAACCCTTTCCTTCTTGTTTTCAAAGCTGACATACCCCTTATTGAATTTCAAGTCAAAATTATTTGCATAACACCAAGGGCGTCCAAGCAAGGATGGAAAATTGTCTACTTCTGCAAGTGCTAATACCTCAAAATCCCCAGTGAACTTGGCCCCTTGTATAGTTATAGATGTGTCCTTCAACACTCCTATGGGAGTGGCCTTATTCTGGTTTTCCATGAACAACACATTAGATGATGGCTGTAATGGAGGCCTCCCCATTTGTACCCATGAATCTAATGTCAACACATTTACTTCTGCGCCTATATCAATTACTATGTTGCTCAAAAGCCACCCATCCACAACAACATTCAGAGTAATCTCTTTATCATAGTCAATGCTATCAGGGGGAATATTTGCATGTAGAATCTGCCGTTCGGTCTCAAGGCTTGCGTGCGGAGTGTTCCCTTTTAACCAACTTCCCAATAGTGGAATAATGCTCTCTTGGCGCAACATCTTGCACACCTCCCGCAGATCATCGATATCAGTTTGGACTGTCTCCGATGCTTTCTTTTGATCCTTGAGGTACTGTATCTCTCCCTGAAGATTCCTTAGTACTTCCATGGTATCCTGGTAAACTTCTTTCTGATGAGTAGGATCCAGGTACCTCGCATGCAAAACATCTTCCTTGGTGATCATAGGCTTCTGGTGCAATGCATCTCATGTGCGCACATCTTCAGCACGTGTAGTGATATTTACTATCAATGCCTCTGGTCCTTCTGTTATGTTGGGCATCCATTTATCTTCTACTGCGTGCTAGATTCTAACCATCTTGGCGCCTTTGTTTTCTTGCTTATGCTGTTTACTCAAATGCTCATATAAGTCTGGGAAATCTTCATAGCTATGGTTCTTCCCGCAAAAAGAACATGCATTACTTTGAGGAAATTCGTGCCTGTAGTGATAAGGAGATCCACACGTATAACATGTTCCATGAGGGAACTCTCCTCTTCCTCCACTGCAGCCTCGTCCTCCATATCCACCCCGATAACCATGTCCTCTTCCACGACCTCCTTTAAAACGCCCCTCATTCTTGTCATAGCACGTTTGATTATGATCCCAATCATGGTGCTCATTCCTACCCTTAGAATTATCTTTTATACTTGTCTATCATACTCCAATGTCTATATCATCCTGGATCTGACCAATCAACTGACAATCCTCAGTATCATGGGTCGTGGACTTACAAATCTTGTAAAAGCAAGATACATTCTTCTTGATCATGCGTTGTAACAAAGGACATTGGCTAGCATCATGATTCAAGTGGAAAATTTCATAGTCCAACAGTAACGAGTGTACAGATCGGCGAGGACAACTATCCTTGGTGTGACCTTCCACTTCACAATCTGTACACCAAATTCGTGAGCATGTTTCATGTGTTGAATTTGCTGACAAATTTTCTAACTGCTTTGCCATAGCTTTGATCTGTGCCTCTAGAAACAAACTAACGCCAGTGTCAATGCTCCTAACTACCTCAACATGCAAATCTACTTCCAGTGCTTCGCGCAGGTTTGTATATGTCTCATGCGATAGTGCCCTCCTAAAAGGTGTAATCAATCCTCCAACGAACCATTGTGCATGCTGGCTAGCATGGATATCATAAGACAACTTAGATAAAAGTGTCTTAACGTAGGCATCATACTCATGTACACTCTCAGTAGTGCCTTGCTTGATATCTTTGAGCACAGTTATACACTTTTTCTCAAACTCAGGAATATGGAACTCTTTCAAGAAAGCATCCCTCAATGCTGCATAATCCACACAATTTTAATTAGGGTCAAACTTCTTATACCAGCTATGTGTGCGCCCCTATAATGTAGTAGCGAATTGACTTGCCTTTTGCTCAGTAGCTATAATCCCTTTAGCACGCCACAAGATTTCACACATATGCACATTTTTGGTAGCATCCTCTATACCTCTATACTCCGGGAGATGAAGAGATATCTCCATGTAGATATTCTATGGTTATTGCACTGCAGGCCTTGACCACCTGATTCAGAACCCTTTGGGTTCCCTCTACCTTCCGAACCACTAGATCCACCAGAACTAGAACCACCTATACCTCATGATCCTCCACCCATAGTTGGAGTAGGACTTGTAGATGTACTTCCTTGTGTTCTGACAGTAGTACTATATAGAACCCCTATAGTCTATGAAACAGTTCCACTTCCAGAGGTGAGTCGTATATTCTGTGTGCTTACATTCTATGTGGATGACCCACCCAAGAATGCCCCTCCATATAACATTGAATCCGTCTGTCCTGCCATTGATGTAATTGATCCCTGACTTACTCCTGATTTCCTACTTCCCAAATTAGCTTGCTGATTACTTGTCGTACTAGATAGTGAAAAATTAAGTGCAAAGGCTAGGTCATCAGGTGGATTAAGATGCGTGCCTGCGGCCCAAGTAGTCTCTGCTGGCGCACTCCCATGCGATACAAAGAAGGGATATCTATCATGCTTTCCAAGATGGGGGAGTTCGTGCTGCTTTTGCTCCACGTCTTCTACGTGAGCCGTAAACCCTTCCTGAGCCAGATCTCTCCTCAATGCCATACTTTCTGTGACAAAACACTACTTCGCTATTTCCCTCTCACGTGCCTCATTATACTGAAGCCACATTTCCTCTCTCTACTTTTCTACCGCTAGGTCTGCCATCTTAACACCAAACCTGTTCCTACCTTCGTGCATGGAGAAGTTTAGTTAGCGATAGGTTTACTCTCCAGGTTCAAAGTTTCCATCAAGATCTTGATCACCAGTGGAATACTGTGCAAATATGTTCCTCTTGGATATCACAAAAACTAGAATTCAGCTACCTTTGGGCACGAGTACGTCGAAATTGAATACTCCAGAATATAACTATTTAGAACACCACGAAACCACATATTCACCGCACGAGTCCAAATCAAATCAGCATCATATAGAGCCTAGAATTATTCCTGTGTCCAAACAAGGGCGTAATACCCCTAATTCCACTGAGATGCATAAGCAGTAAACCATTCGTATAGTTCTACTAGAAAGATAGCGAAAAATCTCTCATATAAACTATCATACAGGTTATGTTCTACCCAAGTACGTGCGTTAAACTCAAATCCACTGCTAAACCATCGTGCATATTCTTCCTCTAGATCGTGTATCCATTCATCAATACTTGCTAGAGTTAACCGGTACGTCTTCATCGCAAACCATCCTAATAACAACTGAAAAAGAGGTCCCGGGAACGGAACCAATGAGGTAGCCTAGAATTTGCAAGATAACACCCTAGTCGCGCTGGCACATCACTCAGCCTTGACTGAGCACTCACCCAAAGTGCGCAAAGGTACCAGGTCCCTCTTTAGGGTTGATGTAATAGGATGTTAACATGATGAAAGAAGAAATATAAAGATTCATAACTAATCCATCATTCTATAGTGCATGCTACTCATAGATCAATGAAAGAACAAGCTTAAACAGTAATCATGATTGAATCATTAACATGCACTACTCGATTACACAGAATGCTACTTAGATTCAACCAATATCTTCCATCTATAAATAAATATAGAATCTCCTTATAGTAATATCAATTTATATCAAGATGTGTATGTATATGATACATACATACACCACTCCCCCTGATCTCTCTATCACAAGCACACGTATATATCTATCTCTCTCCCCTTTTTTCCCAAAACTATCTAGACACATATATATGTAGGGTGGGGAATTTCCCTTCACCACTTAACTACTCAAGAAATAGGTCACATGCTATTATTATCCATACGCCGTTTACAATTATAGCCACACATGCAAGTACGCTATCTACAATCCTCTTACAGATAACTGAAGTAACCATCCTATTCCTAGCTTATCTCCATGCATAAACGCTTTGAACCGCTCCTCTAAATATAGACAATGCATGGTGCACGTGTCACTACTTCTATAACACCCTGATTTTGTAAGTTATCTTGGTGAATATTTTTCATACTATTATAACTGCTGAAATGAATCCAAACATGTTAAGATATGTTCTGATCTTAAGAGAATGTGTTGCTAACTTGGATTCTTGCATGCTATAATTTGTTGCATAGGACAGTAGTTATTATGCTTGTGTGTTTGCTGACGTGACAAAAAATTGTCGTATACTTGCTAAACTCTCCTTGCTGATTGACAGCACACCTTGAATCAATTCCATTGATCCAAAGTATGCTGTGGTCTTCTTGTGTTTGCTTTGTCGATTTACTCTTGAACCGAACCAGAGGTTGATATAAATGTGCAGCGCCTGATTGCAGGTATGAGCTGCTGGCACATAAATGCCAACGACAAAGGTTTGATTCTTGAACCCTGTACTGTCGAACTTGAGACCTCGTGAGGCAAGAAATGTCTGGACACGGGTGGCTTCGGCATGTGAAACAAAGGACAAAACGTCCTGCACTGCATTAACGTGAGTGTCAGTTGGAAGACTGGGTGAAGGTTGGTTAGTGTTAGTGGTTGGTAGGAATTAAACCCTAAGCTAATCCTAAGTTCTAACATGCATCCTAAACTACTATCCTAATGGATTTTTAAATTACAAAAAAAAAAAAGAGAAATAAACCTAAGTCCTAATAACCTAAAACTAAACTATGACCTAGGTTGAACACTAATATACATCCTAAACTAATCCTAACCTAAAGGGGATGCGCAGACCCTTAGAGGGAGAGGATAAGGATGAAGGGGTATTCAATGGCATTTAATGGGGGTCCATACATGGACAGCGCCAGTTTGGCGGGGCAGGTAAGTGGCAGAGGTATCTATTTGGAGATGGAACCAAATTTGGTTTTGCATGTGAAATTTGAAATTTAGAGACTGCCAACTCAAGTTGGCAGTGGCGTGAGAAATTTGGAAAAAGGTAGAGCCTTCAATGCATTAAATGTTCTTGGTCCTTGCGACCAGCTCGCCTTGGAAAGTGTATGAGGGAAATTTGATTTTTTTCATTGTGTCGATTCGGACTTTGTGAAGTTGCTCTGCATTTGGTTTTTCGTTTGGTTCAGTCGAACCAGTTTCTTTGGATTTATCACTGTTCTTTGGGAAATTGGAGGTTGTTGCTGAGCCTGAAGAGGAAACGATTGTTGGGAAGTTCTTGCTGTCGCCGTGGAAGGAAATATCTTCGGCAAACACAGTTTTCTCCGAGTTTTGGAAAAGAAATTTCAGGCATGTTAAGCCCTTCTCTTTAAAAATACTTGCTTTGTTTAAACGTCTCATTAAAACAACCCTGCTCTTGGGTTTTGGGTTTATTCGATTTTTCTATACTTGTTTGAAATGATATGAGTGGAATCGTTTCTTGCTGTTGTGTTGATCTGTCTTTGCATTTTCTCTGAATGGAATATCTCCATGCTGTGTTGGTTTGTTTGACAGTTTGGAGAATAACGTTTTGGGTATTTTTCTCTGTTAATGGTTACATTTACAAAAAAAGACAGGCAGCATGTGTTGTTCTCATCACTGTATAATCGTTCTCTTGTTTTACAAACTTGAATGATGAAGTTTGAATAGACAATAGGAGTTGTCTTACAGTGTCGAGAAATTGTTCTTTGATATTTGAACTTCAGTGATAATACTGTACTGGAGGTGCGAGTTGTATGAAGTCGTATCCTTTACTGAAATTTCTTTTAAAAAGGAAATAGATATTTTCTCTTTCTGTTGTGTTTGATTATGATGAATACAACATTGGGTTTTGTATGAGCATACGAATTTGATTTGAGGGAAGAAATGGTAACACGTTTTTGCTGTTTTTTTCTTTTTCTTGCTTAAAAGAAATAAGACTTTTCTTTTTCTTTCTGCTATTTCGGGATTAAAAGGGAATAGCATTTCTTTTTGAACTTTAAGGGATGGGTTTTCGAGTTTTATTTGAGCAATGCGAACCCGGTTAGAAGGATATGCTAGTAATACAATTATTGCTGTGTTTCTTCTTTTATGTAAATGGATGAATACGATTTTGAGTAATCGTGGAAGCTGGAAAGAAATTGTTTTCTCTTCTGAACATATGAATGATTACAGTCCTTCTTGCTGTGATGAAAGGTTGGTTGTGTTGTGTTGTATGGAAATGACTTGATCATACGGCTCGGACTGTAGTCGTGAAAACAAGCTTGACTTGTATTTTGTGCATTAAATAAATCATGTTGATTCTTGCTGAAGGGGTTAGATGATTGTTGTGTTTCATTGATGTTGTTCGACCTTTTAGTTCGGGCTGTCTTTGTGAAAACGCATTTTTAATTTGGATTGTTGTGCAAGGAAGAAATTTTCATGGGGTATTCATTGTTTATGTTATATTAAATTTAAACGGTTCAGACTATGTGAGTTGCTGTTCATTATGAATGATTGTTCAACTATCATTACGAATTGAACTGTCCTGGTAAGGTAAACATGAAATGGGGTGTTTTAATTCCTTGTAGAAGTTGAGTGTCTCTTACTGAAATTATAGGGAAACAAATTCTTCTTCTTCTGCTGTTTTTGATTCAAATGAAATAGTAATTTGGTTTTAATGAACGTTTTAAGTTCAATTTGACAAAAAAAATTATAGTGGTATTTAGATGGTTTTCTGAGTACTGTTATTTTCTGTACAAACGGAAATTTTGAATGTTTTCGTGTGGTCTTCTGATCTTTGCACTGTCATTCAAGGAAAAATGAAATAGGCATGAATAATTCTTGTTGAGTTGAAGAAAATGATTGTTTCTTATTTGAATAGTTAAAGGAACGAATTCTTCTCTTTTGGCTGTTTGAATTCTGGAAATAGCATTATGTTGGGACTTGCTGTAGGTAACAGCAATGAATAAATTTTATTTTGAACGGAATGCGTTCATAGAATTAGGAAATCATGTGAATAATTGATTGCATGATGGTATACTGTTTATCTAGTTTACAATACAGTGAAGAAAGTATGGGCTCTTCTAGTACAGTAAATACATAGTATGCATACTTATACTATTTACTCTATGATAAGTACGATGTTGTACTAACCGGTATTTGGGTATTCATATGAGCCCGATTCAAATGAAGTATTGATAAGGATGATAAATTCTTCCTTGTTTTCATTTAAAGCTGATTATGAATGAAATTACTCTTGCTGACGGAAAGTGAATTCCGAATGGATTTTGTAAGTTTCACTCTGAACTGTTATCTTGATTTGTGTCTCGTTTGGATTCCATTTTTAGGACAGTCACGAGGAAGGAGATAGTAATGTGTATGAATGACTTGGAAAATGATCTTTTCTTCTTTCATACAGTTGGAAATTTGTAATCATTATTAACGAATTTTGTAGTGCTTAGATATGAGCAACTATATGCATTGCTGTTCACTTTCTCGTCTGTGCGTGATTGCTTGGAATCTAATGTGATGCATGAACTAAAAGGAAAGTAATGGATTTACATTTCAGTTAGTTTTACCCTTTGAATTTATTATAAATGAAAGATGTGGAAAGGATAACAGTATGTTATATCAGCAATATGCTACTTGTATTCCTAAACTTTACAAATATTGTAACCTGGAATTTGTAATAGTTATGTGGGAAATAGAACAACAGTTCTTTGGCTGATTGTGATGGTATATTGATGGTTCAGTTGTCTTGCTGATCATTCTTGGGTGCCTATTTCTCGATTGATGTCTTACTGTCGTTTCATAAAAGTAGGGTTCTTTTATTGAGATAGTTAGTTGAAGCACCTCATTTTAATGATAAGTGCTTAATATGCTCAGTTCATTGAACTGACCCGTGCAAAACATTTTGCAGATGGAATTTGATTAGAATGAAGACATGGCTGTTTTCTGATGCTTCTTGATTGGTTGAAGATGAATTGTATTTGTTTACTTTTATTCCTCTTTGAGGAGTTGTAAAAAGAAGAAAGTATATTCTTCTATCTATGAGTTGTAATGATGTTTTATGTAAACAATGTCCATTCAATTGGATTGGAAAATGTATGGATTATGACATGAATTGATGAATACAAATACAAGTGTGATATTTTAATAATCATATCAGTTTGATATTGTTGACTAAATTGGGAATATAATGTTATTCATGAATGCTAAATGGGAATTGATATCTATTCTTACCTTAATGCAACTTTTAAGTTAAAATATGCAATTAGTTCATACTTGGGTAAAGATGAATTCTTAATTGACATTAGAAAGGATTAGGAAGAATAATATTCCATAACTGATGGGTATTCAGGATTAGCTCGGAAGCTAAGGAATATCAATTAACTTCGGAGTAATCGAACTTCGCCTTTGAACTCCATTAATGACCTCGTATGTTAAATTAAGAATAAAGGATATGAGATAAGTATATCCATAACTAATGGACCTTAACTATGTAATGTTAAGGAGAATAAATGAACACATTTATTGGGAATTAGACCTCGTTTAAATGACGTCTAATAAGCTAGAATTCTGAATTTAGTTACAGTTTGGAAAATCTTGGTTAAGTTTAATAGGTTAAACTTATCACATCCATCGGTAACGGACTGCTTAATCTAATGATTAAGAAGAGAACCAAGTAGAGAAAATGCAACCCTTCGGTACAAAGAAGATGCATAGCAAGCTAGAAGACGTATTTAGTCTCTCTTAGCTATATACAACTGTAACGGGAACGAGGATAAAGGGATCAGCATAGTTGCTGAAAGTTGATTTTTAAACATTAAGATCATATCCAAATCACTTGAGCAGGATGTGTACTCTCGATGGAAGGATTCCGTAGGACATTGACATACGCCAGCTACAGCAAGGAGTCTTCATGAAGACGGGGTCTTCATGACGACACAATGTTATAGCTGACATATTGCAATGCCCTCCCGAATTAAAACATCAAGAATACATAGGCTGAATGTGAAGTTCTTGGCAGGGGATAGGAATATGATCAGGTATACGGAGTGACTCCGGGATACTAAAGATAACTAGACACACGGAGTCGTGGGGAACGACACTGTATGTTTGCGTATCTTTAGTTACCAGGAGTGCCTTCCTATATTCGTTCATATTACTAGTTGGAAATTAGAAGTTTAAATTTGACCTTAAATCGAGAGGACTGGTAGGAACCAGGAAAGACCATTCTAGATAACAGGTGAAGTGAAGTGAAGGATGTATTCCATTGATGTGTATCACATCCAGGAATATGATCATGCAAAGCATGTGAAAATATTTGGCCAAAGTATCGCAAGTGCTGGTTACGTTGTCCTTATCACTTAATTTAAGATGCAAGATGTCCGATGAATATCAGTAACAGATATTCAGATAGGATTCTTAAATGGATCACTTCGATAATCGAAAACGGTTAAGAGAACTGGTATATATAATATACTATGCATAAACGAACATGAAGGATCGGTTGTTGCCGAGTCATGAAATGAAGGATCGATGAAACTCTGAGCCATGAAAATGGAAGATCGACAGTTCCTCGAGTCATTTACAACAGCATATAGAATCTGTTATAGGATTGAATGGCATTGAATGTGCGTTCCATATTGTAAATATGCAAACAGGGAACATTAGTTTTAAAAAGAAATTGTGTGATCCAAACTGTGTTGTTTGGGCAGAGAACAATTATTAAAACTTGAACGTGCATTTGAATTTTATAATTCATAACAGAGAACGTTATCATAAATTTTTTTTTTTCTCTTGTTCTAGTATCTTAAAATGGGGATGTTACAACTTCATTGGTGTGTTCCGCACGCCATCTTCCAAAAATAGATCTTTATGATGAAAATCAGCTAAGTCCTGAAATCCGAACTTGCCTTCTACGCACGAGTCCTTCTTTTCCTTCCGCCCTTCGATCCTGGCCTTGTATCTTGCATGGACTCCTTGTGTGGTCATTGATAAGTATTCTTTGATCAACAGGGGCACTTCCTATTTCATCCACCAATTCCCTCAAGGTGTGGACTACTTTGGGTTTCCTGGGGTAATCCTCACAATTATTTTTATGACTTATTCCAAGATACTTCCTCTAGTTTAAAGTGGTTGAGCCATAGCTCTTAACAAAACTTACAAATACAGTGTTTTGAATAGTGGTGTGTTTTTTATATTTTAAACTTAATGTGGTTTTGCACACCGTTGGAAACCTACATCAAATTTATTAGTGCTTATTTAGATCATGATTCTTTAACAAGCGATTATTTGGTCCTGCACGCGAAGGTTAATAGTTTTCCATAAGATCAAAACATCATGAAAGAGGATTAAATGCTATTTTTGATTCTCAAGATCATCCTAAGACACAAAAGAAGAGCATACACAGCAAGTAAGTCAAATATATTGAAAATGGAAAAAGTTGTAACTCAAATAATTAGGCAACTCGTTTTAAAATTTTTTGGTTCATTCCCTTAACCATGAATTTAATGAAGTGTTTGTAAATTAAAGAAGGCCTAGGTTTGTTTCTGATTCCCAAGATCACCTAAAAGGTTTGAAGGAAGAGAATATGTAAATATATCGTAAGACATGAAAGCACAAAATTCATTTAAAGATAATCAAACAAGTTAGCATAGAAATGATTAGAAACACCATGCAAACAAAAGTTAACATTAAAAAACATGTAAAATGTTATAAATATCAAATAAAAAATCCTACAAAGCCTAAAAAATAGAGCTCAAATTTTAACAGAGCACACAAACACGAGCCTCTCAAATATAACACAACCATTAAAACAAACCTAGTGACAAATATGTGGCCCATAACACAGTAATGTGAGTCTGATACAAAACTCATACTGAGAGCAAAGAAACCGACACTAGCATGGGAAGAGAGACATATACGCACCCCTAGTAACACTAACATGGGGCTGAGGATAGAAAGCAAATTGGAAACATAGAATGATAGTAATGTGGCTAGTGAATAAATAATGTAGGGGGTTCACACTAGCATGGGTCACAACAAAGAAGAAATTGACAGAAAAAAGCATCACAGTAATGCAACAAGCATAACTAGTAGCACGAACCTTGTAACACTAACACTGACCATTCAACAATATCGATTGGCTTATGATAGTAGTGTAGGGCATCCTAACCATTACACAGGGCATTGGAATGATGTCATGAATATGTGATTCTAACTAAAAAATCAAAAAGGTCAAAAATTTACCATCGTAGCCTAAAATTAACAATAAGCAATCTCCTTTGCACCTACAAGAGAGACTCAACACATGTAAAGTTAAAAAAAATACATCAAGGAATTTAAGTTATTTAACATATGCATAATAAGGGTTATCCAAAATTGAGACAAAACTAACAAAGCTTGAAATAAAATGCTTAGGAAAATGGAGTAAGTCCCATAGGGCGTTCCAAATGTGAACATAATAAAATTTTCATGCTAATGGAAAGAAACTAGCACCAAGTAGTTTCAAACCAAATCCAAATCTACTATAGAACCATCAAGATAAGAGCTTAAGGGAAAACAACTTCTTCAATGCATAAACATGATAAAACCTGATTAGTTATAATTTACTAAAATGGGGGAAATATAATATTGATAGTTGATTTAATCTAGGAGGACATGAACACTGTAAATAAATGCACTAAAGTAATATGCAGTGACTAAAATTGATTAAAATGACTGAACTAGTAGAAATAAAACAATAATATGTAAGAGGAAGGTAAGGAATGAACTCAGATTGGTTATAGGGGACTGTCACTGAGTGTTGCAGGTCTGAATGGAAGATTCTTGAACCTGGAACGGATGCATAGTGGACCCGAAAAGAGTGGATCTAGAAGATCTGAGTAGAATTGAGTGCTTAGGAGGGTACTAGGGTGCCCCAGGGAAGCCTGGTATGGCAGAATAAGTGCTCTAGTATCTAAAAAATCTCAGAACCTAGTTCTTCCTAGGTCGGAAGATGATCTATAACCTTCGCTTCCTGTCACACTGGATTTGTTGAACTGATCCGAATGTGCCGAATATAGTAAGATGAAGTTTAAGACCTTCAAGAGATAAAAGAAGTATCAAAACCATAAAAAATAAAAGATGCTAATGACGGGGTAGGACTAACCTCAACTTCCATAATAGTGGGCTTACTAAACTGAGTCCATGCACTACATTTCGGACCCAAATGTAGTTTTGGTGTGTGTGTGTGTGTGTGTGTGTGTGTGTGTGTGTGTGTGTGTGTGTGTGTGTGTGTGTGTGTGTGCGCAATGCCCTAGGTGATATTGTTCCAGTTGCATTTTGTGAAGTAGCAAACAATAACTAAATGTAGAAAATGTAATAGTATGTGTGCATGGAATAAAATAGAATCCTTCCCCCTATGAAATGTGTGTTGATGCAAAAATCTCTTAGCATTGATGTATGGAATTATGTGGATGCAAGTGATCCAATGGATGTAACTCTAGATGGAGTGATAGTAGTAAGTGACGCTAGGACCCTCATTATGGTCTTATAACTTTATATTTATAAGGTTATCTTGCTCTAATTTCATAATTAATCCTAACATGGATGACTAGGGACAAGATAAGAATGAAAAATAGTTAGAAGGGGCCCAAATAGAGGCAGGAAAGTAGAAAATGGATCGGGGTACCCCAGGTAGGACCAGGGCACCCCAGTTGAGGCATGGGTGCCCCGAATTAGGCTAAAATGATGAGAAAGTGCCGAAACAACTAGGCATGTATGCAAATATGTGTGGGATTGAATAAATAAATAGTAAAACAAGATGGCCAAAAGGTGGGATTAATTAGTACTTTCTTTACTTAAAAACCTTCTAAATAGTAGTATGAGATCAAGCTAAATAATGCCTAAAGTGCATGATTTTGTGACTAAAAAACCATTAAATGCTAATCCATTTCTACTCTTTATGATTTCTATCTAAAGAATGAACCTAATTAGATCACCTAGCAATCAAATTGGTGTTGTTTTCCACAAGAATTGAGGATGAGATCTCACCAAGAAATGACTACAATGCCATCTTTGGATCTTCCCATGCTCCTCAATTTGAGAGAATGGATGCAAGATGGATAAGCTATTTCCAACAATGGAGAATGGCTCAAATCAAAATGCCTATAGTTTTCACTAGAGAAAATTAGGTGTAGGAAAAAAGGGAAGAGGGAGGATTCCTTATATAGCTTGCCTATTTGGGAAAGGCTGGCACTTTGGTGAATGTGGGATAAATCCCAAAGAGAAATTACAAAGGATATGCATGTTTAATAAGGGATGTGCACTTTATGGGAGTTGAGAGGGGTTTAATTAATCAAATGTGATTAACTAATAGGTAGGGATAAGCTTTTAGAAGTTATTTAGAGGGGATTTAGAGGAAAATTAGCATGATTCGGGGGATGTAAGAAGGGATTTTAGCCAGTAAAAAGGGTTTATTGATTAAAATAGAAGGCACAATTAAATAATAATGTTTAATTAATCACTTAGAAGTGGATTACAACTAACGAAAGGTCGTTAATTAACAAATAATAAGTGGAATGTTAGATAATTAGCAGAAAAGTACTAATTATTATGGAAATGATGAGAAAAATGATAATTAATGCAATTTTAGTATCAAAATAGTGTAAGTGAATTTTAGGTGTCTACATGCATCATTTGAGATGGTTTGAAAATGTGTACTAGAAATATAGATCATGAAGCATAGAGCATGAAGAGTGAAGCAAACAAGTGTAAAGAAAACAATACATACGTATAGAAAACATGTGTAAGCTACACAAATATTTTAGTAAATATAAACCCGCAAGAAAGCAAGTAAGCTGTACAAAGCAGGCTGCAAATATGGGAGATCACTCACGATGTCACAAGACATGCAAGGCCATTATGGTCGTAAAAAAAAAGCAAGTGTGCACACAAGCATAGGGCAAAGCCCGCATACAATGACAAATAAAGCAGACAAGTAAAGACAAACAAACAAGTTGTCATGGAAACATGTAATCCTGAAAAATAAGTACTGCACATAGAACACCCATTAGCATGTTAGAGAAATAACAAATATGTCAAAGCATTTATGATCAAACAATGTAAGATGCTAAGTACATAATGAAACAATAACACCTGGATGAGACGAGTGTGGATGCCCGCAACGAATAGTATAGGAAGGGTAGAAGCCTATTATCCATGCCACATGTAAGATTCCTATATCTGCGATCAAACTAAACAAAGGTGTTAATGTGTATGTGTGTATGATGTAGATAATGACATATAAGAAATTAATCTAACATTTGTAGTAAAGTGATCATGCAAAATAGTAGCAAGCAAGAGTAAATTCCCCCAAGACAATGAAATATGTTGTGGATGGATGGAATGGAATGTAAGATGGAATGATAAGAGCAATGTGCCCCCGATTGCATGGAAGTGTATGCAATGATGTTCATTATTTTCCCCCTCAGCAGTCTAGAATGAACTGTAAACGAGAGTGCATCATCGAAAAATGGTTAAGTAGTGCTTGTTGTGTCTAGCGCATTATGATGAGTGATGTAGGGTATATCAGTGATGATTGTCATGAATAATATCACTCCTGATCTAATGTCACGAAGGCTGTATACATTAAATAGCTACACAGACAGATAATTGAAATCAACAACTCTATATTATACTCACAGTCCATTTTTTTTATTCACTATTTCATTACACTCCATTATATAGAAGATGTATACTTGCAGACAATCCTCACAACAAATTTTGTTTGCGTATACAACTATATCACACTTGTATGGAATTTCAAGGCACTCTCACCAATATAATAATAAAACAATAATAATTGTTTTATTATGTCCAACTTACTAACTTACCACACACTATCCACATTGTTGACATTTACTATTTACATTTACATAGTAAATATACTTTCACTGCAATTTACACATAATAGATAATTACATAACATGTAATTATTATTCACCCATTTACATACAAGATGGAGGTCTACAGAAATATAGAAACAAACATTAACACATTGATCCATATTCCTTAGTGCAAACATGAGTGGAAAACTTATTCCTTGGATACTTGCACTTACTTTCATGATCTGATGATTTTACAGGATGATCATAAACTTGCAGAATAAATGGTTACTTCACAGGGTTGGACCATAAACCAACAAATCTTGATGGTTCTTGACAGACTAGTTTACCACAAACCAAAAGGGTGGAAGGTTGCATTTATGCATTTATGGGTTTACCAACAACCTCCTTATGGTGGGTTTTACAATATGGTCTTATCTTTATTCTAAACCTAACAAGGGTAATGGTTTTGCATAGGGTCTACCAACAATATGGAGAGAGATGGTGGTTATTAGAATCAAATGGTCTTACCACAAACCAAAAATAGGAAGGTTTGCTCCCAAGTGGTTCTACCTTACTTTTTGGTACATCATGATATACACAAGTGATTATTCTTAGCCCTCATACATCTCACTGTAAGGAATAACATCAGGAAATTAGTCTGACTAAATATCTGTTGCTCATATATAGAAAATACCATTAAATATAGAAAACTGTGATTGTGGAACATTAAGATGCATGTTCCCCCCTACAATGTGAAATTTCCTCGGATTCTGCAATTAACCAAATAGTTAGATACATCTGCATTGGTAAACACTCTGTCAGACACATTTGAAAGAAATAACAGTTAAACACATTTATATGAACAAAAATACCTCACTCATAGCTGATACATTTGCCACATTTTTCTGTTGGTGACTGATGAGAACTTTTAGTCGCTGATTTGACCTCCAACCTCTTGTGCCTCGGACTTCCTCGCATTAGAAAGTTAGATTTCTCTGGTATTGGTAATAGTCTGTCAGAAATTATAAGTCAGGTTTCATCTATTATTTTTTCATCTGCTATGAAAAAAACCATCTCTACATATTTTGCATTACATTCTGTAGGTTATTCGTAGTTACCATTTTCCATGCTACTATCAAAACTAAAACCATCAGGTTTTTATTCATGTAAGTACATCTGGATTTTTAGCTGTCATTCCTTGTATGGAAGTTCCAGCCCATTAAAGTTGTCATTCCTAATGGTGTATGCCAGTTCTGGAACTGAATCTACAACTATCCAGAACTAAAAAATCTGAATGTATGATTTGAATTAGCTTCCGGATTCAAATCTGACATTCTCCAAAACCTTGCAGCAGTGATCCAATGTGTTGTAATAGCTTAAATTACACGTTTCTTCCAAATGACGAACTGCAAGTTTGGCTAAAATTTCATGCTATATATTGATTGTATAGTAGATAGTTCTACGTTAAACTAACTGTGGAGAAACCCAAATAGTGAAATCTGTAAGTTATGAGATCTAAATCTATGAGTTCCATATTTATTTTTCTCTGGTGATGATTGTGGAACTAAATTACTCTGAGTTCTAATACACAAAATACATGAAATGAGCTACACAGAGCAATAACTTGAAATCAACTATAACTTTATGCATGCGATACTCACATTGAGATAATTATTTTTTTGAACTTGCATAATTTTTCAAAAGAAAACCGAATATGAAATAATATTTAATTTTAGATATACCACCCATGATCAATTCCACTTTTCCCAATACTAGCATTATCTTTCCTTTATGGTCTACATACACAAGAATTTGCATGTTTTCCCAAATAATCAATAGGATTAGTAAAAAAAAATAGATAATAAAATATTTCTAAAGAATGAACAAGATATATATCCTCTATTATATCTTAAGAAAACTATAAGTTCCTAGATTATATTTAAATCCACTTTCAAAGGTAACTTGGAAGGACAAAATAATGGTATTTTATAGCCAATCTATGATCTCATCAATGAGCGTGTATATGTAGTGATGATGAGATGCGACATGTGGAGAGATGTGTGTGAATCCTATAGCCAAAGTGTATATCACTGTAGACAATGAACATTTGTGCCCCCAGAACTTAAACAAGTCGATGACTAAAAATGACACACTTGCTAAGCTTTATTATATCATCCTACTTTTAATTAATTTATCCTATCATAATTCTAAAGTCTAAAATAATTATTTAAATGATTAAAATATATAAATGGATATTATCCACTCACACCTCACCTTCACACCTCATCTAGTTCTCTGCAACACCTAATCGAGTCACTTAACAAATTACTAAAATCACACTAATCATCTCCTAAATTATTATTTTTAACTAATCAAATATACTAAGATCTAACTCCTCCCCACATCCAAGTAGGTTGTCTCATGCTTTTTGAACTTTCACCACATCAAACAAACTCGAAACCCATCCTTTGGAGTGGAAAATAGAAGGAAATCATTCAGTTTCTAGTATAACTAAGATTTCACCGAAATTGCTAGCGATTTACCCGATCACCGATGACTTATACGTATAAGTTCTCAGACCTCATTTTGCATCACGAATCCAAAATTTTTGCAGGTATATTCTGTCATTTTATCAATCCACCATGCATTCAAGTCTTCAACATCAACACACTACAATGTCACGCTGCTTGTAGAACATCCGAGTCATTGTTAAATGACTCGTTCTCACCCTTCACCCTTCGACAAGGTAAAATATTTTGTTTTATTCATTTTAAAGATCTACAATTAGGTATGTTCTAGCTTATAGTTCTTTTATATATTAAAAATAATTTTTTTTGGTGAATTTGAAAGTTAAATCATTAATTTCGGATCTGTTTTAAAAACTAATCTAATTTCACAGTAATCACTAGCGATTACCCCAATCGCCTGCGATTCCCTTGAATCACTAGTGATTCCTGTTATTTCTGTCTTTTTACTATTTTTCATTCAACCTGATCAAAATGAATGCATGTTTTTGGTTATTTGCTAATATCGTTTCTAGTTTTATGATCTCAGATGTCATCAGGAGATTCTAACTTCTTTGCATTTGACCCTTTTCCTATATTCTGTCATCCATTTCATTAGGAGCAATATGAATTGCTCAATGATTTAGATCTGTGTGCCATCGAGTATGCTCCACTTAATCGTATTAAATCCATATTTTTCATTACATAGCATATCAGGGAGATAATTGATGCCTTTTGGGAGGCCTACGACGAGGCCTTGAGATTGTGAGTGGAGCTCTCTCATCTTGAATCCTGTTTGACAACCAGTCTTGAAAATTTGGAGGACTAGTGCACAACTTCCGAGTCCAGCCCCACCAATCACATAAAATGTTACACTTATAACTCCACCTTTGCAAAACAATACAATTCTCTAGAAGAAGACTCTGACGTATTCGGTGAGGATTACATCACAATTCCTGACTCTGATTTGACTGAAGGAGAAGAAGAAATTAAAAAATCTGCTGAATCTCATTCCCCAGCCTCTGAAAATTTTTATACTGATCGAGAATCCAATTTTTTTTATTTAATAATTAATTACTCTCAAATCATATATGTACTTAAATAAGTGATAAGCATATGTTGTTTAGCAAGCTCTTTTATATACACAACTATATGTATTAAATAAAGATTAGAGTACTTCATCTTGATCAGTAACATTTGTCTTAACATATTATTGGAGATTTGATTACAGGAGTCTTATTCACAACAAATACATGTTTTGATTGTTTCTGAACACGGTGCACAAAAACATAATCAAAATCCACGGGTATCCCAGAAACCCCACCATAATGAGGTCGAGTTCGGTTGCTACCCCTTGAAAATGTCAAGAAAACCAAGATAAAAACCACGCAAGACATTCTGGCATGCCCAGTGGGAGCTGAAACCCTTGTAAATTTGTCATTTCATTATCATTTTAACACTATGTTCCACTAACTGTCAATCGCCAACGATTGGCTTGATCACATGCGATTCCTCTGAATCACTAATGATTCTCTTTGTTTAATTTTCGCTAGCAAATTTCATCAATTTGCAGTATTTTTTCCATTTGTTTGTTTTCATCTTTAACAAAATCATAGGGTTTTCATCTCTGGAAACTCTACTTCTGTGGATTCACTAAATAAATGACTTAAAATCGCTAAAAAGGAAAACTAAAATAAATAAATATTGGAGTGATCTCACGGTGAGTCTATAACACCATTCCTTTTCTTTCCTATCTGACATTATTGATTGTTTGTCCTCATCAAAATCAACATCTCATTTTGGGATTTAAAATGAATTAACACATACTTCTTGATCACATAGTCTAATTAGGAAGGATTTTTTTTGCATTCACTTATTTATTTTCCCCACACATAACCAAACCACTTTGACATAAAAAACACATTTAAAAAAATTCCCCCCAAGGTGAAATTGATTGGGATTTCATCACCCAACAGGGAAGCCGACTCAGTGTTCTAGCCGAGTATAAACATCTGCTTGTCAGTATATTTTGGCTCAACACCCAACTCCCTTATCGCAGCGGGACCGTGAAGTAATGGGGTATTCCCCAATACCATGTTCATATCGACAACAATAGAGAGTAGTGCCTCATGTACCTTTGATTATACCAAGGAATCCTCCTTTAAAAACACCTGAAACCAACTTTAGAAAGCCATTTCTTAGGACCCTCGTAACCCCTTTTTACACATTTCATCTTTCATAATTAAAAAAACATAAGAATAATTTTTTTTCTTTCCATTGCTTGTTGTTCGATAATTAACAAGATTAGTTATTAAGCATTTTATTTGTGTTTTGTGTGTGTTTTTTTATTATGGTACTTACTAGACAAAAAGTACGTAATAAATTATTTGAAAACATGTCTACCTCAACACCTTCATTTCAACATCAAGCCCCACTTCGCACTACACCACTCCCAGTAACAATTTCTTCACCTATGCAGCTAAAAGAATTGCTTTATCAAATAAACACATCCAATACCTTTTTTGACACACAAATATGGAGTGAATTAGGTTTTGGTTATAACAATGAAACTAGAAAACAATCCTTTCTTTCTCTGCAACAATACCATGGATGAATTCTTTACACATTGGAATCACAACATTCATTTTCTCCTATTAAACTTGAACTCCCATTTTATAACGGGGGTGATTGTGTTTTGAAGAGATGCTAGATTCAAATCCTATTGATCTTAATGCATACCTGACAGTGAGAAATTTTCAAATGCATTCATTCACACCGCAATCCACTGTACACACTCACAACCCTTTACCCGCCATTATACAACTAATTGATAAAAACCAAGAACCCATTATTAGTAGTTGTTTTTTGATACTTCAGCTCAATCCAAAACACCAAGCATTAGTCAATCCTAGAATGCTACTAGCTCTACCAATCCATTTGACACATTGGATGAGAAACCTTTTACAAGTCAACCCAAATCATCTAATGTTTCCTTAACACCTGTCTATGATCTATGATATCATCACAAAACGTGTCTGCCTAGCAATTCATGTCTTCATCCAGTCATTCTATAGGGTCTACACCTCCCCAAAATAATACCATTTCCTCCATGATGGCTCTTTCGGTCTCCTCATAGGTACCAACATCATCATTAAGTTCCATTCCTCCTACTTTTGTATTGTCTCAACAGAATACTACCCCCATCCAAAACTTTACCATGTCTATCCTTTCAACAACACCAATGATTAAAACTAGTGCCATTTCCAACATGCATCCCACCTCACAATACATGCCACAACCCTCCCAATCTTTAATTTCTATGCAACAGTCCATACAATTATAAAACATCCCACAATACAATATCCCACAACAAAATATCCCGCAGTAGGCACCATTATCTGTCGCTTCTTCTACACCACCCCAACACATTCCCACATATTCACATAATCTCACACAAATATCAACACCATAACAATACATTCAAAATTCACAATCTAGTGCTTTGTAATAGGGTTCTTTCCCCCAACAAAACATCCCTTAACAAAATATCCCATCACAAAATATCCTAATACAAAAAATTCCATCATAGAACATTCCTTATCAACAGAACATCCCTCAACAAAACATTCCTCACCAATAGTATGCATCTCAAAAAAATATTCCACAATACAATGCCGCACAACATAACATTTCACAGAAAAATAACCCTTATCAACCTAACCTATCTTATCAGCAAAACATCCCTCAAACAAACATTCCCTACAAAGAAAAAATTATGTAACAATATCAATCTTGCTTGCCCCAGTCTTCATATCAATCTAGCCAACAAGCTTAGGTAGACCCCCTCTAGGATATCCTAAGCCACATATCCAGTTTGGAAGCTGCCTCATCCTCATCCAAAAATATGCTATCGTATGAGTAAATTTGCAACATATCCATTCATCCGTTTGTTCCATACAAACCGTATCCCCCACACTGGGAGATTCCTAAGTTTATTAAGTTCTACAAAAAAGAGGACCCTCAACAACACATTCACGCTTTTCTCCATGCATGTTATTTGATATCCCATGATCAAGATTTAATGCTAAGAACATTCCTTATGTCTCTTGTTGGTCCTGCCTTGGAATGGTACAACAACATTTCACAACATTATTTATTTTATTTGGTGCAACTCTCTCAACTCTTTTTAGATCATTTCTCCATAAACATAGCTCATAAAATTAATATTAATGATTTGTATGCCATTAGAAAATTTAAAGACAAATATGTTTCTGATTTCGTCGCCTGTTGGAGGGGTGTAACTTATCAGGTATCCTTCACATTACCGCAAACATAATTGATTGAGATTTTCTATAGCGCTTATGCTAAGCACATTTAATCCACTTTACAAATCCAATCATTCCACACCTTCGATGAAGCCTTCACCATGGTCCATAAGTTGGAATTGAAGCTCTAGAAGATGAGCGGGTGAAGCTTCACCCCAAGAAACCAAAAGTAGAGTTACTGTATGAAAGAAAATCAAAATGCAACCTTCTTCACACCCGACCTCTTGAGGTCGTGCTAGGATATCCGGTGTCAAAGGGAAATGGGTGTGTGTGTGATAGTGATATACAATTTAATGAGGAAACCTTATGTCTTCAACATGTAATGTCAAGATATGCACATCTAAGGAAAAGAAAACCATCCTAACCTAAAGTGGTGTAATGGAATGGTTGGATAGAATGGCTAATCGGAGGCTTTGATCAATATCGAGCTCTGCTGATATTTTGTCTACTAGTTGTGGAACATGTGAAAACTGACCTATAGATGCCTTGTATAGATTTCCAGACAAGGTCATGGAAGTGAGAATGAGAGGCATAATGGAACCATAGGGTCTATGGGAGGTTCTCCGGTCTAGTGTGGAAAGCCTTGTCCTAATTGACTGTTATGTTCAAAACAGAAAGTTGTGCAACAATGTCGGGTGGAAGTGGAAATGATATACATACTATTACATGTAAACTAGTGTCGATGTTTAATTAGTCAGTAGGCTTGTTGGGTTGTGGGACTTGGGGATCACAACCATGAACTCGTGGACATTTTGGTCTTTATATGGTCATATATGTAATCAAGCCCTATTGACAGGAGCAGTCTAATAATCGTAGGATTGATCAGCTACAATGTTTAATGTGTTTAAGTGCTCTATCTTCTCAAAATACCTAGTAGTTGTGCATAAAACTAACAAGTGAAAACCGATATCAATGTCGGTCAAAAAATCAAGTCCATTGGGTTGTGGGGCCATGGGATCATAACTAAACATTTTCTCTTGTTGTGTACCTTTCATGGTCATGCATAATTGAATTGTATTGATTTGACAAAGAAAACTAATTATCAAAGGAAATATGAAATATGTTTTTGATATTTTCACAACATATCTGAACAAAACATTGAAAGAAAACTAATCTAGCAAAAGTAAATATTTTTGATCTTTTTTAGGAATTTAAACAATTCTTCTAATCTAATTAACGAAATTAAATACAAGTAATCAGCCAGTTGTAGTTAATTACTTGTGTAAGTATGTGAATCTAGATCTAAAACAACTGAACTAATTTAATCAAAACCCTTTTAACCCTACCTCAGAGGTAGAGAACAAATCATAACACTAGAAAAGTTATTGTTCCCACAACTTCCCTAGTAATGTCAAAGAGAAAGCTTTCTAATGATTTGATCTATTTGTAATTGCTTGATTAACTGAAATGAACAATTTTACTACTCTAATTGATATGGATTTGAAATGAATAATTTAGAATTGATAACTTGAACAAATGAAGAAAACAAAAAAATAATTCCAACCTGGATAAGCAAGAGCTTTGGAAAACCTGGTTGTATATGTTCTTGTCCCCTCAGTTTATCCTTTCTTTCTCTGTGTGTCCATATGAGTCCAAGGAATTGGGAATACAAAGGAAACATCAGGAGAAGGTGCTTGAGCAATGACAACTTGAAGGAATTCTGCTTGCAATGCAAGTGGAAGAGAGATAACACAAGTGAACAGAGCTTGGCTATGCAATTTCTAGTAGGATTGTGGTAGCAATACTATGGAAGATACACAAAAATATCAAGCCATTTGCTTGAATACAAGCATTGAATATATAGGAATTGGCTGGGATGTGCCTTTATGCACAAGGAAACCTTGGAGTTCCAAATCATTGGGTGAAGAGGAAGTTCAAACTAATTAAATCTATTTAAAAATAGAAGAGGGAAGGAATACTATGAAAACAATAATACTTTTAGGTAATTTAGTTCACAAACACACCCTATAAGTCAAGTCAAGTGAAAACACGTGTGTTATAACCACACATGAAAAGTTCTGGAAAAATTGTGCAGGGCAGTGGTCACGGGACCGCCGCCCTACCTGGGCAGTAGTTCCAAAACCATCGCCTAAGAAGGGAATTGGTTCTGACACTAAAGGCCAAAACATGCATAGAAAGGAGTAGAAAGCTGGAAGAAAGCGTGGAAAAGCTAAATGCAAGTATCTAAGCTACAAATATACACTGCAAATGATATTAGGAACTTGAACACCTTCTGAAATGACGTGAATAATCATTAGGGACTTTTGTAACCATTTTACGACAATGTATCACAGGTAAAATAGGGTGTGTACATATTGCCCCCTTGGAGAAATGTTTTATCCATGAAGAAGTGTAAAACGTAGAGTCTGAGTATGGTGTTCCCAAAATGGGGAGTTAGAAGTTTATACCTTGCACACCTGTGTGTCAAACTGTTGTTGTCCAAACTCCCGCTACCTACAAAATGAAAAGAAGACTCAAGTGTAGATAGATAAAATATCTAAAAATAAACTCTAAATTAATTGTGCGGGGAAAATAACTTACCTCTACCCTCACTCCCGTCATGAACTCAAAATGAAGTCATAACATTATATATATATATATATATATATATATATATAAACCTAATTTTCAATTCATTTGCACATATCAACTTGGTGATTTATGAGCTCTGGATCTACGGTGACCGTTTTGGTTGAAAGGATAGTCAAAACATTTGTTGAGAGATTGTTATCATGCCTCCACGACTAGAAGATCGACCCACATGGTCTAAGGTTAGTTTTTCTCACTTGTGTGTTTTTAAACCTAAAATGTCAAAATGTCAAAATATTTGCCTAAGAGGGGTTATTTTTAAAATTTCTTGTTTTAAATGAGTCTCTAGTGGGGCGCCTATAGGGTAGTCTTTTATTTTGTTAAAACGATATATTTTTTGCATTTTTGAATGTTTTGAGGGTTACAGAGCCGTATGGTGAATCGGTTCAGGACCGCCGCCCTGCACTGGGTGATGGTTCTGAACAGAATGACAAAAAATCAAGCTAACTTAAAATTCTTTAGATTTTTGATGTTTTTTCATGTTTTTAATGAGCTTGTTTCTTGAAATATGTCACTAAATTTCTCTTTTTCTGTGTTTTGGTGGATGCAGAAGAAGGAAGAGTATATGTATTGGAGTCATAAGAGGGAGTGTGATTGGATCCCAGTGATATTGGATCAGTTGACTCAGGATGAGACCAATACTATTCAGAGAGTAGGCATATGGTGGATTGAACGTGTACCCCATTTACTCCTTCCAGTCACATATTATGTGACTTGTTCTCTTATTAGGATGCAGACCGGAACACTTTCTAGTTTTCAGGTGTCTGGGGTGAGTGGATGATCACACTGGAGGATGTGTATGAGATAGTTAGAGTTCTGATACTAGGGAGGAGGCTGACCTTGGAGACAACATGATCTAGGTCTACAATGAATCAGTGGGTCACCTATATGGGGGATGTCATGGTTTCCTTTGGTTCAAAGAAGGGGATGAAGGTTTGATCCATTGCTACTGCTCCCATCCTTATTATCTGCAAGGCCATCATGGGTATTTTGGCCTTGCTGTTGATCAGGGATAAGGGAGGTGATACTCTAATTTATTGGTGGGCTCCCCATCATTTCACAGATCAAGTCACATGGTCACATCTACACTTGGGGAGCAGATATAGTTAAAAAAACATTTCATGACCTGTATCAGATTGTTAGGTTATAGGGGCAGCCTTTGAGTCACCCCACATTGATTATGAGCTTGGTTTACAAGTGGATCATCCCCTATGGGAGGGGAGTGCTAGTACATGACCCGAGGGCTGCCAAGGAAGCTAGATGGATGACGATGTTAGTTCTTAGAGTGCCACATCAGCTAGTGGCCTCTTTGACCACAAAAGACATGGTGGACAACCCGTACGATGATATGGTAGGTTTATGGGGATAGGATGGGACTGCAATGATAGCTTGTGCCACCACTGGTTAATTAGTTAATAAGACGGGAAGGTTGAGATTCACCCTTTTGTCTAAGTTACTCAGCAGTTTAGTTTGCCATATATTGATATGCTTCCCCCAGTGGCATTTGTGTTCATGACCATCAAGGAGGCCCGGAAGGGCCCTAGAGGAGATCCAGGTTGGAAAATGGTGACTCCAGGGGTGCCTATTACAGTTAGGTGAGTCTTTCATGCCTGGCGAGAAGCTAGTGCTGCTCGTGCACCCTTTCTCCAGATTGAGGCCGCACCTGCTCATAGTGGAGATGAGGACGAGCCCATAGACTTGGAATCTGAATCTGAGGAGTATATAGGGGATGAGACTGGAGAGGATGTTGGCAGAGAGGAGATAGGTGGGGAGGATTCACTAGAGTACTGAATGGTTATGGTTAGCACTACGAGAGTGAATCCACCATTCAGTACATTCTCATCGTCATAGTCGTAATAAGATTCCTGGACATAGCCATGCACCATCTCAGGGATCCTAAAGGGATTGATAGGCCATTGGGCATTTTATTGCTTAGTTTCCATTTTGTCAGGCATTATATGATTTTTTGTATATTTGGGGCTCATTGCGAGTGTTTTGACCATGCCTAGTGTGTGATGGGATTGTATACAAAATTGATTTATTATGATATATACATAATATTCTTTTTGGTTTGGTAATTCATTGTATTTGAGTTGACTTCTTCATGGTTTATTTCGTATGTGTACTCTATATGTTTAGAATTTCCACTTTTTTATGCTTTTCAGAATGTATGCAATGGAGATGAGTGCTAACAGAATGATTTATTTTTGTATTTTATAATACTGATATATGATAATGCAAACACATTGTAATGTTGAACTTTAGTTTCTCTAAGTGATTTTCGGTACTTCGTATTGTTTTGTAAAAATGTGGTGATAAAGATATATGATAGAAATATTGAACTTTCCCCACTTCCAACCCCACACAACTGGTAAGATGCGAGGGCTCAACACCAAGATCTAGGAGGGGTGCAAGGCACAAAGATTTGTTGAATGGAAATGATGAGAGAGACAAGGATTTGATAAAACAAAATTGAGAACCTACCACTTGAATCTATGCAAGTTTGCTACATACTTTAAAATGTGAATTGCTTTCCAGTTTATCTATACTTAGATCCGTAGATGGCCACTTGGTTGACAAAATATGGTTTTGAGGTTTTAAAATCTTTTTGGAATTTTAGACATCTAACTCATTTTGTTTGATTTTTGATTTCACTGTATTTGAATGAACTGATTTTAACTTTCTAATTTGTCAAAGAGACCCCCTACACCTTGCCCCATGCTACCGATAGAAAGCATGGGATTATCACCATGGAAAAGGAATAGGTGATTAAGGGCAATTTTCTCCTTTACCAACCCTATGCCACTTGTAAGAGACGCAAGCTCAACAATGAAGGTTGGTAGGGCAAAGAAATGTGTAAAATAATTTTTTTCATTGATTTACAGTTGACATGTTTATCTAGGAAAAATGTTTAGAATGTTCTTATTTCCAAAGAGATTTATATGGGATAGATGTGACACCATGAATCTTCTAGAATAGACTGTAGAGAAAGATGACTAATCTAGAAGAAACTATGAGTAGAACCAAGTATGCAGGCCTTGGTATGGGTAAGGTCAAAGATTATATTTTCTTATTTGAATTGATGAGATGATTTGGAAATAGTTGATGATACCATGAGGATTTGAAGAGATATGATTTTAATGTTTTGCCAATATTTTTATAAGTTTTAGGAATTTCTATGAGAATAAGTACCTTGATTACAAATTTATGAAAAGGGCAAGAAGATGAGAATGCAATATGGATGTAGTAATGTACATATGGAAATGCAGGTAAATATTACGTAATACCTCTTTAGGCGAAGAGAGTTGACAGATTCACTAAAATCTTCACCTTCTAGTGTACACAAGAAAAATGTCCCATTTTTGTAGTCTTCTATTACTCACTATGGACCCAACCACCTGGGATTGAATTTCCTACCTTCAACAATATTTTTTTCTATCTAGATATCAAGTCTTAATACCAAATCTCCCTCATACATTTCATGCTCGTAAACCCTCTTGTTATACTGTCGTCACATCCAATCAACATAAGCTTTGTGTCATTGTTCAACATTGATCCTAACCTCATCAAGGATTTATAATTGGGAGACTCGTGCCTCTCGATAGGATTCTTCTCCCAAAATTACCTGTAACGATATGTAGAGACTAGGTATTTTAACTTTGAGTGGTAGTATTGCTTCTACACCGAATACTAACGAAAAAGGGGTTGCCCCTATCAGAGTTCTTATTGATGTCTGATAGGCCCACAAGGCCGGGTATAACTTTGAATTCCAATCACATTTTTTCTCCTTAACCGTTTTGAGGAGAATTTATTTCAACATTTTGTTTGTTGCCTCAGCTTGTTCGTTGTCTTGAGGGTAATACAAAGAGGCCGTGTGATGGTTTATCTTGAATTTATTGCATAGTTCACATATCTCATCATTCTTGAAGGAAATGCCATTATACGAGATAATGAATAGTAGGACACCGTACCTACAAATGATCTAGTTTAGAATGAACTTAGTGATTACAGAACCCAATACAGTGGTAAGAGGCATGGAATATACCCACTTTGTGAAGTACTCTGTGGCCGTGATTATAAAGTTATGGCCATCGATTGATGAGGGATAAAACTTCCCTATCAAATCTAGACCCTATGTGGAAAAGGGCCATAGTGTCACAATCGGTTGCAGAGCCTATTCCAGTATGTGAATCTCATGGGAGAACTCTTGGCATTTATGACACTTGCACACAAAATCTACTACATCATGCTTTAACGTGGGTCAGAAGTAACCCATCATATGTATCTTCTGAGTAGTGGTGTGGACTTTGAAATGACCTGTCGATACTAAAATTTTCCTCCGTAATTTCTATTTCATTAATGTATCTATTAGGAATAGGATGTTGTTAAGTATAATTAGTAGTAGCGTCTGATAGAAGATAACGACACCGTCAGTACGGTGCCACCAATAATGTGGAGTACGGTAACAGTCAAAGTATAATAGGAATGTTGTAAAAAGTAAATATTTGTCGTAAGTGGTCCGGTAATGTTAAAATGTCAAAGTTTGGGTAATTAGAGAAGTAGGGTCTACATGATTAGGAATTAGAAATATTATATTAGTAATAAGGACAAGGAGTGAGGTCATAAATATTTTGTGTATTTTATTTGTAAAATGTCTAAAAATGTGGAACCCATGTAAAATGATAAGGTTTATCTTATCTTAAAAGATAAGCTTACATGTACAGATAAGAGTTAAGGTATGGAATATGATTCGTCAGAGTGGATTCTTATCCTATGTTAGAGATAAGATGGATAAGCCTGGAAGTTCTATAAATAGAGAGGCCACCCCCCCTCATTTAGCATAGAAGGAAGTAGTGAGAAATATTGTAGGAAGTGTGCGAAGGAAGCCATCAGTTAAAGGTGTGTTGAAGAAGCCATTAAGAGGTGTAATTGTAAAGTTTCTCCCATAGTATTGGTGAAAGGCAAGTGAAGTGAATAACACTTGAAGTACCTCATGGGCAAGAATGCAACAATTTCATGTTAATATTATAATTTACTTTGATATTTCAGATTTGTCATCATTCCGTCTTATCATAGTCGATGGTATTCTTGTGTTATGTTGTTGTTTTGTTTCCAGATTACATCCACCAAACTAAAGGCTGTGTATTAGTAAATAATCATAGCACGAGGAGTTCCCGGTGAAGAATTATCATAGTGCCGGATTGGTGATGACATTTTGGTTCCGTTGCCGGGACCATTCCTCGTTGGTGGATTTTCTGGAAAGATATTCCCACTTAGTCAAAAATAAATTGGAGGGTAACCTTGTTTTTACTGTGCATAGTAGTTACCATGGTAAAGTCATTTTTGCCATGAATAGTAGTTACCATGGTAAAGTCATTTTTGTTGGGAATAGTATTTACCGCAGTAAAGTCAATTTTTACCGTGAATAGTATTTACCGCAGTAACTTCACTTTTTACCGTGAATAGTGTTTACCACAATAAAGTCACTTTTTACCACAGTAAGTCAAATTTTACCATAGTTTACCGTGGTCATTTCTATTTTACTGTAGAAAGGTGTAAAGTCACTTTCTAGTATAGTGATTCCAATTATTTGTGCACATAAGTCTTGTTGGTTGTACTTGTGGGTTGGTATTTCACGGTGGTTACTTTTGAAAATGGGAAAGATTCTTGTTTTTTTAGCTCAATCTAATGAAGATGCTTCTTCTTTCATTCAAGAGTTTAAACGATCTTGTATTTGTAATGGCCTCATAAGAAGGGAACAATGGATTGAATTTTTTCCTACCTTTTTAGATGGTTCAGCACTTAGGTGGTTTGAAACACTGGGTGATAATGTGAAAAATTCATGGGATTTATTAACTGAAAGTTTTCTTGAAGAATTTGGTGAACAACAGAAATATGCAGATCTCATGATCAAGATCACAAAGCTATCCCAAGGAGAGAAGGAGAAGATAAGGGATTATTATGCTCGTGTTCTAGAGATAAGGAGGAAACTCGATGCTCATATCCGGAAGGAAGGATTAGCAGATGGGTTGATGAATGACGTGGATAATCTCCTATGTAATCAATTCATTCTTGGGATGAAGCCAGAGATCAGACAACGAGTGAAGTATGACCGCCCAGCTACCATTGAACAAGCAAAGGAGATTGAAAGAAGGCAAGAAGAAAGCATGGACGAGGAGCCCAAAGAAATTGTTGCTAAAGTAGAGCCTACACCAGCACCTTTGGTCCAGAATCCACAACCACTCCCGGTGAGCACAAATATTTCTCCTAGAAAATCTACTGAGTACGAAGATCTGCTCAAAAAGATGGGTCAGTTAACTATTAATCTTCTTCAAGGAAAAGAATTTAGTTCTCAGGGAGGAGATAGAGGTCCAAAAAGAAATATTTCTGAAGTTGTATGTTATGGTTGTTATAAAAAGGGTCATTATAAGTATAATTGTCTAGATAGAGCTTCTACATCTGGTAAAGGAGTTAATGATAAAGGAAAAACACCTGTGAATTCTTTTGATGTAGTAGATAAGAGCAGAAATAATGAAGTAGATGTGTTTGTAACAAAAAGAAAGAAAGAAAAAGATAATCAAGATGGAAATGATCCTAAGAAGATGAAAGGAGAAACTAGTAAGAAACATAGGAGAAGAAAGTTGGGTGTGCAGGATTTTCTGATTTCACAGGGGCAAGGACCATACTCCATCTTGGAAGATCTGTCCAAAAGGCCTGCAAATATTACATATGGTCAAATCTTGGCTATGTCTTCAGAGAAGAGGCGGGAGCTGCGAAGTGGACTCAATGCTCACCGAAGAAAGGAGGTTGAGGTCCCTATTTTGGAAGCAGAGGCAGATCCCTACACTCCACAAGCTGAGGTATTATGTAATGGTATTTCAATTCATGATGTCTTAGTTGATGGAGGTGCTGCAGTTAATGTAATGACCGAGTCTGTAATGAATATGTTGGGTTTAAAAATTGATCGCCCTTCAACACTTATGTTAAGGTCATTAAATAAGAGAAAAACTAAACCAGAAGGTGTAGTTTCAAATGTGGCAATATCTGTTATGGGTATTGTATGTGTGGTAGACTTTTAGGTGATGAAAAATGGTACTGTTGCGTACCCAATGTTGCTGGGAAGACCATGGCTAAGGAGAGTTCATGCAAGAAACTACTGGAATGAAGGTTTCATGACACTTGGACGTGGTAGAGAGAGGGTGAAGATAAACGTGATCCCTCGACATCATAAGGCAGAACTAGTGGATTCAAGTGATGAAACTGATGATTGGACATCCTCTGATTACTCTAGTACCAGTGAAGTGGACATAGAAGATGAAGAAAGTGAGGTTGATGTTTCGGTCATGGATATCCTTTCAGTCACACCGACTCATGACCCCATAAAATTATCTAAAGAAGAAATTGATGATCGTCTCCAGCAAATAAAGATTGGTGATGCTGTGATGGAGAGTGAGAAGGAATCCTACCTCCAGCTCTTTCGAAGGTACATAAATATATTCACTTTTGATTACAAGGAACTCCGTCAAGTAAGTTGGGTAGGACATTCTATTGAGCTGGTAGATGGTGCTAAGCCCATAAAGCAAATGCCATATAGAATGAATCCTAATTTTTCCAAGACTATAAAAGAAGAAATAGATGAGTTGCTTGATGCAGGATTCATATTTGCTGTGGAGAATTCAGAATGGGTTTCTCCCATTGTGATCTCAATAAAAAAGAATGGGAAGCTATGCATTTTTGTTGATTACAGGAAGCTCAATAAGGAAACAAAAAATGATCATTACCCTCTTCCATTTCAGATCAGATCTTGGATGAAGTAGCTGGCCAGGAGTGCTATAGTTTTGCTGATGGATATAGTGGCTACAACCAAGTTCGTATAGTAGAGAAAGATCAGCTGAAGACCACGTTCACCACTCCTTGGGGAACGCTTGCTTATAGAGTTATGCCTTTTGGGTTGTGTAATGCTCTGGCAACATTCCAGCGTTTGATGAATAGGGTGTTTGAACCCTACGTTGGGACCTTCATCAGAGTATTCCTGGATGATTTTTGCATCTATGGGGGCAAGTTGGACCACCTGCACCAGATGCGGACAACATTTCAAAGGTTAGATGAAGCACAAACCTCACTAAACCCTACAAAGTGTTTCTTTGGATGTTCTAAAGGTGTTTTGTTAAGGCATGTTGTATCCAGAGATGGTATTGGTACTGATCCTGATAAAGTTTCAAAAATCAAAGATTTACCATTTCCTATGAATAGAAGTAAGTTGAGATCATTTTTAGGCCATGTGGGTTACTATAGAAGGTTCATCAAGAATTTCTCAAAGATTACACAGCCACTAACCTAGTTCTTGAAGAAGGATGTTACTTATGAACCATAAAATAACACTTGAAGTCAATAACACTTGAAGTACCTCATGGGTGAGATTGTAACAATTTCATGTTAATATTATAATTTACTTTGATATTTCAGATTTGTCATCATTCCGTCTTATCATAGTCGATGGTATTCTTGTGTTATGTTGTTGTTTTGTTTCGAGATTACATCCACCAAACTAAAGGCTGTGCATTAGTAAATAATCATAGCACGAGGAGTTCCCGGTGAAGAATTATCATAGTGCCGGATTGGTGATGACAGACCTCCCCATACTCCACTATGTGATTCATAAAGAATATTCTCAGATTATACTTCATCAATTCATCTTAATAACATTCCATCAAAGGCTATGTGATAGATCACTTCTTCTAGAATCACGTACTTAGCAGCTATAATGTGTAACCATCTCCTTTGTTGAGACGTAGCGCATTTGGGGTATGCCTTGTCCACAAAGAAATTGATTATGTCAGTGTACCAAGGACATGCAATGATTTGGGGCCTGATATCTACATGGTATACACACTCATCTGGAAATTCTAAATCGACTAGGTTACCTCTGTCCATTGGGTTATCAGCTAACCAATCCACAATAACTTGTCCTTTTATAAATTTTTGATTAATGAAGGTCAACTCGAATTCACCCATTAGCATTACAAAGTGCCCGACCCTTTTATAGAGTGAACCTTGAATTAGATAAGTTTGCAAATGATCGGTTTTGATGATCACCCTTGTTTCCTGGTTCAACATATAATGTCTCAACCACTTTTTTTCAAACACTATGGCTAGGCACTCATTTTTTGGCTGTGTGTAACGTGTTTCATAATCAAGTAGTATTCGAATGATAAAGTAAACTTCACGTTCACATTTATCATCATCTTCCTGAGCTAATATTTAGGATAATGAGACATCTATTTCCCTTGAATATAGAATCAGGGGCCGATATGATTTAGGAGGCATAAGTGTAGAGTAAGAACCATTTTACTTATTCAAATGCCGCATTGCACTCTTCCATCTAGTCAATGCAGTAATCCTTCTTTAATAAATTGTTGATCTGATGAATAAAAAAGGTTAGATCAGGGACAAACCTTCGAATTGCATTGAGTTTCCCAAGAAAAGGCCTTACTCTAGATTCATTTGATGGTGGGGTCATTTCCAGTATTGCTCAGATTTTGGCAGGATCTACATTAATCCCTCATGAAGATATGATGTATCCCAAAAAATTACCTCACGTTACATCGAATACACTTTTTTTCATGATTTAGCGTGACACCGTATTCGATTAACTGAGATAGAATGACATGAAGCACCTCGGGGTGATCACACCATTTTCTAGCTTTGGCTAAGAGGTCATCAACGTAAGACTCCACAATCTTTTGGATAAGATCATGGAATATATACGTCATGGAGTGTTGGTAAGTTGCTCCAACGTTATTTAGCCCAAATGACATGACCATGTAGCAATAGGTTCCCCAAGGAGTGATGAAAGTTGTCTTGGTCTGATCCTCCTCAAAAATCCTAATTTGGTTGTATCCCAAAAATCCATCCATGAGAGACAACAACTCATAACCAGCTGTCGCGTCAACAATAACATCAATGGAGGGCAGTGGGAAATCATCCTTGGGACATGATTTGTTAATGTCTTGAAAGTCAATACAAACATGAATCTTCCCATTATTTTTGAGAACATGAACGATATTGGATACCCACTGGGAATAGTCAACCAGTTTGATGAACCCTACTTATAAGAGCTTCATCACCTCTTCTTTCACCATGAGAGCCACCTTTGGCTTCATGGGCCTTGAATTTTGTTTGATTGGTTTGGCATCTGGCTTGGTGACGAGGTTATGGACCACAACGTCAGGAGTAATCCCTGTCATCTCTTTGTAATTAAACGTGAAATATTTTAAGTGTTATTTGAGAATCTACGTTTGTATTTCTATTTCCTCTGGAGTTAGAGAGGACCCTAGCTTCAAAATTCTTGGTTCTTCCTCCATCCCAATGTTTATATCGATCATTCCCTCAATTAAGGAGGCATTTCATTCCTCAAACTCAGGTGGGGGTAAAGGTAACTCTAAATCCCCTTCTTCTCCTACCTCATAAATTTCAAGCTCTTCCCTAGAGAAAGACTCTATCATGGGATTTCCAAAGTAGGAAGAAGAATGTGGGATAAGGGAGAAGTCAACCTTGTGATGAGCAAGGTGTAATTCCACGTAAGCATTTAAATAACTAATATTTTCTTCATCATTATCAACGTGGTCTGAGATGATAGACTCACTCTCAGCTTCTATGTATGTCAACATCGGGGTTACTAATATTTTGTGAACCAAAGGTTTAACATGAACTGAAACAATGTGAAGTTTGTATCTTCCAACTTACTATTTGGAGTGAAGTGAGAAGTAGAAGTTGCTATAGAATCCATGAGAATATTTTGTTCTCATGGAATTACTTCGATCAATATGAAGTCAAACCCCTTTGTTAGATTAAGCACTGTTGTTTTGTAGAGTTGCAGATGCTCTGCCCTAGTCTTATATATACCTCAGACACTTGATTTGTGACTAGTTGTGAATCACCTAGCACTCTAATGTTGCCAACACCCATCCTTTTAGCTATAATGAGACCAAGAAGGATGGCTTTGTATTCAACCCTATTATTTGTACACTCGAAGTTTAACTTGAAGGTGAATGTCATAACCCTTCCCTTGGGAGAGGTAAGGATCACACCTGCCCTGCAAACCAAAATGACACCTGGCTCCATTGAAATGGAGATTCCAATAGTTGTTGGAAAAAATGGAAGTTGGATCATTCTTCATATCTTCTTCCTTTTCCTCTGTTACTTCCACCATAAAACTTTGTCTGCTGGAAGAGAGCCGAGTCCTAGGGCATGTCCCATGCCCATAGAATCAAATGGAAGGAGAATAGGTAGATCCTTCTCTAACAACTCAAAATATTTTTTGTGGTTTCTAATGAAACTATCTCTATAATGACAGTTTCATCCTTGACCGCTAAAATGCCCTCGATCAAACCTGTGACTTCTAACTCTGTTGTGGGTACTAGTTTTGCTTCTGGCTTTGAGCTATTTGGTTTGTTAAGTTGATTTTTTGGAAGCTCAAACTTGGAATGGACGCTTGGTCTCTTCTTCAAATTTGCTAAGTGTATATCGAAAGGTTTTGGGTTACCTTGCGCCATGAAGACTTTCCCAAGTGTAGGAATCTTACTTCCTGAAACAATGTGGAGGGGATCGCCTTCATGCGATGTATCCATGGGTGGTCGAGAATCATATTATTGTTTTTTTCTAGATATATAATATAAAATTCATTGAGGACCATCTTAGGTCCTAAGGTGACTGGTAACACTATGGTCCCTATCAAATTTTCTTTGAGGCTATCATAAGCCCTTAGCGTATTTCGTGTTGAGGAACAATTTGTTTCTCCATATCCTAGTTTTTGAAGGAAAGTGAAGGGGACTATGTTAACTTCCACCCCATCATCAACCATTGTGTGTTTAACATAGTTATTGTAGATCCATACATGCAAATGCAAGGTTGGGTCACCTCTATGTGTAATTTCAGCATCCGTCGGCATTTTTCTTATGTCGAACACAAACCCAACATCCCATTATGGATGCTCAAGAGGGTAGACATTAAAGTCTATGTGGTTTACTTGTGCTTCTGGAGGAGGAGTGATGTTGATCAAATGACCAAGACCCAATGCTTCTAACAAAGCATCTCTATGAGGACGAAAGTTCTTCATAAAATCTAAGAAGGAAATGTGAGAAAAGGTCTTCATTAAGTCATTGATTAAGTCGTATGCTCCTACTAGTTTGGAAAGTGTTTGTTGGATGTCCTCTGCTACTGGTGGGTAAATAGGTATCGACTGTGATGAATAAACCTTAGTTCTTGTGGTAGCATTAATATGAGGTTCGATGTCCAATTCTACCAATCCCACAATTTTTGTTTGTTGGCGACCATCCAAGGGAGGTGCCACTTGTGAGTTTGTCATAGTTGAGGCTTCATGATCGTTGGCTCCTATTACAATACCTTTGTTTGAACCGTTGGGATCTATTCTACCATCTTTTGGACGTGTAGGGAGAGGATCATTAAAGATCCTCAGCGATGTGTTTTGAGGAGAAACCGGTCCTGCATAGGTGTTTTGCATTGGTGTTGTCAGGTTTTCTAGAAACATGTCTACAAAGAGTTGTCTCTGATCTTCTAGAAAACATTGTAGGAATTTTTTGCAATCATGGCATGTTCTAGCGTCATGCCCATAGACCCTATGAAAATCACAATATAAATCAGATTGTAATCCCGAGGTATTTGGTTTATGTTTTGTTGCGATCTGAAATTCCAATCATTGTTCAATTGTGATTGTTATAATTAAAATTTGGGAACCCCTAACCTTGATTTTGGAGTTGGTTCAAATACCCACCTGGGTACTACCTTGGGCCTTGGGTCTACACTTGTCTTGATTGTTGAGGTTGTTTTGTTGTTTGTTATTGTTGAGGATGATTAAAATCCACATCATTGATTGAAGGTGAAAATTTATTGTTTCTTTGATTATTACCATTCATATTGTTTTTATTGTTGGTAGTGTTTGTATTGGGAGAGCTAACAACATTAGGTTTCTTTGGCTGATTGGTAACATTGTCAGTTGTAACCCCATGATTCTTGTTAAGGACCTTTGGTCCCTGATTATTGTTCACATTGTTGGGGTAACTGGAGTTACCTTGGTTAGGAGTGACTAACCTCCCATTTGTTTCGTAGGTCTTATGACCACTGTCTATGGCTACTTGATCAATTCAGAGAGCACCCTCTAGTACCTCTTTGTAGCTCCTTAGCGGGAAATTTTAGAATTTTTCCTTTGTCTCTCTCTATTGAGGGAGTGGAGGAACAAATAAAAAAGCTCCATCTGATCCATGTTTGGAGCGCTTACAGAGGAATACATTACCTACTACCACCTTTGAATGAAATGAGAAGCGAACTTCTTGTGATCTTGTTTGATATGAAGGAATTATCTGATTCTTGTCCTTAGAAGTTTGTTCATATCAAAATCCTTAATAAATTCTGACATGAGTTTCTTGAAGGAATGTAGTGAAGCCTTCGTATCCTATAGTACCAATTGAGAGTGATACCTTATAGTGACTTAGGGAAAATCTTCGTAATAACTGTATCCCGTGAGAGTAGCTCTCGAATGGCCATTGCGTAAGATTTTATGTGTTCGTTAGGATCCCCCTCCCCTTTGAACTTTGGAAGATCGAGAAAGGGTCTTGGGAGCATGACAGTCCATATGGAGAAGTCTAGAGGCTCCTTAAGATATTCGGAATAGGTCCCCATTGTGTATGTTTCAACCATTGAAGATCCTTTTTGGGGAGGTGGAGGTTGCATTGGTTGTTGAAATGGTGCAGTGTATACATTTGTTGGGGCATAGGGCATCCCCTGTGGCTGACCATATGCACTTGTAGAAGTGTAAATATCCCCCTGTGGTGATTTAGAACACATGTGTATGTAAGGGGGTTGACTATTTTGATATGCAGTTGAAGGCACAAAGCCAGGAACATTGCATTTTCAGATGGTATGGCATTTGAGAATGCACTTGCGACTGGTTCCTGTTGTGGATATCCATACGTGGCATGGGGGGCATACCCAAGGTTCCCATCCTAGTTATCAAATCTATAGGGGTTGGAGCACCCGTATAAGCTAGAGGAGTTTGCGTAGTAGGTATTTGTCCATAGCTCTGTGGATAGTGAGAAACTCTTTCTTTCCCAACATATGAATTTTGAGTGTTTTGGGAAAGCTCTAATTCTTTGAATTTGTCTACTAACGTCGAGATGATGTCACTTGTTGATGGGGTGGTGTTTTTTTTGTTCTTGTTGAAATTTTGGAGGTTTTTGAGGAGTGTGGTATCCTGCTATGAATTTTTCGTTGTTCTGCCACCCCTCGTTGGCAATGTTTTCCATTGTTGGAGGGGTAGTGTTATTGTTTTGGAGAAAGACATCAACATGTCCTTGCAACCTGTCAAAATCCTGGTTTATATTCTAGAAGTGTTGTTCACTTCTGGCGTATTGTGCTAAGTAATCCTCATCTAGAGGTGGGAGTTGGTCCAACTGCATGCTAATGGGGTGTCTGAACAAAAATTGAGGAGATGAACCTACCTCTCCAATGAAATTCATGTTGTTAGAGCTTGAATGCTTAGGAGGATGTGTCCATGTGATTTGGTAAAGCTCCTCAATCCCTACAGAGGAACCAACATTGGCTCCCTGAGGAAGAGGATTTTGAGCCTGAGCAGTTGAATAGTTATCTACCCATGTAGAGAGTGAAGGTGATTATTGTTGTCTACTTGTTTGATAGTTGTACACATCAAAACCTGAGAGGGGTTGACCGTATTCATCGTATCCTAACATATTTGGGGGGTATAAGAATACCCACAAAATAATGGGAGAGAGGAAGATGGATGAAGAAAGTGGAAATATTTAGAGACTAGCTCTTCACGTCGGGTTCACCAATTTGTACGAAAGAAAATCAACATGCGACCTTCTTCACACCAAACCTCCCAAGTTCATGCAAGGAAAACCGATGTCGAATGGAAATGGATGTGTGTGTGATAGTGATATATAAGCTAATGAGGCAACCTTATGTCTTTAACACATAATATCAGGATCTGTGATTCTAAGGAAAAGAAATCCATCCTAACCTGAAGTGGTGTAATGGAATGGTTAGATAGAATGGCTACTCAGAGGCTCCAGTCAATATAGAGCTCTACCGAGATTCTATCTACCGGTTGTGGAACATGTGGAAAGTGACCTTTGGATGCCTCGTATGGATTTACAGACAAGGTCATGGAAGTGTGAAATGAGAGGCACAATGAAACCACAAGGTCTACAAGAGGTTTTTCGATCTAGTCTAGAAATCCTTAGCCTTATCGGCTGCTCTGTTCAACACAGAAAGCTGTCCAAAAATGTTAGGTGGAAGTGGTGATGATCTAAATACTAGTGCATGTAAACCAGTGTTGATGTTTAATTGGTCAGCAGGCCCATTGGGTTGTGGGACCTGGGGATCACAACCGTGAACTCGTGGAGGTTGTGGTCTCTGTATGGTCATATGCGTAATCAAGCCCTATTGTCAAGGAGCAGTCCAATAATCGTAGGCTTGATTAAATGCAATGTTTAATGTGTTTAATTGTTCTATCTTCTCAGAATACCTAGCAGGTGTGTGTAAGACTAACAAGTGTAAACCTGTATCAATATCGGTCAACAACTCAGGTCCGTTGGGTTGTGGGACCAATGGATCACAACTAAAAAATTTCTCTTGTTTTGGACCTTTGATGGTCATGTGGAATTGAATTGAATTGATTTGAAAAAAAAATAATTATCAAAGGAAATTTGAACTATGCTTTTTGTATTTTCACAACATATCTGAATAGAATGATGAAAGAAAACTAATCTAGAAAAAGTAAATATTTTTGATCTTTTCTGGTATTTTAAAAAATGCTTCTAATCTAATAAATGAAATTAAATACAAGTAATCAGCTGGTTGCAGTTAATTACTTGTGTGAGTATGTGAATCTAGATCTAAAAATAACTGAACTAATTTAATCAAAACCCTTTTAACCCTACCTCAGAGGTAGAGAACAAATCATAACTCTAGAAGATCTATTGTTCTCCACAACTTCCTTGGTAATGTCAAAGAGCAAGCTTTCTAATGATTTGATCTATTTGTAATTGCTTGATTAACTGAAATGAACAATTTTTCTACTCTATTTGATATGGATTTGAAATGAATAACTCAGAATTGATAACTTGAACAAATGAAGAAAATAAAAAAAATTCCAACCTGGATAAGCAAGAGATTTGGAAAATTTGGTTGTATCTGTTCTTGTCCCCTCAGTTTATCCTTTCTTTCTCTATGTGTCCATATGAGTCCAAGGAATTGGGAATGCAAAGGTAGCAGTAGGAGAAGGTGCTTGAGCAATGACAGCTTGAAGGTAGTTCTGGTTGCAATGCAAGTGGAAGAGAGATAACACAAGTGAACAGATCTTGGCTATGCAATTTCAAGCAGGATTGTGGCAACAATACTATGCAAGATACACAAAATTCTCAGGCCATTTTCTTGAATACAAGCATTGAATATATAGGAATTGGCTGGGATGTGCCTTCATGCACAAGGTAGCCTTGGAGTGCCAAATCATTGGGTGAAGAGGCAGTTCAAACTAATTAAATCTATTTAAAAATAGAAGAGGGAAGGAATACCATGCAAACAAGACTATTTTTAGGTAATTTGGTTCACAAACGCACCCTAGAAGTCAAGTTAAGTGAAATCATGCATGTTTAAATTACGCATGAAGAGTTCTGGAAAAAACACACAGGACCGCCGCCCTGCCTGGGTGGCGGTTCTAACACTAAAGGCCAAAACATGCACAGAAATGAGCAAGAAGCTGGAAGAAAGTGTGGAAAAGCTAAGTACAAGCATCTAGGCTACAAATATACACTGTGAATGAGCTTAGGAACTCAAACACCTTCTGAAAGGACATGAATCATCACTGGGGAATTTTATAACTATTTTCTGATAATGTAGCACATGAAAAATTGGGTGCATATAGTTACCACCAAAATCAACACCAAATATGGATAAAACTAAAACAACTGCTAATGTCATTGTGGTCAAATCCACTCCCAAAGAAAATCCTGTTGCTGAATGAGTTCATTAACAACGTAATTACACACTATAGTGGAAACTTACGATGTAGTTTTCGACATACTATTCAATTCTAACATCATATCATTACTACCTATTTGACCTATTGACATATCAGTATCAAAGTCCATTTGGTACCATGATAATGATTATTGTAAATTCCATCGAGTGAACGGTCATGACATAGAGTTATGTCACACTTTTTGCAATGTAATTTATGATTTTTATTGATAAAGACGACCTCCATTTAGAACATCCAAACATGCCTCCAAACCAAAACCTTGATATAGTCAAATAACCATTCCTAAATCATCCCTCGTCTGCTAAATTACCACAAGCTAATATCATCCACATCATTAAGACAATAACAAAAATTGAACCCATTTCTCCATCCACTCTATTACCTAGTGAAAAAAAATCCAAAGAATCCCCACTAGAGGCCAAAAAACATGTAAGAAAAATTATATAACCCACTCCAATCAGCATGCAAACTACTCCAACATCCTTGCAATTTATTGATTCGACACCTACGAATTTGATACCAACATCTGATAAATCCATAGTCATTAAACCACCACTTGTAACTAAAATCCTTCCTGCACCTTTACCCAACATTTCTACAGGTTCCATGCCTATATAAACAAATACTACTGCACCTAAACCTTCTCCTAAATTTGTAAACATAACAATGGTGTCATTACAAACACTTTTGGATCAGTCACCCCCATCTAAATCCACTAAGAATATCAATCATAAAAAACCTACAAAATTCAATAATCCTAAAAATTACGTCGACTATATCAACCTATTATTCAAACTCCTCTTCCTTCATTAGCACCAACTTTAACAAATACACCAAGATCATCTAAGACTTAGAAGGGACTGAATAAATAGGGTGTTTTCTGATTATTTAAAGTTCCTCACTAAGATGAAACTTATCATTTCCAAGGTCCTCAAAATTGTTTCCCACCTCTTCATTCAAGGGTCACACCTTATTTTGAAGAACCCTCTATTGTTCTAAAATTGAGACCCGTAGGATTTCTTAGAGAAAATTTCCTCCAAAACCCTAATCAAGAAACCTCATACAATCCCTCCTTGCTTATACCCATTAACCACCCCATTATTATAGGGGAAAATTTTTCTCATCATGTTCTTGCAGTGAGACCTTACGCTACATCCACTATCCCACAATGGAAACCCACATCTGACTCTCATCCATTTATTCCCATATAATCCAAGTATCCCTTGTAACCACCACCTGTACAAGACCCTTATCACCCATTCGTTGGAGCACCTATGATACCTCTGTGATTGCCGAGTAAAATAAATTTCACTAAGAAACCCATTTTTCCTATCCTTGTTAGAAATTAGTGCCCAATTACATTCAACCTGAAATGGTGATATGCTACTATTTTGAATAATCTATTATAAGAATTAAAAATCACATTACCCCCTTTTTTTTGTCAAATCATCAGGGATGGAAGCCTATTTGGTATGAATTTAATGACTTTTTTTATTATCATAGAACCCAAGGTCATACCATAGAATATTGCAAATCCTTCCATCAAAAGATTCAGAATATTGGCAGTTCGCTCTTTCTTCCTTCCCATCCAACTCCAATTTCAACATCAACACCATCAAATGATTCTAATCCTAAATCATCCTATCATAAAATTAATGATGTTCATGTCACCACACACTCATAAAATTACAAAAACAAACCCTCTAAATCCAAACAATAAAAATACACCGTCACTATACCGCAACCATGAGAATCATTAATGTCATATGATAAACCTCAAGTCTCAATTTCATTAGCCACTGAAGAGCCTAATCAACCATCATTATCTAGAGAAAAATTTCAATAAAAACTACCCCTCTGTCCTTTCACGAGATTGTAGAAAATAGCCATTGAACAATTACACCGATTCCATATAAAAATATCAGTCTATGAACTTGTTCAAACATTTCCACCTTACAAAAAGTCATGATAAAAGCACTTCAATCCATTACTATCTCAACTAATGACTCATCCTCTCTTATAAATTTTGTAGGTGATTTGAAAGCATCCATCACAATTTCCTTAGAAACATCTAAAATACCTACTCTTAGACCAGAAGACCGTGACTTACCACTTTTTATCACTTCTCAAATCAATGATAGCTCTATCAAAAGGTTCATGATTGATAGTGGTGCCGCTATCAAAATTATATCCTCTCTATATTTTGATCAGCTTAGACTACCCAACATGTTTGTTTCTCAAAACCCCAGTTCTATTGTGCTCATTTAATGACACAATGGAATCCACACTAGGAACTATAATCTTACCACTTAAATTTGGTGTCAAAACCTTACTATAACTCTTACACATCATATAAGGAGAGTTTCAATATAATATGTTATGAGGCTACCCTTGGATATGCACCATGCATTACTTTCCTTCAACTCTCCATCACTTCCTTAAGTACAAACATGAAGGAAAGACTTACATGGTCCCTGCTGACCCAAATCCATTTACTAACCGGTATATGATGGACCGTCCAAATGATGTATTAGTACCTAAATACATATTTGAATCTTCTGATAAAGAATCCACTAGCACATCAATTTCTTCTTAAAAAAACCATACGATTACTCTGTTACAGAAGCTTTGAAACATCTCACTCTTGGGGATATCACCTTCTTATGCTTAACTTTATCCCATTAGTAAAAACATACAATTGACAAGAAACCCATGTATAATCTTGATGTGGGAGATGTTATCACTTATGGGCCAACATACCTTAAAATAAATCTTGTTTATGGTAGGTTTGATAAACCACCGTCCCAATCATCCAAATTACACCATGCAACACCATTCAAGTCAGATCTCAAATCCCTTGGTAATCCCAAATTTTTCTATATGTACCTCCACCATTATGCATGGAAGGGATTTTTCCTTAGATGTTATGAGTATGGAATACAAGATCAACCCGTCTTACCCACCCTCAAACCATATGATAAAAATGGCCTATGTTATAGAAAATTCACCCCAGAGACTACTGAAGCCCTTTCTTCGAGAAATAAACCCTTGTATCCATTTTTAGATCAAAATTATCATCACCCATCAAATTTAAGGATTCCACAGATAGAGGTGACATTGTATCTATCCCACCCATATTTTTAGTCAATACTATATATCCTTAGGACCACTCACATA
Organism: Taxus chinensis; assembly: GCA_019776745.2. NCBI lineage: Eukaryota > Viridiplantae > Streptophyta > Pinopsida > Cupressales > Taxaceae > Taxus > Taxus chinensis. Next base: position 160,027,344 of record CM034149.1, read on the forward strand.
TCAATAAAGAAACTATGTCAAATCATTACCACTTCTTTCGATAGATAGGATGAGGAAGATTTACCTACCATATATATCCTTCAATGTTAGGACAATTAAGAAATTCTATCTCATATGGGAGTTGAAGAAATTTTCTTCATAAATATTTACCATATAATACATCAACTCTTCTAAACAAATCCACTATCAACATTAACTTGGGAACCTTGTAAGACCCCCAAATAGTCAAATTCGGTCAAATTATTAATCCACAAGAATTACATGACTTCACCTCATTTTTAAAAAAATATCGTCAGTCCTTCGCTTGGTCATATGGTGATATGCCTGAAATTGATACCAACACGGTTGTACATAACATTGTCACATATCCTAATGCTAAAATAGTCAAAAAAAAAATCTGTTAAATGCACCCCTATATATCTCTCACTTGTTAAAGAATATTTGTTGCATATCTTATCTGTTAATTTCATCATACCCATTGACTATTTATAATGGGTCTCTAAAATTTTCCCAGTAACTAAAGCTTCAGGAAAAATTCGCATCTACATCGGTTTTAGGGATCTCAATCTTGCTTGTCCCAAAGATGACTTCCCTCTTCCAAACCTAGACTAGCTTTTAGATTTGACAATCGGTCATGAAATTCTTTCCCTTATGGATGGTTTTTCATGTTATAACCAAATAATTATTACACCTGATGATCAACATAAAACATCCTTTATCACCTCGTGGGGAACCTTTTGTTATCATGTTATGCCTTTTGGGCTTAAAAACACATGGGAAACATATCAACATGCTATGACATATGTATTTCATGACCTCATTCAAAAAATTGTTGAGGATTATGTCAATGACCTTATCGGAAAATATAAATTTCACAAAAATTATATTGATGTTCTTGAATCAATCTTCATCTATCTCATTCATTTCTGCCTCTTCTTAAATATGGAAAAATGTGTCACCAGTGTCCTCACCAAAAAAAATTTAGAATTCATCGTATCTCTTCATGGAATCGAAGTCGATCCCACAAATGTCATAGAAATCATCAATATGCCTCCACCTACTAATCTCAAACAACTGTGTAGCTTGCAAAGAAAGTTATAATCCATACAACATCTCATATCACAACTCTCTAACCGATGTCAACCATTCCACCATTTACTTTGTAAAGATATAGTATTTCAATGGGATTCTGATTTTTAGCAAGCCATTTACAAAATCAAACATTATCTACTATCACCACTTGTCTCTTAACTCGGCCTCGTGATGGGGAACCATTTTAGCTATATATATTTACTTCAAAGCATGCCTTAGGATCCATGCTTGCTCACGTGATATTCAAGGTCATGAACAAGCCATATACTACATTAACCACATCCTCCATGAATATGAAACACGTTACTCTAAAGATGAAAATTTGTGCCTGTGCATTGTATTTCTCCACCTCCAAACTATGAAATTATGTTCTTAATCACAAAACATACGTCATCACCAGTTTTAATCCACTTGAATATCCATGCATGCTAAACCTTATCATAATGACCACATAGTATGATGGCTCATGTTAATGACTGAGTTTTAATTAGAAATTATACCACAAAAATCTATTAAAGGTCAGGCCATAGTTGATCAACTCGGTGAAGCACCTCTTTCAGAGAACAAAACCACTTCACTGAATTCTTTCTAGACAAATCCATCAATAACATTAATGAATCTAACAATTATGAATCACATTTCATCCTATTCAAAATGAACCTATTATTTGATAGCACTAAATTTCAAGAAGGAGGAGCAGTCAATATTGTTTTCATACCACCCTTGAACATTCCCATCCCATTGTCATTCAATCTCAATTTTGAGGTGTACTAATAGCATTGAAGAATACAAATCTTTAATCATGGGTTTGAAAAACATCAATTCTCTTAGGTGTCTATGTCTTAGAAATCTATAGAGACTCACAACTCATCATTAGTAAAGTTAAAGGAGGATAGCAATGGAAAAATTAAATAATTCAAAACTATAAAGTTATTGTTGATTTTATCCTTGTAGCACTTGATCTTTATACCATCCAAGTCATTCCATGGTCCTCTAACAGGTTTACAAACACTATGGCTTCTTTAGGATCTCTTGTCCCTTTTCAAATGGAGAAATCAAATGATAAAACTAAAATTTTCATGGTCATTCAACCATTAGACCATAATTCACATCAAAATGAGCTACCTTCCATAAGCATTATTGATGAAAACCCATTGGATTTATGGTATAGAAAAATATCTGATTATATTATTGAATCTAAAATCCCACTGGACCTATCACAAGGCACTAGAATGATCCTTCCTTCACCGTGTAACTTGCTTTTAAAAGGTCATAGGGGGCATCCTTTACAAACTTAGTTTTGAAAATGTATTACTACGTTGTCTCAAGTCATGCAAATCACCTAATGTAATCAAAGAAGTCCATGATGGCATTTGTAGAGGTCATTTCACTGACAATGCTATCACTAAATGTATCATACGACTAGGTTATTACTGGAGCCCACTATTACAAAATACTATTGCGCATACCTTAAAAAGTGTGTTAAATGTTAACTCTATTCCGATCTCATTCACATCCTGAGTAAAGCATTACAGCCAGCTCAAGAATTCTTCCCTTTCTCTCAATGGGGGTTAGACATCATTGGTTAAATCAATCTAAAACCATCTCAACAACATCATTCAATCATAACTGTAACTTAATACTTTGCTAAGTGGGTTAAAGAAATTCCTTCGACTTCAACAAATTTTGGACCCATCATGACATTAATATATCAAAACCTGATATGTCATTTTGGAATTCTGCAAAAGCTTATCATAGACAATGGTAAATCATTTAAAAACAAGGAGGTTAAAAATATCTTTGATACTTTTAATAGTAAACTAAGATTCTCATCACCATACTATCCTTAGGAAAATAGACAATAAGAAAATTCCAAAAAAACACTTAACAAAATTCTTATGAAAACTATAAATGACGTAGGAAAGAACTGGCACATTCAAATCCCATTCGCCCTTTAGGCTTATCAAAATAGTATATGTACACCTACTAGTGCTATGCCTTATTTGATCATTTATGGATTTTACACCATCGTACCCTTAGAAATTCAAATCATCACTCTGTGTATCTTTAAAGGATTTCATCCCTGATGAAGAATACCACCAAAATCATCTTGGACATACTAGAATTGCTGGATTAAAAGTTCCTAATCAGCTCTTGACCATCACCAAGTTTATAAACAATGCATTATTAGAGCATATAACAAACATGTCAAAGAACGTGACTTCAAAATCGGTGACTTAGTACTTAAGGAAAATCAAAATGTGACCAAATTAGAACAAAGTAAACATGAGAAGTTCACCCCTAATTAGATTGGTCCCTACATTATTACTCACAAGTATGGGTCATGAACGTATCATCCCAGTTATCTTGACGGGAAACCTAAATATGAGCCTATAAATGATTTTCACTTACGACCTTTCTACTGTTAAATGATTGATTATCACGACGAACAATTTTTTGTTAGTCAAACTTTATCATTCCATCGTAAACAACAAATGCCATTTTTATTAACAATATCCTGCCGGATTCTTTTTAAAACACACACACACACACACACACACACACACACACACACACACACACATATTCTCTAGAACCGCTGCATTTATACATGGGGCACATAGAATATGTGTCACTTACATATCTATCCTCTCCTTAAATAAACGATTTATTGGTGATTTTTCTCTTATCTCAAAATAAAGTCAAGATATACATACGGATTCTCCTTACTACAATAAAAAATAAATAAATATAAAGATCCACTGAAGGACAGCTATTTGAATATCATATTGTCAAAAGAAAAGTAGGCTGATCCCTCAAAGGACAACTACCATTTTAAAATTTATGGACTGATCCATTGAAGAACGACCGTTCAAATCAAAATATAAAATGTAGACCATACCCTCGGATGATGGCTACCCATGAGAAAAAGGCTTCCCGTGTATTAATCGGCCTTTAAAAATATATAAAAATCTGAGATCATTCCATGGAAATCTTCCCACATTGATCAACTTTCCCATAAGCAAGTTTCCTGCATTGATTAGTTTACTTCATAAATTTTCTTATCATAAAGAGCTAGGGCATTGATTCCATTTGATTTTGTCAAACAAGGAGAACCACTGTTTCCCTTGTAAAAATCATGTATACATATCGTCTTTTCATCCATTTTTTCTAAATCCACCATAAGTCAATATGGATTTTCAACTAATAATCTCATTTAACATTTTAAATGGCTACAAGTGCAGGAATGATCAAAACCCATTAGGTATATATTATCCAATGAGGCATCTTCCCTTTCCATTTTTTACTTTATTCTATATTACAATTTGATTTTAATTCACATTTTTCTAAGAAGATAACCACATCATCAAAACATAAGCATGAACACATTCGATAAATATTTCGTGTAACACATAGGATATCGTAAACATAATAATAACTCTTTACAAAGAATTATAGTCATCATCATCATCGTCATCATCATCATTATATACAAAATCTTGTACAAAATCATCAACATAACTACTCTCATCATCACATTTGATATAATGTATAACTATGTCATCCATGTAAAAATCAAGATTTTAACATAGAATTAGAAATCAAAACCATCATGTGTGTGTGTGTGTGTCTGTGTGTGTGTCTGTGTGTGTATCAAAGTCCAAATGTCCACATAATCAATATAATGTCATACATAGGAAACATGGCTTCTATGAGCCTACAATCAAATGGTAAAATCCATCAAACTATGATCAAGAGTCCCTCCCACAACTGTACCACCGGATCCTCCTACAACATCATCCCCTCTTGGTGGTCTATGAGGAGGGTGCCCAACACTCACCACACTGTCACTTGGCCTAGCTGTTGCTGCAATGCCCCCTTTGGCTGCTATGTGATCGACATACAATGTAGCGTTGGGGTAGTTCCTGATGATCATGTCTACATAATAGTTCTGCTCCACCTTCATGGCCTCGTAATGAGATATTGTGATCATACCAGAAGATCCTATGAACAACCCTCTCTGTCTGACCAACGCTGATAAATTTGTCCCTGTTAATCAAAGAACACTTGATAGATAGCACACAAGAAGATTTTGTGGGAAATTAGGTCATATTTAAAGGTGCAAACGAATAGGGAGAACATGCATGTGGAGCAGAAGTTCATCTCTTCGAGACTTAGCCATTTTCACTCATGAAGGTCTATTTTTAAAGTTGGTGTGCAAAGCACACAAACGAGACAGAGATGTGTGCACAAAACATTAGCTATTCTTAGATGATCGGATACGAAGCACTTTGCATGAACACAAGCTAGAAATAGATCTACTACTATCAGTTAACTACCAGTAGTCTATTGTTAGCGGACTTGCATGTTTGGCTAGTTTTATAAAGGTGTGTGGCTAATAATAGCATGCGACCTATTTTAGGAATGGATAAGCGGTGCAGGGAAAGTCCCCACCCTTATATATATGTAGTAAACTGTGTAATAGAAAAGGAGGAGATATATACAGAGACATGCTATTAAATATGTTATGCATATACTAATGTTATTGTAATAAAGCTTCTATATACTTATTACATTGAATATAATGGAGGATATTGGCTGAATCTAAGTGTTAGTTTTGTGTGTATCTGAATCTAGTATGTTTTTTATCACATCATGGTTAGTAATTAATTATGTTCTCCCTTAGGTATAGATCCGGTATGCTCTATGGAATGATGTGTTAGTAATGTAACTCTCTTTATCTCTTAAGTCTTCATCATGCTAACATCTTGCAACAACAACCCTAAAGAGGGAACTGGTACCTTTGCACACTTTGGGTGAGTGCTCAGTTTAGGCTGAGTGATGTGCTAGTGCTTCTAGGGTCTTATTGGATTTGTATCACTGAATTGTAGGCTGCATCATTGATTCTGTTGTTGGGACCCTATTTTTCAGTTGTTTTCAAGATGGTTCATGATGAGGACATACCGGTTGACCTTAGAAAGTGTTGAAGAATGGATCTGCGATCTAGAAGAAGAATACACATAGATATTTAGAAATGGATATGAGTTTAATGCACGCATGTGGGTGGAACAAAATTTGTATGAAAATTTATTTGAGAGATTTTTTGCTATCTTTCCAGTAGAATTGTGTGAGTGGCTGAGTGTTTATGCATCTAAGAGGAATTGGAGGTATCGCACACTTGTCTGGATGTATGAAGAATTCCAGACCCTTTATGATGCTGATCTGATTTGGACTCAAGATGTGGATACGTGGTTCCTTAAACAATTATATTTTGGAATACTCAATTTCCACTTATTCGTGTCCAGAAGTAGCTAAATTCCAGTTCTTATGATATCTAAGGGGAGCACACATACAAGGCATTCCTCTGGTGATCAAGATCTTGATCGTAAATTTGAATCTAGAGAGTAAACTAATGACTAACTAAACCTCACCACGCACGGGGGTAGGAGAAGGATTGGTGAAAGATGGAAAACCTAGCGGCAGAAAGGTAGAGAGAGGAAAGTGGCTTAAGTACAATGAGGCATGAGAGAGGGAGATAGAGAAATAGCGTACCGTTGTAGAAAGTATGGCATTGAGGAGAGAGATGGCTCATGAAGGATTTGAAGCTCACATAGAAGACGTAGAGCCAGAGCATCAGGAACTCCCCCATAATGGAAAGCATGATAGGGATCCCCTCTTAACCTCATGTAGAAGCATGCCAGTAGAGACTAGCTAGGCTGCGGGCGCACATCTGAATTCACCTAGTAACCTAGCCCTTGCGCAAGTAGCTAGTACGATAAGTAATCAACAAGCAAGTTTGGGAAGTAAGAGAATAAGCACATCAACAGAAGGGAAAATGACTTCATTGTTATTTGGAGGTGTGTTTTTAGGCACACCATCTACACAAAACATAAGCGCGTAGAATGTTGGATTCACCTCTGGAAGTGGAACTACTTCACAAACCGTAGGGGTTTAGTATAGTACTACTATCGGAGCACAGGGGAGTACATTTACTGGACCTATTCTAGCTATAGGTTTGGGATCAAGAGGCATAGGTAGCTTTGGTTTAGGTGGATCTGGTGGTTTCTTGAGGCAGGGGAAACACAGAAGGATCTAGATCAGGTGGGAAAGGTCCATAGTAACCCTAAAATATTTACATTGAAATAGGCTAAATGGGGTAGGATTACCCAAGAGGATCAAGAGAAGACTACATTTACTACTAAATGGGGTAGTTTTTCCTATACTGTAATGCCCTTTGGTTTGAAAAATGTGCATGCTATATTTTCGTGCATAGTCATCCAAATGTTCAAAGAATTTAGTCACAATCTATTACAAGTATATTTAGACAATTAGATGGTGTATGGATTAGTTAAGGACCACTGTGATAATCTACGCTTGATGTTTGAACGGTGTAGATAGTTGAGTATATCTTTGAACATCATGAAGTGAATATTTTCTACATTGTTTGGGATACTCTTAGGACACATAATTTACAAGGAGGGTTTGTTGGTTGATCTAGCAAAGGTTGCAGTCATTATAGGCCTAAGGGATTCTACCAGTCAAAGTGAGATACATAGAGTTTTGGGTCATATAGGATATTATAGAAATTTTATCAAAGGATATGCCAAATTTGCAGCACCTCTAGAAGAGTGAGTGAAAGGGAAAGGTACGTTCTACTAGGGAGAATAGCAGCAACGCGCATTTGAGAAATTAAAGGAGAAACTTACTACCACGCCTATTCTTCTTTTTACTTCATGGTACAAACCATTTCATGTACATGTTGATGCCTCTGGCATGGCCATTGGCATGGTGTTGGCTCAACCTAGAAGAAGGTATTGTAGATCATGCTATCTGCTTTGCTAGTAGAATGATGACTCCTGCAAAACATAATTACACAACTATAGAGTGCAAAGCTTTGTGAATGATCTATGCACTGCATAAATTTTGCTAGTACCTACTGGCTACACCATTCATCTTTTATATAGATCACATGACATTGAAGTATTTGGTAAATAAACTTTTTTTATAAGGGCACATATGTTGATGGGTGCTCTTATTTCAAGAATTTGATTTCATAGTTGTGGTAAAACTAGGGAAAATTAATTCTTGACTAGACCATCTATCAAGAATACAGTCAGGAGAAGAAGCACAGGTAATTGAGGATACCATGCTAGATGCACAGCTATACAGGTTACAATGTGTGCCATCAGAACTAGAGGACATTGCTATTTTTCTATGCATAGGAATGACACCAAGAAGGAATGAAATCCTTGGAGAAGAAACAACTTACTATATGCATCGCACCTTATATGTTGATTAGTGGTGACTTATACAAATTGGTCTGAGATGAGGTATTCCACCGTTATGTATTGGAACATGAGCACAACAATATTATGAAAGAAGCTCATGGTGGTATTGTGGGTGGCCACTATGATAGTGATGCCACAGTACGCACGATTCTACTCACTAAATTATGGTGGGAGACCCTCTATAAAGGTTGTAATAAATTTTGTAAGGCTTGTCATCATTGTCAACATCTTAAGAAACTAGGCCAATGAGATGAAATGCCTCTAAGACCTATTACTAGTGCAAAACCATTTGAGAAATGGGCTATAGATTTTGTGGGTCATATTTCACCAGCTGCGTGTAGAACTAGATCACGCTACATTATAACTTGCACAGACTATCTAACAAGGTGGGCAGAAGCAGCACCTACAAAGGACTACACAGCGGCTACATCAGCTCAGTTTCTATGGGAACATATTATTACAAGGTATTGATGTCTTTTGAGTTTAACTAGTGATAGGGGCACACATTTTCTTAATGAGACACAATCATAACTTGTATTAGATGAGTTCATGATTGCACAACATAAAACTACACCTTACCATCCTTAGGAAAATGGAACTGTCGAGGCTTTCAACAAAGGATTTTGGAGCCAGACATTGAAAAAAAATTGTGATGTTGGAAGAAAGGATTGGGATGACAAAGTGTATGTTTTTATTTGGGCATATACAACAACTTATACGATATTGAACAAGGCCACACCATTTCAATTAGTGTTTGGTGTAGAAGTCCATTCTTCCTATAGAATTTATGTTACCTTCTTTGCATATTACAGGTGCTAGAGGTCTAGCTAATAAGAAAGATTTAGAAGACTGGATTGAAAATATAATTCAGTAGGATGAATGACGAGCCATAGCACGTTGGATTCAGAAGAAAGAAAAGGCCAGGTAGAAAGTATTGCATGATAGAAACATAAGGGACAAAAATTTTAAGATTGGACAAATGGTACTTCTATATGACTCTAAGTTCTTGTGCCATCTAAGAAAACTTATGGTACATTGGTTGGGGCCATATGTTATCACTTACATCCTTCAAACAGGTGCTTGCATGTTAGAAGAACTTGATGGAACATGGCTACCCAGATACTTCAACGGGAGTAGGCTAAAGCCCTACTATAAATAAGTCTTCTTGGTGTTTTTAATAAGGTAGTATTTCCATTTAGATTAGGTTTTCAATTTTGTATTTCCTTAATATAATTCCTTCCTTGTCACCATGCTTTGTCAATTTAGTTATCATTCTTGTGTAATAAGTGCACGCTTGCGCGCATGAAGCTAATTACTGTATAAAGCATGTTTATGCACAGAGAACTGCACATAATTTTAGTGTCGGGGTGGTTTTCAATATCTAGGTACAGGATTGTGGGAATTGAAAAGGTGAAAGGAAATAAGCTACTATGGGTGCTCTTCAATTCAAAGGATTGCTTCTAAAAAGTGACCAAAGACAGAGATGAATGAAGGGACAATATAATGTGAGCTAAGCAGAGGCCATAAAAACTACTAGTAAGAAGGTGCAGTGATGAGGTACTCAGGTGTAAGGACGCACTGAAGAGAATTCTATGACCAGAGGGTAGGAAGGCATGCTAGAAGGTTATAGCTAGGGTGTGAAGATGTACCACACGGAAAGGATGGAATTGGTCAATTAATGAGAGGATATTTGGTAGGTGAAGGAGAAATGAATGCATCAAAAAATTTGAAAATCTATATAAGGATGGGATGCGAATTCATTTTTACCATTGCGATTAAGAGTATTTGAAAAAGAGCTAAGTGTGAAGAGCTGAGTGATCGAATTGAGGTGCGAGAGGTGTGTAACTAGTCATGATGAAGATATATGTGCGTAGAAAGAGCTTGTGTCCCGGTGGTGAAGGGTTTGAGAAAAGAAAGGTGATAGAGAGGAGCGAGGGCATGTGATTTCACCTAGGGCACACTAAATCAAGCTAGGGTTTGATTCACACATTGCAAAATTCAAGAGGTGAGTATCTACAAAGGATTGCAAGGTAGAAATGGCACCCAAGAAAGTAGTTGCAACAGGAGTGAAGGGAAAGAAGAAGGTGGTCGAAGAAGAAGAGGAGATGGCTCCCAAAAGCAATTTTTCTGAAATGTAATATCTAGAGGGGGTTATCATAGGCCAAGAGTGGGATTCTCACATAAGGAAAAGTAAGGTGAGTGAGTACAATCACCATACCACAAATAAGAAGGAGCTTGATGCCTTGTTGAACACAAAGAAAAATAAATGCACAACGGAAGACATGTCGGTGTATGATGATGCTGGCGAGAAGCTCTTGAAGAAGATTGGATTTTACCAACTATATGAACTCCCTTACTTTAGGAAATATGAGCCCTTGTATAAGTGGCTCATGAGAAGAGTGCATGAAGATTTTTTCTACTTTGCAGGATGCAAAGCTAGAATTTCAGCCACACTCATCTCCATGGTAACAGGGATTGAAGGCACAGGAGAGAATATTTGAGAGATGATTTAACAGACAAGGCTGCAATATTGGAGACAAGAAAGGAGTTGCAGGTACACAAAGGGTCTGCTTGGCATGGAAATTGATAAACTAAAGAAATATCTAGTTATGCAAGTAGCCACACATCTTGTTACAAAGATAAATGACCAGGAAAGGTGGTCACAAGTGAACACCATGTGGCTGCACATTGCTAAAAAGATGTTTGAAGGGGTAGTCTACAATATTTTGTGTTACATTGCAGAAACAATCAGTTCAGGAAGCACACACAGAGGAAAGATAAGCTTTGGAGCTGTTCTGTTGTTCGTTGGTGTTCATGGAGATCGGATTACCTGATGGACCAAAAGAGAAGATATGGGAGTATCCCATGGAGCATAAGTCACCACAGAAATGCTGCAAAAATTACTTTTGTGAAGGATCCATGATAGAACATAGTCAAGCAAAGGGCTGAGAAATTGGTATGATAGGCTCTGTGCGGCCTTTGAAGAAGAATGGCATGCATCCCCAAGGACTTGCCTTCGGTGGTTGGAAAGGTAGTTTAGTTCACTGTATACCAGCACTTTTGCGTAGCGCAGTTCACCATGAAGGAGGGAGCATGGAGCCCTTGGTGTAAGTTACCATATGCCGTCATAGCAAGGTACTTCTAGGCATTAGTACACAAGTTCTCAAATGTGCGGCGCCTAATGTTCAATGCGTACAAGGTAGATTATGACTACCACATGCTAAGGAAGAAATATGTGTATCCATGATGGGTACATATATTGAAAGGCTCATTTCAGATGTATTGAGCATTAAACCAAGTAATTTTGGTTATGGGAGATGTTGGAGCAAAATTGGTGTACCTCTAATTAAAGCCCAAGTTAGAGAATAACAAGTATGTGGAAGATGATTTCACACTTCCATTGCCACCAAAGGGTAAGCACATGATGGAGAACATCCCAGTGCCTAAGCCCACAGAGCCAATTGAAGTGGAGGATGAGCATGAGGATAGTGGTGGTTTGGAGCATAGAGGTAGAAGACATCCTACAAATAAGGATGAAGCTGAGCGTGCCACTACACCACCTCAGCCACAAGAGGGGGATGATGAGGACTTGGATGCAGTCCAAGGAGAGCAAAAATTTAAGAGAGTGTTCAAGAGAACAAGGACCCAAGGTGCTACTCCGCAAATAGTGCGCAAATCACCCAGACTCTCTCCAAAGAAAGAGACAACCATGAAAAGGAGAAGGAAACTAAATTTGAATGAGGAGGTAGAAGAATCAGATGAAATCACGCTTAATTATCCTACACCTCCAGAGAATGTATAAGACAATAAAGATGAAGAAATGAAGGAAGGAGAAGATGAGGAAAATGGAACAGATGAGATAGCTACAGAGACTTCTTAGGACATGGAGACACAAGACCCAAATCTAGAGGCTCAAGTTCCTAAGTAGCCTAGGTCTAGAAGAACAAGTGGAGAGCACATTCCACTAGCCATGGGTTATGTAGAGGACATAGGTAAAATTGTTCGCGCCCGTTTCTAGAGAACGCGGACACAAAAGGAATTATATGGTTGGGAATTAATGGATAAAGATATGGCTACATTTTTCACAAGGAAGCAGTTATCTTGGTCAATGCACACACACATGGATGAACTATATTTTTATGTGTGTGAGGATTCATGCATATCAAGGAGGTTGAAAAAACACCTCAAGCTAGACACATGACAGTAAAGCCTACTGTCATGTTAGATGAATAAGTAAGCAATGCATTGGCAAAAGTATCAACAGAGGTGGCAAGGCGGAATATGGACAAGGCTTCCATAATTAGGGTTATTAGGGAAGATATTAAAACTAAGGATGGATAAATAGCGTGCCTAATGCACGGGAAAGAGACTTAACACAGAAGAATAACGTTTGTATTTATCAGCATCGCAGAGGAAATTGGTGATAATGTCATAAGGGACTAGGCCACACTTGGATCCAAAGGTACCAAAGACATTTCCTTCATAAATACATTATGTAGGTACATTGGTGGACCTAGTGCTTGAAGATGAACCTCTGTGCATGCAATGCACCAAAGGATCCAACACAAGAGGCAAAGTGAGAAAAGGCTTCATTTATGATGCAGAAGATTACATCATATGAAGGACTGTTGCAAGCATCTGCAAGAAGAATTAAAGAAATAAGACCAAGCCTTGAACATCTACATAGCTCTAGAGGCACTCATCAACATAAAAACCATGGAGGAGAACAATGAGGTCCAGAAAGTGATGAAGGAATGAAACATTGGGCTGTGCAGAAAGATTATCAATGGTTAAACAAAAGTGTGAGGCCCTGATGGCAGCAGACAAGGAACCACACAAGACTCGGCTAGAAGGAGCTTGGGAATCTCATTACATAGAAGATGGATTTACTAGAGGGAAGGATGACTGTAATGTCCAACATTGTGTTGGTCTTGTAAAATGAAAAAGGGGAAATTACATGAAAGATGAACTGGAGTCCATTACTGTGGACATTCTAGAAAAAGAAGAGGAAGCACTCACTAAATGATAGACCTTGGAGGCTGAAATAAAATAGGAATATCTTGAATTAGTTGTTCATGCTGAAGAAGAGACTGCAGAGTAATAATATTCTTTCATTCTTTCCATTTTTTTTAATATTCTTCTATTCAAATTCTTTACTTCAGCTTTGGAGATAACCATTGTCGAGACGACAATGAGATTAGTGTGGGGTAATGTTGATCAAGGAACACTTGACATAAATCACACAAGAAGTCCATGCAGGAAATGCAAGTCATATTCAAAGGCATGCGAATGGATAGGAGAACATGCATGCGTGGAACATAAGTTCAATTTTCGGGACTTAGCCATTTTCGCTCATGAAGGTCTATTTTTAGAGATGGTGTGCAGAGCACACAAATGAGGCAGAGATGTGTGCCACACATTGGCTATTTTTGGAGGATTGGATATGAAGTGATTTGCATGGACACAAGATAGGAAATAGATCTGCTACTGTCAGTTAGTAGCTATTAGTAGTCTATTGTTAGCACACTTGCATGTGTGGCTAGTTTTGTAAATGTGCGTGTGGCTATTAATAGCATATGACCTATTTTTGGAATGGATAAGTGGTGAAGGGAAAGTCCCCACCCTTATATATATGTAGTAAATATGTGTATAGATAGAGAGGAGATATATAGACATAGAGAGAGATATAAATGAGATATGTGCAAGACTAGTTAAATCTATCTTTACATGCATAGGCATAGATGTTATTGTAATGAAGCTTCTGTAATACTTATTACATTGAATATAATGGAGGATATTGGCTGAATCTAAGTGTTAGTTCTTGTGTGTAATCTAGAATCTAGTATGTCTTTGATCTCATCATGATTAGTAATTAGTTCTATTCTCCCTTAGATATAGATCTGGTATGCTCTGTAGAATGATGTGTTAGTAATGGAACTATATGTATCTCTTAAGTCTTCATCATGCTATCATCCTACAACAATAACCCTAAAGAGGGAATTGGTACCTTTGCCCGCTTCGGGTGAGCACTCAGTTTAGGTTGAGTGATGTGTCAGCACGTCTAGGGTCTTATTGGGCTTATATTACTGAATTCTAGGCTACATCAAACCATCATATTTATATAAGACAAGTCTCGTCCATCAACGACTATTATAAAGTACAATTTTCCAAGGGAGATTTTATTTAATCATAATTACAAGTACAAATACATCCACGTTATGTAATAAAAACATCCATTCTAATGTCAATCTCCACAAGCCGAAGTAAGAAGGTCCAATCAACATTACTAAACCTACGACACTATTTGTTTGGGGGTGTCAACTCAAAGAACTGGAAAGAGTTATTATACTTGATAAAGTAAGTTTTTGACTCATAAAGAAGATTAGTCATATAAACTTAGATCCTCTACCTTGTAAGAGTAATGCTTCCGCAATAATTAGGGAGCTGGAGTCTCCAAGCAATCCTATAGCTGGTGAAGGAAGAAACTTGGGAAATATATGGGAAGTGCTCCCAAAGGACCACTCCGCATATATTTTTCCCACTTCTTCAATCATAGGGCATGTGTTGAGCAGAAAAAATGTTTCTCTAAGGAGAAGACACACAAAGGATGCACATGGGAATAAGGCACATTTGAAGGCGCAGGAAACATAAGGAATGAAATGTGCACCAGAACACTTTGGCTTAGGAATTAGTCATTTTTATGGATAAGGGCTATTTTTGGAGATAGCGTGTAGAGCACACATAGAGATGAAGACTTGCACTTCATACAATAGTATTTTGGGAACAAACAACTGTTAAACACCATGCATGGTTTAAGCTAATAATAGGATTTATTCTTAGAGTTAACTATAGAACATATATTATTAGAACACTTGCATGTTTTGCATTCCATTGTAAAGGCACATGGCTATTATCACTATGAAACCTATTTTGAGAAGTGCATGGGAGGTGAAGGGAAATTCCCCACCTCTATAAATATGTATTAAAATGTGTAGATTTTAGAGGGACTGAATTATTGTAGAGTTATGTTGTTGATCTTAATACGCGCATGACTCATGGAAATACTTTATAGTGTAAAAAGATTCTAGTTTTACAGTATTTAATGCAATGGAGTATAATGGCTAGATAATGGTGTTAGAAATAACTAAATCTAGTTCTTGTATGGTTAGTGTTATTATAGTTATTGTTTAGTTAATGATTCTCTAAGATCTAGATATGTTTTATGCACTGTGAAATGTTAATGTTTGGTTATGGATATGAATATGTATTATCATCATCACACTAACATCCTACATAAGAAACTCTAAATAGGGGCCTGATACCTTTTCATGATTTAGGTGAGCACTCAGCTCAAGCTGATTGATGTGCCAACACACCTAGGTTTTCCACACTAGTAACTTCTAGGATGTATCATTGGTTCTATTGACGGGACCTCTTTTTCAAATATTTTCAAGATGTTTCATGATGAAGACGTACTGGTTGACACTAGTAAGTGTTGAGGAGTAGATAATAGATCTGGAAGAAGAGTACACTCAGAGGTTTAGCACTAGATCTAAGTTTGATATATGCACGTGGGTGGAGCAGAACTTGTATGACTATTTATATGAGATTTTCTTTTCTATATTTTTGATAGAGCTGTACAAGTGGCTGGTTTATTATGCATCTAAAAGGAATTGAAGGTATCACACACTTTTTTAGATGCAGGAAGAATTTTAGGCCCTCTACGATGTTGCTCTGATTTTGATGAGCGTTGTGGACACTTGGTTCTATGATGTTCTGAATAGATATATTTTGGAGTACTTAATTTCTAATTACTCTTGCCCAGAGGTAGTTGAGTTCCAATTTTTAAGTTATCCCAAGGGAACCTATTTTCAAGGCATTCCACTGGCGATCAAAATCTTGATGGTAACCATAAACTTGGAAGAAAAGTCGATGGCTAGCTAAACCCTGCCATGCGTGGGAATAGGAGAAAGTTTGGTGAAGGATGGAAGACCTACCGATAGAGAGGACAAGAGAAGAAAGGAAGCTTAAGTACAATAAGGCATGTGAGAGGGAGATAGAGAACTAATGCGATGTGTAGATTAGATGGTGTTGAGGAGAGATATGGCTTGTGAATAATTTTGAGCTCACGTAGAAGGTGTGTAGCCAGAGCATCTAGAACTCCCCCATTTAGGTAAACATGACAGGGAACCCTCATCATCCTCATATGAGAGCATGCCAGCAAAGATGACATGGGCCATGGGTGTGCATCTGAATCTACCTGGAAACCTAGACCTTGTGCTTGGATTTCCATTATCTTACATAACCACTAATTATCAAGCTAGTTTGGGGAGTAGAAAAACATGAGTAAATCAAATAACAAGTGCATCTATAGTTGGGGAAGTTTCTTCTTTGTTATTTGGAGATACCTTTTTAGGTGCATCATTAGTACATAACTCAAGCACATAGAATTTTGGAGTCACTTCTGGAATTAGTACCACCTCGCAAACTATAGGAGTTCAGTTTAGTACCAATGTTGGGAAACAAGGAATTACATCCATTGGTCCACTTTTGGCTATAGGTGGAGGATCAGAGGGTATATGTGGCCCTAGTTCTAGTGGATCTGGTGGGTCTAGAGGTAGAGGTAACACGAGAGGTTATGGATCAGGTGGTCATGGTCCTCACCAACCCTAGAATATTAACATTAAGATGTCACTTTGTCTTCTAGAGGATAGGGGAGTAGGAGATGTTGTTGAGAATGTGCACATGTGTGAGATACTATGGCATACAAAAGGGATTATGGCTTCTGAGCCCAATGAAAATTAGTTTGTAATTATGTTGCAGGGATGCGCTCATAATTGGTACATGAAATTTGATCCTAATCAGACTTGAGTAGATTATGCAGCATTACGGGATGCTTTCCTTAAGAAGTTTTATATCCCTGAAATCAAGATGAAGATTATAAGTGTGCTCAAGGATATTAAGTAGGGCACTACTGAGAGAATTAAGGAATATGACACTCATTTCAAAACACTTTTGTCTAAGCTTTCGTATGATATCCATACAAGCCAACATGCACAGTGGTTTGTTGGGGGCTTGATACACCATTTAGAAGAGCATTGTCACATAAGACATACATGGATCTAAGTGAAGCCCTTAAATCAACATTGCATGCTGAGGTAGTTGGAAGTATAGACACTGGAGTGATCCCATTCCTAGAAGCATGGATTATAACTATGATGAAATAGTTAGAGAAACTATCGGCCAATTCACCACATGAGATGCACACTTGGATTTGGTGTACAAATTGTGAAGTGGAAGGACACACTAAGGATAATTTTCCCCGCAGGTCAGTGCATTCATTATTTCTAGACTGCGAGATATGTCATTTAGACCATGATGCAAACCACTACCCATTCTTACAACATGTGATAAGAGAGAACATATCTTGCTATTGTAATATTTTCTATTCCACAACTCACAATACAGAATAATGCAAGTTGATTGGTCAGATCCATGATGTCATTGATATTGGTGTGTAATAGAAAGGAGTATCAGATAACTCTAAAAGTAAAAGTGAGCACCATGATCGTGATCACACCCAAGGGTGCTACGATTGGAATAAGGGACGCTTTGAAGGAAGTTGTGGTAGAGGTCAAGGATACTGTGGTGGATTTGGGGGCCAAGGCTGTGGTGGTGGACGGGGTGAGTTTCCTCATGGAATGTGTTAGACATGAAAATATCTTGACCAATAATGGTGAGAATGCCCTTAGAATATTACTTGTTCTTTTTGTGGGAATAATTATAACTATGAGGAATGCCCCGGACTTATATAAGAATCTTAGCAAGCAACATAAATAGGAGAACAAGGGCATATGGATAGTTATAATACAACGTACCATGGAAAATTAGTGGATGCCTAAGTTTCTACCGTAACCTGAGGTCCTTAGCTGTGAAGATTACTACGTGTGCTGATGTTGTGTGCGCCAGAGAAATGTTAATACAGAATCCTACCATTACTAAGGAGGAGGTTTTACATGCAAGGTAGCGAGATCCTATGAATCAGAAGGAGGTTTATTAGGAAACCATGGAGGTACTCAAGGAATCTTCAAGGTGAGATACAATGTACCTTAAAGGAACAGTCATGAAAGTTGGAAAAAAAGCAGGTAACAGAGACCAGTTCAAAGTTAGATGTCCATGATCTGAGGGAGAGGTGTGCAAAATGATTTTTCCAAGAGAACATTATTCCACTACTAAGGAAGTTGGTTAAATAGGAAACATTTCATTCACAAGTATTAAGACATGGATGGAAGATCCTGTATTGCAAATCTTCCCCCTGATAGCACTAAATACGAAAAAGAAATTACTCTGAATGTTGTTATGGATGGATGATTGTTGAGCAACATATTGATTGATACAGGTGTGGAAGTAAATGTTCTTATATTAGATAAATGGGTAAAAATGGGGAGGCCTCCATTGCAGTCATCCTATAATGTGTTGTTTATGGCTAATCGATCTAAGGCCACTCTCATCGGAGTTCTAAAAGATGCATCAATTACTATACAAGGGGCCATGTTCACTAGGGAATTTGAGGTCTTAGCACTTGCAGAAGAAGAAATCTTCCCAGCTCTACTTGGGTGCCCTTGGTGTTATGCAAATAATGCTTATCTATGGTTCAACAAGGGATATGTAATTTTTGAGAACAAGGAAAGAAGAGTCATTATCCTTTAACATATGGGAAATCTACACCTTATGTTGAACCTTTGACTGAAGAAGACCTGAATAGAATTTATGTGCATGTCATTCGCGATCCGGAAGTGTTTGATCCATCTAAGGAAGGAATCCTTCAGTGGGAAGATGCATAGTCTATTAGTGATACTACAAGTATTGCATGTGACAATTGGGCACATGTAACCTATGATATGGTTAGGCACGAAGTAAGAAGCGCATTTCTGCAGAGAAGCAAACCTCAATGTATTAGGAGGATAGGTAACAAATCTGTACCTCGGTACACTGCAGAAGG
The DNA here is from genome assembly GCA_019776745.2 of Taxus chinensis. NCBI lineage: Eukaryota > Viridiplantae > Streptophyta > Pinopsida > Cupressales > Taxaceae > Taxus > Taxus chinensis. The sequence goes on from CM034149.1 coordinate 160,046,727, forward strand.
AGACCCTACGGTATTCCTGTGTGCCATGGAGTAATAATGGATAGATCAAGTAGAAAAAATAAATATTTTAGTACATACCTTGCGTGGGACATCAACGCACTAGTGGATGGTTCACACGGATAATCTTATAGAATGGAATGAAGTAAGGATTGCTCTCACTACTCGGTTTTTCAAGAGCAATACACCTACTCAAATCTTCATATATCATGGTAATCAACCTGATCAAAATCATGTTGAGAAGTGTGAGAGACTCTGGATAGAGTGGAAGGAAGCTTTACAACCTTTAGTATGGGTGCACAAACTTTATTCCAATTTACACGGTTGTACATGGGCTTGGTATGTTTATGCAAAACTGCATAGGGAGATTGGAAATTGGAAGGATTTGATTACAATAATGATCCATACTTTTGAATAATTCTCTACTAAACCTCTGATGTAAGAATCATTTCAGGGTTATAAAGCGCTTAACTATGGGAGACAGTGAAAAGGTTGAAGAACCCATTCATGATTTATTTGGTGAGGTAGACTCAAGAGTGCATTTTGATGAAATAGATGATACAAATGCCACACTAATTAAGCACACTTGCTTTGAGAAGGAAAAAGGAAATATGGTCTACATAGTGGATGATGAAGAAGTAGAAAATCTGGACATAAATCATTCAGTAGGTATGCATGAAGTTTAAGACAGTGCGGATAAAAACATGCGCACCTATCATAAACCTATGAAGACCAAGAAAGTAAACATTGGCACAGATGTTGAACCTAAGAAGGCAATAATTTGGGATTATTGGTCTGATTTTGAAGTGGCAAAGATAATAGAGCTACTACGTGATTTTCAGGACTTATTTCCTAGGGGCTACCATGAGTTAAAAGGAGTGCATGAGTCACTAGGTGAGATGAAGATTAATCTAAAATAAGGTGCGCTTCCGGTCAGGAAGAGACCTTACAAGATGAAATATAACCTACGCGTAAAATTTAAGGAAGAAATTGATAAAATTTTGAAGTCTAGCATCATTAAGCCCCTAGAAGAATCAGAGTGGGTTAGCCCCATGGTAATCAATATAAAGAAAGATGGTCGGATTAGGATTTGTGTTGATTACAGGGAACTGAATGCTGCATGTGTGATTGATCCTTTTCCTACGAATTTCATAGAGGAAATATTAGGTGTTGCAGGGAGTGAAATTTAATCTTTTACAGATGGATTATCTAGGTATCATCAGGTTAGAATTGCATAAGAGGATCAAGATAAAAAAAAATTCACCAATGAATGGGGAAGTTTTGCATATACTGTGATGCCCTTAGGTTTGAAGAAAGTGCCTATTGTATTTTCAAGCATAGTTGTTCAAGCATTCTAGGATTTTATTCACAACTTCTTACAAGTTTACTTGGATGATTGAACAGTGTATGGATTTATTAAGGATCATTGTGACAACTTGTGATTAATGTTTGAAAGATGTAGATAGTTAAACATTTCTTTAAACACCAAGAAGTGCATTTTTGCTACACCTTTTGGAACTTTGTTAGGGCACATCATCTACAAGGGAGGTTTGTTAGTGGATCTAGCTAAGGTTGCAGTTATTATAGGCTTGGAGGAGCCTACCAGTCAAAGTGAGGTGCGTGGATACTTGGGCCACGCATTGTATTATAGAAAATTTATCAAAGGATATGCTAAGATTAACCCACCATTGGAAGAGTTACTAAAGGGAAAAGGGACATTCTATTGGGGATAACCGCAACAACACTTCTTTGAGACATTGAAGGAGAGACTTACTACAACACCTATTCTGCATTTTCCCTCATGGAACCAACCATTTCATGTACATGTGGATGCTGATGAGGCCATAAATTGGGCATAAATTACCATTATTTGTCCTTCCAAGTTACCTTTGAAAGTGGATTTAAATGTAATCTATGAACTTATAGTTTTCTTAAGATAGAATATAGGATATATATCTTGTTCATTCTTTAGAAATCTTTTGTTACTATTTTGTTGACTAATCCTATTGATTATTTGGGAAAAGATGCAATGTCTTATGTATGCAGGCCATAAAGGAAAGATAATGCTATTATTGAGAAAATTGGAATTGATAATGTATGGTATATCTAAACTCAAATTTTATTTTAGATTTAGATTTCTCTCAAAAAATTATGTAAGTTCAAAAAAAGAATCATCTCAATCTGAGATCATATGCAAAAGTTATAATTATTTTAAGTTCACTCTGGAACTCCCAGGCTTGGTTCCGGAACTCACAACATTAGTTCTGGAACTTGCAAGCTTAGTTCCAGAACTCACAGAGTTAGTTCTGAAACTCGTAGGATTAGTTCCAGAACTCGTAGGCTTACTTCCGGAACTAATCAGATTTTGACAGTTTTTGAGGAATTGTGAAAGATCAGATAATCCAATGGAAAATATGAGAGAGGTTTTTATTTATAGCAATGTGTTTAACAAAAACCTCATTCATATTTGCTACAGGTATTACCAATAAAGATAGATCTAACTTTTAGTGAGTTGCAGTCTGAGGAAAAGTGTATCAAACAAGCACTAAAAGTTCCATAAATAGAAACAAAAAATTAAAATGGAAAATATGTGAGAGGTTTTTTTCATAGCAATGTGTTTAACAAAAACCTTATTCATATTTGCAACACGTTTTACCAATGAAGAGAGATCTAACTTTTAGTGAGCTGTAATCCGAGGAAAAATGTATCAGATGAGCGCTAAAAGTTTGATAAACAGAAACAGAAAAGTAAAACAAAAAATATGAGAGAGGATTTTGTTCATAGCAATGTGTTTAACAAAAACCTCATCCAAATTTATAATAGGTTTTACCAATGAAGATAAATCTAACTTTTAGTGAACTGTTGTATGAGGAAAAAGCGTATCAGACAAGCATCAAAAGTTCCACAGTAAAAAACAACAAAGTCAAATGGAAAATCCAAGAAAGGTATTTGGTCAAAGTCATATTTTGAGAAAAAACCTCCTTCCAATAATGTAGAAGAATAAAATTATTATGATTCTTTTTACCAAAAAACAAGGAGAAGATTTGGGAGCAAATCTTCCTAAAATAAGTAAGATAAGATTTGACCCCAATAATATATCTCTCTCCATATTTTGTGGAGATGGAGATCTTAGTTGTTAGGATTGGAATAACGATAAGATCATATTGTATTTCCTAAAATAAGGAGTTGGTTGGATGCATGAATTATAAATGCAACCTTCCAAACTTAGATATATAATGCTTTTCTCCCAAGAAATAAAGATCTATTCTTTCCTCTCAAATATTCTGTAGCTTTAAGATCTCACAAGTATGATTTAAATCCTCTTCCAAGGATTGATCTAGCCACTCATTCCAAGGAATATGGATATGTGTATTTATGTTTATGTTTATTCATTTGTCTATAATTCATTCTGTTGTATTATTTTTATCCTTGTATTGTGAAAATGCAGTCTGTTGTGAACCTGCAGGTGTTTTGTTCAATTATGTTTATTTCTAATTCAACAATTTCAATTTATGCAAGTGTTCCTTTCAATTAATGCAAGTGTGTTTCTTTCATGCAAACTTTTTTCATGCAAGTGTGCCTTTCAATTTCCGCAAGTGTGATTTATTTTATGCAAGTTTGGTTTGTGTTATAGGGAGTTGATTTCCAAGATTTTCTTCTCTTAATGCATACATCCTTTAGACACCAACCCAGATTGACATTATTAATGGTGAGGATTGACGACCCTCATCAGATGCCTCTAGAATAACCATTGGTACAATATTAGCTCAGCTTGGAGAAGGTATTATATATCATCCTATCTATTTTTCTAGTAGAAAGTTGACTCATGCAGAACAAAATTATACAACTACAGAGCGTGAAGCCTTTTCGATGATCTACATGTTGTATAAATTTAGACAAAACTTGCTAACAACACCCTTTTTTATTTTATACTGATCACATGACATTAAAATACTTGGTAAATAAGCCCATTTTATAGGGGAGCATATGTCGATGGGTGCTCTTATTCCAAGAATTTAACTTCACATTTGTGGTAAAACTAGGTAAAAGTAATTCTATCCCAAACCACTTATCAAGGATTCAATTAGGGGAGGACACACAGACAATTGAAGATGCAATACCGGATGCACAGTTATACAGGTTAAATTACACACCTTCAAAGTTGGAGGATATTGCTATCTTTTTACGCACAGGTATGGTGCCAGAAGGAATGAAATCATTTGAGAAGAAACAACATGTAATTCATGCGGCACCATTTATGTTGATTAGTGGCGACTTATACAAACTAGGCGAGATGAAGTATTGCGTGGATGTGTACTGGAGCATGAGCGCATGAATATTATGGAAGAGGCTTATGGTGGTATTGCAGGTGGACACTATGCTGGTGATGCCACCATGCATAATATTATACTCACTTGATTATGGTGGGAGACCATGTACAAGGATTGTAAGGCATGTGATCACTGCCAGTGCCTTGGAAAACCTGGACAAAGAGATGAAATTCCTTTGAGGTGTATTCCCAGTGTAGAGCCATTTGAGAAATGGGCTCTAGACTTTATGGGTCCTATTTCCGCTATTGCACATAGAACCAGATCACATTACATCATCACTTGCACATATTATTTTACAATGTCGACAGAAGCAACACCTACAAAGGATCGTATAGTGGCTATAGCAGCAAGGATCTTATGGGAGAATATTCTTACTAGGTATGGATGCCCATTGAGTTTGACAAGTGATAGGGGCACACATTTTTTGAATGATACAATCAGGATATTATTGGATGAATCTATGGTTGTGCACCAAAAGACTACACCTTATCATCCTCAGGCAAATGGAATTGCAGAGGCCTTTAACAAGATATTGAGCTAGACCTTGACAAAAATTTGTGATGTTGGAAGGAAATATTGGGATGATAAAGTGTTTATTGTACTTTGGGCATATAGAAAAACCTACAAGAGGTTGAATAAGGCCACACTATTTCAGTTGGTGTTTAGCACATAAGAAGTTATTCCTATGGAATTCATGTTACCTTCTTTGCGTATTGAGCACATTGTAGGTCTAGCTGATGAACAAGCGTTAGAAGAAAGAATTGAAAAGTTAATACAATTGGATGAGATTTATGCCATAGCACGTTGGATTCAAAAGTAGGAAAAATCCAGGAAGAATGAAAGGCATGACATGAACATCAGGGACAAGAAACTTGAGGTTGGGCAGATAGTGCTTCTTTATGATTCTAAGTTTTGGCACCATTTAGTCAAACTTAAGGTGCATCGGTTAGGACCGTATGTTATTACTCACATTTTTGAATCAAGTGCTTGTCAGTTAGAGGTTCTTGATGGAATATAGTTACCTGGTTACTTCAACGGGAGTAGGGAGAATCCCTACTATAAATAAGTCTTCTTGGTGTTTTTAATAAGGCAATATTTCCATTTAGTATAGGTTTCTCTTTTTGTATTTCTTTTAATGTATTTCCTTCTTTGTCACTATGCTTTGTCAATTTAGTTTGGTGTTTTATGTAATAAGCATGTTTACGCATTAGAAGCTAATTACATTTTGAATTATTTTTATGCATAGAGGACTGCACATACCGTTAGTGTAGGGTGGTTGTTATTTGTTATTCACAATTGGGTACACATGAGAAAAAAATATTATAGATGCTATTCAAGTATGGAAAGGAGTTGTTAGAAAATAAATTTCTTCTAAAGAAGACCATAAATGAAGATAAATGAAATAATAGTATAATACGAGGTAGGCAATGACCATGGAAACTACTAGGGGAAGGTGTAGTGGTGAGGTACTCGACACATGGAATCATGTAGAAGATAAGTCGGTAGCCAGAAGGTAGGAAGGTGCACTAGAAGGTTATAGCTGGGGCGTGAAGATGTACTGTGTGGTAATTGGGAAAATGGTCAATTAATGAGAGGAATGTTGGTAGGTGAAGGAGCAATAATGCACTAACTTTTGAAAATCTATATAAGGACGTGATGCGGATTCATTTTTACCTTTGCAATCACAAGTATTTGAGTGAGCTAAGTTGCGATTGAGCAAAGTGAATCATGTTGAGGTGTGGAGAGTTATGTTCCTAGATGTGGAGAGAATATTTATGTGTGGAAGTGGCTTGCAACGCCATTGGTGAAGGGTTTGAGTGTAACAGAAGCATTGAGAAGGAGTCAGGGCTCGTGGTTTCGATCTATGGCATGTGAATTCGAGATAGGGTTTGAGATTACTTTACATAGAATACAAAAGGTGAGATTTCAAAAATGGCACCTAAGAAAGCACCTGCAACAGGCATGAAAGGAAAGAAAAAGGTAGAAGTGGAGGTTGAAATTTCTCCTGAGAGAAATTATTTAGAGATGCAATACCCAGAAGGAGTAATAGTCAGATGGGACTGGGATTCACACATTTTCCAATGCAAGATAAGTGATTACAATCACCACACCACCAACAATAGAGGAGAATTGGATGTGTTGTTGAACAAGAAGACCAACAAGCACACACTGAATGATATACTAGTATATGATGATGCTGGGGAGAAATTGCTGAAGAAGGTAGGGGTCTATCAATTATATGAACTCCCATACTTTGGAAAACCAAAGGCTTTATACCAATGACTAGTGAGTAGAGTCCATGATGACTTTTTCTATTTTTATTGATTGATGGTAAGGATCACAACAACTCTGATTGCCACATTGACAAGACTGAAGGGTACATGAACAAATATTATAAGTGATCTAACTGATAAGGTATTTTTTATAGCCACCAGCAAGGAGGTAGGATACTCCAAATGTCTGCGCAGAATGGACATAGAAAAATTGAAGAAGTTTCCTATAGTGCAGGTAACCACACATCTACTTACTAATTTGAATGATCAAGAGAGATGATCATCAGTAAATACCATGTGGTTACATATTACAAAGAAAATGACAGAGGGAGAAATCTACAACTTGGCTGGCTACATTGAAAAAACTATTATTGAAGAAGCGTGCATAGGTGAGAAGATAAGTTTTGGCACTATCCCACTATCTTTGGTGTTTGTAGAAATTGGAGTGTTTTATGGGCCAAAGAACAAAATTTGGGAATACCCCATAAAGAATAAGTCCCTTGTGAAGAGGTTCGAGAAATACTTATGTGAAGGATAAATGAGTGGCCTATTCAAGAAAAGGGCAGAACTATGGTATGAATGACTGCATGTAACATTTGAAGAGGAGTGGCACATTCCGAAGGAGCTACCCTTGGTGGTAGGTAAGGAAATAAAGTTTGTGGTGTATTAGCATTTCTGCATCATGCGGTTTTCAATGAAATATGGGACATGGAGTCCATGGTGCAAACTACCCTATGCCTTTACAGTGCACTACTTCTAGGCCTCAGTTCACAGGTTTACTAATGAATGACAGGTGAGTTTCAACACAGACAAGGTAGATTGTGACTACCATACACTCATCAAAACATATGTTTATGTAAGTTTGTCTGTCTACATTGAGAGGCTCATTTCAGATGTTATAAATATAAAGCCAATAATTTTGGCTATTGGGGACAGTGGAGCCACACTCATATATCTTCAGCTCAAGCCTAGGCTAGAGAATAAAAAGTATGTGGAGAATTAATCTCATGCTCCTAGGGACCACCTAAGGGGTAAACATATAATGGATAATGTGCCAGCTCTAAGGATCCTTCCATGACCATAAAGATATATGAGGGAGAGGAACATGAGGATAGTATAGGATTCGACCATAGAAGTCAGAGGTACCCCACAGAATAAAGTGGAAAGTGAGCGCATACAGATACTCAACCACAGGTGCAAGAAGTAGAAGAGGACTTGGACATAGATGTAGTCCCTAAAGAGATGCCCAAGTTTAGAAAGGTATTCAGAAGAATAAGGACCCAAATTGCACAGGAGCCTCATAACCTGTGCGAAGATCACCTTGATTCTCCCCTCATGAAAGAATCACCTGAGAAGAAGAGAAGATATAAAGATAAATCTCAATGAGGAGGTGGAGGAGTCTGAAGAGAGAATGCTTGGAATCCCAGTATCAACTAGAAGATGCAGAGGATCCCAGAGATGAAGAAATGAGAGATGAAGAAGAAGGGGTGAAATAAGCAGAGGAAATTATGTGCATGAGCAATCCAGTGTGCCAGTTACAACTTAGGTAGGAGAAGGACTAACTCCAGACCTTGGAGCCTCAGGTTCCTAAGTTATCCCAAGTTTCCCCTTGGAAAACTTGGTCAGAATATAACCCTACACAGTAAATAAAATGCTGAAGGACACAAGAAAATTCATACCCATGAGCTTGAGTTTCAGAGAACCAGTGGACCTTAAGTGAATTATATAGATGGGAGCCGATGAAAGTCAAAATATTGCCACTACCTGCATAAGAAGAAATAGAAGATCCTGGTTCTTCATGCAGTGTTTCACATGGATCTTAAATCTAGATTTTAAGGGGTGTGAGGGAGGAATTAACAATGGAGTCTCTAGGGGGGTAGAGAAAGTACCTTAAAATGGGCCCTATGTAAAGATAAACAACTACTGTCAAGCCATTTCGTGTCTTAAATATAGGGATACAAGCTATCAGGAATAGATTCAACAATAGAATTGCAAGGGTCAGAGAACTAAGGGGCAGAAAATGTCGCAGAGAGGCTCAGGAGCAAGAAGTGCAGAATAAAATGGCATTAACACAAAGAGATTGAATAGATAAAGTGGTTTTCAAATAAGTGCGGTGTCGCTATGTGTTCCAGGTCAATCAGCGGGTCATCGATTTTATTACAAGGTTACTATTTTGCCCCTTACAATACCCATATCTATTTGGAGCTATGCTCAACAAGACTGCTACAGAATGGGCTACGACTCCGAATTCAAGAGGACATATCTGCAATGTTAGCATTTGAGCCCGAGTCATAACCAAAGTAGGGACGTAAGTAGGACAACTGCTTGAGAAATGTTACAAAACCATGGGTTTGAAAACCATGGGCCATAAACCGTCCCATAAAGATATGGAGTGCAAACCTCCCCAACACATATGAGAAAGGGTGCCACATGTCCAAGCGCAGCAACGGGGCCTCGGGAGTTTTATGGCCATTTTTTTGATCTCGGGGGTTGCGGAAAAAAGGCTGACCCCGAACCCTGGCGAGAAAACTATGGAAAGTTTACATTACTCTTAGTATATAGTCTTCAACACTTTCTCACATGAAAACATGCTCTACAACATTAAAGAAAGGGCCTATTTTTCAAACTAGTTTTCCCGGTCCATTGAGTATAGATTCAATACAATCCTTCGGAGGGGCATATCTTTCGACGTCAGGGCTCGAACCATATTACTGAATCTGACAGCTTCATTAGAAAGATCCCTTGTGCCTCACCTACGTCATCATGTCTGTAGGATTCTAATTGGTATGAATCTTCTCCAATTTTGACTTATCTTCCTCCAAAGCTGTAAATGATGAAATGGTACCTTAACATCTTTGGGCCTTCAATGCTAGGAGTGGAAAGAAAATTTCTGATAACTAGATCAGTATTTGACTCTAACTATCACTTTGTCAGATTTCCTTCTTCTTTCTTAGGTCCCCAAATCCTCAAGGAATCATGTAGTAACTAGATGGATTTGGGGAATATTCTTTCCTCCATGGCAGTAGCATACTTAACAACAATGGTAGAGTAAAGCAACCAACTTCTGTAGTCACTGAAATTCAGCTCTCTCTTGTCCTCACCTATGAGTGTAAATCTATAAATACCGGGGCATGATTCATTGTAAAGGTCCTGTTCATATCTTCTTCCCTGCCAACCCTCTCTCTTTCTTCATAACCAAACAAATTGGTGTCTGATCCACTGTGGAGTTTAAGCCTCCTCCCCTTGGTCCCTCTCAAATATTGAATGATCCACTTTTCTTGCCTGCTAGTGATCTGTTACCTGGATGGTACTCATGTGAATCTCCTGCAGTACTAAAATCTATTTCGTGATGTGTTTTGTCCATCCTTTGCATACCATTTTGAAAAAATAAATCTCACCTCTCACCGATTTTCAGTAAGGTATACTATGCATATCTGGTTTATGTCCTATTGTAGGTTTTGGGGACACTACTCCTTTAATGGGTTTGAAATGGTGTTGTGTGAAATTTTTCCTTGAGTCTGTGATGCAGTTTAGTCCATCCTGCATCCATTACTCACCTCTCTAAGACCATTTCAGAAAGTACTGGGCTTCCTAAGATCAACAGTTCCCTTTTCATTCGGTGCTATCACCAAGATATCCTCATAGTGTGGGATTTATTTATTTTCATGCTCTCCCAAATCTCTTCATTGGTCCCTTGGAATTGTTAGATTAGGAGCTAGATGAGTCACATTTCCTTGCTTAGAAGTAGTTTACCTGCTACCAACATATCATGGAAGAGGAACCAACCTTCTCTGGAGGATCATATCCCATTTGCAAGTCCTCACAGCTTTGGGGAATGATCACGTAATGGTTATGAAAATCACATCCAATATGACCTTGCTACCATTATGAAGCCATAAAATCCATAACTACATTTGACGGGGTGCTTGTGATTTAATCCAGTAAAAGCTCCTAAGGTGCTTCAAGAATGAAGAGAAGTGAATAGTATGTCCCTGTGACCTCAGTATGGGCTATGCCGAGGGACACATAGTAGAAACTCATCCAAGTCTCCTTGGTTTCAAATGCAATCTTTACATGGATCTTCTCTAAGTGTAATTATATCTGATGGGAGCTGATTCCAAGGACAGTTCTAGATATGGCCACTAATTTTTACATGCAAGAGAAACAATCTCATCAAAATCTATACTTTTTTCCATGCAGATGCACATGGAAAAACCAGATTGGGCCTTGTATGTGTGCGAGGAGTCCTTGTGTCCTCTTTGAATAGTGAAGAAGGTACCCCAAAGTAGGCACATGACCATAAAGTCTACTATCATGTCAGATGAGTAGGTTCAGTCAAATGCCTTAATGTAAGGTATCTACATGAGGTGGCACAAAGAAATGCTCCTCATCTAAGGCTTGCTCACAATTAGAGCACTGCTGGAGGATAACAAAGCATAAAACTGTAAAACAGATCAGTCTGAAAATAGAGCTCTCCACGGGAACACAAAAAGAAAGAGGCCTTTATTTCCATAAAGTGAAGGAGATTGGTGATTACATTCTGAAGGAAAGGCATCATCTATAGCCTAGAAGACCTACATGAATATAGTTTCCTTTCGCTATGCATTATATGTGCATATTGGTTGATTTGGTGCTAGAAGACGGACTACTTAGAATTCCTACACCAAAAGATGTTGAAAAAGAAGCAGAGAGAGTAAGGGCCTCTATGATAAAAAAAAAATTCAACTTATGAGTAGCCTTACTCATAGAATTTAAAGGATGATCTAAATAAAGTAGACCAAGCCCTGAATATATGTGCATAGCACCATAAGTTGTAATCAGAACCAGAACCATGATTGAAGATAATGAAGTTCTAAAAGCAATGAAAGATGAATCTTTAGGGTGTGTAGAAATATTGGCACTAGTGAAACATAGAAGCACAAATATCTGACAGTAGCCAAAGATCCATATAAGGAGAGGATAGATGATATTGGAAAATTTCATGGCACATAAGATTGATATTTTGGAGGGAATGATGTTTTTTATGGCCAATATTGTCCAAGTATTGCAGAATGAGAAGGAAAATATTACTCATGATGGGCTAGATGCCATCACCACATATATTCCAGAGAAGACAAGGACCACATGTTGGATGAATGACAAACATTGGAGGTGGAGATTAAGAAGTGAATATCCAGAGTTGATCCTCCCAGTTGAAGAGGAGGGTGCTACAAAGTAAAGATTCATTCTTCTTGTACGGTGATTCTATGATTTTTTTCAATTCTTATTATTTATTATTTGGGAACATCAAAAAGATAACCCCCATTTACTGGGATGAAAATGTACTTTAGTGTGGGTTAATGTTGAGCATACAAATAATATTATTCTAAGGAGAATACACACAAAATATGCACACACGGGAACAAGACACATTTGAAGGCGTGGAAGGGTAGGAAAGGACACAATGCACCTAGAACATAGTTTGGCTCAGGACTTAGCCATTTTTATTGAATACGGGCTATTTTTGGAGTTAGCATCCAGAGTGCACACCTCGGGATGGAGACTTGAGCAACACACACATGCTATTTTGGGAATGAATGGATGATAAGTGCCATGCATGAGTTCAAGTTAATAATAGGATTACTTCTTCCAGTTAACTATAGGACATCTATTATTAGTGCACTTATATGTGTGCATGTTATTGTAAATTCACATGGCTATTATCAACATGAAACCTATTTTGGGAAGTGCTTAGGTGGCGAAGGGAAAGTCCTCACCCCTATAAATATGTGGTGAACTATGTAGTTTAGGGTAAGAGTTATTATAGATTTATGTTGTTGGATATGATGCGCGCATAACTTATGGTGATACTTTGTAATGTAAGAAGATTCTATGTTTTACAATGTTTAATATAATGTATTGGATGGATAATGGTGTTAAACATGACTATAACCGGTTCTTGTATGGTTAATCTCATTATAGTTATTGTTTAATTCATGATTCTCTAAGATCTAGATTTGAATTATGCATTGTTGAATATTTACGTCTGTTTATGGATTTGAATATGTATTGTATCTTCATCACACTAACATCCTACTCAAGAAACTCTAAAGAGGGGCCTGGTACCTTTGTGCGCTTCAGGTGAGAGCTTAGCTCAGGATGGTTGATGTGCCAACACACCCGGGTTTTATATAATAGATTCTAGGTTACATCAATCCTGCTCTACAATCAAGCCATCCCTCTCTCCAATGAGAGTATCCCACACTCTTACCAAGTCATCTCACTCTCTGCAAGTGAAATCTCTCTCGACCTTCGCAACGACCTTCTTGGAGATCATAGTAGAAACATCTAGAGATATGGTTACATCACCCTCCACTCTCTCCTCATCCTGAACACCCTCCTCATCTCCTCCCTTTGATTGAGCCTACACCCTTCTAACTGATTAGGCTTCCCTCTTCACAACCCTCGTCCTCTCAAAACCCCACAATGAACGAGACCACCAAATACTAAAATCAAGGGTGACCCCTACATCATCAATTGGTACTACGATTCCATCCTCCTTTGGACTCATCATCCCTAGCTCATCAACAGTGGGTATTGGACCAATCACAACCACCCATGGGATATCAGTGTCCTCATCATCCCATCTATATAAAACAAACTCCTTGATTATACCCTGAATCAACCCAAATTTTCTCCTCACACGAATAAAGTGTATCAGCTCATCCTCTCTGGCCTTGTGGCCCTGTACCCAAGTATCTTAATGTAAACACGATAAATCTCTAAAAAACTCAGGCCTATCACAAAACTCAACATATGGACGCCAAATCACATCTCCCACCTGTAACCTTGAAATCAAATCCCTGTAATAAGTAGGCCCCTTGGCCTTCTTGGCCTGACCTAAACTCTAGCTCTACCTCATGAAACTTGGATGCTTTGACTCAATAACACTAGGTAGGAAAAATGGACGAGCAATAAAAATATGCTCATGTGCCCAACACTGCGGTTAGAAACCAACATAAATCCCATAATTCTTGTGGGACGTCCAAGCCCACAACTCTCTATATGTCTATGCCAGTAAAGTGGGTGCTCACTCAAAAAAAATATGGTGCTCCATCATATCTGCAACCACTTTGATCATCATCCATGGTAATCAACCTCCCCCTGAATCTTGAAGTACAAAACATGAAATCCCTATCATCATCATGGTCACCCATGGAAAAACCTCTCTACTAGCATCATACAAATCCTGATAGTGAAAATCCCTGGGTGTGTATCTAACACCCACAACATCACCTCCATATAAACAATGCATAGTATCAACCCTCTCTGTATCTAAAATATAATAAACAGGATCCCCCCTCATTGACAACTTTATAATCTGATGAACATCCTCAAGTGTGATGCTCATCTCTCATGTGGGTAACCAAAATGTGTTGGTGGAAGGATTCCACCTCTCAAAGAATGCAAAGATCAAACTACGACATATGTGAAGCCTCATATAATATCTCATCCCACCAAACCCCACATCCTCTAGAGGAAACCAATTATCATCAGATAGATCCTCCCTCACCTCATCTAGCATCAAGGGGATGCGGTCTCGTATGGTCAACTGGGCATCCACCCGTGAAACCGCAAAAAACAATAGAAAACATTAATAAAGATATAAATAAAACTTGCAGCCATCAATTATCCTCATAAAACATAAGTCTGATAAACAAACATGTGAAATGTTATCCTAAACATCCAACAAAGTTAAGCACATTTCTCAAAAATCACATTTTTCAACACAAAACACAAAGCATTTGCATTGGAGGTGAATCACTAGCGATTCACCTCAATCGCTAGCGATTGAAGTGATCACTAGCAATTCCTGTAAGTTTTACCTAGGGCATCAACATGGCCCTAAATCCTTCTAAAACCATAAAAAATCCTTAAAAACACAAGAAAACTAAACTAAAACACAGTTATGGACTACCTCAACAAGGACATGCTTTTGTTAATGGTTAGATGAGGCCATTTGATAGGTCATTTTTGCGTATAATATAAAATAACAAATAAATAAACCATTTGGGTATTTATACCCCCATTTTTCTTCACAACCCAATCTCTAGTGATCATCCCAATCACCAACGATTACCCTATTTTAGGCCTTTTCTAGCCTTCCCTATCTAGAAAAAACAAAAGATAAAATACAACAAAAGATAAAATAAGCACAAGTGTGCCATGTCTCTGAAATGGACCTTAGCCCATGGAAACCTTTCATCAAAACGACACAAGAATGACATGGGGATTTTCCATATGACTATGGGAGATGAACCCTTTGGCCCCCATCACTTGGCCTTTTCCTATTTATATGGTAGGAATCATATGCTTGTAGGTGTTGAGCCCTTTGGCCACCCTGACACTTGGTTCCCCAACATCACACTTTTCACCCTTTCCAAATAGGGGAAGCCTTTATAAAACATAAACACACTGATGCTTGCAGTATTGCGCTACAGTGGATTCACCCATACCAAAAAAAATTCTTTCATCATTTTTGTGTAGCAATTTTCCCGAAAATTGCTACACAAAAAGGGGAAAATGTAGACACCGAAAATTTGTGCCCCCAAAACTTAAACAAGTCCATGACTAAACAAGAAACACTTGCGATTCTTTATTATATAATCCTCCTTTTAATTAATTTATCCCACCATAATTCTAAAGTCTAAAATAATTATTTAAATTATTAAAATATATAAATGGATATTATCCCCTCACACCTCACCTTCACACCTCATCGATTCACTTAACAAATTACTAAAATTACACTAATCATCTTCCTAAATTAATTTTTTTTAACTAATAAAATATACTAAGATCTAATTCCTCGTCACATCCAAGTAGGTTATCTCATGCTTTTTTAACTTCCACCACATCAAACAAACTTGAAACCCATCCTTTGGAGTGAAAAATAGAAGGAAATCATTCAGTTTCTAGTGTTGTTGCCAAATCACTGCACCCTCCGAATGGTCAGAATGTGAACATGATGTTTGGTGTGATTGGGAAACATGGGATCACCTCTCAAGTTATGGGACTTGAGCTTGAGGTGAACCTCTGGAGAAGGCCAGATTCCTCTTCCTAAACTAAGTGTTGTACTAATCCTAGTGCAATAAAATGGTTATCTAGACCTATTCTAACATTTTCATGTGTTTTAGGGAAAGATATTTGCAAGAAATGAAACTATACTATGGATGGTGATGCACCAAATAAAGGGTATTTCAAGACTCAGGAAGGGTTAACTTGAAGAGGGTGTTGTGCACCACAAGACAACTTCACCTACTGTAACTTAGAGAGGGTAAACGGTAGACCACAGACTAAGAAGCATGCATTCCCTTTGTAAAATTCAATCAAATAATGGTAAATCAGTCTTCTAGTGAAGAAGGATGAACTTGAAAAGGGTGAATAAGCACCACAACTCAACCGCATGCAATACTCCACCACTTGATAAGCACAGAAATCCAAGAACCTACAATAGAAACTTGAACTTGCATAGTGTACCTGCAAGGATGAGAAAGACACAAAGAAGTATAGAAGGATGAAAGGACTAAGATTAGTCACAAAACACACACTTTTATTACTTCAACAACATTCACAATGCATCATACATTCAGAAGAGGCAATAGTTTCCATTACAGTATTGAAAGGAGGCTTGAAAGTTCCCTTAACATACAAGGACAACTTGCAGAAGGAGGTTTCTTGAAAACTATACACTTGTCTTAGAAGTCTAACTTGTCCAACCTGTTGGAATGAGATTCCAACTTACATTTATAGAAGAATTCGAGAGAGAGGAGAGGAGTCATAAATTCCCTTCCTAAATTGAAGGTACACGATGGTTCATTTATTACAAGTTGGTTAAACCACTTGAGAAGCTTTCATCATGTGTCATTAATGGCCCGTTGACTTAATCTTCTAAATTATTTAAAGGAATATTTAAATATTTTTTTTAATAATAATAATAAATATTATTATTAAAATATTTACATAAAAATATTAATTAAAATAAATTATGGTCGGCCCCTCGAAGACATGTTTGACTTGAAGAAAGTGGGGGGCATGAAAATAGGATCATACATATCCCAACTCAGTGGTTGGCTTGCCGAGCCAACTCACCAAGTTGGGCTTGAGCTCTTCAATTCTTCACCACAACTGAGCTCACTTTGAATTGAGCTCACCTCCAACTCTGCATGAGCTCACTTGGTATTGAGTGCCCTCACTTGTATTAAAAGTTGAGCTCCATCTTTAACGGCTCATCCTTATTCACCGAGCTGGTTCTCCACCGCCGTGACCAAAATCCATGCACCGAATCAAGCTCCTCTTGTCTACACACATTGACTTAGCTACTTTGCATATTCCACCATGTTCCCTTAGCTCGCATGAAGCTTGCTACTCTTCTTGCGAGATGTTATATGTCGAGCTTACCTCCAAGCCCTAGTCTTTAACTCCCCTGCGTGTGTGTAGCTCGCGACTTGGCTCTACAAGTCTGAAGTGCTTCCACCACAAAATAACTCTCCATGAAGCCATGTTTATTCTTACCGGGTTCCATTCCCTCTGACTCAATGAGCTTACTTGCATCATCATGTTGACCTGTGATCTCCTTATCCTTTTACCTTGACAATGTTCACATATCCTGTAGATCTAGCTAATGCTTCCCATACCGAGTCGAGCTCTTGAGTTTCCTTCGACGACATGGCCAATGTATTTTAACTCTTTGAGCCCTCGAGTAACTCAGGTTTCATCTCGCCATGTTGAGAGATATGATAACCCTTCACGACTCATCGAGCTACAACCCGACCACACTACTCAACAATGACTTGGCTGATTGACTCTATCACCTTAGCTCATCTGTCAAGCTCATCTCACATTTGTTTATCTTTGGAAACTCCTTCAATGAGCCTTCATCAACTCAATCACCAATGTGAGCTCCACACTCTTTCCTCCAATGATGTATCCAAAACTCCTCTGTGTGAGATAACCGCCAAGCACTGAGTCCATAAGCTCTGAGTTCAACCTCTTTTTGACTTGCAGTTGTCGAGCCATCTATATTCGAGTGAGCCTTGGTGAACTCAACTTTTCAGATATATTGAGCCTCAAGTTATGTGAGTTCATCATTTCTACATTCTTTTACGAAACTTGGCTGCAACTTTACCATTTTAGCTCCACTTCAACTCAGTTCACCGAGTCAAGATCTTCATGCTCCGTACGAGATTTTTCCAATGTTGAGCTATTACCATTATGGCTTCAGCTGACTCGTGCTTTTCTCCACTCCTTCTTCAGAGCTTGGTCGAGCTATATTTTATTTGTGCTCATAAAAACTCGGCAACGTATTGCTAGCTTGCTGAGAAGAGTTTAATGCCAAGCCCCCAAAACTCTACATGATCTCACCTCATATATGCCTTTGGAATTAGACCCATTGAACTATCCAACGAGCTCCTTCCCTGAGTCTACCGAGATCTACACACAAATGATGAAAATCAACAATCTTCTCTGCACTAGGCCTTTAATCGATCACCGCATGCCTTTGCACCAGATTGTGTCATGAATTAATTTTACATTCTGTAACATTGGATTAGGGATTTGATGAGTCATGCAATGCATGGTGTACCCAACCATTTGAAGAGCCATTATCAAAATCGGTATGAAATATTTCTCAAAGTTTACTTAAAAATGAACTTGATCTTCTTAATTCAATGTTACGTCTATATGCGAGGATCACCAAACCATTTCCTGAAGGCACCTGACCATGCATCTTACTTGCATGCCATGCATGGCCTACTATTTTTAGCCAAAAGACTCAGGATTAATTTTGCAAACACGCTCCCTCCTTTTACTCTAACACAACCACTTACTGATGACTTGGTCATGCATATACAATGTGCCCTGCTCAACTCAGACTGCGTTATTTTGGTGAGTTGTCCCTCATCACCCAATTTCCCACAACACCATGGTTTAGAGCTCGACCACAACTTTTCCCACTTCCCCAGATGGAGAAAATACATTGGCTTTCCATCTCATCGTTTCCCCTGGAAATGCTCACCTGAATCTCCACGCTGTGGAAAATCTTTCTTAGCTTTCCATTTTCAAACTTCCACTTGACATAAAGAATGAAATTCTCCCAAGTCAATGCCTTAATTATTTGGCTCATTTATGTCATTCCTATGGTTAATAAATTGTCATTTAGATATGATTTGCTAATGCATGGGGATGCTTTGTATAGTTATATCTTAGTGAGTTTGATGCATTTTCCATACCTTTGTTCATGCAACCTGATTACTATATACCCTCCTACTAATTGTCTTCGTTAGGGAAATGTGACGATGTGTGTAGGGAAATGATGAACATTTATTGCTGATGTAATTAAGAGGTCCGAGTTTGGAGCTGAAATGTGGGAGCAAGAGAATTTTTCCACCCATCAACCTATAAGTATGGGACTTGTTTCTAATAGTCCCATAGGAATTTATGAGTCTTGGTTAATGTTGATTAGTGGGAGATGTTAGTGCCACCTATTATGGTGAATTCTGTAACTGTTTGTGTCTATATAAAGACACCTTCTTAAGAACATGATAGTAGCTGTTATTTTTATATACTCTGCAATACATAGCCTGTGGTATTGAGAACTCTTCTTTTCATGTACTGGATATGCTATGGAACATGTTTGAATTAATATAAGTAAGAGTCATTTTGAGGATCTAAAATTTGTAGATATTTCCTTTGTCCCAAGGGAGAGCAAGGGCCCACTCGACCAAGGAGACAAGAGGTTATTTACACTTACAAGCATATCTGGTTTTCTGATAAGTTTCATTGCAATATTTATTTCACTATATTTCATGCAATCTCAGTTTGAATGTATTTTCTTTTCCTATTGGAATTTCTATTCAGAATGTGTTTTTCCTTTTATACAAAGTTTAACTTAGCATATGCTTTTACTTCTACTGATTCTTAGTTATGAGTGTGCAATTTCAATTCCGTTCTTTCAGATTCTGTGTGTGCATTTCCATTTAATTTAGAAGTCCAACTTTTAAACTTCATTTCATCGCAGCAACTAAATTCCGTAGATTTATATTAAGATTCCATAGATTAGTAACCAACTAAAGAAAATCTCACAACAACCTCCCAACAGGAAAATTGGTTACATAAAGCTCCATTGCATACAACCTAGGACACAACACCAGTTTATAATGACACTAACAGAAGATTCAGTTAGTTAAATGATTGGAGAATACAATGACCCATCATTTTTGGCACCATTTCCAGGGACACCATAGCACACCACATCATTTTTCTCACTTCACATGCTATGGGTGTTAATGGAGTTTACATATGCAACCAGTAGAAGTCTTGAGCCTTGTTTCAATAACCAACCTTGATGCATAGGCCATGGGATGAACAAGGGAGATTTACACCACGTAACATCCAACAAATATCCCCAAACAGAATATACGAAGGGAACACTGAGAGTGACACTGACTCCAACACAATGCCTAGAAACCTTTTTGAGCATCCTGCATCCTCCGACCAGCACTCAAAAATGGGGGACCATGGGAATAATGGAGACCAACCCTTGGGTAGAACCTTCACTTATCCCATCATCTTGGATGAGGATGAGGACGCACCCATGAAAAACATCTCACCATCCATCCTCCCTATTTTTCGAGGCATGTCTACGGAAGACCCCGATCAGTTCTTGTTTGAGTTCAAAATTCTTTGCCAAACCTATGACTACAAAACTAATAATCAAAAACTCAAACTCTTTCCTTCCACTCTCAAAGACTCTACTATGAGATGGTTCATGGGGTTTGTCCTCTAACTCCATTGATTCTTGGGAAGCCATGGAGACAACCTTTTTGGATAAATACCAAGACTACTGCAGGGGAAGGGATAGGAAAGAAGATTTCTTCCAGATACAGAAAAAAGAGGATGAAAATATAGAGGATTATTTGGATAGATTTCTCTTTCTTCATCGACAGAGTGGTTATGAGTTACATGCAGACATCACTAAGACAATTTTCCTTAAAGGACTTGACAAGGAAACCAAATATTCCCTCCATCTTATGGGTGGAGGAGATGTGCATAAAATTACTATGGAACAAATCACTGATCTATGCAGAAGTTACTCTAGAACACGAGGGGGTATAAGGAAGAGAAAAACATCCAAGCTTGCCCTAGGTACCTCTAAAATTTTGGAGGAAATGGACAACATGAAAACATGGACATTTTGTTACAATTAACATTCAACCATAGATGGGCTTAAGGCCAAAACCAATGCTTGCCAAAGAACCTCTGGACATATATTTCCCTAAGTGTAGGAAGAGACATCCCCTGAGAGAATGTCCTTTGGATGTTACAGACATGTGTTTGATCTGTGAAGTTGCTGACCATGACACTAAGCATTGCACCTTCTTATCACAGTTGAAAGGAGGCTTGAATGTTGTCTCTCAAGCTGATGCAGAGGTCAACTTTGTTCAAAGGCCAAATAATCAGGCTATATATTCCCCTTGACCTGCTCAGAACCCCTGGAGGATGTCATGGCCCAGTCAGGATCCTCAGCCTACTTGGGGACAACCTGAGTGGACAACATCAAATTGGATGACTTATCCACATCCACCACCCTGGATGAATCCCTACACTCAACCAGGTTGGACACCACCAACTCCAGCAAGTCCATGGCACAACCAATAGTGGGTACCTCAGCAGAATCCTAACCAAAACCAGCAGTGGGCACCACAACAGAACATTAATCAACAATGGAGGTTCCAACAACCACAACAAGCTTTAATGGCCCCACCACAAAACTATCAACAACACGGACAAGCAACAAAAACACAACCTTCAGCCCAGCCTGTATCAAACCCAAAAAATTAACATACTGATTCAATTGAGGAAGCAAGACCAAGTAATACAATGCAGGTTAATACTTTTGGTAATCTGAGACTAAGGTCTGGGAAAACATTGAATCCTCCTATAGTTATCATGGAAATGCCTATAGACACTGATAAAGATGAGATACTTGAGGAAAATGAAGGAACTGCACCTTCTCCAAAAACACAAAACACTCAGAATGGTCCAAAAACTAATCAAAATACTCATAAAGCTCCTTTTCCTGAGCGGTTACAGGATACTCAAACTGCTAATGAAACGACACTAATTCAGGAGTTGAAAAAGGTGCACATTGAGGTCCCACTTATGTGAGCAATAAGGGACATCCCAGAATTAAACCAAACCATTAGAAACGAGTGTATAAAGACACCTGGAAGAAATAAGAAATACCCAAAGACTGTCAAGGTGGAAGGAAATTTGGCTGATCTTGTTGCTGGCACACTTATTTCACCAAAATATGGGGATCCTAGTAGTCTAGTCATTACCATTTGTATAAAAAATCAGTCAATATCTAACATTTTGGTGGATCTTGGTGCTTGCCATAAATGTTATAACAACAGATATGTTCAATCTTTGTCCTTAACAGGACTACAAGTCTACCAATACCAGTTCTTCAATTGGCATATCAGTCCATTGTTGTACCAGATGGTGTGATTGAGGATATAATGGTCACCATTGAATCCTGGGAGTATCCTGTCGATTTCATGGTCTTACAGCCTAAAGCTTAGAAATTGGGATATCCAGTCATTTTGGGACGCCCTTGGTTGGCTACTGTTGCTGCATATATTGACTGTAGGTCGGGAAAAATGACTATTCTAAATGGGTAGAAATCCAAACATATTTCATTATATCCTCCTACCCAGCCTTATGTGTATGCTTGTGAACATGTATGGGTGGATTCTTTGGATACTAATTCTCTCAGTTCTTCTTATTTGGCCACCATTGCAGTGCAAAACCATATGATGGAAGTTGTTGAGTCATACACACTGACTGATGCAGAGGGCTTTGTGACTACAGAAATCAGCACTATGGCTACGGAAATCGGAACTCTGACTACAGACACATTTTTTCTAGACATGACCAATACTGTCACCTCGGTAAGTGATACTTCTAATGAAGCTTGTAAGGAAATCTATGCTTATAATATAGAATCCACAGTCTCTGATTTCTATTGTCCTCTGACCAAGATTTTGTCTCTTGAAAATGTATCCATTTTGCACATGCTTCAAGCCCCATGTTTTCCCATTGAATTCTTTAATCACCAATGCAGAGCTCACCATTTTGGAAGATACCAAACAAGTGCCTATTGGCATAGGAAAAGAACTGACCATTGGTAATAATTTGGAGGCCAACCAAGAGGCTAGGGTTCTCGAGATTTTGAGGAAACATTCCCACGCTTTTTCTTAGGATTACATTGACATGAAAGGAATTCATCCTACAATCTATACTCACCATATCTACATTAAATATGTTAAACCCATAAGGCATCTGAAAAGAAGAATTAACCCAGCCCTCAGAGACAGTAAAAAATGAGATAGAAAAATTGCTAAATGTAGGATTCATCTACCCTATATCTGATAGTCAGTGGGTCTCACCATTAGTTATAGTCCCCAAGAAAAATGGTAAATGGAGAATCTACGTTGACTATAGGGAACTCAAAAATGCCACCAAGAAAGATTATTTTCCCCTGCCTTTTATTGATCAGGTTTTGGACAATCTCACCAGTAAGAAATATTTCTCTTTCTTGGATGAGTTTAGTGGGTATAAACAAATCAGTATTGCACTTGTTGACTAGGATAAAACCACCTTTACTTGCCCTTGGGGTACATTTGTTTATCGAGTCTTACCTTTTGGGATTTGTAATGCACCAGCTACATTTCAGAGAGTAGTCTTGGCCATTTTTGTAGATCTTACAAATGACTGTGTTGAGGTTTACATGGATGATTTCATTGTCCATGGATCCACTTTTGATGAATCTCTGCATAACCTTGAGAAATTATTGAGCAGATGTGAGCAGCACCAACTATCCCTGAGTCATGAAAAATGTCTGATGATGGTGGATCAGGGAATTGTCTTAGGTCACCATGTTTCTGCCAAAGGTATACAGGTCGACCCCAAAAATATTGCAGTCATCACTCAGCTACCTACACCAACAAATCAGAATGACATCAAAAGTTTCCTTGGACATGCAGGGTATTATCGGTGATTCATTAAAGACTTTAGTAAAATTTTTGCACCTATGTTTTCATTGCTGACAAAAGATTGTGTTTTTGAATGGTCCCCTCAGTGTCAATAGAAATTCAATATTATCAAGGAGAAGCTGACCACAACCCCAGTCTTACGAGGCCATGATTGGGGGAAACCTTTCCATATCCACACTGATGCCTCCAATACAACTATGGGAGCTGTTCTTGGGCAGAAAGATGAAGAGGATCACATGTATGCCATTTACTTTATCAGCAAGAATCTGACTCCTACGGAAAGGAACTATACCACTACGGAAAAGGAGTTTTTAGCTGTTGTGTATTCTTTGAATAAATTCTGACATTACATCACTGGGTATAAAATATTTGTTTATACTGACCACTCTACCATCTGATATTTGATGAATAAACCAGTCGTTGGTGGTCGGATAATTAGATGGTTACTCTTGTTACAGGAATTCAATCTGACCATTATTGATAAGCCAGGGAAATCTAATGTTGTTGCTGATTTTCTTTCAAGATTGAATGTTTCAGGTGATGAGGAGGCAGTCAGGATCAATTTCCAGATGAACATTTGTTTGCTATATCAACTCAGACTTCTGTGGTTCACAGATCTTGCAAATTATTTAACCACAGGGAAGTTTCCTACCTATTTTACTCATAAAGAGAGACGAAGGTTGGTTAAAAATAGTGCAACATATAAATGGTGTAATGGACTATTGTTCAAATGTTTTCCTGATATGGTTCTTCGCAGCTGTATTCAGGAAGATGAAGTATATGACATATTGCAAGCTATCATGATGAGCCAGGAGGAGGACCTTACTCAGTAAAAAGGAAAATTCACAAAATCCTTGGTGTTGGGTACTATTGGCCTTCCCTCCACAATACTGTCAAGAAGTATGTGTGGCAGTGTGATGCATGTCAAAGAATGGGGAAGCCTACACTCTCAATGGAAATGCCTCTTAATCCTCAGCTGGTCTTAGGACCATTTGAGAAATGGGGAATTGATTTCGTTGGACCTTTTGATCCTCCATCTTTTGGAAAAGAATACCTCTTGGTATGCATGGACTACGTTACAAAATGGGCTAAGGTTCAAGCATTGGCATCTGCCAATGAGGATGTTGTTGATTTCCTATACAATCAGATATTGCTACGATTTGGGGCCCCCAGGGCCATTGTATCTGATCAAGGTCCTCAATTTGTGTCTAAAATGATCAAATCTTTTCTCGAACATCTACCGAATCAAGCACCAGAAATTTTCACCATATCACCCCCAATCCAATGGGCAGGTGGAAGTCACCAACAGAGAACTTGAGAACATTCTCACTAAAGTGGTTAGTGCTGATAGGAAAAATTGGGTACCAAAACTTCCCAAGGCAGTTTGGGCCTATAACACGACCTAGAAAACCACTACTGGTTTTTCTCCCTATGAGTTGGTATATGGGAAGAAGCCACTGTTACCTGTTGAGTTCGAGTTTACACCTGGAGAACAACACTGGAAGTTGGCATCAATTTGGATGAAGCACAACGTGAATGGGTGATGCAGCTGAACGAATTGGATGAAATGTGGATGGAAGCACAACAACAAATGAAAATTCTCCAACATCAGAGGAAGACCTGACATGATGCTCATATCAAATCCAGGATGTTTCACGAAGGGGAATGGGTCTTACTCTTTGATTCTAAATATCAACAGTTTAAAGGTAAGTTATAGACACACTGGTTGGGTCCATATTAGATCAAAAAAGTGTTTGATAATGGTTTTGTACAATTGGTACCGATCGATGGAGAAAAAAGGACTCTTCTTGTAAATGGCCATAGGCTCAGGATTTACCAACAACCTCTTGACAAGGGAACTTTCACCAGTGACATCATGTTGAGTGAGGAAATGCATGCTGAGGTGGCTCTTTGCCCCTCCAGCCAGGAGTAATTGTTATCTTTCAATTTCAATAAAGGAGGGTGGTCATGACCTTGATCTTCTTCCCTTAGTTAGCCATTTTGTTTCTTTTAATAAATGTTGATATCTTCATTGTTTCAAGGACACTAATCACATTTTTTCTCGGACTGCAGGACGTGGGAAGCTATGGATATCAGACACTGAACTAGCATGGGTAAGTGCATTTTAATTCACTACAGATATTTCCTTATGAAGAAACTCCCCATGCATAAACTTATCATAATTGCATCTATACACAATGATAGATGTATTTATTGTGGATATCCTTTCGAATCCGACGCTACGACATGACGGCATGAGGGTGTAATGAGTCATGATTTCCATGCACACCACATGTGTTATCCTCCATGAAAGGGATAGGTGGCATTTCCATTTCAAGTGATGGGATGTGTGCCATCCCACATATCAAAATTACTCATAGATACCTAGTCTTGTCAACCTTTTTGTGCCACCAAATTTTCTCTAATTTTATGTGATTTGAGGATCCAGGTGCATTTCAAATTTATAGTTCCTAACTACTTATTTTCATTGCTTCAAGAATTTTGAACACAAATTTCTACCTACCATCACACCACGAATTCGAGCATGCCCTTGTTCTTGTTTCTCTACTGTCTGGATTCATTCACCTTCATCATGGGACAAAAGAAAAAGTCCAAGCCTAATTCTCTAGACCCATTGCTCAGAAACGTTGCACTTTCGCAGGTATTTTATGATTCCAGTTGGCTTGAATTCATCCAGAAATTTGAAGGTTTTGATGAAGGAATCATGGATGAATTCCTGGAGAATTTTGAAGCTACTTTCTCCCGCCTTGGAGGGAAGTGAGTGGAGATTACCAGTCAGGTAGTTTCTGAACTATCCAGTTTACCATATTTTGGTCTGAAAGTCATGAAAAATGCTCCCCTCAAATACTTGATTGCTCTATTTCATGAGGAGGGTGAGGCATTTCCTGAGGTAATCCTTACCTCCCAGGGTGTTCAGAAAGGTGTTAAGCGGGACAGTCTTCCCAACATTTGGAGGGAGATGGCCAAATGGGTTAACCGATACTTTATATGTGATGGCCAACCATCTGTGCTAGGTGGTGATTCCCTCAAAATTCTCATTAATTTGAAGAAAGGATGCATCAACCCTACACTCAGGGTGAATTTACCAGAATACTTGGTGGATGTAGTTATTAAAGTCGGTCAAAAATACAAGACTGGCGGAGGAAAGGTAGTGCTAAAGCACCCAGGGCTCATTCATTTACTGTGTTCACATCAAGTGTTTTTTAATCCCAAATGAAGGCTTGAAAGGATGAGTGTGGGGGAAGGCTCCAAGTCAAAGCAACTCAAACTGGGACCATCTTCCACACCGCGGGTCGCTATTGCATCAGTCAGTCACCATGCACACAAGAAGGAGGAACCTGGTGCTCAAGCGAATATGGAAAAAATTTGTAATCAAGTGTCAACACCATCTAGTTCTAAAGGTAGAAATACTTTGACTCCCTCTTCTTCTATTTTTCTATGGCTGCGACGGTCCTGTGCATTGCCCAAACCTGGAAGTTCCCGGTCTGAGGGTTTTGTTGGTGCCTCTTCCCCTGAGTGGGAAGTAAGGAATGAGGAAGGCAACCTGACTGTCCCCACTGATAAATCACCAGACACTATATTCCCTCTAGCTATTTCGACCCCACAGGGCTTGGCTATGCTCTCATCTTCAGAAATCCATTCCACAGCTCTGGAAACTACTTTGGTATCTGAAGCACAAGATCCAACTCCAGAATCAATTGCAATGGGAATTGGTCACCTCGGGTTATGTCAAGCTGCCAATCCTCATGGTTATCTAGAGGAGATTGCACTCCTTAAAGCCCAGTTGAAAGGTATGGAAGAAAAAAACCTTTCTTTACAAACTAAATTTACTCAATGCACAGTAAACAATGTTAGAGAAATTACAACTCTACAAGCAGAGGTTAGCAACCTAAAGTGATAGAGAGATAAAGTTCTTAGTATTTTGAATGATTTCCACCAAATGTCTCTTCAGAATTCAGAATTAAAAAAGGAAAATAAGAAATTAAAGGGGGAAATGGAAATCATCCAAGGTGAAAAATAAAAATTGCAGTCTCTTTTGGACTCTTTTCTATCCTTTGGCTTGTAAGCTCCTATCTTGTAGGAGACCATCTTCAATTTACAACATGTTTGTTCAGGAACAATTTTACTCTTGGTAGTTGATGCAGTTGTGTTGTCAGGCACCTTATGAAGCCCCTGATGGTAATGTTTTCATGTCCATTTACAAATCCAGTACCCCCAAAATTCAAAACCTGCTCTGTGAGTTCTACCTCCATAATATGTTAGTCACCAATGTCCCTGACTTCTTCATTAACTTGTTCATGGGGGATTTTCAGTTAAAATCCTTTCAGTCTTTGCTTTGAAATCAGATCATGTGGGGTGAACAAATGGATACCTTTAATCACACAGCTCAAACAATAGGATTCTATATTCAGCCTACACATCACAATGATGTGGCTATGTGGAAAAACTTCAGATCTCTTTACTACCAAGCCGGTATTGGAGAGAATACCTCAAAGATATTACTGAAGTGTGTGGGGAAATTTGAAACCTATAGTAAGCAGTACTTTGGAGTAGCAAGGAAGGCCTGTGATAGGAGATGGAACACTATGATGTTACCATTGAAGAGAAGGGAGGTTATCTCACCTCAGAATTTAAGTTGGAGTATGCGACGAGGTGATGCCCTCATCACAATCATCAGGTAGTTATCAGAAAAAACTAGCAAATAATACAATGATGAATGGGTAGGACTTTAGGTGTGACCACCTCTCCTCTTGAGTCCTACTACCACCTGTCAAAATAATGTTGCCCAGTCAAATGAGGGTTTTACAGCTTGGTTCGAAGTAAATTCCAACACTCAGGGGTGTAAAGGTACCAGAAAATAGTATGTGATCAGTTTGAAGAGTATGACATGGCCCAACAGCTTGGTCACAGGGTAGGGTGTAGATAAGTTGCATTGGGACATGCAATAGGTAAAGTGTGGGGGAAATGATGAGTGCATTATTTGGCTCATTTATTTCATTCCTATGGTTAATAAATTGTCATTTAGATATGATTTGCTAATGCATGGGGATGCTTTGTATAGTTATATCTTAGCGAGTTTGATGCATTTTCCTTGCCTTTGTTCATGCAACCTGATTACTGTATAACCTCCTACTAACTATCTTCATGAGGGAAATGTGATGATGTGTGCAGGGAAATGATGAACATTTATTGCCGATGTAATTAAGAGGTCTGAGTTTGGAGCTGGAATGCGGGAGTAGGAGAATTTTTCCACCCATCAACCTATAAGTATGGGACTTGTTTCTAATAGTCCCATAGGAATTTATGAGTCATGGTTAATGTTGATTAGTGGGAGATGTTAGTGCCACCTATTATGGTGAATTCTGTAACTGTTTGTGTCTATATAAAGACACCTTCTTAAGAACATGATAGTAGCTGTTATTTTTATATACTTTACAATACATAGCCTATGGTATTGAGAACTCTTCTTTTCATGTACTGGATATGCTATGGAATGTGTTTGAATTAATATAAGTAAGCGTCATTTTGAGGATCTAAAGCTGTAGATATTTCCTCTGTCCCAAGGGAGAGCAAGGGCCCACTCGACCAAGGAGACAGGAGGTTGTTTACACTTACATGCACATCTGGTTTTCTGATAAGTTTCACTGCAATCTTTATTTCAGTATATTTCATGCAATCTCAGTTTGAATGTATTTTCTTTTCCTATTGGAATTTCTATTCAGAATGTGTGTTTCCTTTTATACAAAGTTTAACTTAGCATATGCTTTTACTTCTACTGATTCTTAGTTATGAGTGTGCAATTTCAATTCCATTCTTTCAGATTCTATGTGTGCATTTCCATTTAATTTAGAAGTCCATATTTTAAACTTCATTTCATCGCAACAACTAAATTCTGTAGATTTATATTAAGATTCCATAGATTAGTAACCAACTAAGGAAAATCTCACAACAAACCCCCAATAGGAAAACTGGTTACATAAAGCTCCATTGCATACAGCCTAGGACACAGCCCCAGTTTATAATGACACTAACAAAAGATTCAGTTAGTTATTTTGATATAATCCTATGTGATGAAGATATCTCAACTAAGCTAATAGAGCTCAGCTCCCACTTTATGTATGATATCAAATTGTTGAGTAGCTCACTAAGCTGCTCCTCGAGTTGTTTGAACTCAAATCCCCGTTTGGGTATTTTCACTCCTAGTTTCTTAAAATTTTGAATTTTCCTAGATTTTCTCAAACAATGAGGATCATGAAATGACAAAATGACCCCTTTACATATGAACAATAAATTTTGGCCAATTTTTCCCTTGTTCACTGGGAGTGGGACCTGAAGCTAATTCTCTTGCTCTAAACATACTTCAAACCTCCAAGACACTGAAAAAGGGAATAATCACTCAAGATGACTCTAAAACTACCTAGAACATTATGAGAAATTCTTAAATGCAAAATTTACTCGAAATGTCATGGAATTCTTCATGAAGACTCTTTTCGAGTTTTAGAGAACAATATGCCCCTATTTGTCCAATTTTTCCCCATGGGGAAAAATTTGATAACATTTTTGGTGACCTCTCGGGGATGATTTTCTAATAAATATGGTTGCAATAGCCTTCAACAATTCATTGGGCATGGATTCAATGTTGGCATCTTGAAACTGATATGATCTTTTGAGATATATCCCAAAGTATCATCAAGCATTATTGATCTTGGACTTACATATAATGCCAAGTAGTAATTATATTGAATCTGATGAATACTTAGCATCTATAGAATATTGCAGAGTTTTGAATGAAGTATTTTCTAACATTAGGAGTATACATAAACTCATTTTTGAAACTTGAACCTTATTCTCCTTAGAAACCTCCAAAGGTGATACAATGTGCAAGAACAACACAAAATACAACCACAAAGAAAGTAAAATAACAACACATAACAATGTGCATAAGAACTTAGAGGAAAATGTCTAACTAAATTGTACATGGGGTGGAATAATCTGAAAAACAAGCTTTGAGATGTATCCCATTCACATTAATGGGAATTTCCTCTCCATTGAACCTAGTTAGATGAAAATAATTCAACTCTTTACATCTTTTGATGATGTATGGCCCACTCCAAAGAGCATCAAACTTTGCATGTTTCCCTGGTTTGGCTCTATCTTCATCCCATTTGAGAACTAAATCTCCCTCTTGAAAATTCATGTCGGTTGCCTTCTTGTCAAAATATTTCTTAACCTGATGCTGATGTTGCTCCAAAGTATTCATAGCCTTGTTTTCTACTTCTTCCAGCTCCATGAGTTTAGCAAACCTAACTATCAGAGGATCATTTTCCATAACTTCAAGCTGATGGGCTAACTCTAAAGAAGGTAACTCTAAGGAGAGAGGAATTTTTTCTTCTCTTCCTTATACAAGCATGAAAGGATAATTTCTAATGGCCTTTTTAGGTGTGATTTGATCTTCCCATAAGGAATTCTTAAGTTGTGTATGCCAAGTCCTCCTGTTAGTCTACATTGTGTGCCTGATAATCCTTGTGAGGTTCTTGTTGCTAGAATTAGCTAGTCTGTTTCCTTTAGGATAGTAATTAGATGAAGTCTTGAGTTAGACTCCATTCTTAACAGCCCATTCACTTAACTTCATACCAAGAAAATCTATTGTGTTTTCTGAAATGACTATAAATGGAACACCAAACCTTATCATTATACCTTCTAAGAAATCAAAAACTACCTTCTCATTATTCTCCTTCAATTCTATGACCTATGTCCATCAAGTAAAATATTTCATTGTAATAAGGACCCATTTATGTCCATCACTACATGGAGTATTAATCATTTCGATGAAATCCAACCCCCATTGAATGAAGGGTTGATCCACTTGAATTGGATGTATTAGAAGAGAAGCCAACTTTTGTTTTCCAGTGAAAAGGGAAAATTCCTTACACTTCCTTACCCAGAGATGGGCATATTTGAGAAAATATGGCCAATAGTAACTGGCTCGCATGATCTTGGTAGCAGTTGTTCATGTAGAATAATTTCCTCTAGATAGGCCATTGTGAAATTATTCGAGTATCTTACTTACCTACTCTAGTCCCACACACCGAAGTAGAACACCATTCAAATCCCTTCAAAAGAGAACATTATCTACTAGAACATATGGAATTGACTAAATATGGAAAGTCCATCTTTGATTGTTATCCATGTTCATAGGATATACTCTTGAGAAAAGGAAACTCATCATTTTGGATAACCATTCAACCTGATCATCACCTTCACGATTGTTTAGGAGCATCACGTTCTCATCACCTTGTGCTTCCATGTCTGCAGAAAGTTTTTGACACAAACATTTACCTCTGAAAATTTTGGTAACTTTTATATGTACATCATACTCCATCACCTTTGTATTCTATCCATCATGCTTTTCATTCATCTCTTTGTTCAGAAAAAAGTCCTTAACACCTGGATGAGACGTCATTAAATGATTTTTTTTTGTTAGAAAACATGTGTTTGAATTTCCTCAAAGCTTGAATAACCACAAAGACTTGTTTTTCAACAAATGAATATTTGATCTCATAGTATTTGAGGTATTGGCTGAAGAAATAAATTGGTTACTCCATCAGATCATCATTTTGTTGGGTGAGGATACCTGAAATGCTCTCTTGACCTACAAAAGCATAGAGAATAAAATATTTATCAAACCTAGGGTTCACCAGTGTGGGATCTTGAGAAATGTCCATTTTTATGGCTTCGAATCTCTCCCTTCCTTCCTTTGTCCATGATGATGGCATATTTTTCTTTAGAATGGTTTTCAATTATTTAGCCAATGCTGCGAATTGAGGGATGAATCTCTGTATGAAATTTATGGTTCCCATAAAACTATGGAGACCCTTCTTGTGAATTGGAAGAGATAAGGACATAATCAAATGAATCCTAGCTAGATTAATTGATATTCCTTCCACTGAAATAACGTTCCCTAACAATGTTCCTTCATGTACTGCAAAAATACATTTCTTGGGGTTATGTGAAACCCCAAATTCTCTACACCTTCAGAAAACCTTCCGTAGATGCGTGATGTGGTCTTTTGCATGCTTAGAATATATAGTTATATCATCAAGGTAAACCAAAATGATATTTTTGGTTAGTATCTTAAATTCCATGTCCATGGATCTATGGAAAGTAGCCCCAGCATTGGACAATCTGAATAACATTTTGTTGTAAGCATACGTGCCCCACTTGGTAGTGAAAGCCGTTTTGAATTGATTTGATTCTTGAACCAGGATTTGATTGTAACTTGAATATCCATCGAGAAAAGAAAATATTTGATCTCCTGACACTGTTTGAGGGATTTGATCCATTGATGAAAGAGGATGATGATCTTTCAACAAGGAACGGTTCAAGTCCCTCAATTCCACGCATAACCGAATCTCTCTGTTCTTCTTCCTTATAGGGACCATATTGGCTACCCAAGAGGAATGTTTGATAGGAAATATTATACAGACCTCTATGAGTTTGGTTAGCTCCTTTCTCATTAGTGGCTCAATTTTGGGATTAATTGGCCTCTGTTTCTTATGAATTGGCTTAGTATTATGATCCAATTCGATGGTATGTTATGCTAGACCTAGATCAAAACCATGTATGTATTTTCAGCTCCATGAAAAAATGTCATGATACTCTTGAAAAAAATTGATGAAAGCTTCTTTTTCTTTGGGAGTGCATACTTTTCTAGTCTTCAGAAACTTTTCATTCACTACTTCGACTTCCTCAAAATATTCTTCTTTGAGCACCATGTTAGAGATTTATATTTTTTCTTTATCATCTAAATTGAAAATGGATTCCAGAGTAACTAAAAAATTTGGTATCTTGTTGCTTTTCAATTGTATGGTTTGATCACCATATGATTCTTGCAACTTATCTTGATTTTTCACAGTAAACTCTTCTTCTTCTTGTAGGAAAAGAACAATTTGTTTGTCACTTTAAAACATTTTCCAGCTACTCACATTATCAGAGACTATAGGTTAAACCACAATTTTGATAGATTGACACCCTTCCTTCTTAATATCAACAAGTATGTTGTATTGTGAGCTAATTATAGCAAGCCTATTAGCATCTTGATTTTGATTTTTAGGAACCGCGTGGATCCTAAAAGCTTCAAAATCTTCAATTAAATCCTAGATTCGGTTCTTGTATGATCTTAAAAGATAATTTTTATATGTACTTTGTGTTGTCACTTTATGAACAACTAACTCACTGTCTCAAAAAATAGTCAAGGCTTTGATTCCTTTCTTTTGAGCAAGTTGAATTCCTTACACAAGGGCCTTGTATTTTGAAACATTGTTAGTGCAACTAAACTACAACCAAAAAGATTAGAAGTATTTATCTCCTTTTGGAGAAATTAGCATAACATTGGCACCATATCCATTCTTACTCCTTGAGCCATTGAAGAATAATTTCCACAATCCCTCAAGATTGCTTTGTGTTTTGACAAGTTGTGTTATGGTTGTTCCTTCTTCGTAAATGTAGTATGTTCCCAATCTCATTTCTTTCAACAGCAGAAAACAAAATTATTTCTCTACCAACACATCAACATAGGGATCGTACTGATGATCTCCACTCACTTCATTCATAATAGTATTGGGGACTTCTTCAACAAGAGTGGTTAGTTCATGATCAACATCTTCTTCTTTCGGATCACTGATGGTATAATTCCCATTTATAGGACTAGCAGTGTAGTGTTCTACATGATTATGGAATTTTGGTTTTTCCCTTATATTCAATTTGGTTATGTATCGAGTCCTGAGAATCATATGTGACGAATCAGTCTATTGATAACCACCCATCTTGGTAGTGAAATATTGTGATATGCAGATGGAAAAGAGAGGAGGGAGATCAATGACTGATATGTCTTGGGTGAAAGAAAAACTTGGGCATGCATGGATGGTAATTTGAATTCCTATTATAACTCTAATAGTTTTAATGGCTGTGTCATCCAACTAAAAAAATCCTCTTGCAATCGGCGCATATTGTATGCCTAGTACATCTGTAATTTTCTTGGGCATGACCAAGCTACTGGCACCAGAATCGATCATGTAATTGTGTACCAAATGATAGTTAATTATCAGGGAAATATATAATGGTGGCAGTTTTTTTTCCTTAGGAATAATTTTCCCTTCTAGTTGACACAAACTCGTATCAGTTGTTATTCCATGACTTGGTGATCCATTGGTTTTACCAAAACTAATCAAAGTCTCTCATAAAAAGTTTCTTTGAGAAGGAATTGAGATTGCGTCCCACATAGTAACACCTAGGTTGGTCTTCTTCATTTGTTCTACAATACTGAAGGGGATTGCTCCTACTTTATTGATAGTTCTTTGGGCATTGGGATCCTCCTTTGGAAACTACTTGTTGGGTACTGTGATGCCTTTTGATAGTTATTTGGGCATTGAGATCCTCCTATTGGTTTATTTCCTACATATTTATCAATTACCACTTGTGGCTGAATTTGTGAAGTGGATGCCTGATCAAATTTGGAAGGTTGAGATTCCATTGCTCTCTTTTTAGAATGAGTGTTTACCACCATTGATGAGGAATCTGTATTTAACCCGTAAAAATCTTTTGTTTCCCAATTTAGCAAATTGGTTTCCTCAGGTGCCTGTGGTTGGTCTACTATTTCATGTGTAGCTAAATTTTCTATTGGATTTGGAGGGGAAAATACACTGTAAACCATAAGGGAATAGCTAAGAACTCCATTGGGGAAAATATTTTGATTGTGTGGTTGAGAACAAGGATAACACCATTCGTAGTCTTGAACTAGATTATTCTAGATAGGTACTATGGCTCTAGATGAGATAGTAGCAAGAGGGTTCCGAAAGTTGAAAGGCCTGACATTTGTAGCTTGACCTATAGTTTTATTTTGTGGCTTATTATTCCCTTGAAAATGAGAATGGTTACACTAATACTGCTGATTTTTGGCTGGTATGGATGAATATATTTAAATTGTTTCCTCTTGAGTGCAACGAGATTATTTCAAAAAAATTATAGTAGTGACTTAACTTCAAATAGGTCATTTGAAGAGGAAGGGGCATACTAATATGGATTTTTTAGACTAATATAATAGGAGTAATGGTAGGATGATTATTTGTAAGATCTAGAGACCATGGCATTGGTGGTCGTGGAGCTATCTTTCTAGCCTGGATTAAGAAATTCTCTACTCTTACAGAAACTTTTTAGGCATCAGATAGTGTAGTCCCTCCCATGGACTAGATCATAACTTCTACATTGTTATTCAAGGTTCGTAGATAGTACAAAAATATATTATTTGGAGAAGGTTTTATGAGTGTCGGAAACCTATTCCAGGTCTTATGGAATTGGAAGTTGAAATCACTCATGT
This sequence comes from Taxus chinensis, assembly GCA_019776745.2. Lineage (NCBI taxonomy): Eukaryota > Viridiplantae > Streptophyta > Pinopsida > Cupressales > Taxaceae > Taxus > Taxus chinensis. The sequence goes on from CM034149.1 coordinate 160,082,821, forward strand.
ATTCTTGGGGAGCTCTCTTTATGGTAGTGAGTTGTTCTAGAAGTGACAGGGTGATCACTCTTGTCTTCAAACTATTTATAGAGATTTTCTCCTAACTCCTTCCAAGTGGTTATAGTACCAACACTTAACCCTCGAAACCATTGAAGTGTTTTTCCCTTGAAAGAGGTAGCAATAAGTCTAATCGCAATGTTATCCTCCATGATATTATGTACTGCACAAATTTTGGCTACATCAAGAATATGTTCCACTGGAGTAACGTGAGTTTCCCCTATGTAAAAGACTAAACTTTTTAGTGTCGTAATAGGTATAGGGTCACGTTGAGCCAACACAAGAGGACAACTTGCATTAAAAGGGGGAAAAAACTTGATTCCTCGTCATAACAACAAGAGGGTGATTATTCCTGGGTGGATTAAAATAGTCCGTAAGGTGGAGGTGAATGACCCCTATGAGGTGATACTTCAACGGGTGATGTTGAGATGCCTCTTTTCCTTCTTTTTGGAGGAGACATGGATAGTTTGATATGCTGATAATTTCCTTTCTTTGAAGAATCTTTTGTTTGAATTCTTCACATAAGTTAACACACTGAGGTTTGAAATCTAGAGATATAGATTCGTCGGTCACTTTGATTTGTGCAAGTGAGAACTGAAGTACCGAATCTTGGTCCCACAAAGCATGCTAAAAACTGTTATCACCAAATCACTTCACCCTACAAATGGAAAAAATATGAATAGGACATTTGGTGTGATTAGGTAACATGGGATTACCTCTCAAGCTATGGGACTTGGGCTCAAGGTGATCCTCTAGATAATGTCGGCTTCATCTTCCTAAAATAAGTGTTGTACTACTCATAATGTAATAAAATGGTTATCTAGACCTATGTTAACATTTTCATGGGTTTTAAGGAAAGGGATTTACAATAAATAAAACTATACTAGGGATGGTGATGTACCAAATAAATGGTGTTACTAGACTTAAGAAGTGTTAATTTGAAGAGGGTGTTGTGCACCACAAGTCAACTTCACCTACTGCAACTTAGAGAGGGTAATAGAATACCACAGACTAGGAAGCATGTGTTCCCTTTTTTTAAAGTCAATCAAAGAAAACAATCTATCAGTCTTCCAGTGAAGAAGGATGAACCTAAAAAGGGTGAAAAAACACAACTCAATTACATGCAATACTCCACCACTTGATAATCACAGAACTCCAAGAACCTGCAATAGAAAATTGAACTTGCATAGTGTACCTGCAAGTATGAGAAAGGCACAAAGAAGTATAGAAGGATGAAATGACCGAGATCAGTCAAAAAATACACACTTTTATTACTTCAACAACATGCAAAATGCATCATTACATTAGGAAGAGGCAATATTTACCATTACAATCTTGAAAGAGAGGCTTGAAAGTTCCCCAATACATAACCAAATAGCTTGTAGAAGAGAGAGGATTCTTGAAAAATGTGGAAAATGTCTAACTTTCTAGCTTGTCCAACTTGTTGGAATGAGATTCCAACTTACATTTATAGAAGAATTCTATGAGAATGAAAAATAAAAGTAATAAATTTCTTCCTAAATTGAAGGTACATGATGGTTCATTTACTACAAAGTTATTTAAACTACTTAACCCTCCATCATGTGTCATTAATTCCCAGTTTGACATAATCCTCTTATTTAATTAAAGGAATATTTAAATAAAAGATTTTAATAATAATAATAAACATCATTATTAAAATATTTTAATAAAAATAATAATATAATAATTATTAGGTAGGACCCCCTAAAACTGATTCGCATTAAAGAGGGGGGTCCATGAGACAAGATCAAAATAGACATACTTGGTGGTTGGCTCGCTGAGCCAACCACCGAGTTGGGCTCAAGTTGCTCCGACGAGATTTCTTTCCACCGCTGTGACCATCACCGAGTTCCTCCTGTGTACTCTCCATCACCGAATAACTTGAAGTCTTTCAATTTCCAAAACCATCATGCTTTGACTAAAATCACTTTGTCTTAACTCAGACTTTATCCATGAGTCACTCCATAATAACTTCTGATAGAGCTCCTCACCATAAGCCCGACTCAGACCAAGCTATTACCTTTATTAATTACTGCCAAATCATGTTGACATATCCAAGCTCCCTATGCTTCACCACATTGATGTCCCAAAATGAGATCTCCATCGAGATCTTCCTATTCTTACTGATCTTCTTTCCCACTGACCTCTGTGTCGAGTGAGCTTCTACGCCTAGCTCCATCAAGCTCTTCCACATGGGTTTATCTATAATCTCATTTTGATGAGCCTTGTCTTTCCTTCAAGATGAGTTGATTGCTATGGGCCATGCTGCATTCAAACGTTGAATCAATATTATCTTAATTGGGTTCCACTCTGTATCGATCTCACCACCGAGTTCATTGTGATCGATCTCCTTATTATTTCTCCATGTTAGACCCAAATCTTCTATTTATCTACTCATATTTACCTCCAAATGACCTGTTTTCATGCATTCAACTTGCCACAAACATAGCTCTTAAGAGGCTCGCCCAACACCTACAAGATCCTACTGAGGAACTTCCATCAAATCAACCTTTGACTAGGCTATCCATGTTATTGATCCGATCTCCTCTATGACTTGGATTATCTCAGGTGATCAAGATCTCAACCTATATATGTGGCATGCGTGCTTAGCTCAGAGAGCGTCAATGAGTGGGTAAATTCCATCATATGAGCAACTTACCATAGTTATGGCTCAGAATATCTTTTCCTCCGTGTTGTGTAACTCACTCTACTCAAGCTTTCAAGCCCCCCTACTATGAACTTCCTTTCACTATAAGTTTCCAATCATATTCAATGATCGGATCTCCCATTTACTACGTGGACTTCATGACATGTTTTTTATCGACTTCTTCATTTCCCTAGGACATCGGTCTACTAACATACTAACTGAATGTCTTGGCATCCAACTCAACATTCAAATTGGTAACCACCATGACAATTTCCTTCTCCCCAAGATGGCTCACCCAATGAGGTCCATCGTATTTCCCACTTGTTACAAAAACTCTTGGGTAGACCTGACATGTTGGCTCAACCCAACTTGGAGATCAAATTGTTGTTTACCATGAAATTTTTCCTATAATGGCTATTCTATCTTGGATTTCAAATTTTTTTTCCCATGCAAGGTATGGCTTCCACACCACATAAGTCCAAAGTGGGGTACTCAGTTTTATAATACCAATTTTCCCACGTATCATTTATCAAATTGGCTCTTGATATCTTCTCTTCCCCTTGGCTCAAACCTCCTCATGCTCTGCAACTCGGCTTAACTCAAACCTGGCTCGACATATGAGTTTTCTACCTTGTCATGTACTTTGTAATGCTAACTGAGCCAACTCACTAAGTACCCTCATTCTTCCTCTCTACAATGAGTCTTGTAATGTCGAGATATTCACCTAGCTTGATGACGAGATCTTATTACTCAAGCCCATTCCACATGATACCCCTACCTTGGTGATGATATCTTCTGACGTGCTCCTATCTCTATGTAATCTCAATCTTATCTGCTTGTTTCATCGTGAGAAGCTCATTCGTGAATCCAAGCTAGCTCATTTTCACTGTCATTTTGATTAAGAATTGAACTTAGGCTTTGCAATGTCTTCCCTAGCAAGTATTTGAGGTTATATTACCTAAAACATCATCAAAATGATCTTACCCTGAGCTACATTAATTACTGAGTTTCTTTATAGAGATTCACCCTACATGCCTCGGTTCATCAAGCCCACCTTTTCTTGGCTTGTTACTTATTCATTGGACCTATGATCCTAATCATAAGCTCCCTCCTTTTTTCCTTATGCTCTGGTCCTACCATATATCGAGCTTCTGGCTTGAGAATCCAAGCCACTGAATTGATCTTTGACCTATAGAGCAACTCACCTTTGATCCCAATAGACACTCAACGACCTTAACATGGATCTTGAGCTCTTCTCCACTATGTGTTCCGACCTCTACGTATCCTTTCTAAGCCTACATTTCATGTTAGGATTTTCATAATGACTCGTCCCCTACTCATCCACCTCTACCAGCTCAATCACTTCAATCTCACCTGAACATCTCCAAGTAGGACTCTGAGCCATTTGCTTGGTTTGATCTGAGATCATTATTCATTTAACCTCATTTGATATGCCATTATAATAACATGACTTGTCCTTTAGGCTAATAAAATCTCATTCAACCTTGATATAGCCCTACACAATGAATATAGATCAATTGAGATAATAGAGCTTAGATTCCACCTTATGTACAATATCAACTCGCTAAGTAGCTCACTAAGTTGCTCGCGGAGCTGTATGAACTCAAAGCCCTGTTTGGGTATTTTCACACCTGGCTTCTTAAAATTTTAAATTTTCCTATATTTTCTCAAACCATGAGGATCATGAAATGAAAAAAGGACCCCTTTACATATGATCAATCAATTTTGTCCAATTTTCCCTTGTTCATTGGGAGTGGGCCCTAGAGCCAATTCTTTTTCTCTAAACATACTTCGAGCCTCCAAGACACTAAAAAGGGAAGAATCACTCAAGATGAATCTAAAACTACCCAAAACATTATGATCTCTTCTTAAATTAAAAATTTACTTGAAATTTCATGGAATTATTCACAAAGACTCTTTTCCAGTTTTAAAGAACAATAGGCCCCTATTTGTCAAATTTTTCCCCATGGGAAAAAATTGGATAACATATAGCATAACTAATATTTCACCAAAATCTCTAGAAATTTACTTGATTGCCGATGATATATAAGTACAAATTCTTAGACCTCATTTTTCATCATGAATCCATAGGTTTTTCAAGTATATTCTTCCATTTTTTCAATCCACCATGCATTTAGGTCTTCAACATCAACACACTACAATGTCACGTTGCTTGTAGAGTGTCAGAGTCATCAAATTACTTGTTCTCACCCTTCAACCACTAGTTTCTTTCTATTAGTCATACCAAATGTTTGATAATGCACAATATTTTGTTTTATTCATTTTAAATCTCTACAATAAGGTACATTCTAGCTTATAGTTCTTTTATATATTACAAATACTTTGTTTTTGGTTAAGTTGAAAGTTAAATCATTAATTTTGGCTCTATTTTAAAAACTAATTTAATTTCATAGTAATCGTTAGTGATTACCTCAATCACCTACAATTCCACTGAATCACTAGTGATTCATGTTATTTCTATCTTTTTACTATTTTTAATTCAACCTGATCAAAATAAATGTATGTTTTTGGTTGTTTTCTAATATCTTGTCTAGTTTTATGATCTCAGATGTCATCAGGAGATTCAAACTTCCTTACAGTTGATCCTTTTCCTCTATTCTGTCATCCATTATGTTGGGAGAAATCAGAATTGCTCAATGGTTTAGATCTGTGTGTCATCTAGGCTACCATGATTAATCATATTGAAGCCATATTTTTCATTACACAACGTATCAAGGAGATAATTGATGCATTTTGGGAGGCCTATGATGAGGCCTTGAGATTGTGAGAGGATCTCACTCTTCTTGAACCTCGTTTCACAACCGGTCTTGAACATTTGGAGGAGGACTACCACACAGCTTCCTATTTTGGCCCCTATAGTCAAATAAAAATTTCCAGCTCCAACTCCACCTTTGCACAATGATACGATTCTCTGGCAGAAGACTTAGACTTCTTTTATGAGGATTATATCTCAGTTCCTGACTCTGATTTGACCGAAGGAGAAGAATAAATTACCAACTCTGTTGAATCTCATTCCCATGCCTTTAAATATCTTTATACTGGTCAAGAATAAAACTTGTGGATTTAATCATTAATTACTCTCAAATCATATATGTACTTAAATAAGAGATAAGCATATGTTGTTTATAAATATCTTCTATATACACAACTATATGTATTAAATAAAATATCAGAGTACTTCATCTTGATCAATAACATTTGTCTTAACATATCATTGCATCCTTGATTACATGAGTCTTATTCACAAAAAATATTTGTTTTGATTGTTTCTGAACACGGTGTGTAAAAACATAATCAACATCCATGGGTATCCCAGAAACCCCGCCATATCGAGGTAGAGTTCAGTTAGTACCCCTTGAAAATGTTAAGACAACTAAGGTAAAAAATACATGAGATAATCACGACTTGTTGAATGGGTGAGTGATGATTTAGCCATAAGTGTTAATCACTATGAGATGAAAATGGTGGGTAATGATTTATCCCTAAGTGTATATCACTATAGGATGAAAGGATGAGTGATGATTTAGCCCTAAGCGTATATGACTATGATAATAGAAATAGGTGATGATTTATCCTATAACGTATGTCACTACAAGATGAAAGGATGGAGTGGTGATGTAACCTAATTGTATACCACTACAATATGATAGAGTAGGTGACGATTTAGCCTAAAGCATATGTCACTAGGTTGGAAACAACGCATGATGAAATGTTGCATGGTAAGTGAATGGTCTATTTTATTAGTAAACCCTCGGCAGTCGAGTATAGACCGAGGAACTAAAGTGCGTCATAGGGTGGTGAGTGCAGCGAGTAGATGAAAATGTAGCATGTATGACCATGTGATGAGTAGGATTTGTAAATGCACAGTGTGGGAAATGCAACCTAAGATGTGTAGGGTGTATTGGATGTATACTATGTGATATGTAAGATACGAAGATAGGTATAGGTAGAAATAGAATATGTAGTGATAAAATATAAAGCAAGACCCATATGCAATGTAACCTAGTGTAGTATGTAGAATATGTGTAGAAATACATAGTGAATGATGTAACTATGTATAGGTTATGTGTGGATATCATAATAATGTGTTTTTTGTAGATGAGGACTAGTATAATGTAGAATAAGTGTAGAATGAATGATGTATGATGCACAATGTATGATGAAATGCAATGTGTAATGCCTAAATGTAGTGTGTGGGGTTTAGTGTAATGGTAATCCCTCAACAGTCAAGTGTGAACCGAAGAACAAGAGTGTGTCATCAGGTAATGATGGTGCTATGACATGTGATATGGTATGCCTATGTAAAGAAGAAATGTTAAGTACGAGAGGTGTGAAGTGATACTATGTGAATAAGAGGTGTAAAGTGATACTATGTGTATAATATGCTATGACCCCTATGGTATTGTGTCAAGGGACTATGTAAAATTGTCAAGAAGGTCATCATCCTCTGGATCAAAATTGAATGGATATGCATTAGTAACTTGGTAAGCTGTAGTATTAGGTTGATCATGTAATGAGTCATTAAGATGTAAATGATACATACCCATAGTATAATCCTCAATGGTTAATTGAGGTTGTGGAAAACTATGTGTATACCACTGAGTGAAATTATGTGAGTAACCAAGAAAAGAACTATTGCAGATAAAACATGACCGAAAGGCATAGGAAATGAAATGTTGGTGTGACTAGGATCTAGCGTGCCTCTAATATAAGTAAGCCAAGATTCCCCTAGTGTGAGTGGAGAAGAGCAAGGAGTACGTGATAAATAGACTATAAGATGAAAAAATGCAAACCATAAGTGGCAGTGATAGTGAAAAATCCATAGTATAGATGAGGAGCATGAGTAGAAGGCTAGAGGTCCTCAAAAGTTAAACCAAGATGATCTAAACCATCATTAGAACATGTAGTGATATTGCATGCAGGATCGAATGGAATATGTTCCCAATATGGGTTATGAATGAGAAGTGTGCAAGTGAAGGGTGGGTGTGGTAAAGTAGGAAATGTATGTGGAGGGGGATGTGATAGATCAACATCCATAGACTAGACATGACCTTGATGAGGAATCATAATGGTAGTAATAGATGGTGTCATAGAAGAAATGATAGCTATCACACAAATAGTACCATTAAGTGGTGGTAAATATGGTGTTTCGTGTGTAGTATTAATACATGGAATATGAAGACTATTTTTTGGAGTGCGGTCATAATACTAAAATGGATGAAAATCATGAAAAATGGTATACTCTATGCCATCATGTAAGAAATTAACACATTTATGGATAATATATGTGACAGCTTGCATGGCATGAAGCCATAGTCTACCTGGTAGACAATTATAAGAAACTGGGAAATCAACAACGAAAAAGACAGTATGGATAGTCTTAGGACCAAAAGTGATGGGTAGAGTGATGTGACCAAAACATGGACGATTAGAACCATCATAAGCACACAATGAAATACCAGGGGGATTAATGTCATGAACAGTAAGACCTAAAAATGTGAGAAATGACATGGGACATAAATTAAGCTTAGATCCATTGTCAATTAGAGTGCAATAAACAACAACATTATGAAAGCAAGAGATAATATGGAAAGGTGGATCATTGTCAAAAGTAACACAATTGTGATGGGGAGAAGATGGGAAAGTAATAGTCTGAGAGAATGCACCCATAAAACTATTATAAAATATGTTTGGATGAGTGTTTTCAGGAATACAAGTAGTGAGTAAAATAGTAATAATTTTAGCTCATAATTCATGGTTAAGAAGTAGAAAGTCATGAATGGAGATAGCCATGAGGAAGGAACCCTAAGGAGAATGAGGATTGAAAGAGTGTGTAGGTCGATACGGGTTCATTAAAATGATTAACTAAAATTTTCTAAAATGAGGGAAATGTAATATTGATAGTTAATCTAATCTAGGAGGACATAAACATTGTAAATAAATGAACTAAAGTAATATGCATTGACTAAAAATGATTAAAATGACTGTATGAGTAGAAATAAAATCATAATATGCAAGAGGAAAGTAAGGAATGATTTTAGCTGATTACGGGTGACTTTCACTGAGTGTCACAGGTTTGACTAGAAATTATAGAAGCTAGAATGAATTCACAGTGGTCCCGAAAAGAGTCGGTCAAGAATATATAAGCAGACTGGAGTGCCTATGAGGGTATTGAGGTGCCATGTGGTGCCTTAGTATGGAAGAATAGGTTCCCTGGTCTCTAAAAAATCTAAGAACTTGGTTCTTCCTAGGTCGGAATATGTTTTGTAACCTTCGCTACCTGTCACACTAGATTAGTTGAACTACGCCAAATGTGCCAAATATAGCAAGATGGAGTTAAAGACTTGCAAGAGATAAAAGAAGTATCAAAACCATAAAAAAGTAAAAGATGCAAATGAAAGGGTCAAACTAACCGTAGCTGCCACAACAGTGGGCTTACTAAACTGATCATTCCACTAGATTTTGGACCCAAATGTAGTTCTAGTGTGTGTGTGTGTGTGTGTGTGTGTGTGTGTGTGTGTGTACATGTTGTGCCCTAGGAGATCTTGTCTCCAATCACACATTGTGAAATAGTAAGGAATAAATAAATGTAGAAAAATGTAATAGTATGTTGATGCATGGATCTTTTAGAATCCCTCCCCCTATGAAGTGTGTGTTGATGCAGATATTCTAGCCTTTATGCATGAAATCTTGTGGATGCAAGTGATGCAATGAAATGTAACTCTAGATGAAGTAATATTAGTGAGTGATGCTAGGACCATAATTATGGTCTCATAACTTTATATTTATAGGGTTTTCTTGCTTTAATTTCGTAATTAATCTCGACATGGCTGACTAGGAAAAGATAAGGATGAAAAATGGCTAAAAGAGGCCCAAAAAGATGAGGGAAAGTAAAAAAATGGATCAGAGCGCCCCAGCTGGGACTGAGGCAACCCGAGGTGCCCCAGTATAGGCTTAGGTTCCCTGGTTTAGGCTAAAATGATGGGAAAGTGCCAAAACAATTGGGCATGTATGTAAAAATGTGCGGGAATGATGAAATAAAAAGCAAAACAAGATGGCCAAAAGGTGGGATTAATCAGTACTTTTTTTTCTTAAGAACCTTCTAATTAGTAATATGAGAATGGGGTACATAATGCCTAGTGCATGATTTTGTGACCGTAAAACCATTAAATACTAAGACATTCCTACTCTTTTTGATTGCTATCTAAAGAATGAACCTAATTAGATCACCTAGCAATCAAATGGGTGTTGTTTACCTCAATAATTGAGGATGAGATCTCACCAAGAAATGGTTACAACACCATCTTTTGATATTTCGATGCTCCTTAATTTTAGAGAATGGATGTAAGATGGAGAAGCTATTTCTGACAATGGAGAATGGCTCAAATCAAAATGCCTATAGTATTCACTAGTGCAAATGAGGTGTAAGAAGAAAGGGAAGGAAGAGGGTTCCTTATATAGCTTTCCTGTTTGGGAAAGGCTAGCACTTTGGTGAATGTGGGATAAATCCAAAAGAGGAAATACAAAGGATATGCATGTTTAATAAAGGATTTTCTCTTTATGGGAGTTGAGAGGGGTTTAATTAATCAAATGTGATTAATTAATAGGTAGGGATAAGCTTGTAGAATCTACTTAGATGGGATTCAAAGGAAAATTAGCATTATTTGGGGGATGTAAGAAGGGATTTTAACCAATAAAAGGTGTTTATTGATTAAAATAGAAGGCATAATTAGCTAATAATATTTAATCAATCACTTAGAAGTGGATTTTAACTAACGAAAGGTCATTAAATGACATACAGAATGGGGGAAGTGTTAATTAATTAACGAAATGTCATTAATTAATGAATAAGAAGGGGAATTTTAGCTAATTAGTGGAAAAGAGCTCATTATTATAGAAATGATGGGAAAAAAGGATAATTAATGTAATTTAAGCATTAAAACTGCATAAGTGAATTTTAGGTGTCTACATGTGTCATCGGAAATGGTTTGAAAATGTGCAGTATTAATATGGATCATGAAGCATAAAGCATGAAGAGTGAATGTGGTGAGGCTCATATCAAATTTAGACCCTTAACAGTCAAGTATGAACCGTGGAACTAGAGTGTGTAATAGGGTAATGATGATACAATTTGTGTATGAAGATGTATAAGATTAGTAAGAAATGTAAAGTGTGAATCATAGAACATAATGCGTATGCGTAGACATTAAATATAAGTGATAATGATCGAAGGGGGGGAGAAGAAAGCATGATGCCCCCTAAGTGCTGAAAAGAATCAAGTAGAATCATCTAGGAGATCGTTGGTGTCATGATCGTAGCCGATTAGAGATAGATCAAAAAAATTTAAGCAATAGTGTGAGGTTTATAATATAGAGAGCCTACGCAACATAAATTGTACATGCCCATAGCATATTTTTCATCAGCGTAAGGTCATTTTGGACAATCCTTGTCATACCAACTAGTAATATTTTTAGTATAGCCAAGAAATGAATCATTACAAATAGATATATGGAAAAAAGGCATGGGAAATGTGATATCAATTTGATTTGGATCCAAAGATCCACAAATGTATAATAAAAGCAAGACTTACCAAGTGTGAGTGGAGAGGTGTGAGGAGTTTTTTTAAGGAGACTGATAAATGGAAAACTCGAGGCCACAACTAGCTGTAATGAAGAAATATCCGTGATATAGGTGAGGTGAGTGAGGTAGAGGGAGGATATTAGTGAGTGTTAATACTAGCCAAGCTAATCCATCATGCATGCAAAAAATGTCTGAGTAAGTGGGGTCAAATGGAATGTGAGGCCAATATGAATCATGTATGAAAAGAGTGCATGTGAAATGAGGAGATGTCGACACAAAGTGCTCTTGGAGAGATGAAGTAGGCGGCATGATGTCCAATGTAAGAATAGTTTCTTAGAGAGGAATCATGTCAGTAGTATAGGGAGAGGGTTTCTTTATTTGATTTTCATCATTGACATGTGTACAGGTAACAGAAGTAGTTGGAAGGGTGATGGAACTAAGAGGAGTCTTAGAATATCCGATATTGTGGTATAGAATTAGAGTAGGCATTGTAGTGACTGGGTCTAGGTGGAAATACTTGAATGGGCCATGGTCAACAAAAATGGTATGTTCATATCCATAATGTAAGAATTTAATAAATTGATGAGTTGTAGAAGGAATAGCCTACATAGCGTGAATCCATCACCTACCAAGTAAGAAATTGAATTGTACTACAACATCAATAAGAAAGAAAATAGTAGGAATAGTTTTGGGCCCAATGTTTAGAGGTAAGGTGATAGTACCCATGCATAGACATGTTGTAAAATTAAATCCACAAAGAGAAATGGATGAAGAGCTAACATCGTTTGAGGAAATGCCAAGTTGTTGAATAAATGTGAAATTACAAAGATTGAGGTAGGATCCATTATTAACTAGTGCTCCCTTAATTATAATGTTATAGATGCAAACTTGGATATAAAGGGGATGATCAATGGCCAAAACAGGAGGGGTGATTGTTTTAGATGTGAAAGTAATATGCTCTTAATAAGAAGAAAATGTTATGATGAACAAATCATATACATAGTCAGGATGAGTATTGGGAGGAATGTGAGTATTAGCCAAAAAAGTTTAGATTTTAGTCTCACAATTAGGATTATCCTACATGAAGTCAGGGATGGAGATATTCATGGTGGGAGGATCCTTGGATATTGAGGGGTTGAAGAAGCAAGGATCTAAAAATTTTCAAATTCAGGTTTACCAAATGATTTAATTTAATTTTGATTAAATATAAATATTACAGAGTCACTACTGAACCAAATGATGTATAAATGAAGAAATACATAAATACAGAAATGAAAAAAAAAGCTAAGATGTAATATCCAAAACCCTACTAAAATAATAAGGAGAGAGGGATTATTTGATTTACGATTGATCTGGAACTGATCCAGATTGGGATAAGTGATAAAAAAACAAGGAATAGTGTCATTACTGCTCACAATAAAATCTCAAATACATAAATAAGGATGGACACGCAGGACCATGGTAGCACAAGGGCACTTGGGTACTGAAGACCTCTTCTTGGCACTTGTGACTACGTAGATGCTCAGAAATTGATTTTTGTAGCATCGCAAGATCTTCACCGTTGCTTCCTCTTGATCACCTGACAGTCACACAATGAATGCTAAGGGTAATTGTAACCTATAAAAGACATGTTCACCTTCACAAGCCACAAACCACATCAAACCTGATAAGAAAGATGCAATATGGGGATTTAGACTGACCCCGATGGTCACCTCAAGAGTGAACTTACGACCGCGCACTATACTATATCTTAGAATCCATGTAGTCTTAGTGAGTATGTGTATAAACTGTGCCATAGGATTCCCTTGTGTAAGTTACACTTGATAGTGGGTTTTAGCTAAATTTAACAATGTAGTAGAATGTGTGGATGGAATGAAATGAACTTCCATTTCCTATGCTATCTATACATAGTTGATGAAGCCCTTGTCCCTTAAATGGATGTTTTAAAGTGCTTTAGGTGCCTTTGTGATTGACAAAAATATAGAACCTAAAGGGGTGTAGGGTATTAATGTTAATATAATTCGGAGGAATAAAACATTGTATAAAGTAAACTAAAACAATAAAGAATAATTATAACTAGTTACCCTAAATAAAATGAAAACCCTAACTGTGTAAGATAAGGGAGAGAATTGGCTTAACTGATTCGCAGAGACTATTGTAGGTTATTGCAGTTCTGAAAATAGAATCTAGAAGTGTAGACGATCACTCAGAAAACCTGTAAAGACCAGATCTAGAAGATTTTAAATGATTGGGGCACCTGGGAAGGTACTAGGGTGCCCCGAGGTGTCCTAGTCTACAGAATAGGTACCTTGATTTCTATAAAAGCTCTGGATCTAAGTTTTCTATGTTCACAAGTTAGTTCGGAACCCTACCTATCTGTTACACTAGATTCGTTGGATGAGTTGTATAATGACCTACAATACGAAAGGTAGTATCAAACACTAGAAAAAATAAACATGCAAATGAATGGGTTGGACTAACCTCAGCCACCAAACTAGTTGTCTTATCACTTAGCGTTGCACTGCATTTCAGACTCAGATGTAGTTTTTGTAAGTGTGTTCATGTCGTGCCCTAGGTTCTCTTGTGCCAGTCGCACTTTGTGATGTAGCAAGCAATAGTAACTATAGAAAATGTAAATAACATGTGTGCATGAAAAAGAATAGAATACCTCCCTCTGTGTGTGTGTGTGTGTGTGTGTGTGTGTGTGTGTGTGTGTGTGTGTGTGTGTGGTGTGTGTGTGTGTGTGTGTGTGTGTGTGATGCAGATCTCACATCCTTGATGCATGGAACTATGTGGATGCAAGAGATGTGATGGATGCAACTCTAGATGGAGTGATAGTAGTATGTGATGCTAGAACCCTCATTATGGTGTTATAACTTTATATTTAAAGGGATCTCAAGATTAATTTCATAAGTAATCCTGACAAGGCTGATTGGGAAAATAATAAGGATGAAAAACGACAAGAAAGGAACCAAAAAGAAGCGGGAAAGGATGTGGATAGATCGGGGTACCCAGAGCGGGACCAGGGCACCCCAATACAAGTTGGGGCACCCTGGTTTTGGGCTAGAATGATGGGGTATTTGTGAAATAGATGGATAAGTGATAGAATATTAACGAGAATTATGAACTAAAATATAAAATAAAGATGTCAAAAAGGTGGGATTAATTAGTACTTTATTCACTTGAGAACCTTCTAAATAGTAGTATAATCCCGGGATAAACAATGTCTAAAGTGCATAATTTTGTGTCTAAAATTTAAAATGAAAGATTAGGTGATGATAGTAATGCTTGGTGCTTAGTAATTTATTTTGAAAAAATAACTATGTATTTATATGATTCAATTGTTTGAATTTCTTAATTGACAAGTGGAAGGCTGACCCACAACTAAAAAAGACACCCAAAAGATAAAAGATGCCCAAAAGGGGAGAGTAAGGTGAAAAAGGGTCAGGGGCACCCAAAGGGGGACATAATGTCCTGGGAAATTCTATCATGGCTTGGCGTTGGTGTCTGAAGCCATAAGAGATAACTCATTAAAATCCCGACTAGGTTGTAGAAGAAAAAAAACACAAAAAAGAGGCCAAAGAGTGTCCTCAATTACTAGTTTTCTTTCTTAGGAATCATATGAATGGTAGTATGTGTTTACGACCTAGAAATTTACCACAGTGCATGATTTTGTGTCTATAGAGTTAAGAAAAGGATTAGAATATTCAACCATTGATTTAGAGAACTTACAGATAGATGGAGGAAGCTTAATGTACTCAAAGGAACCAAAACGACCACTACGGGTGACGGGTATAAAACGAAAAATCCTGGAAGGAAGATAGGGTTTGAGTGATGGGGTTTACCAAATGATTTAAGATAATTTGAATTAAATCTAATTAAAAAGTAAATAATATAATGAATGATGAAAAATTCTAATTTACAGTTAAGACACAAGTAAACAAGCATATAAATTTGAAACCTTAAATAAATGCAAGAGAGGAGGAGAATTATCTAATTTTAAAGGAATATGGAAGTGATATATGAAGGTTAATAGCTAAAACAAATTGAGGAGAGTGCCATCAATTATCCTTATAGGTTTTGGAATCAAAACCTACAAAGGAAAAAAGTGCCTTAGAGAGGAGAGGAGTTCCTAGCATTGGTGTCTATATCTGGGTGGTGGTGTCCACGTGAATGTTGAGGATATGATTATTTCAGGGCCGGATGATGTTTTTGTTCATTCCTATCTATTTCTCTAGAGTTGATGTATAATAAGTGAATGTACTTGTAACCTGTAAGATAAGATTTTACTTACGCATACCCAAAAACTACACCAAACCTTAAAAGGATAATACAAAATGGGGAGTCGGATTGACCTTGATGGTTAATCAAAGACTGAAATTATGACCGAGTGTTGCACTACACCTTAGAATCCATGTATTTATGTTTGTAATTTTTTGTAACAACACCCTAATATGCCCTTGTGCAAGTTGTAAAGATGATAGTGAGCTAGATCTAGAATGTAGCAAATGTATAGAATGGGTGTTATTGAATATAATAGACATCCCATCCTATAATGTTATGAAAAAGAATAGATCACTTGTCCCTTGAAAAAATGTACAATATGAATGCCTTGAAGTGTTTTTTTTCCTTTTGATGCAAGCTTACGTTATAGTATGTAATGCTTAGTGATTGGTCCTTTAATTTAAAAACATAACTTTGTATTTATATGATTTCCTTGGTTGAATTTCGTGACTAACAACTGAAAGGCCAACCCAAATTAGTAAAAAGTAATTAAGAAGTGAAAGGGATCCAAACGGATAATAAAAAGGTAAAGAGGTACCATAATTACCAAGAAGATAGGAGCACCTGACGCTAGTGTCCCATCTAGGCACTATTGTCTGTGGCCATAAAAAGATAAAAATGTCAAATTCCAGAAAGAGTGTAAGATGTTTAAAGCCAATAAAAGTGTAGAAGACAAAGTAAAATGCTAAAGAGAGTTATCAATTATTCTTCTTCTTCCTTATGAATCATGTAAATGCTAGCATGCTTTTTGGACCTAGAAATGTACCCAAGTTCATAGATTTTGTGTCTACACCTTCCGAAATTGGTGAACCTAAGTGCACAAAGATATTTTAATTTATCAAGTAGAATTTATCATAAATACATTTAAATCTCTTACCAAAAAATATTAAAAATAAATTAAATTATTCACTTACGAATCTCCCACAAATACTATAATACCCACATAACTTCAATTTATGGGACCCAGTGCTTGACACCCTAGCTTGTATAACCTTTATTGTATCTTGAAGGCATATTTTACCTCATCATACAGATGGTATGTATTATCAAATTTTTCCCCTAAGGAAAAATTGAAAAAACATGATCTTGCAAACTATGAAAATGGGGTTGATTCAGTGAAGGAGTCTTGCATTTCAAGATTGGCCAAACAAGAAATAGGCCAAGAAAATTGTAGAGGAGTTCGGGAAGTGATGAAGCTCTGAAGTCTGAATTTTAGAATTCAAAGGTGGAGCCTTTCAGAGGTAGGAGAAATAAGGAAAAAAAGAGAAAAAGGTCCAAAATCCTGAAACTCTGAAGTTTGAAAGGACTTGGGGGTTTTCGGGGTCAACGACTCTAGTAAGGTCTGAAATGTAAAAAGTTCTGAAGTCTGAATTTTGGACTTTGGGGTCTTAGATTTTAAGAGGTCTCAGAGGGATCAAGAAAGATGAACAGTATCACAGGTCTGAAAGGCATAAGGTCTGAAACCTAAAGTTTGAAATTTCATACTTCGAAGTTTCAAAGGTTTAGGTTTCGGAGGTTTGGAGTCTTCACCGAGAAAAACAAAATAATGCAAGCCAAAGCCTGAAATCTTGAAAGTATGAAGTCTGAAAGGGCTCGGCTTTTCAAAGGTCAATGCCAATTTCAGGGCCAACACGACAGTTATTTTAGACTTTCATAGGTCCTAATTTTAGAGTTTCGGAGGTTTGTTTCAGGTTTCAGATAGAGAGAGTTCGGAAAGGCACAAGGTCTGAAACCTAAAGTCTGAATTTCAGACTTCGAGGTTTCAGAGATTCAAGTTTTGGATTTTCAGAACTTTGGAGCCCTAAAACATGAAAAGCACAACTCAAGGTCCAAGGTTCCAAATTTCGAATGTCCAAAAGTTTGGACTTCAGAGTTCCAGAGGTTTCGTGCACCCAAGCGGATGAACAGTAACCCAACCTCTGAAACCAAAATTTCTGAATTTCTGAATTCCAAAGGTTGTAAGGCATTTCAAAGTCCAAAAAACATAGCGAACCACCTACAGTTAATACAGTATGGCACCCCAATCTTCAGATGGCCATAAATTTTGACAAAGAGCTCGAATTTGCATAAGAAAGGAATTTTTAGAAAGCTCTTAATGTCCTCTACACAAGTTATTAAAAATGAGGAAATAAAGTCTGCCATTTTAGAGGGTTTTCCAAGCTTCCCACATACCACAATGATGAAGTACGAACTTCCTTTCTTCTCCAACAAGGAAAAGTGCATGGGGTATGGGTTTTGCAGTGGCGCCCATCATTTTTGTAGGGGATTTTAATGTATTTTTGGGTGGTTGAGGTAGGATTTTGAATTATTATGTCCCCCTTCTCTCATTCTTCATATATATTATAAGGAGGGTCATTTTTCTAATGTTGGATAATTTTTCTTTACACCCTCCCTTCTTCTCTTGGTTTGTAAGTGAATTTGTGGAGTTCAAACCTCCCATTCAAACTGTAAATGCAATTTTAGCCTCTTGGCCATTGTAATGCACTATATCAAATTTTTGGAGCAATAATACATGTTTGTGGATGATTTTTAACCTTCTCTTGTGTTCATTTCTCTTTTCTGATCTCTCATTGCAATCTTGGTTATATATGCATGGTTATTGTATCACAAGTTTAATGGTATGTGTTTAATGGTTAGTGGATTTTCATCAGTAGATTGATCTATGGTGATTTTCATCCTTCTTAATATGACTTTGGTTTTCATTTTCATGCAAATCAGGTGTTCAACATTCCTTTTGGTGCATCACCTTTTTTAGTTTAGGTTCAATTTCTTGTAATCTTCTTAACCATGTCTCTCTGGAAAGTTAGAGTAGATTTTAGAGTAGATCCTCTACAATTTGGATATGTGCAATAGAATAGAGGAATAACAACTTGCCTTCTCTGGAGGGTTATCCCATTTTCAAGGTCCCACACTTTGGGATAACCCCATGTTTGACGGATCACACTAATTGCCTCAATCCTTCAAATTGCGGAAAGTCAGGGGTGTTGTGATTTCCCCATAACAGTATGTAGTTTGGATTTTTGAAGGTTTTTATCTTGAATTTGGCATCTTTAATAAAATCATTCCTTGTTATTTGGTTAGTGATCCAAGCTGGTTGGGGATATATCAAGCCCTTTGTTATATTTGGACTTATTTTGTATCTTTGAGAATGAAGGAATTTATGTGCATTATACATTATGAAATCCTTGTTAAAACAAAGATTTCCAAACTCTTTTATTACATCTTAAAAGAGTTTATATTTATTAGAATTGGATTGCATTCTCCAATCCACTTGTATGGTATTTCCAAATAGGCATTCTACATGATGAAATAGAAATTGGAAAATTTTAAACCCCATTTCATCTTTTAAAACATTTCCATCTGAGGATAGAAATATTTTAACCTCTTTATTTCCTTTTGTGTTCACCGTGGAGATTTTTTAAGTCTTAGGGGTTGAATTAGTTTCCCCTCGAGGTACATCAGGGGACATACCATTTTCTTCCTACATGTATAACACATGAATGTTTTAAGACTTTTGTAAACTATAATATATGAAAAACTATTTTTAGGACTATTTTATAGCACATGAATGATAATTAGAATGGTTGTTATGAATATTTTCAAAATAATTAATTTTCATAAACATACATGTTCAGGTGTAGAAATATCTGTACTTTCTAGCAATTTACACTCTCATGCATGAATTTTCTTAATTATTTCTTGTTTAACTTCAAAACATTTAGGAGTATCATGTACAATCGTTAGAATTTTAGATTACAATTATATGAGACTTTTCAAGGAAACATGATGTAGCCTAGAATTCAGCGTAAATACTCAAGGCATGTTGGCACATCACTTAGCCTAAACTGGGTGCTCACCCAGAGCACGTAAAGGTACCAGGTCCCTCCTAAGAGTTGTTTGTCTAGAATGTTAGCATGATTTTGCATATACATATATCCAGATTCATAACAAATAGTAAACAATCCACAGTGCATAACCCAGATCTAGATCTAAACCATATGAAAGGTAGACTAAAAAATGACTATAATGAGATTTATCATGCAAGAACCATATTCAGTCATGTCTAACACCAATATCCAGTTAATATGATCCATTGCATTAAAAACTATAAAACACATAAGCTTCATACATTACAATAGTGTCACCATAGGTCATGCACACGAATAAAAACCAACAAAATAACTCTAAAATCAAATTAGGATGTCTAAGTCGTTCAAATAAATACATATATATAGGGGTGGGGACTTTCCCTTCACCACCCATGCACCTTCCAAAATCAGGCTACATGCTAATAATATCCATGCACCCTTATAAGAGTATACAAAAACATGCAAGTGCTAATAATAAATATTCTATAGTTAACTCTAAGAATAGATCCTATTATTAGACTAAGAATCTCCATGGCACTCGAACTTCTTCAACTCCCAAAAATAGCATTGGTGTGACTTGCAAGTCTCCATTTCCTTTGCATACTCCATACCGTAAGTCCAAAAATAGCCTCATACAAAAAATGACTAAGTCCTAGTTCCCGCGTGCCCTGTCTTGCTAATTTTCTATGCGCTCTTTACACGCCCCATGTTTGCGCGCCAAAACCTTACATGCTTAACAAACTTAGGCAATAATTTTCTGCCTAACCTTACCCCACATGAAATTGGATTTCCACCCTCGGTAATGCGTAACCACCTTATCATTCCAAAAGAATATAGGAGAATAAATAAAATAATAAAGAATAATCCATCCAACGCTAAGTCAAACTACTTGGCATCCTTTTCCTCAGCTAGAAATATTAACTCCGGATTCTCACCCTGTACTTCTACCTTGAAGGTATATCAAACATTTAACACTCCTTTTGTTTTTCTGGGATGTCTACAACTATGCCTTCCAGCTCATCAAGAGTCATCTTAGCACCTTCATTCTACAGAATTCTAAGTATATTCACCATATGTGAGACCATCCCTTCCATCATGTCCATCCTCTCCGCGATGATTTTCCCAATCTCCTTTATTCTTTCCTTATGTGGCACCTTGGCAGTATCAAGTGCATCGTGGTTAGTTTCTACCAGCCTGATTCTTTTGACCTGCCAAAGGGTATCATTTTTGGCCTCCTGAAGGACCTCATCTTCCTCTACAAGATTCCTTATCTTAATGATAACATCTGGTGTTGCACACAAAGTCAGGGCCAAATCCACCATCTTTAACTCATCCTTTAAATCCTGCAGGATAGACTCGTAACTGGAGATCTTTCTTGCAACAAATGTTTTTTCCCTTGACGTTTCTTTTTCCACATCCTTTGTTTTTGGTAGGCGCACTAGTCCTTCTTCTAGAAGCAAATGAATTGTTCTACGTAAGTAATGAAGGGTGGATGGGAAATACTTGGGCACCTTCTCTTGAAAGTATGGCCTTGTCTACATAATTTTTTTAGCTATCTGCTCAACCATATTTTTAACATTCTATGCTTCTGCCATAGCCTTATCCCGTTATTCGGTAAGTTTCTTCAACTTAGTGTCCTTGTCCTTATAATATTCTAGAAGTTCCCTTATAAGTGTCACTTTATCAATATTACAGTGGACAACTTCAATAGATACCTTAACAAGCACATTGCTTACATGTTCATGTGCTAGTTATGTAGGATTAATGGTGATATGACAAGTGTGTGGAACTTGTTTCATCTTCTATGATACACATGCCTCCTTGCAGATGTCAAAATAAGGCTTATCCATGTGATTCTGCATGCTCCACGACAATTGTTTGTGAGTGCGCATGATTACCATTTCTACATCCATCAAATCCCAACCATATAATTGTTCCTTAGACACTGTACTCTAAAACTGGGCACGAATAATATTTGTTGTGTCATTAATGTATCCCAGGATTTTATTCCTTACCACATTCTCCATGTTTTATCCTATGCACTCACCTATGTTTTCTTGTGCAGAAGGACTTGCATCCTGTTGCTCTTTAGTGCCCACACTTTTCTCTACCTCTTCCTCCTCACCCTATTTTCCTTCGCGTGTTGGGCGTACTATAATATCTATATCCCCACCAACACTTCTTTTATCTCCAATAAATGCCTGGATGCTTACACTTGGGCCGGATTCCTAATAGACTACTCTATCACTTATGTCCTCATCATCTTGCATTTCTAGATTTGGAGAGGCCACTTCGTGTTGCATGCTCTGGCGAGATTACTTCTCCTTCTCGATATCTCTTATAGGCACATACCTTTGGATATTTTTATTTTTCTCATCAACATTCTTCACCGGAGTTACTCATGGTGACCTCCTTACTAGTGGTGGAGTTCCAATGCCGTCATCCTTGGATGTACACCTTCTACACAAAACTCTTCATGTGTAGTCTAGGTTAGTGATATTACCTATCTCTTCCTCCTTTTCCAGTACATTTTCTAAGCCAGTAGGCACTGGTTCATCCCGAATAGGTGGCCCGGGTGAAACTAGCCTTGATGTGCCTACTATCTACTCCAGCTTTGGAGGACCTGGTAGAGCTATGTCCTCTCCTTTTAGTAATTTTTTTCCTTGAACTGTGGCCTCCAATAGACATAGACACACATCAACTCCATCTTCCATATGACTATGGTCTCTAGGGTGATGTCAATGTTATCCATCTCAAGATTTTCAACATGCACCTCTCGGTTTGGCCATGCATATGTTTTTCACAAAATATGAACATCTACATCTACCTTGTTAGTGTCAAACTGAATTTTAAGCACATTATGGAACTGATTGATAGAATCTCTAAAATATCATGCGGTGAATGCAAAAGGTAGCTTGCACCAGGGGCTCTTCTCACCTATCTTCATATGGAACCACCCCAAACTGAAATATTGGTAGACGATGAACTCTATTTCTCCATTTAACACTGTAGGAAGCTCACGTAGAATGAACCACTCCCCTTCAAATACATGATGTAGTCACCTAAACCATTTTTGTTGGCGCTCCTTGTAGGTGTTGGAAATTAAACCCCATAGTATATATTTTGAGAACTTATTGGTCAGGGAATTATTGTCTAAGAGAAATTCCTAATAATTATCCCTTTGTCCATCAGGTACACCAATCTCATTGAAAACAATAAATAAAATGATTACGCCCCAAGTTATCTTCTTCTCACCTTTGCCTTCCTGGATGCATGCCTCGGTCACCAAGCTCTCTGCAATGTATCTAGAGATGTTGTAGTAAGTTTGTTTGGCCATCTTGTGCGTTATGTGCAACCAGTGTTGATTCACCTCATTCCATCTCTCGGAGGCACCCAATTTACAGTGTGCAAGCCATGTTGCAATCCTTGTAGCCATATCGACAATATTTTTCACCTTAAATGCTCAACCCCCCTTCTTATATTTGAGCACAGTGAATGTTGCATCAATCCCCTCATTGTATGATAAGTCACCTATAATTTCCCATTTGGTGTCATGTAACCCCATTACCTTTCCAATAAGTTTAGCGGTGATCCACATCCGTCTTCCTCTGAAGTAACAGAAATCCTCATGCAAACTTAACATAAGCCATTTATATAGCTGCTCAGGCTTCCAAAAGTAAGGCAATTCAAGGATTTTTATAACCCTGACATTCTCCAACAATCTCCTCACAAAATATTCCAACACCCTCTCTCCATCTGTCATTTGTTGATTTTTCATTTTGACAACTTTGGTAGCAATGTCCTTCATACACTTATCTATTATGTGGTTTGTATCCGAGATCTGACACTGGGTTAGTTTTGTTTTCCAAGGTCGCCCCTTGATTACTTCCTCTGGATATAAAATTTCAACCAACCAATATTCTGCCACTTCATCGGCCCCCACCACAAAAAATGGAGCTCTTTGTGGTGCATCTTATTTTTCTCACATATGCAGTGTGCTATGTAATTCACAAACCGTTACCTTGAAAACCCTGCTTTCTACGAGTGCAAACTGTCTATGATTTTTCAAACCCTAGCTGGACTTTGCATCCTATGAACCCTAGCCATACGAACCCTACTCAGAACACGTGCACTAATGCATGAATCACAATTATATGCTGAATAATTCTAAACTCCAAGCCTTGATTTCACCTCATTCATTGATCTATAAATTTTAATGTCTCTAGATTGTCTTCACACTTCAAAGTTCGTTCGCTCTCAAACATGCAAGGTAACGATGCCATTACAAAATGCAGAATTTATAGAAAATTTAAAAAATACTTCACATTAATTTCTCCCATATACCACCATATGTGGCATTAATTTCACATCCACGCTTACTCGTGCATCACATCCCATCTTCCACACCTCTTGTTTTTGTGCCTCAGTCATAACCTTCTAGTGTGCCGACTACTTCTCTGTCACAAATATCCTCTCCCCACGCTTTCCTACACCAAAGTACTTATCCAGTGTGACCTTTCTTAAGTAGTCTCTAATGCTTCAGCCTAATTTTCATTACACTAAGCTTCCATCTCCCTACGCATGGTCTAAACTTTAAGAAAATTTCCTGATTTTCACTTCTCTAAATTGCCTGTGAGTTTATCTTTATAATGCACCACAATCCATCACATGGTACCGATATTTAATTGTTCTCTAACCACCCCATATGAAGGCTATGCATGGTCCTTTGTGTATGAAACACTTTAGATATTAATTAGATTCTTGCGCACAAGTGCGTTTATAACACAAAAAACACAACTAAACTGACAAAACATAGCAACAATGGAGGAAACATATATAAATGAAATGCATTAAGGGAATCCTAATCTAAGAGGCAACACTACCTTATTACAAACACTATGACAAATTATTTATAGTAGGGCTTCAACCTACTCTCTTTGATGTAACCAGGGAACCATGTTCCATCCAACACTTGTAACCGGAAAGTGCCTGAGTCAAGTATATAAGTGATTACATATGGTCCTAACCAAAGCACTTTAAGCTTTCCTGGGTGGCATAAAAACTTTGAATCATAAATAAGTACCATTTTCCCAACCTCAAGCTTCTTATCCCTGATATGCCTATCATGCCATGCATTTTTCCTAGCTTTTTCTTGCTTCTGACTCCATCTTTCTATGGTGAGCCTCTCATCCAGCTGCATCAATTTATCAATATGTTCTTCTAATGCTTTCTCATCAACCAAACCTCATGCGCACGTAATACACAAAGAAGGTAACATGAATTCCATGGGTAGAACAACCTCTACACCAAACACCAAATGAAAGGGTGTTGCTTTATTCAACCTCTTGTAGGTTTTTCTATAGGCCCAAAGTACACTAAAGACTTTATCATCCCATTCTTTCCTTCTAGCATCACAATTTTTTGTCAAAGTTTGGTTCAATATCTTTTTGAAAGCCTAAATAGTTCCATTTTCTTGAGTATGATATGGTTTTTTCTTATGATGTGCAACCATAACTTCATCCAATAGTATCCTAATGGTTTCATTGAGAAAGTGAGTACCCCTATCACTTGTCAAACTTGAAGGACATCCATACCTGGTAATAATGTTTTCCCATAAGAACCTTGTTGTTGTAACTATTGTGCAATCCTTTGTAGGTACCACTTCCTCCCACCTTGTAAGATAATCTCTATAAGTAATTATGTAGCACGATCCAGTTCTACATGTAGCTGTGGAAATAGGGCCCATAAAGTCAATTTCCTAGTTCTTGAAAGGTTCTACACTAGCAATAGGTATCAAAGGAATTTCATCTCTTTGACAAAGATTTACAAGGTGTTGTTAGTGATCACACGCCTTCAAATATTCTTTACAATCCTTGTACAACATTTTCTACCATAATCTAGCTAAAATAATCTTGTGCACAGTGGCATCTCCTACATAGTGCCCACCTGCAATACCACCATGAGCCTCCTCCATAATTACCGTTCTCTCGTGCTAAAGTAAAAACCGTACAAAACTTCATCTTGACCTAGCTTGTATAAGTCCCCACAGATCAACATGTAAGGTACAATGCAAATGAATTTTTTTTCTTTTCTAAGGCCATCAATCCCTCAGGCGCCACACCTGTGCATAAAAATATAACAATATCCTCTAAATCTGAGGACACACGGTGTGTAGACACCTATAATTTGGTATACATGATCTTGTTACTAATATTGTACTAACTATCCCAGTAACCTGGTAATTTACTACACTACGCTAGTAAATTACCCTTTTTAACCTCTTCAAAACCCCTAAATCATGATAATCCCTTTCTAACCAGCTTCTATAAGCTTGTTTCCCTTTAATTAACTTTGTTTAGGTTAATTAGCCCTCCTATTGACTTTCTAAACAAATATCTTACCTTCCCAAAAAGCCACTTAGCTTTCTAAATTCATGTTCACACCCCCGAATGTGTTTTATTGAATATCACCTTTTTGAACCCTTTTTAGTCCCACATGCATCTAAAACATCCTTTTCTCAAATCTAAAAACTTTAAATAGAGGTATACCCCTCCCACCTTTTCCTAAGAACACACTCTCTCTCTTATTTTTGATTTAAGCCATTTTAGGTCTCCTAGAGTTATCTTCATAGTTTATTTGAGCTATTTGATTGTTATTTGCTAATCCATTTCAAAGCTTTAGGTAAATGAGAGAAGCCATTAATGGTGAGCTTCCACTCTTAAGCTTTTAAAGATCAAAAATCACAAAACTAATTTCTAGAGCTTTAATAGGATCATTTATTGATAGTTTTCATGGAGTAGAGAAATACTATAGTCATGTTTAGGGGTTGATTGCTTGTTTCAAGTTTTATATATTCATGCAAATAGGTAGCTCTTGCTTATCTCTAATTTCATGGTCATTGAGTTGTTTGTTTAAAGCTTTTGGGATTTCTTATGTGTTCTTACCCCATTTCCTAAGCTTTTGAAACTTTTCATTGCACACATTTGGCACGCCTGGTGGGACTTACTCCATAGTCTTTTTGAAGTCTTTTCTAAGCTTTACATGTCCATTGTTAATCATTTTTATGCTTTCTAGGGTTAAAAGGATTGTCTTTTAATATATTTCACATTTTAAACAAGCTAAATCTCCCTTTTGCTTAGGCATTTAATGGGTCCAAGCTAGAAATAGGTTTCCATGATCAATAACTAACCTATTTGCTTCTTTAAATTTTTCATTTCCATGGTTTTTTAAGGTTTTTGCAGGGGTGTGTAGACACCTATAGTTTGATCTACATGATCTTATTACTAAGATTATACTAACTATCCTAGTTACCTGCTAATTTACTATACTACGCTAGTAAATTACCCTTTTTAACCTCTTCAAAACCCCTAAACCATGATAATTCCTCTCTAACTGGCTTCTATATGCTTGTTTCCCTTTAATTAACCTTGTTTAGGTTAAATAAACATCCTATTGACTTTCTAAGAAATATTTGACTTTCTAAACAAATATCTTACCTTTCCAAATAACCACTTAGCTTTCCAAAATCCAGTTCACACCTTCCAATGTGCTTTTTCTAAAAATCATCTTTTTGAACCCTTTTTAGTCCCACATGTATCCAAAACATCCTTTTCTCAAAATCCAAAAACTATCAATAGAGGTATACCCGTCCCATCTTTTCCTAAGAACACACTCTCTCTGTTATTTCTGATTTAAGACATTTAAGGTCTTTTAGATTTATCTTCATAGTTTATTTGAGCTATTTGCTTGTTATTTACTAATCAATTTCAAAGATTTAGCTAAATGGGAGAATCCATTAATGGTGAGCTTCCATTCTTAAGCTTTTAATGATCAACAATCACAAAACTGATTGTTAGAGCTTTAATAGGTTCATTTATTGGTAGCTTTCATGGAGTAGAGAACTAATATTATCATGTTTAGAGGTTGATTGTTTGTTTCATGTAAATAGGTAGATCTTTCTTACCTCTAATCTGATGGTCATTAAGTTGTTTGTTTAAAGATTTTGGGGCTTCTTTTGTGTTCTTACCCCATTTTATAAGCTTTTGCAAACTTTTCATTACACAAATTTGGCATGCCCGGTGGGACTTACTCCACAGTACTTTTGAAACCTTTTCTAGGCTTTCTATGTCCATTTTTAATCATTTTTATGCTTTCTAGGGTTAAAAGGATTGTCTTTTAATAGATTTCACATTTTAAACAAGCTAAATCTCCCTTTTGCTTAGGCATTTAATGGGTCCAAGCTAGAAATAGGTTTCCATGATCAATAACTAACCTATTTTCTTCTTTAAATTTTTCATTTCCGTGGTTTTTTAAGGTTTTTATAGGGGTACATGTAGGTGTACTAGGTCAGAGCATCTTTGTTGAAATAGGGAAGCACCTGTCGAACTGGCTGCACATCTGTCTGGTTATATTTTGTATTGTAAAGACATTTACAAAGGGCCATGTAATGGTTGAAATGTCATCGCATCCTTTGATTGGCACATTTATCTTTGTCTCGAGATACATATGTGTATTTTTCTTGTTGTTTTTATCCTACTTTTTAGCTCGTAGACATACTCGTCGGAAAAGGGAGCATATCCGTCAAAACCCTAACGTACCCATCTTTCTACATGTATAGGTGTTGAACTGCACTGTCATATTCTATTACCTCATAAATTCATCAGTTTGAGCGCGTATCCGTTGGTTGGGATGCACATGCGTCAGTCTGGGTGCGCAGGCGTCTGTGTTAAAAATTGAAAATTTCTCCCAAGCTATAAGATCAAAATTTATTGTTTTTATTGGTTGTTTGTAGGTTCTAACAGTTAATTATAGGGTTCTTTTGGTTTTTTTACTAAGTTAAGTTTTTCATTTCTTAGTTGATAAATATTTTCAAAGTGCGTATGTTATTCCCTCACACCTTCTAGGTGATATTGGTAACCAAAAACACTTCCAAAACCTTCTTTTTGCTTTCAAAAAACTTTCTTTACACTTCATAAAGGATTAAATTTCAAAGTTGGTTAAAAAGAATTCCTTTTTTGTAAAAAACTTGAAGTATTTTCCATTATCTATTAATCATTGAGTTTGTCATGTTGTGTATGATCTTCCCTCGCACCTCTTTTCGTGACCTTGGGAATTAAAAGCAACACGTAAACTCTCTTTCATGTTATTGTGATCTTTTGGGAAAACACTAACCCTTTGTGTATAGGACCAAATTAGATTGTTGAAGAAAGGATATTCGAAACACAAACCCACTAATACATGTTTGATTGTAGGTTTCTAAATGGTGTGCTACTTAAAACCACATTAAGCTAAGCAAGATAACAAAACACACCACATACATCTCACTATATTGTAGGTTTTAGAAAAGGATACATCCCTATCCACTCTAATAGAACATAACCCCTTTGGCATAACACCTTAAGCTAAAAAAATGGGGGTGGTTCTAGGAACCATAAAGTAATCCACCACTGAGTAACTTTGTAGATGAAACAGGAAGCTCTCTGTTTACCCACTTGACTAGATTTTACATTGTGAGTTTAGAGTCAAAGTTTTCCATATCACAACCCCAGTGAGAATATGCATGAACACATTTATTTCTCATTGTATTTGAAGGGGGTAAAGTAAAGATAAGATACTCTAAGACTATTCATTGTGAATTTCTTGGTAAATTGAGCTCCCATTAGATAAACTATTAACGCCTAGTTGAGTGATGTACGTAGGAAAACCATTTTGTATTGGAACCCACTTTACTAGTTCATTATCACGTCTTGTCGAACCATCACGAAGTGACGACTTACTTGGACTCTAAAACTTGCTTTGCAAATAAGGAAAATATTCCACTTAAGTTAGATCTAAGTGTCACTCATCACGAAATTACGACATATCACTTAGCTTTGTTTCTTTCTCTCCTTAGGATGAGGTGAAACTCTGCCCAAGTGACACTTATTTTATTTCCACCTCATTTGGTCTATACCTTTGTTTTCTTATTGCCCATTTGGGAAAAGAGGAGAAATATTTTTGGGATTGTTATCATAGATAGTGTTCGTCAATTTTTTTTCTATTTACGCTCATCCATGTTTTCGGATGAGTTGTTAAATATATAAAGTGTGTAGATACATTCTTACATCTTTGATATCTACGTGATCTTGATTTCAAGGTCATCTTCATATCTAGGATTTCATTTCATCATTGTTTCCCCTTGAGTTTTTTATTTTTTTCTCACATTTTATCCATATAATTGTGATTCTTACATCTTGTTTTCATTTTTTGAGAACTTGATATAAGTTTCTTTATTGTATTGTTACGCTACTTGCATGGATAATAAATTAGTGCTATACTTGTACTTAGTTTTGGTTCCAACGTTATCTGATTCTTTTAAGAGTGTTGATACTGCTTTGTTTATATTGCAATAACGTCATATTGATACTAACACCTTTCTTTCTTAGTTAATGTGTCAAGGTAGTGTTGTTACGATATTCACATTCAAAACTTCCATTATCAAAAAATTATGTTTTGTCGGCATTTGAACTAGTCATAGTATATCTTGTGGAGAGATCGCATCGATATCACTTTGGTACTTAGGTCTTGTTGGTATTATAACTTGACCTATATATTGATAGGGTATTGTCAATATCTATGTTGCACCCATCGTTAAAATCATAGCTTAGGGTATAGTCTTTATAAAAAAAGTTTAAGTGTTTTATTGGTTTTCTAGAGAGTTTGCATGATTGTTCCTAGTACAATAACAATTGCATAACATTGAATTTAGAAAAAAACTAGGACATTAACACTTCAGATGACTTACACTACATACACCTAGGTTTTGTACAACTTTGAATACATTTAGAAAAAACCTAGTGTAACTTAGTCTAGTAATGCCAAGAATCATGAAAATGGCATCTGAACCAAACAAGTGTGACTTAGAAGAAAATCCTTTTGCATTTTTCCCATTCAGTGGTACTAACTTAGCACCTCTCTTTTCACAATTCAAAGACACAGAACCTTTGGTTGATCATATCAGAAAAGATTCTGAAGATTTCGAGAAAAAAAAAGTTAGACCTAGTTCACTTCGACGAGCTCATTTATTATAACAAATATCAAGTACTCACAAGAGTTCTTGAGTTAGGATCCAAGATTCCACAAGAGCACGAATGGGAGAGTAAAACCATTAAACAAAAAATAGAAGAGAAACCATCCCTCTTAGACATGGATAAACCCTTTGACATAGGTTATGCTTCCACTTCAAGACAACATAACAAAAATGTTGAAGAAGACCCATCAAAACCAATAGGTGGTTCATGAAGACCTTACTCTAAGGCTTCACACAAAGTAAAAGTTGAACATGAACAAAAAGGCTCACCTCCTCCTAGGTTTGATGAATAAGATGATACCTTAATCGAAAAATAAATCATCCAAAGATAGATAATGAAACTCAGTAAAAATTTATCAAACTTAGGCTCTTCAAGTAAGAATATGCATAAAGATAAACTCTAGACAAAATCCTGTGAGTTTCACTTTGATTCATATGATGATGTAACTTTCAAATTTGCTAAAGTAAATAAACTGGTATCACCTACAAAGGAACAACTCATTCAAGAAGAGTTATAATAGATGAATAATACACTTACTACGCTACAAGAAAGCAATGTAGGACACATTAGGAAATACCTATATGAAGAGATATGTCCTTATCCCTTTAATAAGGATATATTGCGACAACCATTTCCAAAACATTTCACCATCCCTAAGTTCGACAAGTATAAAATAAAAGGTGATCCTTATGATCACATCAAAGACTTCTACATGGCTTGTCAAGAGGTCCCATACATCGATAATTTTCTAATATGATTCTTTCCTTGCAGGCTAGGAACACTAACATTAGAATGATTTTTTAGTATAACCAATGGATCCACTACGACATGTCCCAAACTAACCAAAACATTTGTGTGACATTACTCCTTCAGTATGGAGAATGATATCACCATAAACGACCTTTGCAATGCAAAACAAAAACCTAATGAGACCTTCATGTGATTCTTGCAGTAATGGCGTGGATTGGCAAATTATTTACCTTGTGCTCTACCAGAAAAAAACTAGTAAGCATATTCATCCCTAACTTAAACCCGAAAATAGCCTTTCATTTAAAAATGCACTACATCTCTAACTTTGAAGAAGTCATAGAGAATGGTAGTCAAATAAAAAAGGATCTCATTGTGAAGGGTACACTTAAACCTATCATAAAGGACAAACATGAAACAAAACCCTCAGATAAACGAAAGTTATTCAAGAAGAAAAAACATGTCGTTGGCGATGGCATTACAAAATCCAAAATAGTCTAGGTTGTATAGACTGGTCTGATTCTAAAGATTTCACAAAGACCTCACCCAAAGGAACCTACAAAACACATGTTTACACCACTAAATGAATAATTATATGTGATAATTAAACAATTAGATGCAATGAACATGGTGTAGTACTCAACCATGATGGTACCATATCCAGAAGATGCTCCAAAAATAGGTTGGTTCGAAGAGCATGAGTATTGTGATTTCCATCGTGTCAAAGGACACAAAACTGATAGGTGCTTGAGACTATGACATTATATACAAGACCTCATCGAAGAGGGAAAAATTGTAGTAGATTCACCCCTGACTCAGGATAGGGTCCCAACTAGAAAATGGGTATATTTAAAGAAATATTTCCTAACCATGCAGATAAAAATAACAAGAATCCATATCACGGACAAACTTCCAATGGTTATAGGATTGCTTCGTATGTTTATCCAACTAATGATAGTCCCTTTGACTCCCTTATAGGTTGTATCCATTAATATGATAAACAAGTTAATAATATTAGGATTTTAGAAAAAAATTGTGTTGTAGGTACATGATGTGCTCATTTGATCATACTAGGTCCCCTACCTGTTCCTTAGGAAGGTCAGTACAATTTAATATAACAATTGGAGAAGACACCAACTAGGATATCAATTTTAGATCTCCTTAAAATATCTATTACTCATAAGAACATATTATATAAAAAATGTAGAGTTTAGGAGTCTCCACAGATGTAGATCCCACGAACCTTCAAGTGATGATTTCACATCTTGATTCCAATGATCATATCACTTTTTATCACACTGCAATCCCGCATAATGACTCAAAGAAAAACCTACCCTTATAACTAAAAGTAGTTATTACTCATCATAAGATCAAGAGAGTGCTTATGGATGGTGGATCCGGTTTAAATATTTACACTTTGAAGCTAGTTAAGTAGTTGGTCCATTCAGAAAAAAATCTAGGGGCTAAAAATATTACAATCACAACATATTATAATGATGAATGTGATTTAGTGGGTATTATAGTAGTTCCTATGGAAGTAGGGCCGACATGTCACGATAAAAATTTCCATGTCCTTGACTTAGATCTTCCCTATAACATGGTCTTGGGATACCCTTGGATTCATGCCATGCAGGCTATTCCCCCCACCTTCCATTAGTGTATCAAGATGTGTAATGGAGGACAGATAATCACCATTCAGGGTGATCTAGAACCATTCAAACATTGTAGGGCATTGCACATTTTTTCTCGTGCGGCCTATGAATGTCCTTCCATAGATATTATTGTTCCCTTACATACAGATGCTATAAAGGAAAACCCAGGACATGGGGAAAACCTTATTTTCAAATCTTTCAGTATCACCCAGGACATGGGGAAAACCTTATTTTCAATTCAAAAGAACTGGAGATAGATGCCCTAATCCCTTTGCGATATTCATCCCTAGTTGTCTTTTATATGAGGAAAAGATGTTAGAATATCCCACCAATAAAGATCTACAGTATATCAAAGGCCATGACATGATGTATGTCATGGGTTACGATGGGTTTGGATGTGGTATAAATGCACAAGGACGGTTAGAACCATTTCCTATTCCTCATTTCAAATTTGAAAAACATGGCCTTGAAATTATACCTCATGATGATCCACCCTTTGAAATAGATGCCACCATTTCTAAATGTGAGATGGCTCATCTCATTCAGATAGCAATACATATTCCCAATGTATCCTCTATGAGGATCTTTCCTCCAAGAACCTATTACCTAACTCATCTATTTTTACCTTATTCAAAAAAAATTCCCAAACCAATTATCAAGTAACCCTTATATATCCTGAACTTTTAGATTGGGATCACCAATTTCACATACCACTTGATTTCTTTGAAAATGATGAGGCATTCACAAATTTCATGGGACTCAGGGATTCTATTATGACTGGGGATCACAAGAAAGGTTTTTCTATCAAACTAGATGCTTGTGCATACTTTAGAGAAGAATAAGAGATATGTTGACACTTGAATAAAAAGGATGTAAGAAATAATAAGAATACTTCCAAAAATCCCTATGGAAAGAACAAGCATAAGTATCATAGTGATAAACGTTTTGAGGCCCTAGTAGATAATGAAAATGAAGAAATCATAGAAAAGGTGGAATATACTTATAAATATGATCTCACACCTCTTATCGAGGTTGATATTACTCTTCCCCCTGATCCTACATGAATGGAGGATGCTTCCAAAATGGTTGTTGAAGAAATGATCAGTGTCAATATTGACTCAGAAGAGGAACCTAGAATGATAAAGCTGGGGACTTCACTTATAGCACAAGAACAAATGGTCTTCATGGAAATATTATGAGAATATGTAGACACATTTACGTGGTCATACACAAATATGTCTATTTTGGACCCAAAATTAGTCGTGCACAACCTTGTTGTGCACCAAGACACCAAACCCATCAAGTATAAATTGAGAAAGATGCACCCTAAGGTTTTACTACTTGTCAAATAGGAACTGGAAAAGTTAGTAGATACTGATTTTATTAAACCCATTGACTATTTGGATTGGATATCTAACATAGTTCCAGTTCAGAAGAAGCTGAGTGGTATAAAAATATACACTGAGTTTCGTGACATCAATAAAGCATGTCCCAAAGATGACTTTCCCTTGACAAATATTGATATGATCGTCGATTCCACCGCTGGTAATGAAATGTTGTCCTTAATGGATGGTTTTTCAAGTTATAATGAGATAAGAATTGTAGAGGATGATCAACACAAGAAATATTTCATCACCCCTTGTGGAACATTTTGTTACAAGGTAATACCTTTTAAACTCAAGAATGTCGGGGCCACGTATCAACATGCAGTGATAGTGATCTTTCATGACATGATGAATGAAATCATGGAAGATTGCGTTGATGATATCTTAGTGAAATCTAAAACTAGAGGAGAGAACCTAAAAGTACTGAGATGTATTTTCCAGCATTTTCGAGATTACAAAGTGCGTTTGAATCCTAGGAAGTGTGTCTTTGGAATCTTATTAGGGAAGCTCCTAGGTTTCATCGTTTCATAAAGAGGAATTGAGGTGGATCATGTAAAGGTTACATCTATCAAAAAAATTCCTCCACCTACATGTTACAAATATATTGTGACATTATTAATAAATTGTAATATTATTAATAATGAGTTAATACAAATCATATTAATAATATAGTTAATAGTTATGTGTGTGTGAATTTGTTGAATAAAAAACTCACGTAGCTATTTTGGTGTGAGAGATATCCTAGGAATATATCTGAGAGATTCATGGAGAGAGATTATAGGGTTTGAAGATGAGTGTTGACTCAACCTGTATAGGAGATCAAAAACTATAAATTGTATGCTCCATCTATGTAAAGATATCCCGAACGAATTTTTGTTTCTATATTATTATTATTCAGTGTTTTATTATTGTGCATTTTTTATCAGTGGTGTCAGAGAATCTTCTGATCCATATTCCATGTAGTCAAATTATTTCAAGCATCCACCATTGAAGCCCGCATGTAAATCTTTCACAACGAAATGGTGGACAATTGATTTTGGTCAGCGGATTCTCCAGTGCCTATTTTACTACATGATGTTTTCTACTGTGTTTGGTGCACACTCACCATCCATCATGATCTACTCCTTCGGAGTCACTGTATTTTCACCCAATCGCAAAAATTGTGAGTTATGAGTAGTGTCACTGTTTAGTTCATGTTTTTTTTTTCACGCAATCGCGAAAATTGTGAAATCGCGAGTTAGAAATCTTCTATTCTGTTTTTTGCCATTTTTTGGAAAGGGGTCCGGAAAGATGTTGGATTTAAAAAATTTAGTTTCTGTAACTTTCAGTTAGTAACTCAGATTGAGATGATGTTTTTTTTTAAAATGTGTGTTTTTTTGAACTCTTTACATTGATCATATAAAAAATTGTAAACAATTTTTTTGTTTTGTAGATGCATTTTCGGTGGAATCCAACGTCCAATTTTTTAAATCGACATAGAAAAGTTGAATTAAATTGATAAATTCAAAATAAAATATTTCCATACATGGTAGGTTAGAAATCAATTATTGTTGATTAACAAATATCTATGGGAGATTGTAGAATGAAAAATCATTAAACCATGCAACGTAGATGAAGCAGCAAAATAGGAAAGCAAGAATTGAAAAGTAACAACAATTATTGGCCTAGGTTTATTTGATGCCTACCTACATCACATAGATCTAAAAAAGACATCACATTTGATCTAGATGAAATTGAGCAAATGTTTTGGGTCACAAGCAGAGAGCACAACAGTGGTACTCAAACAAAAAAAATTCGGACTCAAAATGGAGGAAGGAGAAAGTATGGTGGAACATATCAGTAGGTTTCATTCTATTTCAAATCAATTAGTTGGAATAAAAGTTGATGTGCTTGATGATGATGCAAAATAAGTATTACTTAATAGCATGCCTCCTAGCTATTCTAATATGGTCTTCACTTTGAGTAAAATAAATCCGAGTCTAGAGGATTTAATTTCTTCTTTGATAGAAGAAGAAAATAGAACCAAGAAGATTGATCTAGAAGAAACTGAAATGTATGTTAGAAATAAATCATATGCTAAAGGAAGATTCAAACCTTCTTTTAAACAAAAATCAACCTCCAAAGTTCCACAAAAAATTATTTGTCACTATTGTAATGTTCTTGGACATGGTATTATGTATTGTAAGAAAAGAGCACAAGATTTCCTTGATGGTAAATTAAAGGATAAAGCCTTCATTTCTGAAAACAAAGATGAAGAAAGTGATTGGGATATGAAGTATCCCCACTCTGATAATGAGGAAAAAAATTCTCAGCAAAGTAATGAAGACTTCTTATATTAAGAAAAGAGTGAATTTTCATGGAGGATGGAGGAAACAGAGGCTAGAGGTCAATTGGTGACCTCTTGTTAGTCACCAACAATGGGGCCGTATGAAGCTGTGGTGGCAGTGTGTGTGCATTTTATTTTATTTCAGAGTTCCTGTTTGAATAAGTGAAATGTTCACATTGAGGGGGGGAACTAGAACATGGTCTCAATGTTGATTTTTACATCTATTCAGTTTTTATTTAGTAAGTAGTGGTTCCTACATGATTCCTTGAAGGAAAGACATAGTGGACAGATGAAATCACAATGAAAAGTAGCATCATGATATTGAGGTTGTTGGTTGTCCTGTAAAACCATCCTTGTTGAGGTTGTTGGCTGTCCTGAAAAACCATCCTTGCAGGTTGTTGGTTGTCCTATAAAACCATCCAGATCATGAGCATGCAAAGGCGGCAAGCTGCAGAAGGAAGTGTGATTATTTTTTCTACCTTGTCAACATTAGGGGAGTGTATGTTGGGAATTAATAATGTTAACAATAGGGGAGTGAATGTTACAAATATATTGTGACATTATTAATAAATTGTAATATTATTAATAATGAGTTAATACAACTCATATTAATAATATAATTAATAGTTGTGTGTGAGTGAAGTTGTTTAATAAACAACTCAGGTAGCTATTTTGGTGTGAGAGATATCCTAGGGATATATCTGAGAGATTCATGGAGAGAGATTATAGGGTTTGAAGATGAGTGTTGAATCCACCTTTGTAGGAGATCAAACACTATAAATTGTATGCTCCATCTATGTAAAGATATCCTGAATGAATTTTAGTTTCTATATTATTATTATTTAGTGTTTTATTATTGTGCAGTTTTTATCACTACAAATTTCAAAAAAATAAGAATTTTACAAGGAAAGATTCAGGAAATCCATCGTTTAATTTCACAGCTTACAGATAAGTGTCATCCATTTACACATCTCCTCAAGAAGGATGTTATGTTCAACTGGGGACCAAATTATCAAAAGGTATTTGAATTAATTAAATAATACCTCATCAACCTACCTGTACTCATGCCACCTACCCCAAGAAAACCTCTCCTGATGTATATTTGAGCTACCCAATTTACTATTGGTGCACTTCTTTCCCAATATGACCTTGATCACTGAGAAAGGTTGGTTTATTACCTTACTCACACCTTGATTGCCTATGAACTAAATTACCCACTGATTGAAAAGGAATGCCTGGCAGTCATTTTTACTTTGCAAAATTTATGTTAGTATCTCCTTAACAATAAAACCAAGCTAATATCCAAATTTTACCCTCTCAAGTACCTTTTATCCAAAATTTCCCTTACGAGATGAATGGATAATTGGATCATTATCCTGAGTGAATTTGAAATTAAGTTTTTTAACCAGAAGTTGCTGAAAGGACATGTATTGGCCGATCAGTTGGCAGAAGCTCCCCTACCAAGAATGGAACTATTGTGTATGGATCTACCAGATGCATCCATGTTGTATGTTGAAGAGTCTATCAAATGGAAATTCCATTTTGATGGATCATTCACCTTCCACAGATCAAAAGCATGATTCATGCTCATCACTCCCACAAGGGAGGTCATTCCAAGGGCATTTCATTTGGGGTTCCCTTGCACTAATAACATTATAGAATATAAGGAACCGATTGCTGGCCTTAAGTTGGCCATCACTTAGAATATTAGACTGCTACGAGTCATTGGTGACTCCCAACTTATTATTAAAAAAGTTAATGATGAGTATAAGGTCAAAGATGAAAATATCATTCCATACAAGAAATTGGTTGAAACCTTGAAAGAATAGTTTTTACAGGTTATCTTTGAAAAAAAACCAAGTTCACACAATAGATCAATGAATGTAATGGCTACCATTGGATCAATTTTACACATTCCGCCTCATGTAAGTAAAATTTCATTATTTGGGGAGAATTTACAAGTGCTCGCATATGACATGCCAGAGTCATTTTTGGCATGTGAAATTGTTGGGCCCTTCTCCCATTGGTATGACCCTATATTTATATACCTAGAAGATGGCACGTTTCCCCCAAACATTACCTATTCTAAGAATAAATCCCTTATCCACCGTGTAGCCCATTACACCCTCCTAGGAGGAAAACTCTATCATCATGGCTACAATGGGAATCTACTTCACTTTTTGGATGTGAATGAATCAGTCCACACTATTAAAGAAGTGCATGGAGGAATTTGTGGAGCGCACATGAGCAGCATAGTCTTGCCTAAGAATATCTAAAGAGTAGGATCTTATTGGCCTACCATGGAAGCATATTGTTGTAATTTTATAAAGAAGTGTGAGTTGTGTCAAAAGTACAGAAACTTGATACATGTGCTAACATAGGTGTTGTAGCCTATCGTAACACCTTGGTCGTTTTCTAGGTGGGGACTAGATCTCATAGGGAACCTCCATCCTACTTCATCAAATGGTCACACCCAAATCATTATTTCCACCGAGTATTTTACTAAATGGGTAGAGGTTGTTCTTGACACTTATGTCACTGGTGTGCAATTTTCCAAGTTCATTATGAATCAACTCATTTTCCGCTACAACATCCCTTTTACCATTGTCATTGATAATGGTAAGTCCTTCAAGAATGCAACAATCAAAGCATTATTTCAATGCTTTCAGATTCAACTCAAGTGGTCCACCCCCTATTATCCTCAAGTTAATGGACAAGCCGAGGACACCAATATAACTCTTGTATGGATCATGGAGAAAATGGTAAGTAAGATTGGCTGTAATTGGAACTTACAAATACATCTTGCCCTATGGGCATATCGAACCTCCATCCACACTCCTACTGGGGTGACCCCATATTCACTAGTCTATGGAACTTAAGCCATAATACCCTTGGAAGTGGAGATTCCCTCCCTGAGAATATCATTTCGATACTATCTATATAAGGATGAAGACTATAGAGTTGCTCGGCTAATAGAGCTAGAGTTGTTGGATGAGAAGCATATGAGAGTGCTTAATCACCTGAAGGTTTACCAAAATTGAGTGTCAAGAGGATATGACAAATGGATCATTCATCATGAATTTTATGTAGGTGATTTTGTTCTGAAAGAAAACCAGAAGAACACTTTCAAGCATAGAGAAAATAAAGGTAAATTTGAGGCCAACTGGTTAGGGTCGTATGTGGTGGTTACTAAATATGGATCAGGAGCTTAGAAAATTGCATATTCATATGGTGAAGAGCTTCCAGAACCTATGAATTCCATGCATCTCAAGTGGTTCTATGCTTAAGCATGGTGAAGATATCAGAAAATACCTAAAAAGTATAAAAAGAAAGAAAAACCAAGCAAAAAAATAAAAAATAAAATCAAGAAAAAAATAAAGAAAAAATAGGTCATCCAAGTGTGAAAACCACGCAATTGTGGTGCATTGGATAGGTCCTTGGATGAAAAATAGTTTCTAGCGCTCAAGGAGGGTTCACTATTTACAAGTCACTCTTTCATTTGGAAAAATAAATATCATTTCTATATAGGTTTGGTTTCCCTTGTCAGGTCTAGGAACCCTCCTAAATCTACCTCGCCAAGCCGTGATCTGGGTCATTTGTTCTTATATTTACATGAAGGAGTTACCTTTGTATATTCCCATCTTATGTTGATCTAATATTGGGGGCACCTTTACATTTCACCTTCTTGAACATAAATGCGTGGCATTCTGCCTTTTGTATATTCCCACATCACGCTAGGGGAATCCACGTTTCTTAGTCATCGTACATCACTTTCAAAACAAACCTTATAAAATACAAAAACATTCAAAAAAGATATAGAAAAATTGAAACATTTGAAATACCCTCTTCTAGGGTTGATGCTACATTAATCAAAATAACCTAGAATTTACCAAGAATAACCCAGGCGTGCTGGCACATCACTCAGCCTAGACTGAGCGCTCACCCAAAGTGACAAAGGTACTAGGAACCTCCTTAGAGTTGCTTGTGTAGGATGTGAACATGATGAAGAGTTAATGCATTCAGATCCATAAATAGTACAAACTTTCCACAGAATATGGTCTAGATCTAGATCTATAAAGAATCATGATTCAAGGAATAAACATAAGGAAATCATCCATGCAATAACTAGTCACAATCCCATTTGACATCATTGTTCATCTAATATGTTCCATTATATTAAACACAATAAATACATAGAAGCTTCTTATAATGATTGATATCTTAAGTTCATGTGCACATCAAATCTAACAACATGACTCCATAATAGCTCTCTTTCTCTCTCTCACATACATCTATCTCTCTCTCTCTCCATAACATACACAACTCACTACATATTTATAAGGGTGGGGAATTTCACTTAACCACTTACATAATTCCCAAAATAGGTTGCATGCTGAAAATAGCCATGTGCCTTTACAATAATAAACACACATGAAAGTGAGCTAATAATAGATCTCTTCTAGTTAACTGGCAGTGGTAATTATATTATTAACTCAAACCCATACAAAGTGCTTAGTATAATATCTTACAAAAATAACGTGTTGCATGCCGCACAAGTCTTCATCTGGTTGTGTGCCCCGCACACTATCTCCAAAAATATTTTGTAACCATGAAAATGGTTAATTCCCAGATCAGTACTTGTCTTTCACACACGTTTCCTTCCCTATCATTTTGCGCCTTCAAATATGCATTTTTCCCACATGTGAACCTTCTAGTTGTTCCTTAGTAGCATACTCTGTCTACTCAACATTACCCCACACTAAACCACATTGCCACCCTGAAAATGGTTTCCATTTTGAATAATAAAGAATAAAGGATGGGAATGGAAAGAATTTAAAGAATTATTGTACAAGGAATTAATTTTTACTCTAGAACATCATCTGTCTCAACTGGAAGAATAAATTCTAGATATTCTTCTTTGATTTCAGCCTCTAAGGTTTGCCAATCATTCAGTGTGGCTTCTGTCTTCTCTGGAATATCCGCTGCAATAGAATCTAACTCATCTTGTGTGATCTCTTCCTTCTTGTTTTGTAATACTAGGACAATGTTAGACATTACAGACATTCTTCCTTCCAGAAGATCCATCTTTTGCGCTATAAGTTTCCTAATTTCATCCAGTCTTTCCTTATGGGGGTCTTGGGATGCTGCAAGAGCCTTGTGCTTTTTATTGACTAACACTAATCTCTCTACGCACCCCAAAGTCTCATCCTTCATCGCTTTCAGGACTTCATTGTCTTCTACCATGGTCCTGATTCTTATTACTACCTCTGGAGCTGCACAAATATTCAATGCCTGGTCTGCTTTCTTCAGCTCCTCCTACAAGGTTTGGAGCAATGCCTCATAAGATGAAATATTTCTAACCACTGAAGCCCTTTCTCTCTCTAATTCCTACTCAGGGTCCTTTGGCACTGGCATGCGAATGGGTCCATCCTCAAGCACCAAATCAACTAAGGTACACACATAATGCATAGCTGAAGGGAACCTTTCAGGTACCTTGGACTCCAAGTGTGGTCTTTCTTTCAGGACATGATCATCAATCTCCTCTACCATATGGATGAACACCTCATTTTTCTTCTACTCTGAGTCCTCTCCTTTTAGGAAAACTATTTCAGCATCTTTGGCCTTGTTTAGTTCTTGTAGCGCTCTAATGGTGGCAAATTTATCCACATTCCTCCACGCCACCTTTGTAGACACTTTCACCAAGGCATTACTCACTTTTTCATTAGACATAACTGTGGGTTTGATAGTTATTTTATTGTTATGTGGTGAATTTTTCATTCTTCTGGACACACAGGACTCCTCACATACATCAAAATTGGGCCCATCCATGTGATTTTTCATGGACCATGACAACTATTTGCTTGTGCGCATGGTTTCCATGTCGGGGTCCATAAACTCCTATCCAAACAAGTCCTTGAGGCCCACTACATTCTAGAATCGGGCACGGAAAATTTTACCTGTGTCCTCATCATAGCCCATTTACTAAACATTGTATTCTCCACTTGTTTGTTTCATCCTTGGCCCCCTAGGTACCTGAGTGCCAAGGTTCAGAGTTGGATCTTCAATGTTCTGAGTGGTGTCATGCTCTGGATCTTCTACCTCTTTTCCTCCTTCCTCTTTATCCTTTATAGCTTCATCCCTTGGCTCTTCCACATCCTCTGGTTGTATAGGAGATCTAGGTGCGCTTTCTACATACTCCTTCGTTCAGCCTTAGCTTCATCCTTTTCCTCCCAGTTGTATCTTTTTGAGAAGAGATTTGTGGCAATCTCCTAACAAACTGAGGAGTCCCCATGCCTTGGGTCCTTGTTTGTTTGAATACCCTTTTAAAATAGTGCTCTCCTTGGGATGCTTCCAAGTCTTCCTCTTATTCTTGTACCTAAGGTGGGGTACTTGAGTGCTCAGTCCCCATCCTATCTATAGGTTGCCTCTGGCCTCTATGTTCCAAGACACCACTATCTTCATGCTCTTCTTCCTCCTCATCCACCACTATGGTTTCTGCAGGCTGTGGGGCTGGCATGTTCTCTACTGTGTGCTTATCTTTTAGCAGCCCTAGGAGTGTAAAATAATTTTCTACATACTTGTTACCCTCCAACTTAGGATTGATTCGAAGGTATATAAGCA
Source organism: Taxus chinensis (assembly GCA_019776745.2). Lineage (NCBI taxonomy): Eukaryota > Viridiplantae > Streptophyta > Pinopsida > Cupressales > Taxaceae > Taxus > Taxus chinensis. The sequence continues at coordinate 160,126,112 of CM034149.1, forward strand.
CGGATTCACTATCCCTAATAGCCAAGATTATAGGCTTCATGTTTATAACGTCTGATATGAGCCTCTCAATATATGGTGTCTGGCCTAGATGTACATATGTTTTTCTTAAAGTGTGGTAGTCACAATATACCTTATCCACATTAAAATTTAGTTGGCATGCATCATTGCATTGGTGGACTGATGCCTGGAAGTAGTGCGTTGTGAAGGCATATGATAGTTTTCACCATGGGCTCCAAGTCCCATCCCTCATAGCAAATCATGTGATGCAGAAATGTTGGTACACCATGAATTGGACTGCCTTGCCCACCACTAATGGTAAATCCTTAGTAATGTGCCACTCCTCTTCAAATTCCATGCGAAGCCAGTCATACCACATCTCCACACTATGTTTAAATGGTCCACCCATTGACCCTTTGCATAAATACTTCTCGAACCTCTCCGTGAGGGAATTCTTCTCCATGGGGTACTCCCAAATCTTGTTATTTGGCCCGTCAGGGACTCCAATTTCCACAAATCCCAGTGACAACAAGATAGCACCAAAAATGATTCTTTCACAGGTGCACACTTCTTCGATGATGGTTTCTACAATGTAGCCTACTATGTTATAGACTACCCCCTGTGACATCTTCCTTGCAACATGGAGCCACATTGTATTCACCTGTGACCATCTCTCCTGATCATTTAACTTGGTCACCAGATGTGCAGCTGCTTGTACCACTGGGTACTTCTTTAATTTATTGATGTCCATTCCACATGGACCCTTTGTATACCTCTATTCCTTTCGTGTTTCCATGATTTTTGCCTTATCAGTTAGGTCACTGTCAAGATCCGCCCCTATCCCCTTTAACCTTGTTAGCGTTGAGATCGATGTTGTTGTAATCCTTACCCTTCTTCTAGCAAAATAGAAGAAGTCCTCATGGAATCTTCTCATTAGCCATTGGTATAGAGGTTCATATTTTCCAAAGTATGGGAGCTCATACAACTGGTATACTCCTACTTGTTTCAAAATTCTCTCCCCATTATCGTCATATACCAACATATCCTCCATTATGTACTTGTTGGTCTTGGTACTCAACAACGCGTCTAATTCTTTCTTATTATCAGAGGTTCGGTGGTTGTAATCACTCACCTTGCAGATGTGTATGTGGGAATCCCACTCTTGTCCAATTATCATGCCTTCTGGGTACTACATCTCTGAGAAATTACTCTTAGGATCAATTTAAACTACTTCCTCCACTTTCTTCTTTCCTTTGGCTCTTGCAGCAGGTGCTTTCTTTGGTGCCATTGTCAAATCTCAAATTTTTTCCTTTGTAGTGAACAAGTCTAAACCCTAGATTGAGTATGTGTGCCCTAGTTCAAAACCATGTGCCCTAGCTCTCTTTCAACGTGTCTGCTTCACTCAAACCCTTCACCAATGGGGACACAAGCTTCTTCTGTTCATAAATCCACTCTCCACATCTGGTTTCACACTCTTCGCACCTCAATACTATTTTCTCAACTCAGTCGCACTTAGCTCATTCAAATTCTTGGGATTAAAATGGTAAAAATGAACTCACATCATGTCCTTATATAGATTTTCAAAAATTTAGTGCATTTATTGCTCCTTCACCTACCAACAATCCTCTTATTAATTGACCATTTTCACACTTTTCATGCGGTACATCTTCGCGCCCAATCTATAACCTTCTAGTGCGCCTTCCTACCTTATGGTCATGAAATTCTCTTCAGTGCACTTCCATGCACCCGAGTACCTCACCACTGCACCTTCCCTTGGTAGTCTCCATGGCCTTTGCTTAACTCATGTTATACTTGTTCCTTCATTTATATCCATATATGGTCCTTGTTTTACAAGCAATATCCTTTCTAACAACTCTCTAAACTTGAAATAGCACTTGTAGCAGTTTGGTCCTTTATTTGTACCCATTTTTCAATAGCCGTGTACTCAATTATCAATAGCCACCCCACACAAATGGTATGTGCAGTCCTTTGTGCACATAAAAATTATTCAAATGGTAATTAGCTTCCGGCACGCAAATGTGCTTATTACACAAAACACCAACTAAATTGAAAAAGCATAGCGACGAAGAAGGAAATACATTAAGGGAATACATAATTGAAAACCTAATCTAAATGGAAACACTTCCTTATTACAAACACCAAGAAGACTTATTTATAGTAGGGCTTCAACCTACTCCTGTTGAAGTAACTGGGTAACCTGTATTCCATCAAGTGCCTCTAACTGGCAAGTGCTTGTTTCAAGTATGTGAGTGATAACATATGGTCCTAACTAATGTACTTTAAGTTTTCCTGGATGGCAGCAAAAACTTAGAATCATAAAGAAGCACCATCTGTCCAATCTCAAACTTTTTTTCCCTGATGTGCCTGTCATGCCATGCTTTCTACCTGGCCTTTTCTTGCTTCTGACTCCAACGTGTTATTGCTCATTGCTCATCCAACTTGATCAACTTTTCAATTCATTCTTCTAATGCTTTCTCATTATCTAGACCTACAGCGCACGTAATACGCAAAGAAGGTAACATGAATTCCATAGGAAGAATTGCTTCCATGCCAAACACTAACTGAAACAGTGTGGCCTTGTTCAACCTTTTATATGTTGTTCTATACATCCAAAGCATGGCAAAAAAAATTTCATCCCAATCTTTCCTTCCAACATCACAAATTTTTTTCAATGTCTGGCTCAAAATTTTGTTGAAGGCCTCAGCAGTGCCATTTTCCTGAGGATGATAGGGTGTAGTCTTATGGTGCGCAATCATAAATTCATCCAATAATATCCTGATTGTCTCATTCAAAAAAATGTGTGCCCCTATCACTTGTCAAACTTAGTGGGCATCCATACCTTGTAAGAATATTTTCCCATAAAAACTTGGCTGCTGTAGTTGCTATACAATCCTTGGTAGGTGTTTCTTCTGCCCACCTTGTGAGATAATATGTGCAAGTAATGATGTAGCATGATCCAGTCCTACGTGCGGCTAGCGAAATAGGACCCAAAAATTCTATAGCCCATTTTTCAAATTGTTATGCACTAGAAATAGGTCGTAAAGGCATTTCATCTCTTTTCTCTAGTTTTCTAAGGCACTGACAATGATCACATTCCTTACAATATGCCTTACAATCCTTATATAGGGTCTCGCACCACAATCCAGTGAGTATAATCTTACGTGCAGTGGCATCACCTGCATAGTTCCCACCTGTAATACTACCATGAGCCTCCTCCATAATATCTGTGCGCTCATGCTCCAAGACACATTGGCTCAATACTTCATCTCGGCCTAACTTGTATAGGTCACCACTGATCAACATAAAAGGTGTCGTGCGAATGATAAGTTGTTTCTTCTCTAAGGCTTTTAGTCCTTCTAGCACCACACATGTACGTAGAAAGAAAACAATATCCTCCAAGTCTGAAGGTGTGTGATGTAACCTGTATAACTGTGCATCTGGCATTGTGTCTTCAATTGTTTGCATGTCTTCCCCTAACTATATCCTTGATAAATGGTCTGGCATAGAATTACTTTTCCCTGCTTTTACCACAACTGTAAAATCAAATTCCTAAAATAAGAGTACCCATCGACATATGTGTATTTGTAAGAAGGGCTTATTTACCAAGTATTTCAATGCCATATGATCGGTATAAAATATAAATGGTGTTGCTAACATGTATTGTCTGAATTTGTGTAGTTTATAGATCATTAACAAGGATTCACTCTCAGTCATTGTATAATTCTACTCTATAGGGGTCAAATTTCTACTAGAAAAACACATAGGATGATCTATAATACCTTCTCCATGCTGAGCCAACACCGTGCCAATGGTCATGCTAGAAGCGTCCACATGTACATGAAATGGTTGGTCCCACATGAGGGAAAACACAGAATAGGGGTTGTGGTAAGTTTCTCCTTCAATGTCCCAAATGCACATTGTTGCGGTTCCCCCCAATAAAATGTCCCTTTTTCCTTTTATTAACTCTTCCATGGGTGTGGAAACCTTAGCATACCCTTTGATAAATTTTCTATAATACCCAGTGTGACCTAAGAATCTGCGTACATACTTCACTTTGACTAGTAGGATATTCTAGGCCTAGAATAACATAAACCTAAGTTGGATCAACCAACAATCCTTCCATGTAGATGATGTGCCCTAACAAAGTGCCAAATGGTGTAGCAAATATGCACTTCTTGATGTTCAAATAGATGCTTAACTATCTACATCTTTCAAACATTAAGCACAAATTGTCACAATGATCCTTAACAAGTCCATACACCATCCAATCATCCAAGTAAACCTGTAAAAAGTTATGGATGAAATCCTGGAATGCTTGAACAACTATGCGTGAAAATATAGTAGGTGCATTTTTCAAACCGAAAGGCATCACAGTATATGTAAAACTTCCCCACTCAGTGGTGAAGGTTGTTTTCTCTTGATCCTCCTATGCAATCCTGACCTGATGATACCTAGAGAATCCATCTGTAAAAGAATATATTTCGCACCTTGTGACAATGCCTTCTAATATATCTTCTATAAAAGGTGTAGGAAAATGATCAATTACACATGCATACATTTAGTTCTCTGTAATCCACGCAAATCCAAATCTGAACATCCTTATTTATACTAATAACCATGGGGCTAACCCACTCAAACTCTTCTAGGGGCTTGATGATGATTTCAACATTTTGTGAATTTCTTCCTTAACTTTAACGCACAAGTTAGGGTTCATTCTATAGGGTCTCTTCCTGACCGGGCACACACCTTCTTTAAGATTGATCTTAATCTCTCTTAATGATTCATGCATGCCTTTTAATTCATGACATCTCCTAGGAAATAAGTCCTAAAACTCTCGTAGTAACTCTAGGATTTTTTCCACTTCAGAGTCAGACCAATAATCCCCAATTATGGCCTCCTTAGGTTCAATATCTGTGCCAATATTCAATTTATTTATCTTCATAGGTTCATGATATGCACACGTATTCTTATCTGACATTGTCCAAGACTTCATTCATCCCTATTGAATGATTGACATCAAGATTTTCTACTTCTTCATCATCCACTATGTATACCATCTTTCCTTTTTCTTTCTCAAAGCAAGCGCACTGAAGTAACATGGAGTTTGTTTCTTCTTCTTCATCAAAATTTGCTCCTAAGTCTGTCTCACCAAATAAATCTTGAATGAGTTCTTCCACTTTTGCACTATCTCCCATAGTTAAGCGCTTTATAACCTTTAATGCCTCTTCTACTGGAGGTTTAGTAGAGAAGTAGTCAAAATTCTGGATCATTCCGATAATCAAATCTTGCCAATTTCTAGTCTCTCTATGTAGCTCCGCATATACATACCAAGCACGTGCGCAAACCTTGTAAAGTGGAATAAAATTTGTTCACCTAGAGTGAAGGTGGTAAAGCTTCCTACCCCTCTGTCTAGAGTCTCTCACACTACTGAACGTGGTGCTAAATAGGTTGATTACCATGATAAGTGCATATTTGAGTAGGTGTATTGCTCTTGTAAAACAAAGTTTAGAGAGAGAAATCTTGATCTCATTCCATTCCATAAGATTATCTCTGTGAACCACCCACCAGCGTGCATTGTTATCCCACGCAGAGTATATGCTAACATATTTTTTCTCTCCACTTGGTCTATCCACTACTCCTCTATGGATCGTAGGAATACTATAGGATCTTCTTCTCCAGTGTACCGAGGTACAGAGTTGTTAACCTATTCGTCTAATGGAATGAAGTCCACTTTTCCATGTAAATGTGTTTCTTACTTCATGCGCCCTAGCAACTCATAAGTACCATGAGCCCAATTACCACAAGAAATAATAGTAGTATCACTAATATATTATGCATCTTTCCCACTGAACGGATTCCCTCCTTAGATGGCTCAATAACCTCCGAGGTCATCAAATGACACACACATAGATCTTATTTAAATCTTCCTCACTCAAAGGCTCAACATACAGTTTTAGATTTCCCATATGTTAAAGGGATTATAACCCTTTCCTCCTTATTCTCAAAACTAATATATCATTTTTTGAACCAGTAAATCAACATTATTTGCATAACACCAAGGGCACCCAAGCATATCTGGGAAAATATTCTTCTTCTGCAAGTGCTAAAACCTTAAAATCCCTAGTGAATTTTTCCCCTTGTATAGTAATGGATGTATCTTTCAATACTCCTATAGGAGTGGCCTTAGTTTGATTAGCCATAAATAACACATTGGAAGATGGCTGTAATGGAGGTCTCCCCATCTACACCCATCCATCTAAAGTAAGAACATTAACTTACATGCCTATGTCAATCAATATGTTGCTCAACAACCATCCACTCACAACAACATTCAGATGATCTCCTTATCATAGTTTATGCTATCAAGGGGAAGATTCACATGTAGGATCTTCTGTCCACTCTCAATACTTGCACATAGAGTGTTTCTCTTTTAGCCAATTCCCTAACAACTGAATGATATTCTCCTAGCACAGCATTTTGTAAACCTTGTGTTAAGTCATCAATATCAGATTGGACCGTCTCTACTACCTTATTTTTTTCTATCTTCCATGATTGCTCTTTTAAACACTATACTTCACCCTGAATATTTTTGAGGACCTCCATGGTCTCTTGATAAACCTCCTTCTGATGGGTGGGATCTAGGTACCTCGCATGTAGAACCTCCTCCTTAGTGGTGGTACACTTCAGCTATAATGCTTATTTGGTGCATGTCACTTTAACACGTTGATGGGTGTCATTATTTCCTTCATTTAATCAACTTCTTGTTGATGTCATATCAAACTAGGGGTGTGTCTAAATCTATATGCAACAAGAGTAATCTTATTGATCTAGTAGTTGAATAGTTATTTTTGTATTTTCTGGGGGATCTTTTCAATGTCTTAAGGAATTCTTAGTAAAACCTTATTTAAATCATACTATGAAAACTTGCTAAAAGTAAACACTGAAAGCTTTGCTGAAAGGAAACAAACACACTTAGAATGGAAACAAACACACTTGTTGTTGGAAATAAACACACTTGCTTCTGAAAGTAAACAAACTTTCTTTTGGAAATAAACACACTCAATTTAGAATGCTTGAAAATGATTGCAAGAAATATAAGAATCTATCTAAACACCTACAGGAACAAAAATACAACAAAGTTTAACAGGAAGAATTAAAACAATACAGAATTAACAGATCTAAGATATTTGCTGAAGAAATATAAATACCAAATAAATAAATATCCTAGTCCTTGGGGGAGTGGGCCATTGCTCCTTCTCGAATCAGGATTTAACAACTAAGAATTATCTCAAATAGGAATGGTTATTTTATTTTTAAAACATTCAGTATTACAAAACGTACTGGATCTGAGTACTTAGTCTATATTTCTCTTCTCTATTCTATATCTATCTCATATCATATCCTATTGTTATATCTATCTACTGTAGGTTTGATTTTATATACATTTTACAATCATAGTTGTCTCAATGATTCTGATGAAATCAAATCGTGCCCAGAATAGATGATGAGTTAGATTGTGGTTGATCACATAGTTGTAAGATAACTATCCCTGGATCTACGTTAAGAAATCTTCTCATTCTTTCATGATTGAAAGGGTCATTGATGTAAAATATCAAGATGTGGTTAGAATAGATAAACTCCATCGGTTCTAGAAGTTATCATATCTATCTCATATCATATCCTATTGTTATATCTATCTACTGTAGGTCTAATTTTATATACATTTTACAATCATATTTATCTCAATTATTATGATGAAATCAAATCATGCCCAGAATAGATGTTGAGTTGGATTGTGGCTGATCAGACAGCTATAAGATAACTATCCTTGGATCTGCATTCAAAAATCTTCTCATCCTTTCCTGATTGAAAGGGTCATTGATGCAAAATCTTTGGATGTGGTTAGAATAGATAACTTCCATCAGTTCCGGAACTTCAAAGAAGTTCCAAAACCATAGGAAATCATTAAGGATCAAAACCGTGAGAGTTATGGAGCTATACCCAAGAGTTCCGAAACTAAGTCTGAAAATTCCAGAACTAAATATTGGAGTTCCGCAACTAAGTCTGAAAATTTCAGAACTAGATGATGACTATATGATGGATTTCCGGAACTAGCTTGGAAGTTCTAGAACTAAGTTGTGTGGGAATAGATGCTACCAAAAACATATTGAATGCTACCTACTTCATTTCCTTGACTGATTAGACCTGCTTTATTACAAAACTAAATTTCAAGCACACACTTCGTCAGGAATTTTAGAGCTTTTAAACATTAGAATCACAATTAATCAAAAGACAAACAATTACATCCTAACTCATATCAAATCAACTAAAAGTCACAAAATGTAATCAAAATTAATAAAAAGGAGAGTAAGATGAGATCATATATTATACATTAATCGGGCATATTCTGGCCTCATCATTTCCCCCAAACTTACTTGTTTGTAATTCCCTTTACAAACTTCATTCTTCGAAAGTGGGGTTATATGTTCTGCATTCCATTTGATTGCTCAGATCAAATGGCTGAAACTGGATTTTCTAATGCTTAAACTTAGATGTATTGTACCCATCTACTGCTTCTATTTTCCTCTCCCACTCTTCAAATTCAGTAGGATCTTGAGGATCTCTATTTTTCCAAGGAGACGTGGGGGTGAGAAGTAGAGGGGGCCTTGTTTGCATTCCCATCCATATTTTCTCATAGGTTTCATTGACCTGTGAAATTATTATGCATAACGCTTTTTTCCTTTTTAAACTCCAGATCAGATTTGTAGGAGATATTACTTCCCTTCTTCTCAAGGAAATAGTAAGGAGTTCCCACCTCTTTGAGCATCCTTCATAAATATCTTCAAACTTTTCCTCCTCATAGGAGGTGAAGGCATCAATACTCTTTTATAGAATGGCAAGATAATGTGTCTTGAATCTCTCATCAAAGGCATGAGTTCTAAAATGTATGAGGAAGACAGAAGGTTTACCATAGTGAGCTCTCATATAGAAACCAGTTGAGCTAGATTTTAATAAAATTCAGATTCCCTTTCCTTCCATGCAATTTGGTTTTGCAAAACAAAGACAAATGCATTGAGCTGGCTCTCCCCTGTATACAAATTGATCATAAATCCTATGTTTTTCTCTAGCATAAAATTACAAAGATAAAATTCACATCGAATATTTTTCTGCTCAGGACTGGATAGAGAGTAAGCTACCATGAATTCAGATTCATCTTTTAGTTTATGTGGAAGTCCACATGCAATCCTTAACAGTTGCCAAGAAATGAATTGCTCTTCTAAAAACACACTATATGTAGGAGAGGGCCTCCTGCAAGCAAGCAATTTTTCACTCATAATAGAGACCATATGAACTTTTGCAAGACATTTATATTTATTTCCTTCCTCTTTATAAAATTTTTCTTCCCATTATTTTCTTTCCTTTTTCTCTTCTTCCATCTTGGTCTTCAATTCTTCATTTTATGTTTTGGCTTCTCTGAGTTCCTTGCAAGTGTCATTCCATATCTGTTTGAGTGACAAATAGGTTAACTCAGTCTGTGCAGAGACTATGGACACAGTAGTCTATTTCCTGGAAGTCTGACATTCTTCCTCTTTTTCTATCAGTTGTTTCTTAGTTGATGATAATTCCTCAGTCCTAGCTACAAGCTGAGTTGTTAGCTCTCCAATGAGAATTCCCCTTTGTTCTAATTTGAGTTTGAGGAAATCCAATTCCTCATCCTTTTCTCTGATAATGAGCTTTGCTCTAGACAAGAATAGATACTTTTTAACTTCATGTTTTTCTTCTTTCTCTGAAATTATTTGAGTTGGGCATTCTTCCTCTATCAAAGGAAATTTTCCTTTTCTTCTCCAGGATGTCGACTCTTCTTCTTCATGTGGAAATGCTGATGGTTCATCCAATTCTTGAAAATTCTGCTCTTCAATTCTCTCATCTCCTCTATCCATCTCAGCTTGGCTTGGCTCAGGAGGAGTCATGGCCATGCTGCCCAAAATATCAACAGCTTCCTTTTCCATCTTTTTCTACTCACTCCATCCCTCTAGGGTTTCCCTTAACTTCTTATGAATTTTTCTTCTCTGGGGAACTTCAACATGCCTAGCGGTGGATATCCATCTAGAGATTATTCTTACTATTCTTTCTTGCTCTTGCATGGGTGTGTTATCACTGTCAGAGACAGATATTATCTCCCCTAAAGTTGTTGCAGAAGAAGGAATTTCCTTCAAAGGTACATAAGGCTCTTCTATTTTGGTCTTTCTCATAGACCTTCTTCTTATTCTCTCTTTCCATTTCCCTTTGTTCTTCTGTAGGGGTATCAATTTCTAGATTAGTTGAAGGAGAGAACGGGGATGGAATTTTCATTCTGATAATATTAGGGTTTTTCTTGAACTTTCCAAGAAACTTGTCCCAAATTTATTCTCCATTTTTCTTTGACATAAAATGGTGTTGTCATACTAAATGAATTATCCCATGATGCCTGATTGTCCCAACACCCCAGGAATACCTCTGAGCCATGGTCTGGATAGAATCAAAAAGAAACCCTGGAAGGTTTATTATGTACTCAGGTTTTGTGGCTCCATATTTCAGATATATGAGCATTTTTAAGACTTATTTTCCCATAGAACCAAATTGACCATCACGGGTTAAATATTTCACTATCCAAAATGCTACCATGTCGAAGGGTTTGGGAAAACTGACCCTTCTGACCCCTTGTATGACTTTATTTTTATTGTAGATGTACTAGGGTTCACTTTCTCCTTCTTGTAGTAAGACTTCAACCAGTTATTTCAAAGTCCCTTTGTCAGGTTGTGGGACATGCACAATTGGCACTCCAGACACATTACTTATTATATTTATAGAAAAAGGAATAAATATATTTCTCACCTTTGTCCTAGATTGCTCTAGGTTTATGATGAATTCTCTTACTAATTCATCATTATACCTTGAAAACTTCTTCAGGAACTCTATCCATCCTGCATGCTCAAAGATAGATGTCACTTCTTCATCTGTAAGTAGTTGGGAATCATCCTCTAGTTCTCATTTATTTTTAATCCCCATATCGGCTCGAGTTCTATCTCTTTTGATTTTTTGCGAATTGGTTACAGGCCCTATTACTTAGCTGGGGAACTGACAATTTTGGTTGCAGAACCTCTGTTCTTAGCTACGGAACCTCTATTCTTTGCTGCAGAACACAAGCTTAATTGGATGCTTCTCCCTCAAAATATCTCTGTAACTTATTTCACTTGATTTTGCAACAGTGATTACTAATGATAACCATGTTGCCACTAATTCCATCCAAATCATCTCATGATTACACACTTGTAATCATAATGTATAAATAGATGATTCGTCATACCAAATTTTAAATTAAGTCAAATCAAACATGTAAACATTTAATTCAACCCTAAATAAGTTAAAAGATATAATTACCATCCTTGATGATGTAATCCTTTTTCTATGATGACTCGTCATTCCTACAAGTGGAAAAAAACATGGTTAGATAAGATAGCTGGAATTCAAAACAATTCCCTTTTATTTGAACTATCCAAAAGAAGAGGTCAACCACCATTGCTGGTTTTCAATTGAACTTTGAGAGAATTTCTTTTTTTTTTGGAAAGAAAATGCCATTTAATGGTTTTCATCTTCTTCCCTTTATTCTGGATCTATCATCTGGTTATTTGATCATTTTGGAAGAACTAGATTCTTTCATATGATCAAATTATTTGCCTACTTCAATCTTCCTCAAGAATTCATCCTTACTAGGAGGCTTCCTATAGAGTTTCACCCTATGTCCATTGACCAAGAGTGTTTTGCTACTGCCATCAATGGGAAGCAACTGAATAAAACCATTATCAAATATCTACTCAATCTGATAGGGTCCCAACCATCTGGTTCTCAATTTTCCCTTGAATTGTTTGTACTTAGAATTGAACAACAATTCCCAGTCTCCTACTTTGAATTTTCTTCTCTTGATATGTGTGTCATGCCATTGATTCCTTTGTTCTTGAATTATATATGTCTGCTGAAGTTCTTCCATCCTTAATTCATCCAACTCATTGAGTTGAAGGATTCTTTCTTTTTGAGCTGCATCCAACTCAATTCCCACCTTAACTGTTGTCCTCAATGTCTAAAATTCAAAATCTATAGGCAACAAGGGATTTTTCCCATAGACTAACTCATAGGGTGAAAACCCTATTGTAGTTTTCCAAGTTGTATTATAAGCCCAGACATCTTCAGGTAGTCTTCTTACCCAATCTTTTCTCCCAGCTTCAACTATTTTGGTAAGGATGTTCTCCAATTCTCTGTTTGTTACTTCAGCTTATCCATTTGACTGTGGGTGGTAAGGAGATGACTTCGTATGATTGATTTTGTAATACACGGTGAAAGCTTGGATCATATTAGACATGAATTTTGGTCCTTGATCTAAAACTATGCTCCTTGGTGCTCCAAACTTTACCATAATTTTGTTCCAAAGGAAATCAACAACTGCTTCTTCAGTGGCATTTTTCAATGCCTGCACTTCTGCCCATTTTGTCACATAGTCAATACACACAAGAATATATTCCTTCCCTTGTGAAGGAGGATTAAAGGGACCAAAAAAATCCAATCCCATTCTCTCAAATGGTTCAACCACAACTTGAGGTTGAAGAGGAATTTAATTGGTGAAAGTTGGTTGTCCCATCCTTTGACAAGGATCACACCGCTTGATATATCTCTTCACATCCATGTACAGAGATGGCCAATAATAACCAATGCTAAGTATCTTATGAGCTATTATTTTCACTAAATAGTGTCCTCCACTTGGTTCGTCATGACATGATCTGAGGATGTCAAAGATTTCATCCTCTCTTACACACCTGTGCAAAACAAAATCAGGACCACATTTAAATAGCATTCCACTTAACCATTTGAATTGTGCACTGGTTTTTTAACTTATTTATTTGTTTCCTAGTGAAAGGAGGAAAATTCCATGTTGCGAGATAATTTTCCATATCAGAAAACCATGGTGTACTTGCTGAGATTGCAAACAGTTGTTCATTTGGAAAGTTATCCTTGACTAGATCTTGCTCCCCTGTGGTGGTTAGTCTTGACAAAAAATCAGCCACCACATTAGATTTACCTGGATTGTCCACAATGGTAATATCAAATTCTTGCAAAAGTAATAACCATCTAATTATTCTTCCTCCAACCACTGGTTTGTTCATTAAATACTTGATTGTTGAATGATCTGTGTGTACAAATATCTTATACCCTGTAATATAATGTCTGATTTTATTGATTACATAAATCACAACAAGAAATTATTTTTTAGTGGTGGTGTAATTATTTTCAGTGGGAGTAAGATTCTTGTTAAGATAATAAATAGCATACATTTTTCCTTCCTCATCTTTATGTCCCAAAACTACACCAACAGAATAATTTGAGGCATCTATTTGCATATGAAATGGATTTTCCCAATTAGGTCCTCTCAATATTAAGGCACTGATTAATTTTTCTTTAATTTCTTCAAAAGCATGCTGAAACTTTTCATCCCAAAGAAATTCACAGTCCTTGGTTAGCAAATTAAACATGGGGGTAGTAATTTTATTGAAATATTTTATAAAGCGCCTATATTACCCAGCATGCCCTAGAAATGATTTGATATCTGTGGGGGTTTGAGGAATAGGTAAATCTGAAATGATCCTAATTTTGTTTTGATCCACCCAAATTCCTCTTTTTGAAATATGGTGTCCTAATACAATCCCCTCATCCACCATCATCAAACATTTTTCATCACTAAGAGACAGGTTGTGTTGTTCACATCTTGTTAACACTCTGTCTAGATTTCTCAAAGCATCTTCAAATGTATCTTCATGTACAGTGAAGTCATCCATATATACCTCAACACAATCATTTGTTAGATCAGCAAAGATTGCAAGTACAACTCTCTGGAAAGTTGCAAGAGCATTGCATAAACCAAATGGTAACACCCTATAGGAAAAGGTCCCCCATGGACATGTAAATGTTTTTTTTTCCTGATCTTCAGCAGCAACTTTGATTTGATTGTATCCACTAAAGCCATCCAAGAAATAAAACTATTGTTTACCTAAAAGGTTATCTAAGACTTGATCTATGAATGGTAAGGGAAAATAATTTCTCATTGTGGCTTTGTTTAGTTACCTATAGTCAACACATTCTTCATTTTCCATTCTTTTTGGGAACAATTATAAGAGGAGATACCCACTGACTATCTACGATAGGGTAGATAAAACCTACATGTAATAGTTTTTCAATTTCTTGTTTCACTATATCCCTTAAGGCTGGGTTAATCCTTCTTTGAGGCTGCCTAACTAGTTTAACATTTTCAGTATAGATGTGATGAGTGCAGATACTTGGGTGAATTCCCTTCATGTTTTTTTAATCCCAAGAAAAAGCTTTAGTATGATTTTTTAGAACATCAAACAATTTAGCTTCTTCATCATCCTTCAACTAGCTGTTAATGTTTAAAGTTTTACCCGGTTGAATTTCAACATGCTTGGTTCCAATATGTGATGAAATGATTTGTGGGAATGGTTTCATTAAATTATTTAATGGACATGCATGTGGTAACAACATATGGTATGTAGAAACATCTCCAAAAGTTCCTTGAGACAGAAAACTGGAAAAAGGACAGTAATGAGAATTATGATACTTATCTCTTTGCAGGCCAAATTCTTCGTCACTGCTACTTTCCAGAAATTCTTCACCACTCCCTGATGTATTTGAAACTGAAGCTACTGATTCATCCTCTCCCCATGAGAAATATCATTCCTCTGGAGTGAAATTATTTCCAATCAAAGAGAACTACTGTTGTCATGGTTCTGGAACTAAATGTGGTGGTTCTGAAACTATAGTCGTAGGTTTTGGAACTATAGTTGCAGGTTCTGAAACTATTTCTAATTTCTTTGAGGACAGCTGGTGCTCATCCAATGATGGATTAATCATCTCTTCTAATTCTCTTACATGATCCTGAAATGTGATCATAGCCAAAGAAGACAAAATTTGCTTATTAGTTTCAGGAGAATCAACCCATAATTGTTCATGATTGTCAGTAAAAGGTCGTGCAGTAGGATATAAGGAAATTTGTTTAGAGTTCTTACCATTCGAGATTTTCATATCACCTGACTTACAATCAATTAAAGTAGCAACTGTAGCTAACCATGGTCTACCCAAAATAATGGGATAACCTAATGTTTTACCTTTTGGCTGTAGTATAAGGAAGTCAACTGGATATTCCCATGACTCCACCATAACCGCCACGTCTTGAATAATTCCTTATGGTTTTGCTACAAACTGGTCTGCCATCTGTAATATGGTATTAGTAGGTTGTATACCTGTTAATGGTAATGTTTTCAGAGTATCCACTGTCATTACATTGATAGCCGCTCCCAAATCTACCAAAACATTATGTATATCCTTATTTCCTATAGAGACAGAAATAACAGGACTTCCAGGATCTCCGTATTTGGGAAGTAAAAGTTTTCCTGCTAATAAATCAACAAGTTTGCCATCTACTTTGATAGTCTTGGGGTACTGTTTCTTCCTTCCAGGATTTTTCAGACATAACATTTTGATTAATTTGTTCAATTCTGGAATGTCTTTAATTGCTTGTAACAATGGTATTTCAATATTCAATTTCCTTAATTCCTGTACCAATTCAGACTCCTTGATTTCTATAGCTTCTTTAAATCTCTCTGGAAATGGAGTCTCAGTAGTGTTGCTATCTGACTCCTTTTCTTTTCTTTCTATATCCTCTTTTGGAACAACAGTACTAGGAATTTCATTTTCTTTTGTCATTTCAGTGATTATAAGGGGTGGATTGTTAATGATTTTCCCAGATCTAGTTTGAATATCCTTACAATCCATAGCATGTAAATCAACTGATTTTTCTGGTTTTGTTTCATAAACAGGAGTTGTTTGTTTGTTTCTTGGATTTGCTACTGGTTGTGCTGGTATTTACGTTTGGACTACATTCTTAGTTTGTGAATTTTATGTAGGGGATCCCATGATGGCCTGTTGATTCTAATTTGGATATGTTCTTCCTTGAGCATAATTACTAGGGTTCCATCTAGGTTGTGACCAAGCATAAGGATTTCCTTGACCAGCCCATGGTTGTTGATGTCCCTGAGCATACCAAGCTTGATTTTCCCAATCTTGAGGGTTCCAAGTTGGTTGAGGTACCCAAGGTGGTTGTCCCCAATTTTTTGGTACTGACTGAGCAGCCCATGGCATCGTCCAAGGATTAGGAGCTGATCTTGGCATAAACTACCCTTGGTTAGGTTGTCTCTGAACAAAATTCAATTCTTCTGTTGTAGATGAGGCACTGGTTTGTTTAAGCTAATTCTTAATAACTGGGAAGTAAAGAAAAAACATCAGTATCATGTTCTTTAGATTCAAAGATAAGACACATTTCTATTTTATCCAAAGGACAGTCTCTTAGTGCATGCTTCTTCCTGCATCTAGGACAATACATAGCCAATGGTTCAGTTTTGGAGTTTGCTTTAGCTTGTAATCCATCCATAGTAGAGGTTAATTGCACTAAAATGTTTGTTTTAAAGTTTTCTAACTCATCCATTAGTTTGTTCATATCTGGATTCAGACTTTTTTATTGATTTTCCTTTTCTAGGTCCACATCTTGTTCTGGAATAGCTTCTACAAATCTCTTTAATCTCATTCATTCTTAACTGATCAATGTCTCCACCTCCTATCAAGTTAAGGGCTTCCCTAGATTCGTCATCCAAGCCTTTAAGAAAAATGGTTTTACTTAACTCCTCTTGAAGTACAAATCCACATCTTTTGCTCACAAAGAGGAATCTTTCTAAATAGTCTTCTATATTTTCATCTTCCTCCTGCTTGATTTTGAAGAATTCTTCCTTCCTATTTCTCCCTCTACAATAATCCTGGTATTTTTCTAGGAAGGCAGTCTCCATTTGTGCCCAAGTGCTAATAGAGTTGGATGGTAATCCCATGAACCACCTCATTGTTGCATCCTTCAGAGTAGATGGAAACAACTTGAGTTTTTGATTATCTATTTTATAGTCATAGGTCTGACATAGCACCTTAAATTCAAACAAAAATTGGTCAGAGTCTTCAGATGACATCCCTCTAAATGTGGGTAAATATGCAGGTGAGATATTTTTCATTGATGTATCATCATCTCCCAATTGGATTGGATAAGTAAAAGTCCTATCACGACTCTTTCAGCTTCTTGTGCCATTTTAAAAATATTTTCTAAATTTTCCTCCCAATTAGTGTGGTAAGTGGTATGCCTTGGGGAAGGTGAAAAATCAGGAGTAGTAGGTTGACTACTCAATTGAAAATCAAAACTCTCACTAAATGGATCATGAGTAATAAGCCTTCTCCTAGAAGTTCTACTTCCTTCAGGTGACTAATCTAAGAATTCCAAAGGTGGTCAATTCTATTTCTTGTATGACAAGGGATGATGGTGCCTCTAATTCTTGATCAATTTCCTTACTTTGACTAGAGGATGTTATGAATTCTTGTGAAGATGTTTTTGGGAGGAATCTACTCTGTGAGTCTCTTGGTCTACTCATATATATTATGATATAGTAGAGAAGATCCTTTAACTACTAGATGTATGATTTATTGCTCTTGCTAACACTTAATTAGAAAGTTCCAACTAGTGTTCCCCAGAAACGTCGCTAAAATGATGGGTGTTGTTATTCCCTTCATTTAATCAATTTCTTATTGATGTCATATCAAACCAGGGGTGTGTCTAAAGTTATATGCAACAAAAGTAATCTTATCGATCTAGTAGTTAACTGTAGTTATTTTTGTATTTTCTAGGGGATCTCTTCAATGTCTTAAGGACTTCTTGCTAAAACCTTATTTAAATCATACTATGAAATATTGCTGAAAGTAAACACACTAAAAGCTTTGCTAAAAGGAAACACACTGTGTAGAATGAAAAAAAACACACTTGTTATTGGAAATAAACACACTTGCTTCTGAAAGTAAACACACTTGCTTTTGGAAATAAACACACTCAATTAGAATGCTTGAAAATAATTGCAAGAAATATAAGAATCTTTCTAAACACCTGCAGGAACAAGTATACAACAGAGTTAACTGGAAGAATTAAAACAATATATAATTAACAGATCTAAGCTATTTGCTGAAGAAATATAAATACCAAATAAATGAATATCCTGGTCCTTGGGGGAGTGGGCCCTTGCTCCTCCTCGAATCAGGATTTAACAACTCAGAATTCTCTCAAACAGGAATGGCTATTTTATTGATAAAACATTCGGTATTACAAAACGTACTGGATCTGAGTACTTAGTCTATATTTCTCTTCTCTGTTCTATCTCTATTTCATATCATATTCTATTCTCTATATGTTCTATCTACTGTAGGTCTTCTTTTATATACATTTTACAATCACAGTTGTCTCAACGATTCTGATGAAATCGAATCGTGCCTAGAATAGATGCTGAGTCAGATTGTGGCTGATCAGACAGCTGTAAGATAACTATCCCTGGATTTGCATTCAGAAATCTTCTCATCCTTTCCTGATTGAAAGGGTCGTTATGCAAAATCTCCGGATGTGGTTAGAATAAATAACTTCCATTGGTGCCAGAACTTCAGAGAAGTTCCAAAACCATAGGAAATTGTTAAGGATTAAAAATGTGAGAGTTCTGAAACTATACCCAGGAGTTCTAGAACTAATTCCAAAAATTCTGGAACTAAATACTGGAGTTCTTGAACTAAGTCCAAAAGTTCTGGAACTAGATGATGACTGTGTGATGGAGTTCCGGAACTAGCTTGGAAGTTCCAGAACTAAGTTGTGTGGGAACAGATGCTACCGAAAACATACTTAATGATTCCTACTTCATTTCCTCGATTGATTAGACCTACTTTATTACAAAACTAAATTTCAAACACACACTTTGTCAGGAATTTTAGAGCTTTTAACATTAGAATCATAATCAATCAAAAGATAGACAATTACATCCTAACTCATATCAGATCAACTAAAAGTCACAAAATGTAATCAAACTTAATAAAAAGGAGAGTAAGATGAGATCATATATTATACATTAATCAGACATATTCTAGCCTCATCACACGTGTAGTGATTGTTGACCAAAATAAGCTCACGATTATTTTTGGGTCAACTGACACCATTTTACCCTTCTATGCTTCAATATGAATTTTTACATATTTTAAGAACTCAAGGACCCCTAAAGAATTTCCAACCCTAGATAGGAAATTTCTTCCCCTTTCCAGAGATATAAGGAAGTCCTTCTAACTCTTCGTATTTTTTAAGTTATAGGCCGGCAGGCCTCAGATAGGAGTTTTTGCCAAAATGGGCTAGCGGGCCTAGGGAAGAATTTTGAGTCAAAATGGAAATTATGACTACTGAACCGGGGTCAGGTGAGAGACATTTTGAATTTTTTCCCTTTTCGCAAAAAGAACCTCTATAATCGCATGGGCAATAATATGATGGGCCCGGTTCTGAAAGATGACTTTTTGCAAAGTGGAAAAAGCGGTTAAGCGGGTCCATTTATACCCATATGACTGGGCCCGAACAAGATGGGCCAGTGGATGATGTATTTTTTCCAAATGGATAAAAGCAGGATTTGTATTTTTACCCAATGGAAAATGTGGGCCAGCTAGGCAATTTTCAAGTTACAAGCCACAGTGGGTCTGCGGGGCCATGGAGGAAATTTTTCCCAAGTCTAAAAGTGGGCTAGCGGGTCTACCGAGGACTTTGAAACTTTTTGAACTTTTCATAAATGGTGCAATTTTAAGTGTGGGCCCATGAGCCCGTGGGGTCTCATCAGCCATTAAAATTTCACAGAGCTGCGAAGAGTGCCACATGCCTCAACTACCACCGAAAGGATTGAATCCAAATGGAGACGCCAAAAAATGTCAATATTCCACATGTCCAGATCCAAAAAAGGGACAGAATCTACATTTGAAAAGTCAAAATGGGGCAGAACTAGTGGAAGGTGCCACATGTCAACTCGACACAACTTCAAAGAAAACTCCGAAGGTGAACCCACAAATAAACGCGAGGCTTCCATGTGTCCTGGGTCCGAAAAAGGGATAGAGTCGGCCATTTTAAATGACTAAGTATAAGGGTGTCGACGGAATCCTCCACATGTCTCATCGGTGTAACTCCAAGGCTAGGTTTGAAGTGCGGAGACTCAAATGAGCGCTAACTCTCCACCTGACAAGGGTCCAACAGAGTCAAAAAAGGGAGGCTAAGTGGGCTCAAAATGACCAAGTATCGAGAGCCAGCGGACATCACCACATGTCTCATTAGCGCAAATTCAAAGGTGTGACCCAAAGTGGAGACTAAGACGAGCGCGGGCCTTCCACATGTCCCAATCCTGGAAAGGGAGTAGGCTTAAATCACCTAAGTACAAAATGCCAGCAGAAGGAACCACATGTTAGCCCAGTGTAATTTTAAGAGTAAAATTTAGAACGGGTTCCCAGATGCATGTTAAGCCTCCACGTGTCCAGGGTCAGATATATGGCCCCGCCAAAAAAAGGGACTTAGCCAAAATACAAAGAAAGGAACAAGCCAGCGGAAAGAGCCACATGTATCTCTAACATAATCCCTTGAAACGCACTTTTCCCAAACGAGACGAACATGTCCCTAGTCTAAAAAGGAGCAATGTTGAAAACAAAATGTATAAAGGCCACCACATGTCTCAACCGCACAACTTTAAAGGTAAAAACTGGGGGCAGATTCCAAACAAGCACGAAGCCTCCACATGTCTCGGGTTAGACACAGCGTCTCCGCCAAATAGGAGGGACCTAGGTAAAATACAAAGGAAACAGAGGAGCCCACGAAATTTTTCACATGTCAGTTCGACGTGATTTTAAGAGTGAAAGGAAGGAGTCGAATCTTCAAGATGCGTGAAGCTGCCACATGGACCTAGTACATACAAACTCTTTTAAATATTATGTGTCCACGACCCTGGTCTTCATACATCCATATCTTTTGATTGGAAACTCAGATTTGGATGGGAGAGGATTTTTTGGAAAGATCTCGGCATCGGTTTCTCACTTGCGTCCATTAATGTTTCATCCCACTAATTTTGGGGGATGTCAAGTCTCTCACCTACCACCATCATCAAGAACGGGGATCTTTCTTGTTTAGTAAGGGACAATGATGGAGGCATGGGTCTTGCAATAAAGTTCTTCATTACGGCAAAGGTGGAATTTAATCATTGCAGGTGGTGTTGGAGGGGTAGAGTTATATTTTCCCTCTCTCCTTCTCTCTCATTCTTCTATATATTGTAAAGGAGGGGCATTTTTAAAGGGTTGGTCATTTTTTCTCTTCTGCCCCCCTCTCTCTTTCTTCCTTAGGGTAGAATTCAGAGTCTAAGCCTCCTTTTATGGCTCTGTAATAGAATTTCCTTTCCCCTTTCCCACTGAAGATGTACCATGTAACTTTTGGAGCAATAGAATATGTTTTGTGATGCATTTTTCCATTGCTCATTTTATTGTCTCTTCTCACCTCTCGTCATTGTAGTGGTATATTGTGCATACTCTGATGTTTATTGCAAGTTCTGGGAGTTGTGCTTAATGGGTCTTGAAGTGGTGTTCCATGTGAAATCTATCTCTGGTCCATGGTGCATCTTGTCCACCCTCTCCTCTGCTCACCTCTCTCCACTTCAGGTAGTTGGATCCGTGATCAACCACTTCCTTTTCTGGTGTATCACCTCTTAGTGTAGGCTCTCTTTCACCCTCTCTCTCTCTCTCATGTCCCATTGGAATGGTTAGATTAGGATAGATTATAACTTCTTCTGCAACCTGCACTGGAGTAGCTTGTGGCAGGTAGATTAGGAAGCATGGAACCGACAGTACCTTCTCTGGAGGTCCATCTCAAGTGTGCAAGTCCCACAGCTTGAGAGATGGTCCAATGTTGTGCAATCACACCGGATGCCCCACTCACAACTAGGCCAAGGTGGGTGTTGTGATTCTGCACTAATAGTTTTTGCACGCTCGGTGGGACAGGTCCTAAGCACCTTATCACTTCATCTTAGCAGGTTGATGTGTTCCTATTAGGATTCAGCCTTTGAGGCATATACAAAGCACATCTGATGACTCCATCTGGTCAATAACCCATCCTATGAGTTTTAGACCTTTTCCATCCATTTCCACCCATCTTCATTCATCTTTATTTCGACATCTTCTATTTTCTTCTATTCATGAAGTTTTGCAATCATGACTTCATTTCCTTCTTGGAACTCTCACTTGCAGCAAAAACAGTGCAGTCCACCTCCAATGCATTTCTCAACTCCTCCAGATCAGCATTATGATCAAATTCAAAACCACTATGCTTACCCATATGAGCGATGTAAAATCCAATTTGGCTATGGAGCTTATCAAAAATAAGGGGACGCATACAATGGTGACAACTACACGGAAAATGTTGATCTACTGGAGAAGATTCAAAGGGATGGAGGCTAGCATGGTGCAGTCCAGGGCTACAACATAGATGAAGGCATTCATGATTGGTTTAGGGCACCTTGTCCATGGGGAGGCCCTTTTCCAAGACATTACAGCCCGCAGGAGAAGCTTGACTTCATGGTTGATGTGTTGCCTCAACTTACACAGTGGATTGAGGTGATTGAGGCTTATGAGTTGGACACAAGACAACCTTGTCAATGGGTAAGTCCACCACCTCCTATATTTTCTTTCCCTCTTCCTCAATCAGTATCATCACAGCAATGTCATGAGTCAAGCCCCCACTTGCTGCCCCAAGTGTTGATTTCCCTTCCCCATCCCCTAGTCTTCCATCTCATTTTCTTTCCTCTTCCCTTTTCCCTTCCAAATCTAAATCCCCTCCACAAGAGCCAAAAGTAATGCCTTCCCCTCCACTAAAAACAAGGAAAAAAATAGTGGAGACCCCATCCACCACTCCTCCTACTCCCCCAAGTCCATGTCAAGGAGATACTCCAAAAACCAGCCAAGGAGAACAACAAGCAGAGGAACCCAACCGAGAAGAAATGATAGAAAATATGAAGAGTTGGGCTGCTAGATTTGAGTTTACAAAGATTCCCTTATTGGTTAAACCTATGGAGGAGGGTGAGGTCAAGCCACAAGTGGTGGAAGCTTCAGTTATAGCACAAGTGAGGGAAGAAGAGGCTACTCCAAATCAAAGAGAGGAGGAGTGCATTCTGGTTCTGGAGGAGAACCATATAGTTTCAAAGGCTCCAAGTGTGGAGCAGGCTACAGAAGAACCTTTAGTTATTCCTCCCACTTCATCCCCTCCATACTCTAATGTCAAAGAAGAGTTTGAGCTTTCAAAATTCATGTTTGAAGATGAGGGGAACCATGGTGAACAAGTTGCAGATCAGGAGGAGAAACCATGGAGGAGGTCGAGCACATGCAGCAGGACAACAAGGAGACAGATTATCTGTCAGACTTGGAAGATTTCTTTGATGGAGAGGATCCCGAGGAGATCACATCATTTTCTCCTCCATCATCCACCTTCTAAGCACATGATCTTGTTGCCATGAAGGAGGACATTCAAGGACAACAACCTGCACTTCATAGCAGCCCTCTAGAACCAAGGTTGGAAGATATGAATCTTCCATGTTCTTCACAGGAGAAGGAAGGGAAAAGGCAAGAGGATGTCATCATCTCTCTCACACCATCCACCCAGGAAGGTCAACAAGAAGACTCCATTCTTGGAGTTGAAATTTCAGAGAAATGGGCACATTCAAAAGAATACCAAATTGTGACTTATCAGGTACTTGGCTTCATTAGAGCCAAGAGATTTGCCACCAGTCATGCTCATTTCAGAGCATGAGGTTGAGTTACAAAGCACCAAAGGTCAGTAGCAACGCCTCCCAGACCCAAGCGTGGAACAACTCCAGGAGGTGTACATTGTGTTTGTTGATACTTTGAGGAGGGCAAGACACCATCTACAAGGTGGTTTTTTACTCTCATTTCCGACCATGTCCAGTGCCAAATCAACTACATGGTCCCAATGTTTGAGAAAGAGAAGCTATTTCTCCCTGCCTGTGGCAAGATTTGTTTAGCCTTTCTTTGTTAGGGTTAGTGTAGGAGTAGGAGTAGGTTTTGTTTTCAGAAAAAGAAGTGCTTGTGCACACTCTGCATGTTCCACTTGGAGCATGTATGATTTCCAGTTTTGTACATAGTGTGTTGTGGTGTTTTGTTTCTCGTGCACAGGACATTGGAAGTAGCGGGGTGAGTTCAGGGTGAGCTCCAGTTCCAGCATGGTGTTCCAAGTGGCTCAGGGATCAGATTTTCAAAGTTTTAGATCGGATTTTTGTTTACCAGGTAGACTCCATGCCCAATGAATGCTTCAAGGCCACTGATCATTTCACCTAGCAGGCAGGTGATCCCCATGAGTCACCAAATTGTTGACCAAAATAAGCTCACACTTATTTTGGGTCAACTGACACCATTTTCCCCTTCTATGCTTCAATCTGAATTGTTACATATTTTAAGCACTTAAGGCCCCTAAAAGCATTTCCATCAGATAGGAAATTTCTTCCCCTTTCTAGAGATATAAATAAGTCCTTCTAACTCTTCGTATTTTTCAAGTTACGGGTCGACGGGCCTGCAAGGGATTTTTTGCCAAAAGTGGGCTGACGGGCCCAGGGAAGAATTTTTGCCAATGGAAATTGTGGACCGGCAGGGCCAGTAGGAGACATTTTGAAATTTTTCCATTTTCACAAAAAGACACAAGTATAATTGTGGGCCCGCGGGCCAAAGAAAGATTACTTTTTGCAAAGTGGAAAAAGCGGGCCGACAGGTCCAAAAATGTATTTTTGCCCAAGTGGAAAAAGTGGGCTGGCAGGTCTGAAAATGTCTTTTTTCCCAAGTGGAAAATGTGGACAGGTGGGCCCAAGGATTAATTTTTTCCAAAGCGGGTCTGGGGCCAAGGAGGAAATTTTTCCCAAGTCTAAAAGTGGGCCAGCGGGTCTGTGGGGGCCTTTAAAACTTTTTGACCTTTTCACAAATAGCACAATTTTCAAGTGCGGGCCCGTGAAGCTGTGGGGTCTCATCGGCCATTGAAAAGTCACAGATTAGCGCCACAGAGGTGCCACATGTCTCAAACAAGCCACAACCTCCAAGGATTGAATCCAAAATGGAGACCCCAAATAGGTGCCAGGCTTCCACGTGTCCCAGATCCAAAAAAGAGACAAAATTGGCAGTTGAAAAGTCAAAATGGGGCAGAACTAGGTGGAAGGAGCCACGTGTCAACTCGGTGCAATCTTCAAAGACCAACTTTGAAGGTGGAACCCAAAAAAAGTGCAGGATTCCACATGTCCCAGGTCCAAAAAGGGGACAAAGCCAGCCATTTAAAATGACTAAGTATAAGGGTGTCAGCGGAAGCCTCCATGTGTCTCATCGGCGCAACTCCAAGGTTGGGTCCGAAGTGCGGAGACTCAAATGAGCGCCAACTCTCCACATGTCAAGGGTCCAATAGAGTCAAAAAAGGGAGATAGAGTGGGCCTAAAATGACTAAGTATAGAGAGCCAACAGACATTGCCACGTGTCTCATCAGCGCAAATTCAAAGGCGTGACCCAAAACAGAGACTCATATGAGCGTGGGCCTTCCACGTGTCCCAGGCCAGAAAGGGAGCAGGCTAGAATTGGCTAAGTACAAAAGGCCAGTAGAAGGAACCACGTGTTAGCCCGACATAATTTTAAGAGTAAAATTCAGAGTGGGTTCCCAAATGCATGTTAAGCCACCATGTGTCCAGGGTTAGATATATGGCCCCGCCAAGAAAAAGGGACTTAGCCAAAATACAAAGAAAGGAACAAGCCAGTGGAAAGAGCCATGTGTCTCTCTGGCGCAAAATGCGCAGCCAGGTAGTTCCCAAATGAGTGCCACCCGCCATGTGTCCCAAGAGTCTGAAAATGATAGAAGGCTGTTGAAAAGTCCAAAATCCTGCGGAGGCCTCCACGTGTCTCGACTGCACAACTTCAAAGGTAAAAACTGGGGGCAGTTTCCAAACAAGCACAAAGCCTCCATGTGTCTCAGGTCAAACACAATGTCTCCACCAAAGAGGAAGGACTTAGGAAAAATATAAAGGAAAATGAGGAGCCCGTGGAAGCCACCACGTGTCATTTCGGTGCGATTTCAAGAGCGAAAGGAAGGAGTTGAATCTTCAAGATGCACGAGGTTGCCACGTGGACCCGGTACATATAAACTCTTTTAAATATTTTACGCCCACTCCCCTAATCTTCAGACAACCATATCTTTCGACTGGAAACTTGGATTTGGGTGGGAGAGGATTTTTTGGAAAGATCTCGGTGCCAGCTTCTCACCTGCCTCCATTAATGTTTCAGCCCACTAATTTTGGGGGCTGTCAAGTCTCTCACCTACCACCATGATGAAGAATGGGGCTCTTTCTTTTCCAGTAAGGGACATTGACAAAGGCATGGGTGTTGCAGTAAGATCTTCATTTGGCAGGTAGAATTCAATGGCAAGTGGAATTCAATGCATTCCAGGGGTGGTTGGAACAGAGTTCTATTTTTCCTCTCTCTTCTCTCTCATTCTTCTATATATTGTAAAGGAGGAGAATTATCAAATGGTTGGTCATTGTTTTCTCTTCTACCCCCCTCTCTCTTTCTTCCTTATGGTAGAATGCGGAGTCTAATCCTCCTTTCATGGCTCTATAATGGCATTTTCTTGCCCCTTGCCCACTGATGATGTACCGTGTAACTTTTGGAGCAATAAAATATGTTTCGTGATTCTTTCTGTCCATCCTTGCTTATTTTGTTGTCTCTTCTTACCTCTCATCATTACAAGGTATACTGTGCATACTTTGATGTTCATTACAGGTCCTGGGAGTTGTGTTTAATGGGTCTTGAAGTGGTGTTTTGTGTGACATTCATCTCTGGTCCATGGTGCATCTTATTCACCCTCTCCTCTTCTCACCTCTCTCCACTTCAGGAAGTTTGAGTCTGTGATCAGCCACTTCCTTTTATGGTGTATCACCACTTAGCGTAGGCTCTCTTTAACCCTCTCTCTCTCTCTCTCCCTATCTCTTTGGAATGGTTAGACTAGGATAGATTAGGTTCTACTTGCATTGGAGTATCTTATGACAGGTAGATTAGGAAGTAGGAACTAGACTTCTCTGGAGGTCCATCTCAAGTCCGCAGGTCCCACAGCTTGAGAGATGGTCAAATGTTATGCAATCACACCGAATGTCCCACTCACAAGCAGGCCATTCGGGGGTGTTTTGATTCTGCACTAACATTAATATTTATAGTTAATACCTTAGGTTATGTTGTCAACTTGGGAATCCACTAATTTTCCACAGCCCGTTGTATCCTAACCACCCCTGCACCTTTGTTTTATTGTTTATGATGTTTACTAAGATGCTCATATAATCCTAGGCATTCCTCATAGATATGATTTTTTCCACAGAAAGAACATGTAATATTCTGGGGACATTCACACCTGTAGTGGTTAGGAGATCTGCATGTAAAGCATGTCCCATAAGGAAAATTGCCTCATCCACCACCACATCCTTGGCCTTTGAATCCACCACAGTATCCATGCCCTCTGTCATGACCTCCTTCAAAACACCCCTCATTCTGATCATAGTGTGCTTGATTGTGATCCCAATCCTGGTGCTAATTCTTTCCCTTTGACTTATCTGATATGCTTGTCTTTCTCACACCAATATAAATAACATCATGGATCTGACAAATCAATCTACAGTCCTCAGTATCATGATTCGTGGACTAGAAAATCTTACAATAATAAGATACATTCTTTCTTATCACACGTTGTAATAATGGGCAGTGGCTAGCATCATGTTTTAAATGACATATCTCACAGTTTAACAGTAATGAATGCACTGATCGGTGGTGACAACTATCCTTGGTGTGACCTTCCACTTCATAATCCATACATCAAATCCCCATGTGCATCTCATGTGCTGAATTTGCCGATAGCTTCTCCAACTATTCCACAGCTACAATCTGTGCTTCCAGAATGGGTTGACTCAAGTGTCTATAATTCCAACTGCCTTAGCACATAAAGCTGCTTCAAATGCTTCGTGTGGATCAATGTACGTATTATGTGACAGATCCCTTCTAAAAGGTGTAATTAGACCTCCAAAGAACCATTGTGCATGATGGCTTGCGTGAATATCCTAGGAAATATTAGATAAAAGTGTTTTAAAGTGGGTATCCTACTCTCAGACACTCTCAGTAGTGCCTTGTTTAATAGCCTTGAGAATGCTTATACTCTCCTTCTCAAACTCAGGGATATAGAACTCTTTTAAGAAAGCATCTCTTAATGATGCATAATCCACGCAATTTTGACTAGGGTCAAACTTCCTGTACCAACTTTGTGTGTATCCCTATAATATAGTCACAAATTTGATTGCCTTGTGCTTAGAAGCCATGATTCCCTTTGCATGTCACATTATTTCACACATGTGTACGTGCTCAGCAACATCTTCTATACCCCTATACTCTGGAAGATGAAGAGACATTTCCATGTAAATATTTTGGGGTTGGTGCGGACCTTGCCCACCTGATCTAGAACCTCTTGTGTTTCCTCTACCTCCAGAACCACCAAATCCATTGGAACTAGAACCACCTATACCTCTTGATTCTCCTCCTAGAAGTGGACCAGAAGATGTACTTCCCTCTGCCCCAACAGTAATACTGAACTGAACCCCTATAGTTTGTGAGGTGGTACCCCTCCAAGAAGTGAGTCTAAAGTTTTGTGTGCTCACATTCTGTGTGGATGATGTGCCTAAAAAATTACCCCCAAACAATAATGAATATGTCTGCCATGCCATCAATGTGCTTTCTCTCTGACTTACTCTTGCTCCCCTACTCCTAAATTAGCTGGTTGACTACTTATCATACTAGATACTGGAAAACCAAGCGCAAGGGCTAGGTTGTTATATTGGTTCATATACGTGCCCATGGCCCAAGTCTTTTTTGCTGGCACACTTCCTTGTGAGGATAATGATGGTTCCCTATCATGCTTTCCCAGATGGGGGAATTCCTAATGCTCTGGCTCCACACCTCCTGAGTGAGCTCCAAATCCTTCATGAGCCATCTCTCTCCTCAATGCCATCCATTATGCAATGTCATGTTACTTCTCTATCTCCCTCTCATGCACCTCATTGTAATTAATCCACCTTTCTTCTCTCTTCCTTGTTGCTAACTCTACCATCTTTCACCAAACTTGTTCCTTCCCTCATGTGTGGTGAGGTTTAGCTAACCCTCAATTTTTCTTCCAAGTTCAGGGTTACCATCAAAATCTTTATTTCCAATGGATTGCCTTGTAAATAGGTTCCCCTGGGATACTGTAAAAATGGAAACTCAGCTACCCCTGAACAAGAATAGGTAGAAATTGAATACTCTAGAATATAGCTATTCAAAATTCCACATGACCAAGTATCCACAATGCACATCCAAATTAAATTAGCATCATAGAGGGCTTGAAATTATTCCTACATCCAAACAAGTGTATGATATCTCCAGTTCCATTTAGATGCATAAGTAACCATCCAGTCATATAGTTATACCAGAAAAATAGCAAATAAGCTTTCATACAAACAATCATACAGATTCTACTCCACCCACATGCGTGCGTCAAACTCAGATCCAATGTTGAATCTCCCTGTGTACTCTTCTTCTAGATCTTTTACCCACTCCTCAAAACTTTCTAGGGTCAACCGGTACATCTTCATCATGAACCATCCTAAAAACAACTGAAAAAGAGGTCCTGACAACAGAACCAATGATGTAGCCTAGAATTTACGAAGAATAACCCAGGCGCGTTAGCACATCACTCAGCCTAGACTGAGTGCTCACCCAAAGCGAGCAAAGGTACCAGGGCCCTCCTTAGAGTTTCTTGTGTAGGATTTGAACATGATGAAGAGTTAATGCACTCAAATCCATTAACAGTACAAACTTTCTACAGAACATGGTCTAGATCTAGATCTTTAAAGAATCATGAGTCAAGCAATAAATATAATGAAATCATCCATGAAATAACTAGTTATAGTTACATTTGACACCATTATTCATCCAATATTCTCCATTATATTAAACATAGTAACTACACAGAAGCTTCTTACAATGATTTATATCATAAGTTTATGCGCGCATCAGATTTGACATAATAACTCCATAATAGCTCTCTCTCTCTCTCTCCATATACATACACACCTCTTAAACTACAGAGTTCAACACATATTTATAAGGGTGAGGGATTTCCCTTCAGCACTTACATAATTCCCAAAATAGGTCACATGCTGAAAATAGCCATGCACCTTTACAATAATAAGAACACATGCAAGTGCATTAATAATATATATCTTCTAGTTAACTAGAAGTGGTAATTCTATTATTAACTTGAACCCATGTAAATCACTTAGTAGATGCTCTTCCAAAAATAACATGTTGCGTGTCGCACAAGTATTCATCTGGTTGTGTGCCCCATATGCTATCTCCAAAAATATTCTATAACCATGAAAATGGTTAATTCCCGAATCAATCCTTGTCTTTCATGTGTGTTTCCTTCACTATCCTTTCGTGCCTTCAAATATGCCTTGCTCCCACGCGTGGATCTTATAGTTGTTCCTTAATAGCATACTCTTTTTGCTCAACAATACTTGTTTATAATCATAATATGTTCATTTGTTTTGTTTCCATTGCATTGTGTGGTAGGTTTACAAGATTAAATTCAATTTCTTACTTTAATTTAGTGTTTACTTAGCCAATTGCATTAGATTCACTTTACATACTTGTGATTATTTTTCACATGTTAGTTTATATTAGGTTGTACTTGTAAATTGATTGTACAAATGTTTTTTCATCATTACATATATCACATCTATCATCTATCATTTTTCATCACATCTAACACCATCAAAATATATCATATATACAAAAAATTCTAA
The DNA here is from genome assembly GCA_019776745.2 of Taxus chinensis. Lineage (NCBI taxonomy): Eukaryota > Viridiplantae > Streptophyta > Pinopsida > Cupressales > Taxaceae > Taxus > Taxus chinensis. The sequence continues at coordinate 160,157,044 of CM034149.1, forward strand.
GTTTTACATCATTCATGTATACTAAGCTAATCAACAAATATTGTATCATCAATGAGGGCAAGAAGGGTTGTGCATGATCACAAATCTACCCCCCTGCATCAATATCATCTATATCATTCCATATGTTAATATCTACCAAATTATATCATGAACACAACATATGATATTTTCTAAGGATATATCATCAATATAAAAACATGTGGTACATCATCAATATCTATCATGATACATACGTGTGAAATGAATCATACAACATCATGATATACTCAAAAACATCTATAAACATGAATCATCATCATAAAGCATATAAAATCATGACAATATATACCACCAAATGTCCATATATACAAGTGTAAATATCTGTCTCAAAATAAGATATACATCATTTATACAAAATCTGCCATTAAAAGGGCACGAATCAAAATCGCGCCTTCATCAGGAGGCATAATCAAAAGTGGTACATTAATATATACATCTATCAAAATCAGCCTTCATAAGAGGCACATATACATACATATATCCAAACAATATAGAGGAGTCATCCATAACTCTCACCCTCTCTTAGACTGACTGGTCTATGGCCTGGAGGATGAAATGGAAGCTGGTGTGATGGTCCGGTTCCAAGTGCACCACCCTGCTATCTAGGTGGTTGTTTTACTGATCTAACTGATCGTCTTGACCTCCGTGACCTAGAGCATGTTGTGCTCACCTATAACTATTCAAATGGTGTAACTCTTTGTCCTACTAGAACTACTCAGTAGTAGGAATCCTTGTAATATGAGGCCTCACCACTAGCTCTCATGATATCATGTACCATATATGTGTCACCAAAGGATGTGGCTAAATGTACAACAGAATCTCGCTCCCCTGTAAGTCTAAAATTATTAGCCTAAGCTTGTCTCAAAGCGGTGGTATGCCGATCTTTGTCTGATGTGATGGTCTGGACCTGGGTCCATGCCTGATCTCTCTGAATGGTAATACCCTGTACCTGATCCTGGGCCTAGTCCCATTGTGTAATGACACCCTAAGCGTATGTTTCCACCTAATGTAAAAGGCTCAATATATGAGCACCATGTGCCACTAGTTTCCACATCTACTGCTACCCTTATGCCACATCTCTACCTTGAGTAGTTTGGGCTCTCACCTGGTCTCTCTCTATTCAAAGTTTACAGCTGCACTCTGACTTGATCCCTCTTAGTCTCTATCTGTAACTGATTAGCTATAAGTCCCTATAACTACTACTAGAGTGCAACTAGTTATCTGTCATCTCCACCTAGAGGACAAGGTGGAGGACCCTACTGAGCCATTGCATGCACCTGCTGTAAAGGAATGTGAATCCCAATTAGAATTCCAAATGGAGGCAATTACATATGATGAGCATGGGGAACATGTCTCTTCCTAGGCCTAGACCTCTTTCCATGTGGATGTTGTAGTGGAGGACCTTGTCCCCCACCCCCATCATGATACTTTCTGTCAAAAGGATCATCGTCCTCATCATCATCTCCATCATCCATACCACCCTCATCATCACTGCTAGGAGGCCCCACTGGAGGTTCTCTCACTCCTACATCCCATGCTTCTCTAGGAATCATCAATCAACGAGGTAAAACTATAGAGTACCATATGGTTTACTCCCCACTACAATCAAATCCCTGACCTCTCATAATGGTACCCATTATATTGGCACCATCTGTAAAGAGCTATCCATAACTCTATCTATAGTGCTCTATGGCCCCATGTCGAAGTACTCTCGGCCCCTGCGAGCATACCACATATCTGGCCCTGGTACATCCTGTGTAATTCCAAACTATCTCTGACACCGATCAACTCTATAAAAATCCTGAATATAACTATGGATTCCAAACATAAAGTGTTCCATGGTCATTATGCTCATCTCTAGGCCATTCTCAAGCCACAAAAAATATTTGTATGACCTCCATACTACCGTGGCCTATTGTAAGTCATCCAAATCTCGGCGATAATGGTATTTATCCCCCATGTTTGGCCTCACATCATCGCCAATCGAAACCCAACCCATAGTAGAAGGATCCTCTAGAGCCTGAGCTCTCAATGCAGCTATGGGGAAACCGATAACAATGTGGTCCCACGCCCAAATTTATAACAATCGGGCTAGACCTACTGTCTTCTTATGGTAGTATATGATCAAGGGAAGGTCCTAGTATAAATGCGCTAGTATGCATTGGCCCCAATAGTATGTCTCACCATTAATTAAACTGCGTATCACTCCAATGAGACCAAGTGGAAATGAAGATTTGATCTTTTCAGGGAGTAAAACTCTACTGACAAAAGCCATAAAGTATAATACAACTCGATCAAGCTTAGGTTGATGAATCTACAATACCAAAATACTCTAGAATACATTGATCAATATTAGGCTGATGAATCATGTACTGAATCAACTCACACTAGATGGGGACTCACATAATATGCCATGCGTCCTCCTAGGTAATAATAATCTCGCCAGTGGGGAGTCATAAGAACTGACTCTCATTGTGCCACTACTTAGCTAGGGTTGTCAAGAGGCCATGGTATAGTGTGATTTGTGGCATATTAATCACGTAGGCTAACAAAATAACTTATAGTAGGATATCTAATAACCTTCAATCATCCTCATCGAATTGTGCCTCTATCACATCCAGGCAACCATACCTCTCTCTAGTGTGAAGAATGGGTAGTAGTCTCTGCACAAAGAAAACAATACACTTGTTAAGGATACATTTCTATCTACTTCTATATACATTTCTATCTATATTCTTCTCTTATTCTTCTAAAAATACTAATTTTCACTTTCTCCTACAAAATTCTAGTCTATATTCATCTACACTTAGCTTATTTTTATTAAAAATTTGATTAAGTGTTTTCTTCTGGCACATGCACATCTCCTTCACCGCCTATGATTTTTTCTCAACACATACGCACCCAATGCGTATACGCCTCCTTATTAATGCATATGCATCTATATTGACATGTACACTCCCAAACTTTTTCCCTAGACCCTCCTAACTACACAGGACACATATGCACCCATTCTGACACCTACACCCTCCTCTTGATGCACACACATGCGCGTGTGTGTTTTCACCCTCCCAACGCATACACATCTCCTTCAATAGATATGCATGCGCGTACCTACATTTTGATAGGTACGCATAGGAATACCCATATTTTTGATGCACACACATGCCCATGCTTCTTTTTTCCCTAAAAAGTGCTAAAAATATAATTAAATGCAAAAATGAAAAGAAAGACATAGAGAAATCACGAAGGATCCATCCACTGTGTCCCGAAGATACTCCCAGATGCAGTCTTCTCACATCCTCCTCCTCGGAAGCCTTGTCATCTCACTCAAATGCTATCACACTCACTTGTGGTAAAAATTTGCAAGAGCTCTGCTATAAATTAACTAATCATGATTGATTTACCCCCCGGATGGGTATATTAAGTTGTCACGATGCCTCTGGGGCATGTTTTCTCCATTGTGATCACTCTAACACTTTTTCTCTCCACTAAAATGATTATTTTTATTAAATAATTATTTTTTATTAATTTTCCCCTACGTTGGGGCACTATTTTCCACTTAGCACTTATTTCTTCACCCTAGGGCATTTTTAAATATTTCCAGGCATTATTTTTCATTCTATTTTTATCTATCGCCATGATTTATTTTTTAAAGAATTACTTTTGGCTCGTTCTTCTTCTCACTAGGGCATTTTATTGCTACCCAACACCCATTTTTATTCTCTCTATGGAATTTTCACATGCTTCTACAAGATATTCCATTTATTAAATTCCATTTCACATGCTTCTACTGATCAAAAAGTTAAAAATTCTAAAATCATTCAAAAAACCAAAAAATTGATTTTTTAAAAAAATTGACAGAAATTAGTACAAAGCTCAAACAAAACTGAAATTTGTGTCTCTTGCATGATATTTATCTCATGAATTACTTGCACTTCCAAGGGTATTGAGACAATGGCCCACAGATCATCTTGATCTCCAAATCATTTACAAAAGCTACGCTGCTTACTTTTTCTATACCCTAGGGCACTATTTGTTGTCTGATGTTGTTTCATCATGCATAGTGCTTTTTCATTGGACCCAGGTGTCCTCCATCATTTAGCTTGTATGTAAAAATTGTTTAGGGCATAATTTTAACCCTTTTTTTTATCTTAACATTTGGGATAACAACTTGATAAAAAAATATTGGTGCATCAACTATCTTAAACGTTGTTGGTTTGAGTATGTGTGATTGTACTTATTTACCTGTTAGATTAGTTTATTTACTTCTCGTATTGCATTGCATTCTTATATGTTGTATGGAGTTGGTTGTTTTTAGCAATGGACAATTGTTTATGTCTTATCTTTTCATGTCATTTTACATTGTTTTCGTATGCTCATATTTTAATAAGGACTAATGATGAAGATTACTAGAAATATGATTAATAGAATTTTTTTCTATAGCACTGGTTTGCGGATAGCTCAAAATCCCTTTTCTTGTTGTTTCTCTTCTATCTCCCATTTCTTCTCTTCAAATTATTCTTTCTTCTATTCTCTTTTTGATCGTCGATCGAGTTCCCCCATCACCCCATCAACACTCAAGGGGGCATCCTTCATCTAACTAATTTTTTCTTCAACCCCTTCAAAAAATTTAATTGCTTGTATTTGTCTACTTTCTTGGAAATGACGTCGCATACATCACCTCAAAGAGGGGAAAATGTAGACACCTATAGTTTTGTCTACATGATCTTATTACTAATATTTTACTAACTATCCTAGTTACCTACTAATTTACTACACTACGCTAGTAAATTACCCCTTTTAACCTCTTCAAACCCCTAAACCATGTTAATCCCTTTCTAACCGGATTTTATAAGCTTTTTTCCCTTTAATTAACCCTTTTTAGGTTAATTAACACTCCTATTGACTTTCTAAGAAAAATTTCACTTTATAAACAAATATCTTACCTTTCCAAAAATCCACTTATCTTTCCAAATTCATGTTCACACCCCCAAATGTGTTTTATTAAAACTCACCTTTTTGAACCATTTTTAGTCCCACGTGCATCTAAAACATCCTTTTCTCAAATCTAAAAACTATAAATAGAGGTATACCCCTCCCACCTTTTCCTAAGAACACACTCTCTCTCTTATTTCTGATTTAAGCCATTTTAGGTCTCCTAAAGTTATCTTCATAGTTTATTTGAGCTATTTTCTTGTTATTCGCTAATCCATTTCAAATATTTAGGTAAATGGGAGAAGACATTAATGGTGAGCTTCCATTCTTAAGCTTTTAAAGATCAAAAATCACAAAACTGATTGCTAGAGCTTTAATAGGTTCATTTATTGATAGCTTTCATGGAGTAGAGAACTAATATAGTCCTATTTAGAGGTTGATTTTTTATTTCAAGCTTTATAAATGCATGCAAATAGGTAGCTATTTCTTATCTCTAATATGATGGTCATTGAGGTGTTTGTTAAAAGCTTTTGGGGCTTCTTTTGTGTTCTTACCCCATTTTATAATCTTTTGCAAACTTTTCATTGCGCACACAGTGTAATATGAACAATTGTGTATCTAACATTGTATCTTCAATACTCTGCACATCCTCTCCCGATTGGATCCGTGATAAATGGTACAAACTAGAATTTATTTTACCTAGTTTCACCACAACTGTAAAGTCAAACTCCTAGAATAATAGGACCCACCGGCATATGTGCCCCTGTAAAATGGGCTTGTTCACCAAGTATTTCAATGTCATGTGATCTGTATAGAAAAAAGGTGTCACTAGTAAATACCATCTAAACTTATGCAATGCGTAGATCATAGACAAAGCCTTGCACTCCATAGTAGTATAATTCTGTTTTGCTGAAGTCAACTTCCTGCTGGCGAAGCAGATAGGATGATCTACAATACCTTCTCTAGGCTGAGCTAAAACTATGCCAATGGCCATGCTAAAGGCATACACATGCACATGGAAAGGTAGATTCCATGAAGGAAAATGCAGAATAGGCACTGTAGTAAGTCTTTCCTTCAATGTCTCAAATGCATGCTATTATGCTTCTCCCCAATAGAACTTGCCTTTTACTTTTAATAACTCCTCCAGGGGCACAAAAATCTTAGCATATCTTTTGATAATTTTTTTGTAGTACCTTGTGTGGCCCAAGAATCCATGCACCTTGCTCTGACTAGTAGGCTCCTCCAAGCCTAAGATGACTACAACCTTAGTGAATCTACTAACAAACCCTCATTATAGATAATGTGTCCTAGCAGAGTCCCAAAGGGTGTAGCGAACACACACTTCTTAATATTTAAAGAGATGCTCAACTACCTGCATCTTTCAAAAATTAACCTCAAATTGTCACAATGATCCTTGACAAGCCCATACACTGTCTAATCATCTAAGTAAACCTGTAGGAAATTGTGAATAAAATCCTAGAAATCTTGTACAATAATTTGTGAAAATATTACAGGCATGTTCTTCAATCCAAAGGGCATTACTGTGTATGAAAAACTTGCCCATTCAGTGGTGAAATTTGTATTCTCTTGATCCTCTTTAGCTATCCTCACCCAATGATATCCAAAAAAACCCATCAGTACAGGAGTATATTTCTCTCCCTACAACACCTTGCAATATTTCTTCAGTAAATGGTGTAGGGAAAGGATCAATCACATATGCAGTATTCAGATCCCTATAGTCCACAAAAAATTTTATTCTTCCATATTTTTTTATATTGATTACTATAGGGCTAACCCAATCTGATTCCTCTATGGGCTCAATGATGTCATATTTCAACATCTTTTCAATTTCTTCTTTAAATTTGATGCATAGGTTAGGGTTCATCCTTTCAGCCCTCTTCCTAACTAGGTGCACACATTCCTTTAACTTAATTTTCATTTTTCCAAAAGATTCATGCACTCTTTTTAATTCATGATAGCCTATAGGAAACATATCCTAGAAATTGACCAGTAACTCAATGATATTAGAAAATTCAGAGTTAGACCAATAATCTCCAATGATGGCCTCCTTAGGTTCATCATTCGTCCCAATTTTTACTTTCTTTATCTTCATAGGCTCATAGTAGGTGCACACCTTCTCATCTACAATGTCTAAGACCTCACGCATACCCTCAAAATTCTCTACGTCCATATTTTCCACTTCCTCATCATCCATTATGTAGACGATCTTACCATTTTCTTTCTCTATGAAAGCACATTCAGTATGTTCTGCATTTGTCTCCTTTACTTCTTCAAAACACACCTCTAGGTATGACTCACCAAGTAACTCCTGAATAAGTTCCTCAACTTTTGCATTATCTCCCATAGTCAAGCATTTCATAACATGTAATTCCTCATTCATGGGAGGTTTAGTGGATACATATTCAAATGTATGAATCATACCTACAGTCAGTTCTTGCCAATTTCTAGTCTCTATATTCAACTCCACATAAACATACCATATGTGCGCGCAGCTGTGCAAGGTGAAATAGAGCTTGTGCACCCACAACGAAGGTGGTAAAGCTTCCTAACCCTTTGTCTAGAGTCTCTCACACTATTGAACATGGTGTTGAACATGATCATTACCATGATATTCACATATATGAGTAGGTGCATTACTTCGGAGGAATCTTGCTGAGAAAGAAATTCTCACTTCTTTCCATTTTATGAGGTTATCTCTATGAACCATTCACCAGTGTGCTTCTGTCCCACGCAAAGTATAGACTAACATGTTCCTTCTTTCCACCAAATATTTCCATAGTAGTTACATAGCTCGTAATAATACTTGAGGGTTTCCTTCACTCATGTACCTAGGTACTTGGTTGTTTCCTAACTTCCTAGCACAATGCGGCCTACTTACGTGTGCAATTGCACTTCTTACCTCATGCCCAACCAATCATAAGTGCCATGTGCCTAATTATCATAGGCAATACTTGTAGTATCATTGATGAACTATGCACCATACACTAGATAACTCCTTCCTTAGATGGCTCAAGCACTTCTGGATCTTGAATGGTGCGCACATAGATTCTGTTATGATCTTCTTCACTTAAGGGCTCCACATAAGGTGTCAATTTTTTTCTATCAAATGGATAATTACTTTTTTTGATTTGTTTTCAAAACTGAAGTAATCCTTAATAAAATGTAGATAAACATTATTTACATAACACCAAGGGCGCCCAAGTAATGCAGGAATTTTTTCTGTTTCTGCAAGCACTAAAACCTTAAAGTCCCTAGTGAACTTGGCACCCTGTAAAGTAATTGATGCATCTTTCAAGACCCCAATTGGCATGGCTTCATACGGTTTGTCATAAAAAACACATTAGAAGATGGTTACAATGGAGGTCTTCCCAAAATATTACTTTTGTGCCTGTGTCAATCAAAATATTACTCAAAAGCCAACCATCAACAATGGCATTTAGAGTAATCTCCTTGTCATAATCCAACCTATCTGGAGGAAGGTTAGAATGTAAAATCTACCTTCCATTCTTATTACCAGTGCACGGAGTGTTTCCCTTCAACCATCTCCCCAATAAAGGAATAATATTTTCTTGACACAGTGTCCTATGTACCTCCTTTAAATAATCAACATCCAACTGATGAAGCTTAACTTCCTTCTTTTGTTCCAACTTCCATGAATTTTCCTTCAAACATTGTATCTCACCCTGAATATTACTTATTACCTCCATGTTTTCTTGATAAACCTCCTTCTGGTGTGTAGGATCTGGATAATTTACATGCAATACCTCCTCCTTAGTAATGGCAGACTTTTTTTTGTAACGTTTCTCTGGCACGGGCAGCCTAGGTGCATTTAGTAATCTTCACATGTCCCATCTCAGGACCCAACACTAACTTCAGCATCCATTGGTCTTCCACGGTGTGATGTACTCTAACCATCCCCGTGCCCTTGTCCTCTTATTTGTGCTTCTTTCTCAGATGTTCATATAAGTTCAGGAACTCCTCATAGTTATGATTCTTTCCACAAAAATAACAAAAAACGTTCTGAGGACACTCACACCTATAATGGTCAAGATATCCACATGTATAGCATGTTCCACGAGGAAACTCACCTCATCCACTGCCATGGCCTCAGCCTCTAAATCCACCATGGTATACTTGACGTCTACCTTGGACTCCCTCAAAGTTCCCTTCATTAGGATCATGATCATGATGCTCACTTTTATGCTTAAAGTTATTTGTAACTCTAATTTGTCATACACTAATATCAATGACATCATGGATCTAATCAATCAACCTGCAATCTTTAGTATTATGAGTTGTGAACCTGCAAATATTGAAGTAACATGACACATTCTTCCTTATCGTGCATTGCAACAATGGACAACGACTTACATCATGGTCTAAGTGACAGATTTCAAAATCCACCAACAAGAAACGCACCAATCTATGAGAACAAATATCCTTAGTATGCCCTTCTACTTCACAATCATGTGCACCAAATTTGAGTGTGTGTCTCATGTGTTGTATTGGTTTATATTTTCTCCAACTATTTTTCCATTTCCGTAATATGAGCCTCAAAGAATGGGTTCACTCTAGTTTCTATGCTCCCAACTACCTCAATGCGTACACATAAGCTGCTTCAAGTGCCTCGCATAGGATATGTGTATACGTCTTATGTGAGAGTGCCCTCCTAAAATGTGTGATAAATGCCTCTGACAAACCATTGTGTATGATGAATTACATGGATATTGTCATATGATAGTTTAGACAGAAGAGTGTTTTGAAATGAGAATCATATTCACTAGACACTCTCAGTAGTGCCCTACTTGATTATCCTTGAGCGTGTTTATACTTTTTCTACTCAAACTTAGGGATATTAAATTCTTTTAAGGAAAGCATCCCATGCAGCGCTTGAATAATCCACACAAGTCTGATAAGGTTCAAACTTGTTGTACCAATTGTGCACGCATCCCTACAACATAGTTGTAAATTGACTACCCTTGCGCTATGAAGCTAGAATTCCTTTCACGCACCATAGTAACTTACACATATGGACATGTTTAGTAGTGTCTTCTATTCCCCTATACTCTATGAGATGAAGTGAAATTTCCATGTAAATATTTTGGGGCTGATGAGAAACATGTCCACTAGATCCAAAACCTCCTGTGTTACCTCAGCCTTCATATCCACCAGATCTGCTAGATCTTGAGCCACGTGATTCCACCTAATCCTAGCCCATGTAACTATGAATTAGAACCATAGGATGCACAGTTCTTTGTGTCTCCAATAGTTGTGTGGAATTGAAATCCCACAATCTGAAGAATTTCCCCTTTCTATCTATCTCAGGTCTGATTGTCTCAAAGTTCTTACTTACCTCATAATCTGTGTTAACAACGTTGCTGAAAAGGTGCCTCCAACTGGACCTATAAATAATAGAGAAGAAGTATGCCTTGTCATATATGTACTTTCTATTTTATTTACTCCTGAAATTTCTGCTAAGCTAACTTTTCCTCTTGCTACTCTATTTCCCACACTATCTTGCTAATTACTGACTAAAGTAGAAACTGGAAAACTAAGTGCAAGGGCTAGGTCACTAGGTAGATTCAGATGTGCACCTGCAACCCATATCATATCTGCCAACGCACTCTCATCTAAGGCCAAAGAGGGTTCCCTATCATGCTTTCCTAGATGGGGGAGTCCCAAATGCTTTGGCTCTACATCCTTTATTTGAGACCCAAATCCTTCATGAGTGATCTCTCTCCACAACACCATCTATTCTAAAACCTTTCTTTAATTCTCTAAATACCTCTCACATGATTCGTTGAACTTATGCCACCTTTCTTCTCTTTGCCTTTATGTCGTTTGGTTCGCCATATTTCACCACACCTGTTCTTTCCCCCACGCGTGGTGGGGTTTAGTTAGCCATCAACTTATCTTCCAAATTCAAGGTTACAATGAATATCTCGATTTCCAGTGGAATACCGTGAAAATACGATCCTATGGGATCCTGTAAAAAATTGAAACTCATCAACCTCCAGAAAAAAGTAACTAGAAATTACGTACTCCAAAATTTAGCTATTCAAAACACCACGGAACCAAGTATCCACAACATGCATCCAAATCAAATCAGCATCATAAAATGCCTGAAATTCTTCTTACATCTAGAAAAGCATTTGAAACCTCCATTTTTTTTAGACACATAAGCAACCAAGAACTCGTATAGTTCTATAGGAAATATAATGAAGAAAGTATCATAAATTGTATCATAAAAATTCTTCTCAACCCACGTGCGTACATAAAACTTAGGTCTAGTGTTGAATCTATGAGCATATTATTATTCCAGATCTACTACCCACTCCTCAACACTTGCTAAGGTCAACTGGTATGTCTTCATCATGCAACATCCTAAAAAAGAGATGAGAAAGAGGTCTCGGCAATAGAACAAATGATGTAGCCTAGAATTCACTGTAAATACCCAAGGCACGTTGACACAATACTCAGCCTGAATTGAGTGCTCACCCAAAGTGTGCAAAGGTACTAGGTCCCTCTTAATATTTTCGTTTCTAGAATGTTAGCATGATTGTGCATATACATATATCCATATTCATAACAGATAGTAAATAATCCACAGTGCATAACCCAGATATAGATCTAAACCATATGAAAGTTAGACTAAACAATGACTATAATGAGATTTACCATGAAAGAACCATATTTAGACATTTCTAACATCAATATTCAGTAAATATGATCATTTGTATTAAATATTGTAAAACACAAAAGCTTCATACATTACAATAGTGTCGCCATAGGTCATGCACGTGAACAAAACCATCAACATAACTCTACAATCAATTAGGATGTCTAAGTTGTGTAAATAAATACATATATATAGGGGTGAGGACTTTCCCTTAATCACCCATGCACCTTCTAAAACTAGGCTACATGTTAATATGATTTTAAGGTTTACATGATGATCAAATAAAATCATCTTCATCTAACATTAAAATTTCCACATCTATAGGAATGAATACCCCATAATTTATGGGCTGGAAATCAATAAATAAAATAATACCATATTTCTCATGATCTTCATCCCTTTTAGCCATAGATAAATGATAATAAATAAATTTTTCATTGTAGGCACAAAATCACACACATTGGATAATTATTTATTCCTAATTACATACTACTATTTTCATGATTCCTATGTATAAAAATTAATCATCAACCCATGTCTTTGGCCATCTTTCTTTGATTTATAAATATGATTTCATTCATGCACTTTTACTTGCTCAGTATGTCTTTTCACATTTCGACATTTATCATTCTGGATACTAGTGCCCAGATAGGACGTCAACAACAAGCTCCCCCGTCCCCTCTGGGTGCCTTTGTCGTCTTTGTAATTTGGTCACACTTTTTAGGTAATTTCTAGCCATTTGAGCATCTTATATTTTTGGTAGTTTGCATTTTCTATGCTATTTACGAAATTTAAGAAAAGGAATTATATAAATATAAAGTTATGTGATCATAATAAGGGACCAAACATTAAGCATTATTTATCACCACATATGGCTACATCCATCAAAGCATCTATAGCTCTATTTAAATCCATCTAGCTCCATCACAAGGGAAAAAAATTTGTTCTTTTACATCACACTTCATAGGAGGGGAGTCTATTGTTTCCTTGCACACATTATTAACATTCTACATCTAGCTACTTGCTCACTACTTCAAGTATGTCACAGATAAGATAAACCTAGCACACAAGTACACATAATCACATAGAACAACATTGGGTCTGAGATGTAGTGTAGTTCTTAGTTTTAAGTCCACCATTGTGGCGGTTGAGGATAGTCTAACCCCTCATTTTGCAAATTTATTTTTTAGTTTTTGATGTTTATTTGAGGGTTTTCCATGTGCTTTCTTCATTTTTGTTTTACAACAACCTAACATCATCCTTGAGGTGATTAAAGGAAAATAAGTGTGAACCTCTTGTGACACCTTAGAGGAGGTTTTTTGAGCATATATGCAGACCAAGGTGCCCAGAATCAAGACCATGGCACCCACGAGTGCCCCCATTACTCTGCAAGTGGCCTAGTCCAGTGAAATCCTCTGGATCTACAATTATCCAGGCTTATGTGCAGCAGTCTTCCATCCATATTCAACTGATCTCCACTACAAAAAATTCCAACAACCTCTACAAGTTAGCTAAGTCTCTTATAACCCTCTTTTTAATTAGGGTTTCATACTTCATTACTTAGTTATTTGGATATTATTTCATTTTTTCATTTATTTACTGCAAACTTGTATTAGATTAGGCTACTATTTTACATTTTAGCATAATCACTTTGGTGAACCTGATGACACACTCTTGTGCTTTGTTTCAAACATGAATGTTGAGGGCATCCTCTACGCATGAGACTCACACACTACAGTACACATTATATATTCTCCCACATCCTACATACACATCATCTTACCTCATCACTAATCCTATTACACATATTACACATCCTACCTACCAACTTATATGTGCTACACTCACTACCCTATGATACACTCTAATCTCATTGTCTATAATGTACTGTTGAGGGTATACATCACATATGGACATTATCACACTCACTCATTCAACCAGTTGATATTTTTCTCATACGATATTCATAGATTAGTGATATACGCTATAAGCTACATCATCATTTCAACTACCTTCTTTTTGTGATATACGATTTAGGCTAAACCATCATTTCTTCTATCATCTTGTCATCATATATGCTTAGGCTAAATCATCACACACACTCAAACTTCATCTCTATGTTGCATCTCATCACTACACATTCATCACGACACGTTGTACATAACACATAGTTTAAACCATTTCCCGATGATGCACTCTCGTTTACAGTTCATTTTTTATTGCTAAGGGGGCATAAATAAATTAACCTCACTGCATACAATTTTGTTCACTCAGGGGGAATGCAGCTCCTATAATTCACTCTACATTTTATTCCATCCATCCACAACATAATTCATATCTTGGTTGTATTTAATTTTTCATACATTTACTTGCACATGTTCACTTTATTATACATTCTAGATAGATATCTTGTATGTCATTATATTTATCATACACATGCATGTTCACTTGCCTTTCTATTTTTTATCTCAGATTATACAAGTCCATTACATGCAGCATGGATGCTTGGCGTAGTACCTATTACTAGTCCCAAAATAGCTTTTGGGGGAAAATAATTTCATACACAACAATTTCTATTGTTGCATTTCATATTTATCACTTTACGTTATCATCTTATACACAATTTGACATACTTTTAATCTTTCTATCATGTTAATGGGTGCTTCATGTGCAAATTGTTTTTGGTAGGGCTACTTGTCACAATGGTTGTTTGTTACATTGTCTACCATTGCTTGTCTTTGATTGTCATTGTTTTCTATTATATGTGGTATTTTCCCTTTGTCTTGTTTGCACAATTATTTGTGTGCGACCTGTTATCCATTTTCACCCCCCCAGGGTTGAATTGATAACATACATCAGGATTCTCAAGTCCCAGGTTAAAAAGAACGAGCTCTGAGAAAATGCGAGAAGTTGCAGAAAATAAGCCTGGGCCAAAAAAAAAAATGTGTGAAAATCGGCTAAGTCCTTGTCCTAGGACAAGTGGGACATTTTGGACGCCAAGGCGCGGATCGGCCAAAAAGCCAACAGGCGGCCCAAACAGCAAAGGGACATCTGGGCGGTTAGTACACGGAAGACGCGGTTCGGCCGAAAAGACTTAAGGCAGCCCGGGACATTTGGGACAAAGGAACGCGAAGTACGCGAACTGGCCGAACCGGGCGAACTGGAAGAATTTGTCCCGGACAGTCAAGGGACATCTGGGTCGTGAGTATGCGAAGGGCGCAAACCTTCCGGATCACCCGAAACAGAGAAATTTCACACTGCGATAACTGGGACAGAAGGACGCGTGGGACGCGGAAAGCCGATTCACCCGAAAGAGAAGAAAATTGACTAACAGCTTGGGACATTCCGACCGTGAGTACGCGAACCGCCCAGATCGGCCGAAAATGAAAACTTTTGCACCAAAAGTTTGGGATATTTGGGCCGTAAAGACGCGAACCGGCCGAACCGGGTGAACCGGAAGAATCTGTCCCGCGAAGCACTGGGACATTTGGGACAAATGGACGCGAACCGACCGGTTCGGCCGAAACAAGAAACTTCAGCAAATGGAAAAGTGGGACATCCGGGATAGAAGGATGTGGTGGACGCAAAAGAGCTGGCAGACCCGCAGACCAACCAGGAGATGACACGTGTCGCAAGGGAAAAGTCCAAAGTCAAAAGGTGAGTTTTGAAGGGGCAACCCGAGCCAATGGGGATTGGACATGTGCCCAATGGAGCAGGGAAGTGCGGAGCTCGGGGAGAAGTTAGAGAATTTGGCCGAGTTCACCAAAAGGGGGTAAAAGTAAAGTAAGACCCCGCACCCTGTCCTCCAACAATGCATGCCACATGTCGACCAGGTGGCAGAGCGCGGGAAGAAATTTAAAAAAATCCGTTTTCGCCTGTTTTGTGCCCTAGATCTTCAGATCTCCATATCTTTCGATCCATAGCTCGGATTGGCACGTTATTTATATCAATGGAAAGCTTGTGAAATTCTCTACATGATTCTGGGGTTAATCTTGCATTTTGGTGTAGTCAGGAGAGAGAAAATTAAGAAAACACCCCTAACGCGTGGTAATGCCAGAAGTAATGCTTCAACAACCAACTTTAATGCAGCAGACAGTTCGCCGCTTCTGTTAGACAACCCACCGTTTCATCAGGATCCGCCGCTCTGCCATAATGTGATGATTTTAAATGCGACCTAGAAGTCGTTGGGGCAGATTCTGGATTTCCTCTCTCTTCCCTCTCTCATTCTTCTATATATTGTAAAGAGGAGCTTCTTTAAAAAGGTTGAAAATTTTCTGTTTTGCTCCTCCTTCTTCTCCTATCAGGCAAATTTGTGGAGTTCAAACCTCTCATTTGAAACTGTAATACGATTCTGCCTCTTGGAATTCTGCAGTGTATTGTATCAATCTTTGGAGCAAGTAATACATGTCTGTGGATGATTCTCAACCCTCTCTGTGTTCACCTTGCATCCTCCTGGTCTTTCACTACAGTTTTGTTGTCTGTGCATGATCTTATATTACATTTGAATGATCTGAGTTTAACTGGAAAGATAGGTGTTCTTCATTCCTCGGTGCATCACCTCTATTAGTTTAGATTTATTTTATGCATCTTCTTACCCTGTCTCCTTGACAGATTAGATTAGGTTTTGAGCAAAAGCTCTGCATTTTTTCGTGTGCATCTGAACAGAGGAATAGGAACCAGCCTTCTCTGGAGAATCCTTTCTCACTTTTCAAGTCCCACACTTGGAGAAAGGATTCAATGTTATGCAAGTCATACTGGATGATAGTATGGTCAACCTAGAAGCCTGACCAGCATCCAGGGGTGCTGTGATTTTTCACTAACATGACCACTACGGCCTTTATTGTCTTGTGGCATCGTGAGTGGTGTCTCATGTTTACAACTCACTTTCTGAGTTCTATGTATTGTCTTCTTTTGTATTGTAGCTTACACATTATCTGTTTAGATTACACTTTCTCCTATACATACATGTTTGTCTTTTCTTGTACTAATATTTTTCTCCTAGCCACTTGTTTGTATGTTCCTAGGTTTCTACCAAGCACATCCCCTCCCCCCTGCAAGGAAAAATTTCAGCATTCGGTCCTCCTTTGGGCCATATTCACCTTCATTGATGTCACATGCACCCCAAACAAGGGGCAACATAATTTGGGTGAATTAATCACCCCATACAGAGTATACATAACACAACATATTACTGATATAATATAATTATTCAAATTTCAGGGCTTAGAATCAGACTTGGGTCCATGACAGATCGACCTTACCTATATTTCATGAGCCCAGGGGGCATATAATACAGTGAACTTACTTAGATTACCTGATACCAAAGGACATATCACACATCAATTGGTAGTTCAAAATAGTCTATAAAACTCCATACATGATGGATTTTATATTACAGATAGCCCTTAGCACTTGTACACACCATCTGCAATGGTGTTTTATACAGTAAGAAGTAGTTAAAGGTTAGAGGATGAAACCAAACAGTTTCTCCCTACAATTCTTCCATTACATTGGTGTGATATCACCCAGAAAAATCATGTGCATCGACATCATCTACATGTTCCTTTCTACACTCTTTCCTCATCATGGATCAGGTGCACGTTTTTTTTTTCACATTTTCAACATTTTATTTTACATACTTCCTTACATGTTTTTTATACATATATATATCTGTGTATTTGACTACTTGATCATCTCTTCTTTTGCACTTCTGTCTGTATGGGAATAAAACAATCAACATCACTCAACATCACACGCATTGACACAAAAAATAGGTACAACACCACATTCACACACACATTTCTGCCCTAGGTTCATTTTCATCACCTTTTAAACTTTTTCATCTTTATTCTCCACACTCCATCCTTTTATCACTCCACACTTTGTCTAGTCCCTCGACATGATTTTACATTGATCTACATGGATATCAGGTACACATCTCTATCTACTGTATGTTACCGGTAATTCTGTTCACCAACATAAAGTGGAACAAAATGTAGACACAAAATCATGCACTTTGGGTAATTATTTAATCTTGATTACATACTACTATTTGTGTGATTCCTAAGGATGTAAAGTAATGATTTATCCATGTCTTTGTCCTCCTTTCTTTGTTTTGTGCTTCTTAGTTCAGTCTTGTACTTTTACTTGCTCAGTCTATATTTTCACCTTTCAAAAATTTTCATTATAGACACTAGCACCTAGCTAGGACATTAGCTACAGGTGCCCCCATCCCCTCTAGGTGTCTTTGTCCTCTTTATACTTTGGTCACACTATTTAGGTCCTTTCTATCCTTTTTAGAATCTTATATTTTTTATAGTTAGCCTTTTTGGGGTTAATTACAAAATTCAAGGAAAGGAATCATATAAATATAAAGTTATGTGATCATAATAAGGGACCAAGTACTAAGCATTACCTATCACCACCTAAGGTTGCATCCATCAAAGCAACTATAGCTCCATTTACATCCATCTAGCTGCATCATAAGGGACAAAGGCTAGTTCTTCTGCATCACACTTAATAGGAGGGAATTCTATTATTTATGTGCACACATTATTTACATTATACATATAGGTACTTGCTTGCTACTCAAAGTGTGACACACACAAGAGAAACATAGGGAAAAATTCCACAAAAAACACTTAAAACTACATTGGGTTTGAGATGTAGTGCAATGCTCATTTGTAAGTCCACAATTGTGGTTGTTGAGGACATTTTGAACCCTCATTTTACATATTTATTTTTTAGTATTTGAGGTTTTTGCAGGTTCTTTTTTCATTACAGGTTTACAATGATCTCCACAACCTTACAATGACCTTGAATCAATCAAAGGAAAACAAGTACAAACCTCTTATGACACCTTAGAGGAGTTTTTTCAAGCATCTACATAGACTAGGGCACCCAGAATCAAAACCAGCACACCCATGGGCACCCTCATCCCTCTCCAGGTGCCCCAATCTAGTCAAATCCTCCGGATCTGCAATTCTTCAAGCTTTTATGTGGTGGTCTTCCATCCATGTTCTGTTGGTCTCTATTGTGACACGGTCTAGAAAACTCAGTGAATAAGATAAGGTTCTTCTAACCCTCTTTATAACTAGGGTTTCATACTTCATTTCTTAGTTTCTTGGGTATTATTTTAGTATTTCATTGTTTCATTTATTTACTACAAACTTAAATTAATTAGGATATTATTTTATATTTTAGCATAATCATTCATGTTCGTGTCTTTGATCACAAAAATATTGTTCTTGTTCTTCTATAACTTCGTCCTGTCCATATTCATCATCAGTAGTCATGTTATCAACATCCTCCTCTTGGTCATCTATGTCTTCAAGTGGATCTTCTACCTCTTCTAGTACATCATGACCTTCCACATATTTGACAAAGGTCACTCTTCATCCTCTTAGATCATAATATATCACAAATAACAACTCAGATTGTTCCAAATTTGGAACAAGAAATATTTGATTGCATTTATTTGGAAACACATAAGGTTAAGAAGTGTTTTCATGTGTTTTTTATGGGAAAAATCAACCCGAAAACAAGACAACTATACCCTAGTGTCAAAATTTTCATGCCATACCTTTCTAGACACCCCTCGATAAACCTATCCCTCAATGTTAAGTCCAATATTGTTCTTCATTAGTCTAGCTATGAATGTAATCTATCTCCTAGGTGATTTAGGAAAATTAAGATCATTCAAGTAAGTTGGAGCAGTAGTATTCAAGTCCAATTTTCAAGCATACTTAAAAGGGGTTTCCATCAACCGTTCTAAGCCAAGGGGGCCATCATAAAAGTGGAACATAATACTTATATTCATCTTATATGTTTATTAAAGAGTCTAAAACATCATGGAACTGATTCAGGGAAAATATGGAGATTTTTGAAGCTTTAGGAGCCAAGCCACTGGAAGTTTGTTTTTCAAGCCTAAGGAGTTTGCACTGAAAATGACACTTGATCTTCAAGAAACAATTCTGGGAGCTCCAAAAAGATTTATGGTCCAAGTAATATATCATTATAAATAAATTTCATTCTCCCATATGATGGATAAAATAGACCATCTTCAAGCACCATGAATTATTCGGGCCATCTCAGTTTTCCCATGTACAATAGGTAATCCCAAGAAAAAAGGAGAAATTTGGTGGTGTTAAAGTCAGAATAAATCCTTAGGACCCTAACCATTCTTCTCAAATTTTATTTTCCAAGAGGACTCATATAATTAAGAACCCTAAAAATCATCTGGAAGCTCAAGTTATGACCTCCACAAGTCGGCTCTGAAGGTACGCTCTTTGCTACTCAGACAATTTCCTCAAGGGACATATGTCATCACCAGGTTAAGGCACATTTTCATGTCCAAATTTCACCTTGCTAAGGGGAAAAGAGGTGTAAAAAATTGAATGCTTCCCCATTTAGTGTTCTGGTCACACATATGACCTGGACACTCCCTCTTAAGAACCTTTGACCACGTTGACTTGCTCATCCACCTACCCCTGCATGTGTGACACTTGTCAAGCTTGGGGCAAGGAACATTTTCTTACAAATATTTTCCACAAAGAAAAGGGAAAATGGGGACTTAAAAATCTTACCCAACCTTCACTTTCCTTCTGGTTTTTCATGTGACCATCTCTTAGCCCCTAGGTGCTCTATTTTAGCCCCTCCTCCAATTCCCTCAATGAATAAACACCTTCCACTTGTCATAATGACAGAAAGGAACATTTTAATGTCCCTATTACACCAAAACAAAGAGAAATTATGTTCTAAAAAATGTTCCCCATCCTCTCCCTTCACATTCCAAACTTGTAAATAGTGGAAACACTTGGCCAGAAAACATCGAAGTCCGGAAAGAAGATTTTCTCATATCTTATGAACCAGTAAGTGGATCAAAATGTAATTTTTTGCAAACATCTAGTTTCCAAGGTGCCTTGAATATCATAAAGAAATATATCACATGTCTGACATGGATTTTTAGTAGCAAAGAAACCCCAAGTTTCTCATGGAAAAAAATTATAATTTTAAAATATCCCAATCTAGCAACCGTTTTGACGTGAAATTATGGAAGTGCACTGTAGAACAAAAACCCATATCATAAAAGTTTTTTTCATCGCAAACTGAGGACTAGAAACCCCTTTTCTATTAATAGTAAGCCTTCCTACATGGGCACTTGCTATTTTTGGTAAGTCATCACCAAAGGGGGTTATGGCAAAGATAGGGTGCATTAAGGACAACCACAAGGTCAAATTGATTGATCAGTGTCGGAAATGGTAAAAATGGTCACTTACTTAAAATAGTAAGTTTCCTATATGGATAATTTTTATCAATAAGTCACACAGGAGAGCGTCCTAGGTGGGAGAAATGCACACATGGGTGATTTAGAAATCTAATCTCACCGATGAAGCCAAAAATGGTGGAAATTTCCACTTACTAAAAACAGTAACCTCATTGCTCTAAATATAGTAAGTGCTCCAGGAAACATGAATTTCAAGTTGATAGGGGTGAAACTAGTGCAAGATATCTCATTGGAGTATGCTAAGGTGGTAGAAAGTGATGTCACTTACATGGATCTTTATGATCTTAAGTCACACATGATAGCTGTCCCAAAGGGAAAAATTGAAGATAAAGTGTTCATAAGTGGAATGTTTGTAGAGGGTAGACATATAGTTTATGTACAAAGCATCAAGTTGGTCTTGGCCTACTCACACCATTATGAACAAGAGATAAGGACCATTTGGGTAGATGATGGCATAACCATGGCAATGATTTCCCCTAAGGTTATTTATCTTTCTATGCAAATTACCACCTGGAGTAACATGGTAGTCATATCAAAGGAAAATTATGTGAATGAGTGGAACAACACATATTCATATCTACAAGGTATTACACTGGGATCATGGATGAAGACAAAGAGAAAACCTAAACGAATGTTGAAAAATCTCTCAAGATGCGATTTCTGTGAAGGTTTTTATAATGCAATCACCCTTCTCAACAAGGTGATGGGAGAAGAAAGCACAATGGATTTTTAAGAATGGATGACACTCTTCATCCTGAAAATGACCAAAGGAGATAAAAAGATAGACTAGGGCAAGATCATAAGCAAAAACATGCATCATTAATGGCTCCAAGTTCCTATGACAAATAAGTTCTTCATGACTTCCTACTTGGAGTATCTCCTCACCATCTCAAGGCCATTCAAGGGGTTGAACCTTGCTCAGAACATCTCTGTGAAAGTCCCTAAATTGGTATTGAAATAAATTCATTATCACTTCACTCGAGTGAACAATATCTTCAACATGTTCATTAGCAAGACTCTAGATGGTGACCCGCAATCAAGGATGTCACTACAATCGAACTCTTTGATAAAGAGATATGGATCTTTCTTCATTCATTTCCCCATTTTTTGCTATAGTTGAGTCTTTGGCTTCGATCAAGCCCCATTAAGGTTCCCCTGGTACCTTACTGGTTAAATAGTATTTTTTGAGATTTGTAGATAGCTTATACATATGAATAGTAAACTCAAGAATTTAAAGAAGAAGCTTGTCTCCTTCCCCATCTCACTTGGGGTATTTACATGCAAGAATGTCAATGATGCATCCCACTTAGAGGAGGCCTTCACACACCTAAGTTTACACTTATAAATCCCTAGGTCCAATTTTGACATTCAAATTTATCGAGACACATTCCATGTCCCATATTTGCACCATGATCCACAATTAGAAGCCTACTTGGCCAATTTTGTAGATGATTTCAATGTATGAGAAATATATCATATGATAATGTTAATTGGAGAAATAAATAAATAAAAGTTCCTATGGTATAAATAAGGTGTGTAAGATGATGGAACTAAATTGTATGATCTTGAGTATAAAGTGGTGAAGGCTTCTCCTTTTCCGTAGATAAATTGGAGTGTTTATGAGTCTAGTGACATTAATAAATGAATGGAGAAGGTGATAAAGATAAAAAAGGAGTGGTTCCAAAAGAAGAAATCTACTGCCCTCAGTTCTAGAAGTTTCCCCACACCTCAAAGATAGGCCTCGTATCATTTGAAATCAAAGTTTATGGAGGCCACTTCAAGTTCAGCCCACTCAAGAGTGAGTCAAAGAGGAAGGTTACAGAATTGGAAATCCCCTGTCACAAGAGTTCACTTAAGAAATCCAAAATAGTAGAAGATCTAATGGTGGAGACACAAGTTGAGAAAGAAGAAGTCTAGTATCCAACTCCTGACCATCTGCAGGATGTCCCTCCTCCTGATGTCACTCTTGCTACCCCTTCATAGGAAATAACCTTTCAACCCAAGCTAGAGATGACAAGTATGATAGTTGTGGAGACAGAAGAAGGTAAGATGTTACCTTGGATGAGGGAGATTATTTTAAAGGAAATCCATACCATCCAAAAAGTCACAATTCCTAATCTATCAACAATAACATCATTGGCCAAAGGAAAGAAAATAAAATTTTCTCATACGGCCTCACACTTCTACAATAGTGAGACATGTAAATAGTACATTAAAGTGGTTCGACCCAAGGTAATCAAGACATTGAAAGAAATGACCCCATCTAATTATGAAATGAGAAATATTCTAATAGGACCTTCCACCCATGAAGGACATTAGCATATGTTTCAACAATATTGTATTGGCATCATGGTGAGAAATTGAGAGTACAAGAAAAATATTGAATAATTAGAAGAGAAAGTGCGAACGAAGTAGCCCCAATAAGAAACATTGTTTTTGGAATCCATTATAAAGAATAAATATTTCAGCATATAGGGGTGAGCAAATAGTAAGTGGATGGGTACAATCTTGGAAAAATTCAGGACATTAATCCCATAGGTAATATCACTTTCCAAATACATCTACACAAATGTGAAGAAAACTTGGATGCTTAAGGAGGAATTGGAAAAGTAAAAGGAGAATCGGGACCCAATTTTCCTATTGGTAGAGAATATGGGGAACACTCATTCTTGAGAATTGATAAGTAAGGATATCTTTAATTCCCCATCAGAGGACTTTTTGCGTGTGTGGGCGAGGAATCTCACCGGCAGATACAAAATGAAATATCATGTCATCCGTGAGTTAGAATCGAATGAAGATTGAGCCTACAAGCTACAAGTGTAGACACCAATTTTTGGTATCGTTCCTTCCCTTTATTCCACATTCTCTCTTATTAACCTTGGCCACACATTCGAATTTCATTTTCCCTCTTAAATCAAGTTATCCAATTAATTATTATTTCCCACCTTTAATCATGCATTATCCATTTTATTAATTAATCATCCTTAATTAATCCTAATCCTCATCTCATTATATTTTCATTTCTATAAATCAATTTAATCATCATTAATTAGTTTTAATCTCCACTTAATTCATCTTTCATCCATAAATCTCCCATTTCTCATCTATAAGCTTATAATTTGTTATGCCTAGGCCTCTATTTAATAAATTTACCTATTAAGGGCCTTTATTTACTCATCCTATCCTCCCACATACCAGTTTCTCTTCCCTCTGCAACCCTAGCTCATCCCTATTCATCTAAACCCTAATACCACTTTATTTGGGCCTTAATGACTCGAGTTAGGCATCATCCCACCGCCCTAATGGATGAGTCCCATAAATTGGTGGCGAACTATCCAGGTTGCCATCGACCTTAGAAAAATGCCCTTACCTCCTCCTTTCAAGAGGATGCAACATGATACTTTCGGGCTATATTGTGATCTTGCTTACATTTTGAATACTCTTATAGTTATCTTATACATCTTGGAGCTATTTTGCATCTAATTTGATAATCTATGGATATCTCTCTTTCCTTTTCATTTTCATGTGCTTCCATTATCATATTGTTGCATTTTATTGGCTCTAACATCTTGTGCAGGTTCACGTAGCTTCAGGGACCTATCATCATTCCATTTTCATATTTAGTTCTATCTTTAGGTCTTTTTTTTGGTCATTTCATCTTTGTTCATACCCTAATTATCCTATGTCTCCATTGATTCAATCCGAGAACCTTCAACCCAACCATTATTCATCTTGATTCAACCATTGAAATCTTCATCCACCTCTGTTTATGTTTACAGTCTATTTCTATCTCTCAGATTTGGTCATTCTACCACTCTTTCATTATGATCTGTGTTCTTATACCCCAGTCATCGTTGATTATCCCTGGTCATTGTCATCGAGCCCTGTCGTTCCACCATTTTCCCCTTTCCATAAATTTCTTACATCCTTTTATCCATCTTCAGTTTCAATCTGTTATGCAAGTGTTTGTGTCCATCTCAGATATGTTTGTAAGTTTTCTTTAGTTCAGATTCATCCACAAGTGCTTGTAATTCTTATTTTTGTGCAGATATTACTCATCCATCTCCAATCATTTTCTAATGTCCCACTATTTTCTCAGGTCATCGTCAATCCCTTTCAAGTTTCCTAGATTGTTTTATATTTTGATCAGATTTATTCATTATCATCTTAGATCTACATTCATATTTTTGTTTTAGATATTAAATGTTGTTATCAGATCCATTATCATATTTTATATTCCATATCATATACAAGAGGTTTGACATCCATCCAAGAAATTTTACGCTTCTTGGAACCAACTTAGTCAGGAATCTCTCCATTTTATCTACTAATCCATTTTTCTTCTAGCATTCTTTGTTGTGTAGATACTTGAACTTACAGCAAGGAGTTTTTTAGTATTTACACTGATCCATATCATCATCTTGAGGTACCATAAAACATCCATGTTCTGAGTTGATAGTTTCTTTCATTACTTGTCATTAATTTGAGTAGAAAAGAAGAAATATTTTCCAACATTTTGGCACACCTGGTGGGACACACCCTCTCAAGGTGAGTAATTTTGTTTACTTTTCATTTCTGCTAACCTTGTAAGGAAGGAATATATGTTGCATTGTGATTGATTTCTTGATCGAGTTGCACTATAGATTGCTTGGATTAGATTTTCCCTATACACTGGTTTGAAGATTAGATAAAAAGGAAAAGTGTATTCTAGGTATTCCCATTTTTCTTAGTTTATCCTTTTGCATTGTACTTTCCCTTTCTTTCTTGCTTGTTCTCTCAAACTCCACACTTGGTTTTAGATCTGATACAAACCTTTTCATCCCTACTTGAAAATCTAGTTTAACTAGGGGGTTTAACACATTGCATTTCAATTCATCACACACAACCAAACTCAAACATCAATTCACACATCTAGACATTCCTTACTAGGTGGAACTTATTGGTATTTCATCACCCAACAAGAAATATACCACAATTTTAAGGCCTTGTTCTAAATCTTGCAGAGATTTGAGCCTCATACACCTTTTGGTATATCGAGGAATCCACATCCAAAACTACCCAAAACCCCATCAACCTCTTTTTCATATCTTAAGTTAATCTAGATAATCAAAAAACTTGATGTGTGACTTGCTACTTTTAAGTAAAAATCAGCATAGTTTTAGCTTTGTTTGTTTCATGCCAGTTATCACCAGATCTCAATCTAAACAAATAGAATAAAACATGTCAAAAAATGTCTCATTTCCCACCGCCATTCAACTAGCTTGCACACTTTCTCTTCTCACTTCAATTCCTTTAGTCATTTCAATCACAGTTACTCAACCCATTATCACCATCCCTCCTCTTCAGGAGATGCAGTTGTTTCAATTTAATCCCCATGAAGAAACCAATCCTTTTCTTCATGAATCTTTCCATTCCTTCTAGACTAGACACTCCTCCATATTCTTCCTCCATCAATGCTTCTAGGCCTCCTCTCATCCCTCGTGAATATGTGGAATTTCAGGAGATTTTTAATGAAAATATGGTATATCTTCATGATTATATTCTTTGTAAGACCACTAATCTTCTAATTGATGGACCCCCTTTGCAAAAAATTCATGCCTATCATTCTAATCCGGAGTCCACTCAAGTGCTTACCTCTTAACTTGTAGCTTTCTTTCCAAGAGCCATGAGTGTGCTTTCCAAATACCAACACAAATTTGACCATAATCAAATGTCTTCTTCCAGTCCAACCAATCATCAAACCATTCAATTGGTGGCTTCTATTCCACCTAATATACCTCATGTCAACACTAACAACCTTCTTCCATTCCCATTCCTTCAATTTATACTATAATAACCTCTCTACCCATTTGACCATCTCAAGAGTTATTATTTCTTCATCTTATATCCAAACAAAATCGTACCACAATGCCTCTCATTTCCACCTCATATGTTCATGCCAAAGTGGTCATCTCAGAACATCTTCTACCCAAATCTATATAGACTCATGGCTCACCTCATTAATGAGCTAACCATCACATTCCCATACAATCAATTCAAATATCCCAACCACCTATCATTTATGTCCCAACCAATCCTATATCCAATCAATCATATGTCCCAATATCACAATAACCTACGTAATCCAACCAATCAAATCACATTCTTATCTCCCCACATCAGGTAATGAATCAACCCATACAGTCACAACCCTTCAATTATATTCCCCCTCATCAATTACCCTAATCAACACTAATAAAACCTCAAAACTATCAAGTATATCAAAAACCCCATCCATCCACGTCACATACATCCCAAATTCCTATTGTGACATCTCAACCATCCAATGATCCCCTATAGGATCTATTGAGTAGAATGGCTAATCTTGAAGTTATAACCATGGGATCTAAAACCATGCTTTCTTATGATCAAATTTACAACTAACCCATCAACCCATCTGTTACAATCAAATCATATCCTCCTCATTGGGAAATTCCTAAATTTTCTAAATTCAATAGTAAGGAGGATCCTCAACAACATATACATGTGTTTATACATGCATGTTATCTTATTACTTATGATGAAGACCTCATGTTATGCATGTGTCCCATGTATTTGGCTGGACCAGCCCTAGATTGGTATAGTAATATCCCATAAAATTCACTATTCACATTCACCCAACTCGAACAACTATTCCTTGAGAATTTTTCAATAAACATTATGCATAAAATTACCATCATCGACTTTTATGCCATCCGATAATATGATGAAGAACCTAGCGCTGACTTCATTACATGATGGTGTATCATTATCAACCAACTCTCATTTCCTCTTCCACAGATCGAGCTCATTGAATTCTTCACATAGTTTTTTGTGAAGCATATTTCAGCCTCCTTTCAAATCCAATCATTTCAAATTAGTGAGGAAGCATTCACCATGTCTCGCAAACTTGAAATTTGTGCCCTTGAGAAAGGCCATCTTAATATTCGATCCAACAAACCTAATACATAGTTCACTAAATCATCCACACATAATGAAAAATCCAAAACCGCCACTAGTACCATTGTGGTCAAATCATCTGTATCTACTTCTCATATGGATCCTCTGTAAAGATATCCTAGACCAACCCCCAATTATACCCCTCTTTGGGTGTCATATAGTTCAATTTTTGACAAGTTGATGGTCGTTAATCTCATTCAACATCCACCCATTAGACCCTTTGACAAAATATGACCTAAAACGACATGGTACCGTAAAAAGCACTATTTTAAATATCACCAAGTCCATGTCCATGACATCAAAATGTGTCACACATGTGAAGACTTGATTCAAAAAAATATAAACTTGGGTGATCTTCAAGTAGACAACCCTAATGTACCACCCAATCAACCCTTGTATGTATTCAAGAAACCTTTCCCAACCCAACCACCTAATAATCAAACTCAACCTTCTACATCACAAACACCTAATTTACACATCATAAATACCATATATCAGATTTCCACATCAACATCCCACTCCATCATCTATGATACCTACATTTATTTCAGATCCTTCTCCAACTTACACCTTCATAAACATCAACCATAAGCACAAATTATTTACACTTAATTATACCCACTTTGTCTTATTCACCATCTATAATTTCATCTATTGAATCCCCTTCTTCACTAACACCCATCTCCACATCAACCACATCTTTTGGTGTGATTTCACCTACATTCACATCTCAATTTACAAGTATAACTATGATACTGCTTGAAACATTTATCACACAACCACCTCCATCTAAGACAACCATGGACGATGTTCATGTCCCAAAACCAATCATCTCTACACCAACATCTGAAATTACATTCATTACTACACCATCACCTACCCACATAATCAATACAAGTACAAGTGACACATCCATAATATAAACGACACCAACAACATCTACATCCACATACACACACACACACTTTCCCATTTGGACACTGTTAAATGCATCATACATAAACCTCTTCTACCATCAATATTAAAAGCATTGCTACCACAACCAGTCATCATGGGTCCTCTAAGTAAAGATGCCACTACTTCTAATAAAGGTAAATCTCCACAAATGTAAACTAAAAACCTTGGTGTTCCTATTCAGAAATATCTTACACATCCACATAAAAAATTGGAGATTCCTTCCCCTAAGACCAAAAAACTTAAGATGACATCATCATCATCCTTAGACATGTCTTCTTCTATCTTGGGGCCACCCCCTTCATCCAATAATTCCACCACTAGTAATATTACAACCCAACCATTACCATATTCAAACAAAAATCCTCCTCCTAAACCATTTACCCCTTCTACCCAAAAAATTGAATCTAAGTCATCCAAATCATTAACCAAGATTCAAATTCAAACACAATAGTGTTCATCCTCTTCGAAATCTAAGACAAAATCAAAATCTCCGATCAAACCACCTCAAGCCAAATAATCATTACCCCCCTCATTTATAGACACGTCATCATCTATCCCCTTGGGGTACTATACTAGAACATTTTACCAATTACTCCAAGTTTCAGAAATCAATTTACCTCCAATCAAACCCTTTGATCCAAATTCACCACAACTTTCATGGTTTGATTATAATCTTGTTTCTGCATATCATTGTGCACCAGGCCATGAAAGAGAACATTAAAATGCCCTTCAATCCATCATCCATAATCTCTTTGATCAAGATGACATTCTTGAGGAGGGACCAACCATTTCATCATCTTCTTCATCCCCACCATCATCAACTAAAACATCTAAGTCACCCCACTCATCTAACACTCATGTTGTTGTTCCATCACCTACCATGTCTTCTCTTAAAGAACACTCCCCTCTCTACGTTGATGTTTTTCAGTCACCACTCATTCTTATCATGAATGTCCTCCACCCACTAAATCAAAGTCCAAGGTGGTTTTCATTGCCCCTCCTAGATAGTCTACCAACCCATCTTCATCATCAAAACCCAAAGTGTCCATCTTAGCTGCCCATCAACATTTGGCTCTCAAATAAAGTATCACAAAACAACTTCATCAGGACTTGGTTAATATGTCTCTCTATGAGATTATCCAAATCTCTCCAAATCATAGGAAATCCCTCATGGAAACTCTTAATTGTATCCCTACTACAAATAATGAGACTCATCTCTTTTCATCTCTCATTGGCTCCCTTACTACAATGGCTTCTAAATCTTTTGATGACACTGATATTTCGGATATAAAAATGGAAGAACATGAGCTTCCCCTCTTTCTCACCATCCATATTAATAATACCTCCATTCATAGATCTATGATTGTCAATGGGACTGGTATCAATATCATCTCATCCCACACTTTCAACCAACTCAAGCTCCCTAAATACATTTTCATCCAATTACCCATGGTCTTTGATGCTTTCAATGATGTTATTGCACCTGCCTTAGGCACGGTAATTATTCCCATCAAAATTAGTGAAAAAACACTTCATGAACTCTTCTATATCATAGAGGTGAAGTTTTAGTATAATTTATTGTTAGGATAACCTTGAATCTTCATGTTATGCGTTGCTTTCCTTCCACTCTTCATCGATGTATAAAATATGAGCATGAGGGGAAGATTCTGACTCTACCTATGCACACCCCGCCATTCAAAGCATGTAATATGAATTATTGTCCTAATGACGTGCTCATGCCCACACATGATTCATCTCAACCATAAAAAAATATCATCCATTCCTACATCTAAGCTTCCCAATTATGATTCTATTGACAAGGTAATAGATAATCTCTTATTGGGGGAGTATCGCCTTCTTACAATAAATTCTCTTCCCATGCCAAATAGACTTGGTAGACTAGAAAAAGTACCTATGTACCAAAAAAATGTCAAGAATATCATTCCTTTTAGTCCACCTCATCTTCATACTAATCTCATCTATGGTGGGATTGATCACTCTTCATCACACCTCGATATCTAACCTCACACCAAACTATACACCAATGTATTTGGTTGTCTCTACAAGAAATCCTTCACTTACACTTATCTTCATCATTTTGTCTTGAATGGAATTGGAATGGGGATTTTTGAGAAAGGCATGCATTACCTTGTTATGTATTAATCTCGCAAACCCTATGAAAAATTTGGACTAGGCTATAAAGAGCAATCCACCGATCCTATTTCACCATCTATGATGCTCATAGAGATGGATTATCATTATTCTCCATCCTATGAGGTGATGTATATAGATGACACCATGTCTATTGCTTCTAGATTTTATTTAGTCTCACTATCACCTTGGTGCCAGTCAGTTATCAATGTGAAAATCATATTACGTCCTTTCCTCTTCGACATCTAGAACTGATAGATGAAGACTCTTCTACTATCAAAATTATCCATTGCTCTGACGATGACACCATTCTTTCCCATAGGGTGTAGAGGATTTTTATCTTCAAAAGACCTTACCATCTTACTCATCCACTCTTCTTAATGAAGCCACCATTGACATCAAAAATCAGGAATCCTCAAGAGCCTCACATTTTCAAAGTGGGTCAATCCCTTGATCCATAGGATCCTTATCCTTCACTGCATTCCTTTCTCACCATATTCAACCCTTCACATGGTCATACTCTTACATTCTAGGCCTTGATCCATCCATATTTTTCCATACTATCATCACCTTTCCTAATGTTAAGCTAGTTAAGTAGAAGCTTTGCCGCATGTACCCTTGATTTTTCCTCCTTGTCAAAGAGGAGCTATAACACCTTCTTTTTGATAACTTTATCATCCCCATTACTAATTTATAATGGGTTTTTGACATTGTATGTGTCATAAAATCATCTGGAAAACTTTGTATCTACATGGATTTTTGAGATTTAAACCTCACTTTCCCTAAAGACAACTTTCCCCTTCCTAATATTGATTAGCTTGTAGACCTCACTACATGCCACATGATGATCTCTCTTATGGATGGTTTCTCTGGATATAATCAAATAATTATCACACCAGAAGACCAACATAAGACCTCGTTCATCACTCCTTGGGGAAAATTTTTCTATCGCGTCACGCTTTTTAGTCTAAATAATTTCAAGGCCACTTATTAGCAGGTCATGACTCATATAGTTCATGATATCATCCATAAGACTATTGATGACTATGTTAATGACCTCTTGGGAAAATATAAACATCAACATGATCATCTCACCATCCTTGAAGTCCTCTTTAAGTGCCTTATCCATTTCTTTATTTGGCTTAACCCAGCCAAGTGTGTGTTTAGAGTACTTACTAGTAAGCTCCTTGGATTCATCATCTCTATTAGGGGTATTGAAGTTGACCCCACCAAGATTAAGGCCATCCTTGAGATGCCTCCTCCCTTGAACTTGAAGCAGCTTCACAGTCTTCAAGGTCATTTTCAATCCATTCGCTTCTTTATCTTGCACTTGTGTGATTATTTCTAGACCTTTCATAATCGTCTTCGTAAAGATATTGATTTCAATTGGGATCATGATTGTTAGTAGGCATTTGATGACCTTAAGTAGTATCTCTTATCTCCACTAGTGCTTACACCTCTACGTGAGAGGGAGCCCTTCTATCTATATTTCTTCACCTATAATCATGCTCTAGGATCTATGTTGGCACATCATGATGATCAAGGCCACAAGAATACTGTATAATATATTAGTCACACTCTTAATGATTGTGAGACTCACTACACTGAAGCTGAAAATCTATGTTGCGCTCTTTTCTTTTCTACTTCTAAACTTCACTACAATCTTCTTAATCATAAGAATTATTTCTTTACTAGCTTTCATCTCCTCAAAACTATACAATCTAAACCTTATCAAAATGATCACATCATTCAATGGATCATGCTTATGATGGAGTTTCACCTAGAGTTTATTTCTCAAAAATTAATTAAGGGCCAAGTTGTCGCTGACTAGTTAGCTGATGCCACTCTTTAAGCTAGAGATCTACCTCACAAACACTTCCCTTATGAGTCTATCTTCAATTTCCAACATGAATTCCATTCACTTAAAATGAATAACTTCTTTGATAGTTTTAAGTGTTAGCAAGGGGGAGGTGCTGACATCATCATCATTCCTCCTTGGCACACTCCTATCCCTGTCATAATCAAGCTTAATTTTGAGTGCAAGAATAACATGGCCGAGTATGAAGCTCTCATCTTAGGTCTCAAAACCACTATATTTCTTAGAGTACAAATCCTAGACATCTATGGTGACTCTCAACTCATCATTAATCAAGTCAAAGGTATCTATCAATGTAAAAATAATGTCTTAAAAAAGTACAAGGATATCGTTGACTTCCTCCTTGAGGAATTTGATTTCTACACAATCTAAACTTTCCCTCATTCATCTAATTACTTCACAGGAATAATGGCCTCACTCGCCTCTCTCGTTCCTTATAAAACTAAATAGTACCATGTATCTATTGTTGTTTTTCATCAAGATCAGCCTGCCCACATTCATGTCCTTCCTCGTGTCAACTATGTTGACATTAATCCACATGACATTTGGTATTATCAAATATATGATTATCTATCTCAATCCATCATCTGTTGTAACTTGTCCAAAAATTATAGGAGGTTCTTTCTTCAACGTTCTAACCACTATGTCATCCTTGGTGGCATCCTCTATAAGCACTTCTTCGATGAAATTTTGCTTTGTTTCCTTAAGTCTCATGAATCCACTTGCGTTATCCAAGAGGTCCACAATGGTATATGTGGGGGAAATTTTAGTGGTTTAGTGTTAGCCAAACATGTACTTCGCATGGGCTATTATTGACCCCCCCTTAATCATGACTATTGTGAATATGTTAAGAAATATGTCAAGTGTCAACAACATTCCAATCTCATCCGCATTTCTAGCCAGGAATCATAACCAACTCAAGTCCTTTGGCCCTTCTCAAAATGGAGGCTTGACCTCATTGGTCTCATCAACCTGCATTCCTCTCAGCATCATCATTCCATCATCACTGCTACTGAATATTTCACTAAGTGGGTGGAAGCAATTCCACTTTCATCAACTAAGGCTAATCAAATTATTAACTTCATCTATCAACACATCTTTTTCCACTTTGGTATGCCTCATAAGATTATCATGGACAATGGAAAGTCATTTGAAAATAAAGATATCAAGAAGATCTGCAAATCATTTAACATTGATCTTAGCTTCTCTTCTCCATACTATTCCCAAGCTAACGGTCAGGATGATGCCACTAAAACACCCTTCACAACATTCTTGCCAAAACTATTGATAAATAAGGTCATTATTGGAACCTTCATGTTTCTTTTACTCTTTGGGGATTTCTAGCATCCACACTTCCATAGGTGCTACTCCCTTTTCTTTCATCTACAGCTCTGAGGCCGTTATTCCCCTTAAAGTCCAAATTCCTTCTTTGAGAATTTCTCTTCACAAATTCATAGTTGATGAATGTTATCGCCAGGAGCATCTAACACAGCTTGAGTTATTAGATGAACATTGCCTTCTCACTTTTGTGCATCATCATGTTTATCAAGATCATATCAAGCATGCTTACAATAAATATATAAAGGAACGTGACTTTAGCATAGGTGATCTTGTCCTTAAATAAAATAAAAAATGTCACTACTCTAGAATGGATCTAACGTGGAAAGTTTCCTCCAAACTGGATCAGACCTTATATTATCACACATAGGTATGGTTCTGGGGCCTATCGTTTTGATTCCCTATATGGTAAACTGGAACCATAACCTCGTAATGCATTTCACTAGCAGTAATTCTATTGTTAGCATATCTACCAATGAAAAATTAGTATTTTCCATTGTCATCCATACATCATTAGCCATTTCCATCACTCATTGTAATGATATGGAATTATGTTGTCTACCATCACTTTCCTAGTTATGAACTTGAATATGGGCACCACAAATCTACTCATAGCATATTCCTTATGGATAGGTTCTTTTTTCTCGGTGAGAAATCCATGATCATTCCATAGACAACCCTCTTGTTTACCTATTGGAACCACACTAAGGGTCCAAGGGTGTAACTTGTACATTTAATGTCCCTCCTAGGTGGCCTACCTAGCTATTCCCAGAGATTCCCCATGAAAAATTTCAAAATTTCATGGATTATCATCAAATTATAAGAAACAGATTGATCCCTTGAAGGAAAGTTGTTCATCTAAAAAAATAAAGAAGTTAAATATATAGACCAATCCCTCGAATGTTAGATATCATGTATATAATCCCTATCATTATGTAAAATTTATGAAATTATAAAATAGACCATACCCTAGAAGGATGGATACTCATTTGTATCATGGAATAAAAGGATTCCCACATTGATCAACCTTTAATTATATTGCAATCCAAACAAAACTTCCCACATCAATCAACTTTCTCATTTGTTGCAAACTTCCCGCATTGATCAGTTTACTCTTCCCCTACCCAGATATGGGGAATAGATCTAGGAAATACATCTATGGAGAACCTAGTTGCCGTGTACAATTTACATCTAAACCCCCTATATCATAATCCCAACAAATCTTCCCACATCAATCAACTTTCTCATTTGTTGCAAACTTCCCGCATTGATCAGTTTACTCTTCCCCTACCTAGATATGGGGAATAGATCTAGGAAATACATCTATGGAGAACCTAGTTCCCGCGTACAATTTACATCTAAACCCCCTTTATCATTTCTATAATAGGTTTATGAGTTCACATACCACATCTTCTCATATGATTCATGGAATAACTAACTATTGTTGGTTATTTGTTAACATTTGTTATCCCCTACAAAAACTTTTCCTTTAGTGGTTCCCTTCTTGTTTACCTCCTATCTAGTTTGAATCATCGATTCTTCGTGCACTCTTTACTACGAGCATGTGTTGTTTAAATTTTCTTTGGGATATCTCCTAAATGAGTTTCATTTTATTTAATCTTAGTTGTTCATCTTTTCTAATCCACATTTGAGGTCTTGACTTATTATCTTTCCTTGTGTCAATCACTAACATCATGGTCATTTCATTTAAATTAGTTAGGTTTCACTTGTATACATTATCAACCCACCACATTTTCCAAGACCTTAAAATATAAATCACTATCAAGCATAGCATCTATATCTAGTTTACAACATCCCATCTCTAGTCCTATTCGCCATTATTTAGTAGAATAAATTCATTAAAATCACAAATATAGTTATCAAAACTATGCCATCATATCATCTACGTCTAAATAAAAATCACATCATCAAATAACATCCAATCAGCTCACACAAGTATCTAATCACATAAAATCCATAATATCATCATCATCAGTAGAAAATCAATCTAAGTAACCATCTAAATTTAACATCCATGTCATCTAAATAAGTTATAGTTACATCCACATTACATATTATCATTTATTATCTAACATCACATCTATAATCATATATATGCATCATCATCACATCAAACATAATAAAAATTATAAATCAGATGCATAACACATTGTGAATGCAAGTTAAAACATCCATCTATATATCATAACTCCAAAACATATCAGTACATCATATATGACATGCCTCTATGGGTGTTGTCTCAAAGTTGATATATCATCAAAATCTATGAACTAGACCTATGATAGTATCAGGTCCTCCTCTCCTGGGCTATGTTTTGGGATTGATCCCTAGGAAGCCTCGTGATCCTCACCTTATCATGATTGTGCCACACTTGTAGTTCTCCCTAATGGTGCAATACTCCCTCCTCTAGCTTGCTAAGTTGCTAGATACTATACATATCTCAATGTCTGTGACATCCTATGCATGAAAATTCTCTTGTAGTACCTCTCCTCCACCACTAAGTCTGTGTATAAACTCAATGGCATAGTACCCAATGGAGCCATCTGTCCAAATCCTTGTGATTCTCCTAGAGCATCACTCCTCGACTCTGCTGCAAAGATCAGTCTAAGAGCTCCAAATCACACTCTATAGGCCTCTCTCTACCCCCTATATCGATCCCTTTACTCTATGGTCTGATCTCTTTCTTGCTAAGCAGTGTCCCTCTCCACGTGCATCTGATCTAACTCTATGCATAACCGTGCAAACTAAACGATCTCCTCTACATCACCCCCTCTCTTATCTCTAAGCGCTGCTTCCTCTTCCATGGGGGCCTCCTCCTCTTCATATCCTCCCTTGGTCGTCATTTGTGCTACCCAGGTCTATGTCATCCAATCTACAAACTACACCAACCATATTCATTTTCAACCCTCTTGAGTTGTCATTGATTTCTCCTAGTCGCCATCGACTAACCCTAGTCGCCTTCAATCTAGCCTTGATTTTTATCCATATTACTCTTGTTTTTTTTCTGGCTTGATTTCATTCAAATTATCTTTTCTTCTAGTTTTTAGGTGGTATACTTCTCTTCATTTTTATATTTATCCCTCCAGGATTTCATCCCCTTGCTTATCTGATAATTTTCATGTCCCTTCTTGGGGCACCATTATGTTATATATTTATCTCTCTTTGTCCCATGGGCTTCCTTGTTTTCCCCTTGTAACCCATGTTTTATTTCCCCGCTTGGGGCTTATTTTACTTTCGTAAGCCTTCGTCCCTCCCCAGACACAATTTTTTCCACCCCTTTTCATGTTGTCACAGCGCTTGCCTCGACTCCTTTTTGTATTTGTTTGTGCATGTTTGATCCTTTCCTTTGACCCATTTGTCTTACAAAATGTTTGATCCATTTGAGTGGATTCCCATTAGTTTCCCACTATTTTGTAGTGATTTTAGCCCACTCATTGGTCTGTAGGACATTTTCATCATCTCAATTGAGACCGTCCTTTTTTTTCCTACCGAAGTGATATTGGAGTCACCACCTTTTTGAATTTATGTTCAATCCTCATCTGAAATATCTTATCCAATATTCATCTATCTATTTCAAACTTCTGATTGACTTCCTTTGAATTGTCCAACCCACATTTGAGGGGGAGAACCTAATCAATCATCTTTTCATCCTTCTCATTTTTCCTCGTGGTTTGCCCAACATAAACCACTCTCCAAAAAGGGGGAAATGTAAACACTATTTTTTGGTATCATTCCTGTTAGGGTAAATATATTATTACCTTAATTAATTATGCACTACATAGTTAGTTAGTTTATTTATTAATTGTTATATGGTTATATTTAATTATAACCATCTATTTTATTTTATTCATCATACGGGAGTTGTTGTATTGTTTTAACAATACTATTGTTTGTATTGGTTCACGGTTGTACCTGTGTAACCCATTTACTTGGTTGTATATTGTTGTCCAATATGTATAAATATTGTAGCACATCTTTTGTAAATTGATTTTGTTGATTAATAAAATACTACAAGCTTCCGTCCCTATTTTACATTTGGTACCAGAGAAGGAATCTAGACCTATGAAGCAACAAAGGGTTGGAGAGAGGTTGCAATAGGAGAATAAGTTTCTTGGAGAATAATTTGCTTTCCAGGAGAGCATGTGTTGCCTCCAGAAACTTCCCAAACATCCCTACATCCACACAACCCCCTCTTCTATTCCAGGTG
This sequence comes from Taxus chinensis, assembly GCA_019776745.2. Classification (NCBI taxonomy): domain Eukaryota; kingdom Viridiplantae; phylum Streptophyta; class Pinopsida; order Cupressales; family Taxaceae; genus Taxus; species Taxus chinensis. The sequence goes on from CM034149.1 coordinate 160,195,532, forward strand.
TTTGGAATGTAATTTTTTTTGCACTAGTGCAGTGTGCACCAGGAAAAATTTGTTGCATGAATTTAAAAAACATATATTTATTTTTCCCCATCCAGGGGTTTCACCTCTAAATTTAGAGGTGCATATTGTCTCTGATACATCTAGCATACCACTGGATTTGGAGGCCTACATGTTGATTGAAGAGATTATCACCGAGCTCAAATAGAGTTAAATCTACATTGGCGAGCTGACCCTGACTAGCGAGTTGAGCTCATTCAATGCAAATCAGTGCACCGAGTTCTTCAAGCGAATGGAAGGTATTCATATGAGTTATCATTTGAAACAATATTGCTAAAATTCATTTGCTAAACCTTGATCCGAGCTCTGTGGACCGAGCCATCGTTGAAGCTGAGCCTGCCACACATAGGCCACGTAGACCTCTCCATCGAACCATTCGACCAAGTCTTCGGTGCATCAAGAAATTTGTCGGTTTTACATCGAGATTGGGTCAAGTTCCAAAATTCGTATGTCGAGCTGTCCATACAGGACCCTTGTCTAGGTCGGTCGAGTCCTGTAGAGGTATTAATTGTGTTATGAGAGATCATCCATAAATCGAGCCATCTCCTCTGAACCTAAAAAAAGAAGCGGCCAAGCTCAACGTTGTGGACCTACACAAAGAAAAAGCCAAAATATCAACAAAATAATAAATATAAGCAATACAAAATGAGAAAAAAACGTGGAAATCCAGATTCTCAGGCGCAAACCCTAAACACTTTGCCAACTCACGCAGCCATGTGAGCTCTCCATTCAAAGTCACCTCGTCACATTATTTCAAAATGTTAGTCATTTGATTTGACTATAAATTCTTGTATTTATACTTTTTTGCATAAGCAATTGAAGCGCCTAAGTGGTTGGTGATAAATACTTTAAGTTGAATAGGTACAAGGTTCGAACCCCACCCCCAAGACAAGTTTTTTAAAAACCATTGCTAAAGCCTTAGTTGTAGCTAAACAAGCTTCTATTTTTAGCAAGGAAAACCCTTTTTAGGGCAATTTTTTTTCTCAACATTTGTCAAAGGAGGACTACCTAAAAACTTCATTTTGAGCTATTTTTTAATGGATTTTTGCTCAAAGAGCTATATTGGGATCCAGAGGCCACCAGGGCCTGAAAAACAAAAAAAAATTGCCTACCATTCAATTTTTCCAAATTTTTGAATGTAATTGTATACTTCATTGTATTATACTAATTTGCAGGCTGCCATAGTCAACTGAAAACATTATAACTACTCAGAAATTGGAAGAGAATTGTAATAAATAATAGTGAAATTTGGTTCTAAAATGCTCGCGAGATCCTAGATCTCATTCATAGCGTTCAGTATAAACAATGCCTCTGGGAAGTGCTTATGGGTAAATCTGTCACGTCTAATACTACACTTAACGCCTAATATAGCTGCAATAACATCATCTGGGCATCAACCCTTTAAATCGACGAGGAGTAATAAGGACATAGTCCATCTGTGAACAACTGCATGACTTAAATCTGGACTGAGAAATTATCCAAGTATATAGCAAAGTTACACGCACATATGAGGATATTTCTCTGAGCCAGTGTCAATAATCGCACAGACCCCTTTCAGTACTATCTTGGTACTAAGTATCGAATTATTTCACGTACGTTAATGCCTCTTTCATGTACTACCGGGTATATATAAAGCAAGATATTCTTCCACGTACCGACGGGTATACCGGAAGGGCGCGTATATAGAAAGGTTCGGTATATCAGACTGATGGTACATAGATTAGGAGACCTTATACCTAGAATGAGAAGAGTCTAACCCTGTCAGTTGATTATGTAAAATGGGCACCAGTGCCCCCAAATTCTTTCGTCCATATTCACAACTACTCAAAGGAAACAACTATGTTGCATGGAAGAAAAAAATCAAGACACGACTTGATTTTGAAGAGATTTGGACTATTGTGAATGGTACTATAACCAAATCGGCAACTGATACAACACAATAGAGAAAGTTTGATAGATCAGATAAGAAGTTCAAGCTCGTCATCTTGTTTGGAGTGTCTGATAATGTACAATCCCACATTCGAGATGCCAAAATAGCTAAAGAAGCGTGGGATAAGTTGAGCATGGTATACGTGGCCAAAAAAAAGAACGTCATTCTGAATTTGTAGAGTTAGTTACACACACTAAAGTTTAAGAAAAATGAAAAAATAAATCTTTCTTGAGAAGAGTTTCAGAGTTGAGGGCTTCAATTCTAGCCCTGGAAGAAGTAGTCATAGATAAATCTCTCATTCCCATTGTTCTGAGAGCTCTCCCTTCTTCAGACCGCATTTTTGTAACAACACTAAAATTTTCAAATAAGAAATTTAGTTTTAATAAGCTAGTAAGCCTACTACAACAAGAGGAAGCCATGTACAATAAATATGACGAAGAGGAGCAAGCACTTTCTTCTCATCAAAAATGGAAACGAAAAGGAAAAGGAAGACCTAATTCCTATCAAAATTTCCAACATCAGAATTAGTATCAACATCAAGGGGACACACAATAGAAGAAATAATGTCCAATATGTAAAAGAGGACATGATTTGAAAGATTGTTGGTATAATACATACAAGAAAGGTTCATCAAGTAATTCTATAACTCAACACCAACAACCTCACAAGGGACATATGAACTATAATCAAGGATAGAAAAATGGGAACTGGAAAAGAAAACCCCATCAGTAAGGAAATATTTCTGAGCAAGAAGAACATTAAGATAATGAAGACTACTTATACACTTCTCGATCAAGTGAACCCTCCACGTCATCTAGTGATGTCTAGTATGTTGATTCAGGATCCACTTGACACATAAATTTCCACAAATAATGGTTTACTTCAATGAGGTACACACCTTCAAAAAACCATGTTTTGTTAGGTGATGATTCTTCATACATAGTCCAGGGGATTGGGAACATTTCTCTACCTCTTGGTTCACGCAACTGTAGACTATCAGATGTCTTATATGTCCCTGGTTTGACTAAAAATCTGCTGTCAGTCAGTCAACTCCTAGATCACAACTTGAAATTGACTTTGATAGTCATTCCAGCAAGAAAACATGTTTAATTTGAGACAAATCATGAGGCTCAAAAATAGTTACAAAAGCCTCCAATTTGGGATGCATGTTCCAGCTTGATTTTCTCCGCAGAGATGATCATGAACTTGTGGCTAAGAACTCTACCTCTGCATAGTTGTGGCATCAGAGACTTGGCCATATTAGTTTCAAGTATCTCGAGACACTTCGTCGACATAATATGGTACATGGTTTCCCATCTCTTCAGAAGGATACAAATAAATTTCCTCGTTTCCTAACAGGAAAACAACACAGAGCTTCATTTCCCATCTCTTTAGAAGGATACAAATAAATTTCCTCATTTCCTAACAGGAAAACAACACAAAGCTTCATTCCAGAAGATTACTTTTCGAGCTCATGGTAAGCTTGATCTGGTTCATACTGATCTTTGCGGTCTGATGTAATCGGGTCATTCTAGATATCAGTTTTCATGCTTTGTGTTGATGACTATTCCAGAAAAATGTGGATTTTTCGTCTTCACAAGAAAAGTGAAGCTTTTGAAACCTTCAAGAAATTTAAAGTAGTTGTTGAGAACAAAACTGGTGGTCACATCAAAACTCTCTGCTCAGATCGAGGGGGGAAATTCACTAGTTATGAGTTCAAAGACTACCTACAAGATCATTTGATTAATCAATAAATGCCTCCTCCACACACACTACAGGAGAATGGTGTTGTTGAGAGAAGAAATCATACTATCATGGAAATGGTGCGATGCATGATCAATGACTCTCAACTAGAAAAGACATTCTAGGTAGAAGCTGGAAACACAGCTGTGTATTTTTTGAAAAGAGTGCCCATAGTTTCTCTTGACGAAGTAACACCACATGAAGCATGGTCAAAGAGGAAACCATTTTTTGCACACCTCAGAGTATTCAGGTGCAAATAAAATATGCACATACCTAAGAAGAATAGAAATAATTGGATATGAAATCACAAAAACTCATCTTCATTGGGTACAGTGAAGATACTCTTGGGTACAAATTGATGGATCTGAAGACCAAGAAAGTCTACACCAACAGAGATGTTGAGTTCTTTGAGAAGAAGGAAGAAGATTTTCCTCCTCCAGACTCACTTGATGTAGATTCTTCACTAGTTGTAAAAATTTAAGCTAATGTTCCCACAGATGATGAAAGTGATGATGGGTATTATGGTGATGATCTGATAGAACCATGACCCATGGGAACAATTCAACGTATGCCCAAGTGGTATACTAGCATGTTACAAGATGAAATAATGGATGCTCCATCGGATACATCCACCCCTGGACCATGGACTCACAATAAAAGCAAGAGAAGAAGTGAACTTTTATTTGATGAGTAGAGTTATTGAATCTGATGATCCCTCTACAGTCTAGGAAGCCCTACAGTCAAAATCTTGGAAAGATGACATGGACGTTGAGTATCAATCAATGATGAGAAACAACATTTGGCAACTTTTCGATCTTCCACCAGGGAAGAAACCCATTGGATGCAGATGGATATTCAAAAAAAGTACAAAGAAGATGAGACAATAGACAAGTATAAAGTGAGACTAGTAGCAAAGGGGTATGCACAAAAAGAAGGCATTGACTATGAGGAGACATTTTCTCCCATAGCTAAGATCAAAATGATCTTTTCTCTAGCTACATAGTTTGGTTGGAAATTCCATCAAATGAACATACAAAGTGACTTTCTGAACGGATATTTACAAGAAGAATTCTATATGACTCAACCTGAAGGATATGTTGTACCTAGTCAAGAAGAAAATGTATGTAGACTCAGGAAATATCTGTATGGCCTCAAACAGGAACCCCGAGCATGGTACATCAAAATTGATGAGCATCTCATACAACATGGATTTGGTAGAAATCCATACGATCCCAATCTTTACCTCAAAAAGAAAGGGGGGGAGATTGTGATTATTGCTGTCTATGTTAACGATCTAGTCATCACTGGCAGTTCGGTGAGGATGATCGATGCAATGAAGAAAGATCTTAATCGATCGTTCAACATGACAAATCTTGAGCTGATGCACTATTGTCTTAGATTGGAAGTATGGAAAAAAGATAATCACATCTTTGTTTCTCAATATCAATATACCAAGACAATGCTCGATAAATTTTGGATGATGGATTGCACACCAATTGCTACACCTATGTAGAACAGATTTAAGTTATCTTTTTTAGATTCATCTCCTATGGTAAATGCCACTCTCTATTGGTAGTTGATTGGGAGTTTCACTTACCTGACCTACACTAGACCAGATATCAGCTTTGTAGTGAGCTATCTATCTAGGTTCATGCAGGAACCCAAATTTTTTCATTGGAAGGCAACAAGGTGCATCTTGAGATATCTTAAGGGATCAATGGATCTTGGTCTAGAATACAAGAAGAATGACAACTTCTTCTTGTCAGGATATCCAGATTCAGATCATGCAGGTAACATTGATGACAAAAAATACACTTCAGGGTTTGTGTTCTTTATGGGATCTAGAAAAATATCATGGGGAAGCAAGAAACAACACTTTGTTTCTCTCTCTTCCACAAACTTCGAGTATCGTTCTGTAGGAGAAGTTGTCTATGAAGTGATATGGCTATGTCGCATACTTGAAGGACTTGGAATAACAGGCCAAACCAACCACCATGTATGTAGACAATGAAGGTTTTCTCAAACTTGTTCACAATCTAGTTTTTCATGAAAGAACAAAACATATTGAGGTACAAGTACATTTCATAGGCAAGCATGTCTTGAAGCACAATATACAGATTCAATTTTTTCCAGTAGCTGAACAACGAGCAGATACTTCACAAAGTCACTTGCACGTGACAAGTTCGATATGTTCAGAGAGTTCCTCTCCTCATCCCTTGAGGAAATGAAAAATTAAGGGGGGGAATGTTAGGGTAAATATAGTATTACCTTAATTAATTATACATTGCATAATTAGTTTTTTCATTTATTAATTGTTATATGGTTATATTTAATTATAACCATCTATTTTATTTTATTCATCATACGGGAGTTGTTGTATTGTTTTAACAATACTATTTTTTGTATTGGTTCACGGTTGTACCTGTGCAACCCATTTATTTGTTTTTATATTGCTATCAAATATGTATAAATATTATAGCACATCTTTTATAAATTGATTTGATTGATTAATAAAATACTACAGGATTCTGTCCCTATTTTACAGTTCCTCCCCTTCACGTCGTGTTCTCTCTCGTTAACCTTGGCCACCCATTCGAATTTCATTTTCCCTCTTAAAATCAATTTATCCCATTAATTATTATTTTCCACATTTAATCATGCATTATCTAATTTATTAATTAATCATCCTCAATTAATTCTAATACTCATCTCATTATATTTTCATTTCCTTAAATAATTTTAATCATCTCCTAATCAATTTTAATCGCCACTTAATTCATCTGTCATCCCTAAATCTCCTATTTCTCATCCCTAAGCTTCTAAGTTGCTATGCCTAGGCCTCTATTTAATAAATTTATCTATCAAGGGCCTTTATTTACTCATCCTAACCTCCTACCTACCTCTTTCTTTTCCCTATGCAACCCTAGATCATCCCTATTCACCTAAACCCTAATACCACTTCATTTGGGCCTTAATGCCTTGAGTTAGGCATCATCCCACCACCCTAATGGACGGCTTCCCAAAATAGGTAATGAACCATCCAGGTTGTCGTCGACCCTATAAATACGCCATTTCCTCCTCCTTTCAGGAGGATGCAACATTGAGACTTTCAGGCTATCTTGTGATCTTTCTTACATTTTGACTACTCTTGCAATTGTCTTATACATCCTAGAGTCTTATTGGAGATATTGTGCATCTACTTTGGTGATTTAGGGAGACCTCTCTTAAATTTTCATTTTCATGTGATTCCATTATCATATTGTTGCATTTTGTTGTATCTAACATCTTTTTCCGGTTTAGGTAGCTTCAGGGACCTCTCATCATTCCATTTCAGTCTATAGGTCTTTGTTTTGGTCATTCCATATTTGTTCATACCCTACTTAGTCTAGGTCTCCATCGATTTAGTCCGAGTGTCGTCAACTCAACCCTCATTCAACTTTCTTCAGCTATTCATATCTTCATCCACCTATGTTTATGTTCATAGTTTATTTCTATCTCTCATATTTATTCATTCTGCCACTCTTTCATTATGATCTATGTTCTCAGACTTCGGTCACCGTCGACCAGCCCTGTCATCCCACCCTTTTTCCCTTTCCATAATTTTCTTAAATCCTTTTATCCATATTTAGTTTCAACAAGTTCTGTAGGTGTTTGTGTCCATCTCAGTTATGTTTCCAGACCTATTGTTCAGTTCATATTCATCGACAAGAGCTTGTAAGTCTTGTTTTGGTGGAGATCTTCCGTATCCATCCCTAGTCACCGTAAAATGGCCCACTGTGCCCTTGGGTCACCATTAACACCTATCAGGTTTCCTTCATTTTGTTATATTTGGATCATATTTATTCATTACCATTTTATATCTACTTCCATATTTCTGTTTTAGATATTTCATGTTATTATCAGATCCATCCAAGCAAGTTTATGCTTCTTGGAACCGACTTAGTCGATAAACCCTCCATCTTATCTACTAATCCATTTTTCTTCTAGTGTTCTTTGTTGTGCATATCATTGAGCTTCTAGCAAGGAGTTTCTATTATTTGCACCCATCCATATCATCATCTTGAGGTACTATAAACCCTCCATGTTTTGAGTTTCTAGTTTCTTTCATTACTAATCATAAACTTGAGTAGAAAAGAAGAAATCTTGTCCAACAAAAAGACCATGTCAACCAAATAATCCAAAAACTTGAAGTTCCTGTGATAAAGGAAAACACCACTACTGATGATTTTTTGGGCCCATTGGAGGAACATGTTAAGAAAGTAGTTGGAAATCCATTGTCTTTCAAAGCAAACACCTTGGAGTCATTGTATGGGATTAAGGACACAATTGCATCCATCGTGAAGAAAAATTAGTCATGGTTTCATAAATGCAAATATATCAATGATGTTACCAATGGTTGGATAGAATATTTGAGTTTCATGTGCATTCCTTATGTGGACAGGGTAGTAATTGTAGTGGCACGATTCAGAAAAGAGTTCAAAGGATTTGAGATTTCCCAACTGGAGTTGGTTAGAGAATGGTCAGGTAACGAGGCATGATTGACGAGGGCGGATTCTTTAATGGTCTATTCTTCTCTCTCTTCTTTCTTCCTTTCCTCTTATCCCCCCACTTTATTTCTCTTCATGTTCTAATTCTTCGTTTGTGTTTCACTTTTCTAAAATGCCTTATTTTTAATTAAAAAGTAACGTTAGGATTATAATGTAATAAATCACCTTTGTTTTATAAAAACTGATTTAAATATTCACAGGAATGCAAATATTTATAAAGAATACGAAAATTCATTGGGGGGTAGGCAAAGAGTCACCTCTCTTCCTATAAATTGTAAAGGCCTTCACTTTCTAAAGGGCTAGTCATTTTTTGAGTTCATGAGATAGTCCTTCTTGTGAAGAAAACAAATAGATAACAATTTCTTCAACTTCTAATTTTTTGCAATCTTCTACTTTTTCTATGTATAGGTTTTTCTCAAACATCAATACAAGAAGGAGCTTCTATCCTTTTTTGACTATGAGGTTTACTAATACTTTTTGCTCATTAAATATTAATTGGGCTTGTTGTCGTTTGCAGGATTGTTTTCTTATAATTCATGTGTGATGGAATTTTTTGATTAATGGGTGTAAGAATTTGAATTTCTAACTATGAACTTAATCCCTCTCCCTTATTCTCACTCCATTTCCCATTCTCCAAGAAAATTCCTCTCTAACAAGAAATTGTTAATTTTTCCGCAAGGTCATTGGAATGCCCCTCTTGGATCCCCAGTTGAAAAGCCACCACAGAAACCATTTTTCACGTGCATGTAAACAAAGAGTTGTACTATACAAGTAGGGGGACTTAAATTCCTAGAGTGATGGAAATAAGTGCACATATTTGTTCACTTAAAAATTTTCTCGACAACGGTTTTTGGTGTCCACCATGGGGCAGACTTGGCAGTACCTACACCCAAAATAAAACCTTAGAAAATAAAAAAAATCAAATTTTTTTTAAATAATGGAATTTGAAAAGTCACGAGAGCCTATGTCTCAAAACCATGGCTATTCCGAGTAATCCTCCTATTGAAAGACCTGAGTTATTGTTCCATATTCAAGAGGATATTACTTCTAATTTGAGAGAGGATATTTGGCATAATAGATAGATCTTCACACAGTACTTCATTCCTATGAGAGTACTGGATCTTGAAGAAGAAAGTGTCGTTGAATTAGAAAGAGCAAGACAGATTCAAGCACCATAAAGAAGAGCATAATTTTTCAAGATGGCGGATAGAAGATACACATGGCTGTAAAGACAAGGCAGACATACTAATCCAATTTTTAAAGAGCTTCAATGAAGACAAGAGCTAATCATAAATTCAAGGTCTCCCCTCCATCCATAATATTCTCTTTCCGAAAACCCAATTGTTGTGAATCCTTTGGACATTGAGTTTCCATACATGAACAAAAATATTGAAGATTTCACTGACGTAGAGTCTAAAAAAGAATCTCAAGCTAGAGACGAAATAGAAGCAAGAGAGGAAGCAGAGATAAGAGCTGAAATTGGAGTAGTAAAAAGAGCTCAAACAAAAGAAAATGCAAGAGCCGCAACCTTAGCCACAGCTAGAGACATATTTGAAGCAACAGTTGAAGAAAAAATGGCAGATCAAGATACACCTAGAGCGATTGTACCATGGGGAAGGGATATCGGCCTGCTTGCACTTCCACAACCACTCCACGAGATACCACAAGGATCGAGGAAAAGATTTCAAAAATTCATAGGAGATGGTTACCAACTTCCTTAAGAGCATGTAGTAGATTTCATCACCACATGCGGAGTTTTGGTTGTTGAACATGAAGACGTGTCCATTAGATTATTTGTGGAGTCTTTTCAAGAAAATGCCACTGAATGGTTTTTTCTACCAATAAGGTCAATCACCTGCTGGGATGATATAAGAAATTTCTTTGAAGATAGGCTCAAATCCACATAATATTGTAACGATCTCTTAGTACAACTGGTGCAAATGAAGGAGACTATTGATTCCATGTGAGACTTTAAAGCTAAATACAACCGATTGATCTGAATAATCCCTCTAGATGTCGCACCGTCAAATGATAATTTGAAAAGATTCTTTATGAGTGCCCTACAACCCGAAGTTGGATGCTTCCTTAGAAGGTCTCAACCTAGGGATTTGAAAGAAGCACAAGATTGCGTAATCGAGACATAAGATGGCCTAATCTTTTCTGGAAAAGTAAAGAATCCTAGTGCAAAATAGAAAGGTCTGAGTTCAGTCTCAACTTCCACTAATCTAATGATTCATAAAATGACCAACGCCAAGATTGCTTTGGAAAAGTAGATCTCTTGGATTACGATGGGGAATGCATCGAGGAAGCCTAAACCTCCAAATAAGCCAAGAATCACTCTGTCTCCTCACTAGATTGCTCTTGAAGCATCGCCAGTCAATGCTACCTGTGCTACTGAAGAGCCAAAAGAGGAAGCAAAAATTGAAGAGCCAAAAGAAGAAGAAGAGGGTAATGATGGAAAGTACCTTGAGGTCGAAGAAGTTGACGGTGATATGTAAAATGGTATTTTTGAGTATGTTTCAGCAAGCGAAGATGATGATGATGAGGAAGCACCAAGCTTCTTCGTGAGTGGTGTTCACTTGTGAATAGTCAAAGAAAGGAGATTCATCTTCGGCATCCACTACAAAGAAAAAGAAAGAGGATCCTCTTGCTGAAGTTCCACAAAACAAAATTATTAGTAGAGGATCGCCACTACCACCTTTGATGGAATCGGCTAAAGAGAAACCAGATACACTAGTTAGAAAGAAGCCTACTTCAGCATCAAGTAAGTCCTTAGTTTCCTCTTTTAGTTCTAAAATTTCTAAGAATAATTATTCTCTTAGTGTCACTCCCATAAAATCATCTAAGCTACCAGCAAATCCTACTTCCCCACCTCTTTCTAGACTTGCTACCCTACCTACTAAGGAAAATAAAAATCCCAAGGTAGTAACCTCCTCACCATTCAAATATTCTATAATCCCTGGGATATTAGATTCACTCACTATAGCCCGATTTGATTATGTGGAACATGCAAGTAAGACCAAGGTCCAAATCACAGAGATTGAATATTTGCAAATACAACCGACTCATTTTGACAGGTTCATTGATGTTGTCCGAGGTGGTAGTGCTAAAGCAATGAGCTCAAATTATAAAGGCCTACTTGTTAGGAAAATACATGTTAGTCCTCCACATGAGTGTATTAGTAAATAATAATTATGTGAATAATTATTGTCTTGTTATTGGAAGTTAGTATATATTGTTATATAAAACAACATATAACAATTATTTGTTGGGTGAGTTTCAACAACTCACTAGTTTTGAGAGAGGTATTTGTTGAAGGAGTGACTACAACTTCCTAAAATATAGGAAGTCCATATCCTATATAATTGTAATAACTATATATTATTTGAATCAATATAGAGAGTTGATTGTTATTTGTTGTTTAATATTTGCCACTCAGATCAATCCTTACATTGGTATCATTCTCATCCTATAATGGAGAAGTGAAATGCTAAGGGGAAAATATTTGTCTGCAGTGTTTCCCCATTCTATGGCATTCATTATTTGATAATTTTTTCTGTAAGAGGAGTCGGTAAAGTTGTTCAACCAAAAGAAAAGTTATGTTGCGCTTTGTTTGATTAGCTGTTAGCTACGTGGAAATCAAGTGAATCTTAATGTCTTAGAGGATGAAACGTGGTGATTGATAGTCTTAGAACCGTGTTTCACACTCATTCTGCTAGTGCAAATTTGATATTACATGGATTCGTATTTGAAAGTCCATAAAGACCTCCATGTTTTTCAACGTGATCAGAGATTATAAAAAGTGCCTTGGACTATAGCAGATTTACAGATCAAATACGATAAGTTCTTATTTTTTGTGAGATACAAAAATCTTTACAAATCAATCCACAGTGCAACGCATTAATCTCAGCGTCTTCATCCACGTCATTAGAACGTTTTCACGCACCGTCTTCACCTTGTTCAAGCACAGTATTTTGCTGAACTTCTATATGTATAGTCACCTTGGTACATTGAATCTATTGGTAATTTATCTACTCATTAAAAATTGCCTCATGCTCAGTACTATACTGTTGCATTGGATCTTCCGTTCATCGCATTGAATCTAGGGAGTTTCTGATTTTCTGTGCATATTTGTGTTGATCTATCAAAGAATATCTATTTGTTTGATTCGCCAAAACCTGGAGATTTTTGAGAAGTCATGAATTCCATTCCCCGAAGGCGTATTAAACATCTAGTTAACTATCATGTGATCTGCAGATTCAGGTGTGTGAGATGATTAAAAGGTCTGTGTTATCACAGAATAGAGGCAGTTTCGAGTTCTATAAACTTGTTATTTTATAAGTTTTTTATTTGATTGTTTAGATAGTTTTAAATGTCACGAGTCTATTTTAGGTTTTTAGGTTTACATTTCATTTATTTAGGTATAAGCTTATATTACATTGAGTTATTTATGGTTTTTCCATGTAGGTGATTATAGTATAATTGTCTTTCAGTATAGTTTTGTTGTCGAAGTACAAAGTCATTTCGTTATTGGGCAGTTAAATAGTGCATGCCATTACAAGTGTTAAAAACAAAGGAGATTTTTTTGTTAAAGTTAAAATGTCAATTATTGTCATGTAAAAAGTCATTTTGTTATTGTCAAATACATGTTGTTGTCATATCATCAAAATCATTAATAATTAATTGTAGAGTCATTGTAAATTGTCAAATTTTGTGTTGTAAAATTTTGAAAGATCAAAAATAAAAAATTTCCTCATGAATGCATTTTTCGATGTAATTTGACGTTCGATTCTAAATCAAGAAGGGGCAGTGTACAAGTGAGCTTCATGATCAAATCAAGCTAAGTTAGCAACATCCTTTACTGGAGGATGGAGGTATCGGAAGTTGGAGGTCAATCAGCGACCTCTTGTCAGTCACCTACGATGGGGCCGCATCAAAGATTTGTTGGAACATTTTGTTTTAGTTGTGTATTTGCTTCCAATTGTGTGTTGTGTGTTGCATTTTGTAGTGTTTCTATTTTCAATGAGTGGAAATTTCACATTGAGGGGGGAACATGATCCAATATTCCATTTCTAGTTTTCAGTCTGTGTGTATGAGCAACAGAATTTAGTAGATTTCCCTATCTTATTCCCTGAAGTGAGATAGTGATGAGAGTTGATGATACTACTGCAGCATCATGATATTGTGGTTATTGGATCCACTAGAAAACCATCTATAGTTGTGGTTGTTAGTAATCCATTAGAAAAACTTTCTATAGTTGTAATTGTTAGTAATCCACTAGGAAAATTATCTTTGGTGTGGTTGTTGGAAAACCATCCATATGTTGTTGGTATTGTCCTATAAACCATTCAGATCATGAGTAAGCTACGAAGTGACATGTTGCAGTATAAGGCAGGTTTTCCCCATGTTCGCACTAAGGTGGGAATGTTAGGAAAATACTATTAGTGCCCCACATGAGTGTATTAGTAAATAATAATTACGTGAGTAATTATTGTCTTGTTATTGTAAGTTAGTATATATTGTTATATAAAATAACATATAACAAGTATTTGTTATGTTAGTTTCGACAACTCACATAATTAGTTTTGACGGAGGTATTTTTTGGAGTTACAACAACTTCCTTAAATATAGGAAGTCCATATCCTATATAATTGTAATAACTATATATTATTTGAATCGATATAGAGATCTGATTGTTATTGGTTATTTAATCTCTATAACTCAAATCTAATTTTGATATGCAAAATAGTATTTTTGAGTGTGTTTCAGCAAGCGAAGATGATGATGAGGAGGAAGCACCAAGTTTCTTCGCGTGTAATGTTCACTAGTGAACAGTCAAAGAAAGGAGCTTTGTCTTTGGAAACCACTACAAAGAAAAACAAAGAAGATCCTCTTGTTGAAGTTCCAGGAAACAAAATAATTAGCAAAGGATCTCCACTAACACCTTCGATGGAATCGGCTAAAGAGAAACCGGAACCACTAGTTAGCAAGAAGCCTACTTCCGCATCAAGTAAGTCAGTTTCCTCTCCTAGTTCTAAAATTTCTAAGAACAATTATTCTCCTAGTGCCACTCTCATAAAATCATCTAAGTTAACAAAAAATCCTACTCCCCCACCTCTTTCTAAACCCAATACCCCGCCTACTAAGAAAAATCAAACTCCTAAGGTAGTAATCCTATCACCATTCAAAGATTCTATAATCCCTGTGACATCAAATCCACTCACTATTATCCCATTTGATTATGTGGAACATGCAAGTAAGAGCAAGGTCCAAATCACAAAGATTGAATATTTTCAAGCACACGCGACACATTTTGATAGGTTTTTTGTTGTCGTCTGAGGTGGTAGTGCTAGAGCAATGAGCTCAAATTCTAAAGGCCTACTACCCACACTATCCATGCCTCCCTCTCAGAACATGTTGGCACTAAATGCATCAAAAAACAAAAAATTAGAACCCTTCTACCCATCCATTTTTGTCAAAGGCTACCAATTGAATAACTATATTATAAACTCTGGATCTTCTAACAACGACATGTCTGTCAAAGTAGCCAATACCCTAGGACTTACCTTGACTCACACGAGTAGTTCTTGTTATTCAATGGAATTCAAATAAGTTTCGTTGGTAGGTAGAATCAGAGATGCACAAATAGCTCTGGCATACTTACAATACAAGAAAGTGTTTCTCAAAAATTTGGTAGCAAAAATTCTATCTTATTTCAGCATGCTTTTAAGTAGAAGTTTCTGCAGAGATTTGGGTGGTGAAATTAAGATGAATTGGTCCTCCATGACCAAACCTATGAAATGAGAGATGAAGAAATTATGTCCGGTGAAGAAGATGAAATACACAATACAAAAGTCAAATGATCCAAGGGTGAACATTTTTTTCCAAGAAAGTGGGATGGGAAATTACTTCCTCGCATCAAAAGAGATGAAAATTTTCCTTTCCTTACGGAGGTGGAATAATAATAGCTTTGGACCATGGAGTTTGACAAAATTCATTCAAGCATATGGTCTAGAGTCGACGTCGAGTTGACTTCAACCTCAAGTGAATCTTTCCCATTTTCATATAAGCTACAATTTGAAAATACTAACAATAATACAGAATACTAATCTCTCCTCCTAAGGATGGATGCCGCAAATTCAATGGGTATAAATAAACTCAATTGTCTTGGAGACATGGAGGTGATAGTAAAGAAATTCTGAGACCAATACCAAGTGAAGAATACAAGACTTTGACACTATAGAAATAGGGTGTTAGACTACATTGAATTCTCCGATGCCTTCTCCATCCAATATGTCCCTCGAGAGAAAAATGAAAGATCTAACTCTCTAGATTAATCAGCTTCCTTAGTGATGCCAGATCCATCTTTTGGAAAATATAAGGTAACCATGGAGATGGTTTTCAAACCAAACGCGCCCGATAATGCAAATCACTGGAAAGTATTCAACGACAATAATCATCTCCTATCCAACCTAGAGTAGAGATATATTTTCAATAGCCTCTTCTTTGAAGGGAGCGAGAATCCACACATGGAGTCGATGGTCAAAGAATATAAAGAAGGAATTGAGGGGATCGATGAAGAAAGAATACTCAAGCTTAACTGAAACAAGATTCCTAAAGGCTTATCGTCTCTAGAAGATATATTTGATAATCATGATTGATTCATCAGGGATAAAACAAAAGAACCCTCAAGATGGGCCATCAAAGTCAAAAAATAAAACATTGGAACTCCAGAGAATCCCACGATGGTAAACACGATAAGTGCTACTCGCTTTAGGAGAAAAGGAGATTTGTCTCATTCTTGAAGAGATATTTAGATGTCATGGATTATTCATATAATGAACATAATTCCTTTCAACCTGAGGAGATGTGTCACTCCATCCCCTTGAATTCAGAAGTATATCCTTTCATACAGAAGCAGAGGCCCTACAATCCTAAATTTTTTGACACAATCAAGGAGGAGGTGTAGAAAATGTTGAATGCAAGAATCATTTTTCCTATCTACCATTCCACATGGGTAGCAAACATTGTTCCAGTGCAAACAAAGAATGGTGAGATAAAAATATATGTATACTTTCATAACCTGAACCAATATTCTTCAAAGGACAATTATCCTCTCCCGGTCATGGACCACATCTTGCAAGTTGTCACAAGGTACAAAATTATCTTAGTACTTGACAAATTTTTGGGGCATAATCAAATTGATGTTGTAGAGGGGGATAGAACAAAAATATCCTTCACCATGCCTTTGGACACTTTTTCCTACAATAGAATGCCTTTTGGCCTAATCCATGCAGAAGTGACTTTCTAGTGAGAAATGGATTTGGCATTCAAATATTTGAAGTACTACATTGTGATATATGTGGATCACCTGAGTTTCTTCTCAAAGAAGAGAGGAGATCATATTCAACATTTGGATAGACTACTCATGAGGTGTAGAAAGCATGGTATATACCTAAATCCAAAGAAATGCATCTTTGGTGTCACTGAAGGTAAGATCCTTAGAAACATAGTGAACAAGGATGGGAAAAAAATTGATCCCAAAATAATAAAGGCTATCCAATAAATTTCATTACCTACAAGTAAAAAAGCAGTGCATTCCTTCTTTGATAAGGTCAATTTATTGTGGTGCTTTGGTCCTGAATTTTCTGAATTGACCAAACACATAACAACTATGATGAAGCCACATGCCAGTTTCAAGTGGAATAAAGAAGGAAAGATGGAGTTTTATGCAATAAAGGAAGCAATAGCAAAGTCCCCCACTCTGGTGTGACCTGATTTTGATAAACATTTCATCTTATATTGCTATGCTTCAGAGCATACAATATTAGTCATCTTAGTGCAAAATAATGAGAAAGGTATTGAAGCCCCTAGCACATGCATGAGTTCACTATTGAAGAATCATGAATTGAAGTAAAATTAATTGGAGAAACATGCCTATGTAGTGGTCAAAGCGGTAAAGAACTTCCGATTGTACATTCTCAATTCTCACACCATAGTCATAGTACCAAGATCTGCCATCAAATCTATTCTCACTCAACAAGATTCGAGATCAAAGAGAGGCCATCTAGGTAGCAAGAATCCAGGAGTATGATTTGGATATCAAGCCCTTTAATTTGGTGATGGAAAACAACTTATGTACGCTGATGGTTGAAGATGAGGCTCTCAAATCTCATCTTGGTGAACAAGAATGTTATTGTTCTAAATTCTTCAAATATTTTCCTCAAGTACTCTTTGTGAGCACAACAAATGAATGGTATGCAGACATTGCTTACTTCTTGACCTATGGTGAATGCCCTCCTCATCTGGATTAAAAGAAATGAAGGAATATCAATTTGAAGGAAACCAAGTATGTCATTTGGAACCATGTTCTCTATAAGAGAGGATTAGATGGTTGTTTTCTCAAGTGTGTGGATAAAGCATAACGAGATAAAATTTTGAAAACATACCATGATCAAGCCTGAGGAGGACACTTCTTAGTGATGGTGGCAGACCATAAAATACTTCATGGAAGATATTACTTGCTAACTCTGTTTATAGATGCTCAAGAGTGGGTATCTAAATGTGAATCATGTCAACAGTTTGTAGGGAGATCAAAGCTCGTTGTACTTCCTCTCATGATGGTGACAATTAAAGAACCATTTCAAAAGTGGGGCCTCGACTTCAAGGGAGTCATGAATTACCATTTAAGTGTGGGTCAATCTTACGTGCTCACAGTGATAGAATATTTCATCAAATGGGTGGAGACCACTCTAGAGAAAAAAGATAACACTGAAATAGTTTACAATTTCATTAAGGAGAATATCATTGTCCTTTTTGGTATACCTCAAAATATCATGGTGGAAAATTCCAAATACTTCTTTTCAAAAGAGCTAATTGATTTTTTCTACGGGTATGGAATCTCACTAGCATACGCATCTGACTATTAATCATAAGGAAATGGTTAAGCAGAGTTGCGTAACGAAAAAATCATGACCATCATCCACAAGTTAGTAGAAGATAGTCAAACATACTGGCATAAGAAGCTATATGATGCACTGTGGGTAGATAGGTTAACACCAAAAAATGCCATAGGCATGTCTCATTTGCAACTTTTGTATGGGATAGAGGCTAAGATTCTAGTAACAATAGAGTTGTCGGCCTTGAAGTTGCTTCAAGTAGTGGATTATGTGCAGTACCATGATGCCACTGACAAAAGGATTATATTCCTTGATAAATTTGAATTAGATAGATGTAAAGTAGTGGATAGAATCAAGGCTCATCAGTTGAAAGTGAAGAATTTGTTTGATAAAAAAGAAAAGGCTTGGGAGTTCAAAGTTAGAGACCTTGTCCTAATTTGTGATAAACGGAGAGATCCGAAGGGTAGTCATGGAAATTTCAATTCATTATGGCTTGGGCCATTCTAGATACATGAACCATGTGGAAAAAATTATTTTTATCTATCATATCTGGATGGAACACCATTAGAATTGTGCCGCAGTGGGATATATCTCAAATTGTACAAGAAATGAAAGTAGGTGTGTTTCCCTTTCTTATTGCGTGTGTTATTTTATTTACATGTGTCATGTGTTTTTTCCATTTTCTTTGTGTGTGTTTGTGTGTACTCCTTCTAGTTATCTATTTGAGTAAATCTATGTATCCCAATGGATAAGGTAGCTTTCAAGTATAAAATTGAGATTCTGGGATTTCTCGCATCATTTATTTATTTTTCTTGATCTATAATGTGTCCCCAAGCTCGAGCC
The DNA here is from genome assembly GCA_019776745.2 of Taxus chinensis. Lineage (NCBI taxonomy): Eukaryota > Viridiplantae > Streptophyta > Pinopsida > Cupressales > Taxaceae > Taxus > Taxus chinensis. The sequence continues at coordinate 160,214,551 of CM034149.1, forward strand.
AATTGTTTTCCTGTGATTTTACATGGGAAAAATTCACCCGAAAACATGACAACTACACCCTAGTGTCAGAATTTTCATGTCATACCTTTCCAAACACCCCCAGATAAACCTATCCCTTAGTGTCCAGTATATTCTTATCCTTCATTAGTCCATCTATTAAAGTCATCAGTCCCCTTAGGTGATTTAGGAAAAGCAAGATCATTCAAGCATATTTAGAAGGGGTTTTCATCAGCGTTTCTCAGTTAGGTGAACCATCATCAAAGAAACAAAGAGGAATTATATTCATCATAGAGGTGTATTCAAGATTTCAAAACATCATGGAATTGATTCAGGGAAAATCTAGAAAGGTTCAGAGGTTTAGGAGCCAAGTCACTAAAAGTTTGTTTTTGAGGCTTAAGGAGCATGCACCGAAAAAGGCACCTAGTCTTCAAGGAATGATTCTGGGAGCTCCATAATGAGTTATGGTCTAATAAATATATAATTGGAAATAAATTTTAGTCCCCCACTTGGTGGATAAAATATACCATCTTCAAGCACCATGTATTTTTCAAGCCATGTCAGTCTTCCCATACACAACAAGAAATCCCAAGACAAAACAATAAATTTTGAGGTGTTACAGCCATAATATAGCCTTGGGACCCTAAAAATTCTTCTAAAATTATATTTTTGAAGTTAAATCATATAAATAAGTGCCTAAAAAATCATGTAGGAGCTCAAATTATGACCTCCACAAGTCGGTTCTCAAGGTACATTGTTTGGTACTTAGGAAATTTCCTAGAGAGATAAATGGCATCACTAGGTTAAGGCACATTTTAATGTCCCAATTTCACTTTACTAAGGGTACATGAGGCAAAAAAAATTGCACCCTCCCCCCATTTATCCTTCTAGTCACCCATATGACCTGGACACTCCCTCTTAAGTACCTTTGACCGCATTGACTTGCTCGTCCACCTACACCTGCATGTGCGACACTTGTCAAGCCTGGAGAAAGGAAAATTTTATTGAACCTATTGTCCCCAAATAAAATTTACAATGGGGACATAAAAAATGCACCCCACTATTTTCTTTACTTTTTATTTTTCATGTAACCATCTCTTGACCCCCAGGTGCTCCATTTTAGCCCCTCCTCCACTTCCCTTAACAAATAAAAACCCACCACTTGTCATAATGAGGGTAAAAATAATTTTTAAATCCTTATTACACCATAAAAAGGACACGAGGTGCTAAAAAATGTGCCCCATCTTCTCCCTTCACATTCCAAACTTATAAATAATGGGAACACTTAGCCATTTTTCATTCAACACCCCCCCCCCCACAACCTCCATATGTTGCCAGAATGATGGCAAAAAAAAATTGGGATTGAATTTGCCTTTTATTGTCATTAAATGATCTCATGAAGGCCTCCATTATATGAAAGAGCAAAGAACATGAATAAATCCAAAGTTTAAAAAAAGAATGAAAACAAACAAAAACTCTCGCTAAAAAACCTCAAAGTCTGGAAAGAAGATTTGCTCATACCTCATGAACCAAAAAATAGATTGACATGCCATTTTTTGCAGACATCTATTTTCCTAGGTTCATTTACTATCCCAAATAAATATCTTACTTACATGGCACAAATTTTTTGTAGTGAAGAAACCCCAAGTTTCCCATGGAAAAAAATTATAATTTTAAAATCGCTTAATCTAGAAACCAATTTGACGTGAAATTTTGGAAGTACACTATAGAACAAAAACCCCTATCATAAAAGTATGTTTCATCACAAATCGAGGCCTAGAAATCCACTTTACAAAAATAGTAAGCCTTCTTACACGAGATATTGCTCTTTTTGGTATGTCATCAACAAAGGGGGTTGTGGCAAAGACAACGTGCACCAAGGATAACTAGAACATTGGATTGATTGATCATTGCTAGAAAAGGAAAAAATGTCCACATACTAAAAATAGTAAGTTTCCTATACAGACACTTGTCGTTATTAGTAAGTCACACAGGAGAGCATCCTAGGTGGGATCGGTGTACACATGGGTGATTTAGAAATCTAATCTCACTGGTGAATCCGAAAAGGGTGCAAATTTCCTCTTACTAAAAATAACAACCTCCTTATTCTAAATATAGTAAGTTCTCCAGGAAACATGAAGCTCAAGTTCACAGGGGTGAAACTAGTGTAGGCTCTCTCGTGGGAGTATGCTGAGGTGGGTGAGAGTGATGTCAATTACATGGATCTTGATGATTTTAAGTCACACATGTTAGCCAACCCAAGGGTAAAAGTTAAAGGCAAAGTGTTCACAAGTGGTCTGTTTGTAGTGGGTGTAAATCCAATTTATTTACAAATCATCGAGTTAGTCATGTCCTGCTCACACTATTATGAACCAGAGATGAGGAAAATTTGGGCATATGATGGCACATCCATGGAGGTGATTTCCCCTAAGGCTATTTCTCTTTCTATGTGAATTCCCACCTGGAGTAACATAGTATTCATATCAAACAAAAAGGAAGTAAATGAGTGGAACAACACAAATTCAAATCTACAAGGTATTACACTGGGATCATGGATGAAGACAGGGATAAAACCTTCCCAAATGCCCAAAACTCTCTAAAGATGTGAGTTACAGGAAGGTTCTTATGATGTAATCACCCTCCTCAACAGGGTGATGGGAGAAGAAAGCTTAAGGGATTTCCAAGAATGGATGACACTCTTCATTCTGATGATGACCGAAGGAGATCAAAAGATAGATTGGGGCCAAATCATAAGCGATAATGAGCATCATCAATTACTTCAAGTTCTTCATGAATTCTTACTTGGTGTATCTCCTCGTCAGCTCAAGGTCATTCAAGGGGTTGACCATTTCTCAGAACATCACTATGAAATACCCAGCATTTGAAAATTTCCCTCAATTGTTGTTGAAATAAATTTATTAACACTTCACTTGAGTGAACGATGTCTTCACAATGTTCGTTATCAAGGCTTTTTATGGTGACCCATAGTCAAGGATGTTGCTACAAGCGTCCTTTTTAATAAAGAAATATGGATCATTCTTCATTTAGCCCCCCATTTTTTCCTATATCGAAATATTTGGTTTCGATCAAGCCCCACTAAGGTTACCCCGGTACCTTACTGATTAGATAGTATTGTTCAACTTTGCAGGAAGCTTGTACATGTGAACAATAAACTCAAGAACTAAAAGATGAAGCTTATCTCCTTCCCCATCTCACTTTGGGTCTTAACGTGCAATATTTTCAATGATGCACCCCTTTTGGAGGCATCCTTCACACACGTATGTTTGCACTTGTACATCCTGAGGGAAAATTTCAACATTTGGATTGATCCAGACACATTCCATGTTCTAGAGTTGTGTCATGTTCTGAAAGTAAATACTACTGAAATAATTGTGTAGACAATTTCAATGTGTGAGAAAGAGATCATATGAGAATGAAAATTGGATAAATAAAGAAATATAAGTTCTCATGGTATGAAGAAGGTATGTAAGATGATGGAAATGAATTGTATGATCTTGAGTACACAATGGCGAAGGCCTCTCCTTTACCACAGATAAATTGGAGTTTTTTTAATCTAGTGATATACCTTAATGAATGGAGAAGGTGATGAAGAGAACAAATGTGTGGTTCCAAAAGGAGAAAATTATTGTCCTCAAGTCTATAATTTTCCTCACACCTCAGAGATAGGCCTCGTATCACTCATCATCAAATGTTATGGAGGTTACTCCGAGTTTGGACCACTCAGGAGTGAGTTGAAAGTGGAAGGTTGTAGATTTGGAAATCCCCTATCATGATACGTCACCTAAGAAATACAAAACAACAGAAGATCCAGTGGTAGAGACACAAGTTGAGAAATAAGAAGCAGTCTAGAATACAACTCCTAAACAGTCGCATGATGAACCTCATCCTGATGTCACTCTTTCTCCCCCTTCACATGAAATAACCTTTCAACCCGTCCTAGAGATGATAGGCATGACAGTTACAGAGCTAGAAGAAGGTGAGATGTTCCTTGAGATGAGGGAGATGATTTCAAAGGAAACCCTTACTATCCAACAAGTCACAATCCAAAATCTATTGACAATAGCATCATTAGCTAGAGGAAAGAAAAGAAAAATTTCTTATATGGCCTCATGCATCTACATCGCCGAGATAGGTGAATGGTACATTAAAGTGGTTCAACCCAAGGTAATAAATCCGATGGAAGAAATGACACCAGATTATTACAAAATGATTATTATTCCATTAGGCCCTTCGACCCATGAAGGAGATTAGCATATGTTTCAGCAATCTTCCACTCCCCTCATGGTGAGAAATTGAGAGTACAAAAAAAAATATTGAAGAATTGGAAGAGCAAGTACGAATGAAGTATCCCCAATAAGTAGCATTGACCCGGAATCCATTATAAAGACACAAGAGTTCACCATATAGGGGTGAGAAAATAGAAAGTGGAAGGGAACAATCTTGGAAAAAGGAAAAATATTTATCCCAAAGGTAATCTCACTTTTCAAATACATGTGTGCAACTAAGGAAAAAGATTAAATTATTGGGAAAGAATCGGAAAAGTAAAAGGAGCATTGGGACCCAAATTTTCCTTTAGTGGAGGAGATGGGGAACACTCATTCCATAGAATTCATAAACAAGAATATATTTCATGTCCCATCAAAGGACTTGTCGTGTGTGTGGGTGAGAACTCACATCACTAGATATGAAATGACCAATCAGGCCATCGACAAGTTGGAATGAAACGAATAATGGCCCTATAAGTTACAAGATCATGTCAACCAAATAATTCAGAAACTCGAAGTTCCTGTGATATAGGAATGTAACATTACAGATGATTTTTTGGGCCCATTGGAAGAATATGTTAAGAAATTAGCTGGAAAGCCATTGTATTTCAATGAAAACACCTTGGAGTCATTGTCTGGGATTAGAGCCACCATTACATCCATCGCGGAGAAACATCCTTCATGGTTTGAAAAATGCAAAGATATCAACAATGTTACCGATGGTTGGACAAAATATTTGGGTTGCATGCACATTACTCATGCGCACACGATAGCAACTACTTCATTGGTCTAGGATTCTCTCTCTTCTTTCTTCATTTCCTCTTCCCCCCCACCCCCCACTTTCTTTCTCTTCATGTTCTAATTCTTCATTAGGGTTGCACTTTTTCATAATGCCTTATTTTTAATTAAGAAGTTACTTTATGATTATAATGTAATAATTCACCTTTGTTTTATAAAAATGGACTTAAATATTCCTAGAAATGTGAAAAGTTATAAGGCATATGATATGTCATTGGGGGGTAGGAAAAGAGTCACCTCTCTTCCTATAATTTGTAAAGGTGTTCACTTTCCAAAGGGGTGGTCATTTTGTGAGTTTATGAAAGAGTGCTTCTTATGAGGAAAACAAAAAGATAGTAATTTCTTCCACTTCTCATTTTCAGCATTCTTCTACTCTTGCTATGTATAGTTTTGTCTCAAGCATTAATACAAGAAGAAAGAGTTTATATCTTTTTTTGACTTTGAGGTTTATTGATACATTTTGCTCATTAAATTTTAACTAGTCTTGTTGCCATTTGCAATATTATTTTCTTCTAATTCATGTGTGATGGAATTTTCTAATTAATGGGTGTAGGACTATGATTTTCTACATATGACATTAATCTCTCCCCCTTATTCTCACTCCCTTTCTTGTTCTCAAAGTAAAGTCCTCTCTAACAAGAAATTGTTGGTTTTTCCACAAGGTTAGTGGAGTGCCCTTGTTGGATCCATGGCCAAAAGGCTACAATAGAAACCACTTTTTCACGTGCATGTAAACATGGAGCTAGACCATACAAGTAGAGGGACTTAGACTCCCAAAGCGTTGGAAAGAAGTCCACATATTTTTCCACCCAATAAATTTTCTTGCCGACAAGAAGTAAATTCAAACCCAGATGTATTTATCATAGTGAATCCATTCTCATCCAACAAAATAGTTTTTTCAGGGCCCACTTCAATGAGCCTATACCATTCAACATGAAAAACAAATTTTCAAAAATATGTTAAATCAATCTCTATTATATCCTCCAATAATCCATAATATCAAAGTGTACTTGTGATTCTATTTTTTCATATGCATGTGAAAAAAAATCCATTTAAAATGGTGCTAAAATTCCACTATCATAAGTTTTTTGCTTTTCATTGATCTTTCTGATTCTGAAAATATAACCAATAATGTACATTCCTTTATAGTATGCTACCTAAATTCATATGCACATAGTATCCAATTATATTCAAGGACAAAAAGGTTAACTAATTAGTTTCAATGATAAAAAAAACTTTAAATTAAAAAATATTCATCATAATACTTTATTTGTATATTACCTCCCCATTTACAAATGCTTTAACGAAATCTACTTGTTTTTTTGTCACTCATTTGGTTACCTCGGTTTTCTCATGATCAATATTGGTATTTAGCCAATTCCATGAGAATCTATCTATACCTTTTCTTTTATGGCATGCAGGAAATCCTCTATTAGTGTTTTGATTATATCTATTGTATATATCAGCCCATGCCTTCTCATATTCTATTTTATTTAATTCAGCATACTTCTCCATCCATTCTAACATAAATTTATAGTTGTATGCAACATAAAATTGTAATGAATCCATCTCCTTAACATATACTAATAAAAATATAGCTACTCATTAATGTAACCATTCTTTAAAGGTTATATCATATAATAATAAAGATAAAAAACAACTACTAACATTTAAGAGTACATTTTAACCTCTTTGAAGTTCCTTGACCCTATAGTTTTCTATCTATATTAGATTGAGGTTATTGATCACCCAATAATCTTACAACCTCCAAATGAAATTAAGGTAAGTACTCAGATAAATGAACCACAGTTTGGAAAACCATGTACCATTCAACCATGGAACCTTAAGATCGGGCTCTTTTCCTCACAAAATGTTTTACAACCTTCATATATATCTCTAAAAACCACATTTTCTAAGATGGATGGGTTCACATTTTTCAATCTCTTATACCATGTGTATAAGGTAGCGCGCCTGAGAACTAAATAAATTGTAAGGGAAACACATTTGAATATCACATATCATAAGTGCACAACATTCCTCTTCCCATAGTTCAGTTCATCTAGATGTATCTCTTTAGATGAGGCCCACCTATAAATTTAAGTAACAAACATTAACATATCACCAGTTGTAATATTTTCAAATGATATTTACGCAAGGAAAAAGGTATATTTAGTGAATAACAAATGATGGTTTAAAATACCTCAAATACTTAGACAATTTGTAACTTGTTTGTGCAATGTCATGGTTGAAAGTTCTTTTTATTTCTGTAGGAAGCACATAATACACCAACATTGAAAATAAAGTTTAAACTATATATTCTCTTCTATATTAATAATACATTAAACTTTTCAATTATACTACCAAGAAATATAACATATCATGAATTACCTTTATCTAATTATGGCAATCATGTGTTTTAATTCCTGAAAAATATGAACCATATCTTATGAATATAGTTTTTAATGTCACACCAAAACCAGTTGGAAATATTATTGCACACATAGTATCAAACATATATCATTTCTCCTCTGATGTAATAACCCATGGTGTAGGATCATATGTGTTATTTTCATGTAATGATATGTTTGGCATCGTAGTGATGACTTGGTGGTCCTTCCTTAATTTTATTTGGGCTTCATTATTGGCTCAATTTAGATGTTTCCATAAGAACTATGCCACATTTTTTCCAATATCCATTGTATCAAATAGATGAGCTATTGGGATATTCTTGTAATAATATAATTTATAAAACTTAGATAGTCTTTTCATTCCCAATGGATAGTCTCTCCCTTCCTTTTTTTCATATGTTTATTTCCACCTCAAAGGGTTCATCCTTTTTGTCCTCCCTCTTTTCCTCTTCCTTTTCATTGAAATTATGTTTCTCTTGCATGTGATAACGATGGTTTTGAGGTAATAAGTTCCTGTATTCATCATATACAATTTTTTTAGATCCTTTGATTTGCTAGACATGGTTTTTTGTCCACATGATGGAAATCCCTGTTTTCCTTTTGTTTATATGCATGAAAAATTAGTATAAAAACCATATTGAGTTAATGGGTAGTAACACTAATACAATGATTACAAATTAAAATGATAAATAGATTAGCACAGCACACAGAGTCCCAGAGCATCGTGAATTTTCAACATAAGTATTGCATAAAAAGGGAAGATCTTATCATTGTTAGGTCTCGATACATCATAGGTATTGACACCCTTCCATAATTCACATAGCTCATTTATGAAAGGATCCATGTATGTGTCCATATCTTTCCTCTAGTGTTTTCCTATGAATATAATGTGAATTAAAGTTTAAATCTTTTCATACATAATTTTACATCATATTCAAGAAAAAATAACATTGATAAGTTCATATACCTAGTAATATTAGAGTTAGTATTGCATGTCCCTTTTTCATTTCCATCCCAGGGGGAAGATTATTGTTAATAAGGAAAAATGGCCAAATAGATTATGTTGTTATAAGATCTCTGGAAGTATTGACACCATCCATTTACAATGAAATTATTTCATTTCTTGACTCATTTCTTAAATGTGGCCATTTATCTTCAAGATCTTTCCAATATTTTCTATCATCCACCATATGCATGAAACCATATTAGCTCCTTCTTAGTGCATGATAGTTCATAAATATGTTCAAATCCTTACATTTGAACACCATCTCAAACATCTCAAACCTCAGAGAATGTGGTGTAGAACCTTATAGGAACTTTATTGGAGACTTGATCTTGACAATATCTTTTAGTGTGACATATTGGGCATTATTGTAAATTATCATTTTCTCCATAGTATAAGATATGGTCATTTGGACATACATCATACATTTTGTACTCCATCCCAATGTCTTTCACTACTTAAGATAATTCCTTTTATGAACAAGTCATCTTATTTTGCTTTGGAAGTATTTTATTTTTCAAAATTATACATGATGCAACAAAATATCTTTATAGTATTCAATATACATAATATTAAAAACTTGGATGACATAGAGAGATATAGTTTAGAGGAATTTAAAATCTACCTCAAGATATAGTTTAAAGGAATTTAAAATCTACCTTCAAGTTTAAAAACAACATAGTATTGTCAATACAGACAAATTTACATTTTTGTAAATAGGCATCCTAGGAAAGTTGAGTTAGGGGTGAATCATCAACTTCTTTAGCATATGTGTAGAAGTCTTGTATAAATTCATTCACTCCATTCTCGTTTATTTGAGAATTGGTATCACCCATGTATGTTTCTTCTTCTTCATTGTAAGATTCAATATCATAGTGCTATATTCCATTTCCTTAACATTATTATGAACTTGGAATGGTTATACATTACAAAATAATATGAAATAAATAAAATTAATGCAATACAAAAATTTCATATTTATTAATAACAATCATATTTTAATTTTCATTATAGTATACCTCTTCTATATAAACTCCATACTTTATTATATGAATACATACAAGTCAGCGCTTATTTGATTTCCTATTTTTTCACTTATCACAAGTGTAATATATTATTTCATTATTTATAATTAATATGTCCCTAGAGTAGGTCCCAGTACATGTTCATCTAGATATTCAGATGAAGATATACCATTTTCTTATAGGAATAATGAACTATAAACAATAAGCATCTACCTCTCAACTCGAGACTTATATGTTTATAGTTTGGTCATGGGTAATTCCGTAATGATGTTTCTATAAACTAAAACATCATTATTCTAAGCTCTGATGTCATTTGGGAAATTATATATTCCATCTACTCATAAATAATATGTTCATTGTCTCTTATTTATTCGTTCTTAATATGTTAAGAGAGGGTGCTTTATGAGTATTATTTAAGATCAACTTCAAAAGAATAAACATTTCATTCTATGACCAACTTATACAGATATGTTCTTTCAACTGTTAATCATGATTAAATATTATTCTACGTGTTTTCTACTAATACCTAGGATATTGTTTTCAAAAAAGGAAATCATATGAAACGTTACTCTACCTCTACTAGCTTTATATAATTATTAAAAATAACATAACTATGGTAATACTAATCTTTGTTGAGATTCAATTCATTAATGAAATAATACAGGTGGTAGAAAACAAACATACCTGACTTTTCATTTTGTCTAAATATATTGGCTAATTGGGTAATAGATCCCTACAAAATTAAGTAACAGTCGTGGCAGTAATACAGGAAAATATTTAAAATAAATGTATAAACATACACCAAACACCCAATTTTTTGTGGTTGCATCTACATGTTGTAACTATTTACTGATATATCTAGGACTAGAATATCATTTTATCTTACATTTTGCACTGAATCCACTCCACACCAACTGGAGCAAGATAAGACATATAGACATGAGAAAAAGGAATAGACGAAGACAAGGAAAAGAAATATAATCTATTCAAAAGGGAAAAAAATAGCATGAGAAGGTCTACATATTCAAAACCATGTTGTAATAAGACCTAGGATAGGTTATAAGGTTTAGTTGAAGAAAACTTGAATTTTGTAACTTATCATATTTATTTGTTTTCATTAGAGGTAAAGTAGATTACTTTTCAATGTCTAGTATTCAATATCAATCCAATTATTTTTAGGTATCAATGGTGTATCATGGTGTAAATGATTACAAATTATGCACAAAGAGGGTTTTCTGAAAATGGGAAAAGTAAGTCAGACTCTACAAGATTTTCCAATTGATTTAAAACATTACCATACACCTTCTTACAAATTCTTATGGTAATTAGATGACTCTATTACAAGATATTAGACTAATGGAAATTACCTTTGAACATGCCTTTTAGGTTTATACACTTAGAAACATGCTCAACATTCTTATATTAGACCACTTTACTTGCAAAATTGTGTTTTCTCAGATACAATCATATGAATGAGGTTTAAAAATGCATATAACACTCATGTTCATATAAAAAATACATTATATGGACTCCTCAAAGTTTTAAACAAAGAAGAAACAAAATTCTTTATTCAAATCATCAAGATATACTTATAATCTTGACAAAACTACAATTAAACCTTCTTACCAACTTCTACAAGACTTTCTTTTTCTTTAAATTTGGATGCGGGTCTAAAAATACTAGCCCCCTTCATTTTTATTTGTTTTGTACTTATATTACACATATTGTTACTATATTATTTATATTTATTCATTGAAAAACATATTTCACACTAGCCAAAGGAGAAATATGAATTTCTGAAATTGATGACATAGTATTAGGGGATTTATATGGTTTTGGGAAAAAAACCCACTAATCAGAAACAATGGAATGGAGAAACAAAACACGTTGTTTGATGAATGAAGGATGTGAACAAGCGGATCATTTAAAATCAACAAAGAAAAAAATTAATCTTGAAAATTTTAGGCACATATGACAAGAATAATTTTTTTGATGTTGCCAAGATGTGCACAACATGATATTGGAACACAACTTTGTAATAATGAGAAACTACAAAAGGATATTAAGTAATTAAAGAGAACATATAAATTAATATCACAGAATAAAATTGTATTACCCACCATCATTTGACAATGAAAATATTATTGGATTTATTTAAATTACAACCAATAAAGATAGTATAGCAGGCTAGGGAACATTAATTCACCCAGTCAAGTTGTTCAACAATATCCATTCCTATAGATTCAACAACATCTGTCATGAGATTTTATTACTTTGAGAAGCACCTATTTCAGTTGAAACTCAGTTATTTCTAAAAACTTTTCAAAAACCCCATTTTTTGCATATCCTTCTATCATGGCATTCAAGGAGAACACATATATTTGAGGATTTTTGTCAAAAAGTCATGGATTTTGGCTTTAAATCTACCAATTTACTTTGGTTGAATGGTTGTAAATCCTTTTCAATTAATACATTTTTTTGTCTAGTCGCAATCAATGTTATACATTCGAACACATATAGGAAACAGATCATAGTGGACATGGTATGATGGATTTGTATCATAGAAGCAGTATAGTTATAATTCATCAGTGACACCAACTTTTTATTTTCTAAATATTATTCTGATCTCAAGATTTTTTTTACTAACCAGATCAAACTCAATAGTCTAATGGTGGCCTCTGATCTTTGGAAAATCATGGAGTGGTGTGCATGATTCTTCCAACTTGGGATGTCCTTTCCATTGCATTGAGCTTGGGAATAACTAGATATGGTGTTCATTGGCTCATGTTGTCTCATATTATCCATCCTTTGTCTTGCTGGAAGGTTATTTTCAATTCTTTGAATTGTATTTCATTTTCATATTAGCCAACCTAGTATTTAAGTAAAGTAAAAAATTCCATTTTTGAAGTCTTGAAGTTGTTATTCATGATTTTAGTTGTATATTATTACATGGGAATATGATGCAGGTATTTATTTTATGCTTCCTAGGTGGAAATAGTATATGTTGGTTGAACACAATGAACTTCAAGGAAGCCATAGAAAATTTTCCCAGCAATAGAGGAATTGCTTCTTGTTTAACCACAAGATATTCTAAACTCAACGCTATTAGCTATACTAGTATTAATATTTGAGGAATTCTATCAAAAATTTCACTTGCCTTGTCTATGCTTCCGCATTTTTATATTTATGTGTACCAAGGTGGTTGCAACTTCAGCTAATATTTTTCCTATATCCTTTATGGTTTTATGTATGTCCATACCTTGTTCTAAATCCCCCTTCTTAGCACATGCATGTAGAATACTGGAAAAAGTTGTGCGTGGATATGCTATGATATTATATAAGAAATAAATATAGGATAATTTGTAAAAGCACTCCATTTTTAGTAGTAAAGTAAAAAATTATTCTCCCTAAGTTATTGTATCAAACATGTATGCAATATTTGGTATGTGGGTGGCTATAATTCCTGCAAATTCCAAGTACCCCCTGTAGCAAACATATAACATAACTGGTATTGGTACAATTCACGTACACTATAGTTTAGTACCCACATACCTCAGATACATCCCAGGAATGGAAATTTGTACGCAATACGTATGCAAGACCTATGTGTATGTACTCATAGTGTATCCACAGTTTTTTGAAGTGCAAAAAATAAGTAAAACTTGAGGGATTTTACTAGAACTGAACCTTGTAAATTTTGTATGAGATTAAATATTTCCAATAGGCCTCGAAGGGTCAAGAGAGAAGAAAATGACTTTGTTTGGCTAACTTACTATTTAGGTATTTTCTTTTTTCTCCTCATGGGTTATTTATTCTTCATTCAATTTGGAAGGCATGGGAATAAGTGAAACACTTTGTGGTTGGGCATATTTTTTTCTCTTCCTTTGACACTAGGTACTATGCCTAAAAATTGATTTTGTTGAATCTGAAATATAATGACAAGATCATTTCCTTGACAAGAGGATGTTCTGCCCTCATTTGGTTTGACAAAGGAATTAAAAAAATTCTTTAATTGTACATATTTGGGAAGAGAATAGTACAGACATATCTTAAATCTTTCTATAAGTTTCCGAAATCTTAGTTTAGAATGTATAAAACTCTTATAAATACTTTCACAACTCCTTCTGCTAGACTAATTATGGAGGATGATAATAATTGATAGGATATTATGAGGTAGCTCAAATTACCCCCTTATCCAAGAGGCTACCTCCAAAAAAATCTATGAAAATGTTTCCTTCTCCCCAAACATTTCAATAGGCCTTAACAATAATTGAAATGTCTGTTAGACCACTGGTAGATGGAATCATATATTTAAAGTTTTGTGGTACATTCTTGTATTCAATCAAATAAATGTTTGTTTCACTAACTCAAACTACACTATTTCTTGCGTTTGCAAACAATAGGACAACAAGAGAACTGAATGGATATGGATAAAACCGTGATAGGATTTCATAGAGGGCCTTGACATGGAGGTGTCAAATCTGACGAGATGTCTCTAGGTGCCACAGAGTCTGAGAAATCACTTGTCAAAGATGTAGCATGTTTTGGTCTCAGTTCTCTTAAGGGACTACGCCCGGACGAGGTGGCCCAAAAGCACAGGGAGCGTAGGGAACCAAAAAAAGACTCAACTAGCATTCACCAGGCCATCCAAACATTTTGACACAGATGGTTTGGTCCCATGAGATACCGTTTACAAAATATAGCGTGGCAGCCTTACACTGACTCAGACTACACTATTTTGAGTGTTTGTAAACAATAGGACAATGAGAACACCGAAAGGAGATGGAAAAAACTGGCATAGGATTTCATGGAGGGTCCCGATGTGGAGGTTTTGGATCTAACGATTTATTTCTAGGTGCCATAGAGTCTGAGAAATCACTCGTCGAAGATATAACATTTTTTGGTCTTAGGGCTCTTAAGGGACTACACCCAAACGAGGTAGTCTGGAAGCACCTGGAGCTTTTGCCTCCAAAAATACACCTCCCATAATGTTTACCTAGCCACCCCAACATGTTGGTGTATTCGATTTAGTACCAAGAGCTTCCATTTGCAAAATATTGCATCGGATAACCTTACACTATTTTAGCATGCACTATTGTAGCATGCAAATGAGATGGGACAGAAAAATGTAGAGCTATCCTTTTCTATAAATTATGGGAGATGATAGAGGAAGGTTTCATGATGCTTCCTGTAAAATTTTAATCAAATTTAGGTCATTTGTTCAAGTTATATGAGTTTTTGTAAAATAGACTTTTGTTTAAGGTTGTCTAACCAAAAAACGCTATATCTTCGACAAGTGATATCTCGGACTATGTGGCACCTAGATACATCTCGCCATATCCAAAACCTCCATGTATAGGCCATCTACAAACACCTATTCTTGTTTTTTTCATTTCCTCTCGGTGTTCTCGTTGTCTTATTGTTTGTAAGTGCGCAAAATAGTCTAGTCTGAGTCAATGTAAGGCTGTCAGATGCTATATTTTGAAAACGATAGCTCATTGGACCAAACCGTCTGTGTAAAAACATATGTATGGTCTGGTGAACACTATTTGAGGCTTTGTTTTAGTTCTCTATTCTCCCCATGCTTTCAGGCTACCTTGTCCGAGCATAGTTCCTTAAGAGCCCTAAGACCAAAACACGCTATATCTTCAACATGTGATTTCTTAGACTCCATGGCACTTGGAGATGTATCGTAAAATATGAAACCTCCATGTTAGGACCCTCTACAAAACCCTCTCATATTTTTATCAATCTCCGTTATGTTCTCTTGATGTCTTATTGTTTGAAAACGCGCGAAATAGTGTAGTCTTAGTCAGTGTAAGGCTATCAGATGCTATATTTTGCAAATGGTAGCTCGTGGGACCAACCTATCTACGCCAACACATACGGATGGCCTAGTGAACACTATTGGAGGATTTGTTTTGGTTCCCTACATTCCTCGTGCTTTCAGGTTACCTCGTCCAAGCGTAGTCCCTTAAGAGCCTTGAGACCAAAACACGCTTTATCTTCAACATGTGATTTCTCGGACTCCGTGGGACCTAGAGATGTCTTGTTAGATCCAAAAATTCTATGTTGGGACCCTCTACAAAATACTCTTTTGGTTTTATTTATCTCCATTTGGTTCTCTTGGTGTCATATTGTTTGCAAACGCTCGAAATAGTGTAGTCTGAGTCAATGTAAGACTTCCATATGCTATATTTTGCAAATGATAGCTCATGGGACCAAACCGTCTATGCCAACACGTCTAAATGTCCTGGTGAATTCTAGTGGAGGATTTTTTTTGGTTCCCTACACTCCCCGTGCTTTCGGGCTACCTCGTTTGGGTGTAGTCCCTTAAGAGCCCTGAGACCAAAACACGTTATATCTTCGACAGGTGATTTCTCGAACTCCATGGAACCTAGGGACGTCTTGTTAGATCTAAAACCTCCATGTCAAGACTCTCTATGAAATCATCTCATGGTTTTATCCATCTCCTTTCGGTACTCTCGCTGTCCTATTGTTTGCAAACGCGTGAAATAGTGTATTCTGAGTCAATACAAGGCTATCAGATGCTATATTTTACAAACGATAGCTCGTGGGACCAAATCATCTATGTCAACATGTCTGGATGGACTAGTAAACTCTAGTGGAGGATTTTTTTGGCTCCCTACACTCCCCGTGCTTTCGGGTTACCTCGTCTGAGCGTAGTCCCTTAAGAGCCCTAAGACCAAAACACGTTATATCCTCGATAGGTGATTTCTCAGACTCTGTGGCACCTAGAGATGTCTCGTTAGATCTGAAACCTCCACGTCATGACCTTATAGGAAATACTCTTTTGGTTTTATCCATCTCCATTTGGTTCTCTTGTTGTCTTATTGTTTGAAAACGCGTGAAATAGTGTAGTCTTAGTCAGTGTAAGGCTGTCAGATGCGATATTTTGCAAATGGTAGCTTGTGGGACCAACCTGTCTACACCAACACATACGGATGGCCTGGTGAACACTATTGGAGGATTTTTTTTGGTTCCCTATGATTTTCGTGCTTTCAGGCTACCTTGTCCAAGTGTAGTCCCTTAAGAGCCCTGAGACCAAAACACGCTATATCTTCGACATGTGATTTCTTGGACTCCGTGGAAACCTAGGGACATCTTGTCAAATCTAAAACCTCCACGTTATGACCCTCTGTGAAATTATATCACGGTTTTATCCATCTCTATTCAGTTCTCTCATTGTCATATAGTTTGCAAACATGTGAAATATTGAAGTTTGTGTCAGTGTAAGGCTACCAGATATAATACTTTGCAAACGGAAGCTCTTAGCGCCGAAGCGACTATGCAAACATGTCAGGGTGGCCAGGTAAATGCTAGGGAAGGATTTTTTTTGTTCCCTATGCTCCCCGTGCTTTCGAGCTACCTCGTTTGGACATAGTCCCTTAAGAGCCCTGAGACCAAAACACACTATATCTTTGACAAGTGATTTCTTAGACTTTGTGGCACCTTGAAACATCTTTGAAACCTCATTCGGGAGTTCTTGTTCAATGACTAGATTTTCTTAAGAATGAATTTGATAGGGGAATGTCTAAGAACACATGGGATTTATCAATCACCTAGTAAATCTTTCTTGTTTAGTTCTAAATGGGAGTCAGCTTGTAATGCCCTGTCAGATGTTTCCCCCTGTTCCTGGCATGACGACCTTGTTTCTAATCCTAGGAGACTGGTGTGTGTGTGTGCTCTCGTTGACCATTTTTGACCTTTTCCGGGTCGCAGTGAATATTTTTCACCTTCCCTCTCCTTCTTGCCTCTCGAGTCGTTGTCGACACCCCAACTATGGACCCCGTAGCGTCATGGCGGTTATCCGGTTAAAGGGAAATCTAGTTCTCAGTTCGTCGAGTTATCTGGTCGTCACCATTTATGGGATTAATAATTATTATCATTATTTTAAGCCGTAAAATCATAATAATAATGTTTGTAATAATATTATAATTTATATGGTCGATTCCCGCTACTAGTGTTTTGGTCCAAAAAAATAGTTTCGGGCAGGCTTCAAATAATATACATGGTGATGTTCCATGTATTCTAGTATTGATTTGGACTATCCAGATCATCATTGGGTTTTGTCGTAAACCCTATCAAATCATTGTTAAGGATTTACTTCATGAGTCGTATGGCAATATCGTGACAAAATTAAAATATAATAATAATAACGAAAAACATATTAAATTATTTTAATAATGAAATAGATTTTCAAGTGAATGAAACGAGTTAAATGAACTTTGAAATAATAATAATTTTAAATAGAATAAAGGAAATTAAAAATAAAATCAGAAGGCCATGATTTTCCTCTTAGGGTGAATTAGGGCAAAATGGGTTTTTCTTTCATCATTTTGGTTGTGTAGAGAGGGAGAGTGCAGCTACCGCCGCCATGGGGGGGACTCCAACCTATTCTATGTAATGCCTGAAAGAGAGGTGGTTGCAGTTAATTTTACTCAAATTAATGCTCTTAGGGAATTTTCTGGTTTTATTTCAAGGAGGTGCCTCGCCAAATGTCATCCCATGGATTTTCCATGTTTTCTTTTGCGCCCTGTGCCAGCATCCTCTCAGCCCTGCGTCAGACTCGAGCTCCTTTCTTACCTCTGCATGGACAGCTGCTAAAACACGAACCTACAGAGGAATTTTTATCAGATGTTGTAGGTTTTACTGCCCTAGTAGACATGGTTGCGCCAAACAGGCTTGTAGGAGACCTTCCAACCGCTGTCAAGTGGGAGCTTTAGAATAATGTATGAAAATCTAGAAAAACATATTGGAAATCTACCTTTTTTTGTTTTATTTTGTTTTGTTCTTTATGCTAACTCCTCCCAGCATGTGCCAAAATGAAAGATTTGGAACAAGGTATGGAGATCCATCAGAGAATTGTCAAAACCGGATTTTTGTTAGCTGTTACAGTTGCGAACGCTCTGATAGAAATGTATGCAAAATGTGGAAGCATACACAAGGCACATGAATGGTTTGAAAAAATGATACAACGAGATGCATTCTCATGGACTGTAATGATTGCAGGATATGCATAAAATGGCCTTCTTGATGAGGCTTTCAACCTTTTCAATATAATGCCTGAGAGGAACGTGGTCTCATGGAATGCATTCATTGCAGGATGCTCACAAAATGGGCTTCTTGAAAGGGCCATGGAGATTTTCAAGCAAATGCAATTGGCAGGTGTAAAACCAAACTCAACAACCTTTGCCAACATCCTCCCTATGTGTACCAAAAATGGAGGTTTGGAAAAAGGAATGGAGATTCTTCAAAAAAAAATTGAAAGTGGGTTTTCGTCAGATATAATAGTTATGAATGCCTTGATAGTCATGTACGGAAAATGTGGAAGCATGAAAACGATTCGACAATGCCTGAAAGATGTGGTCTCTTGGACTACAATGATAGCAGGATATGCAAAAGAAATGAGTCTGTTAAAAAGGTGTTTGGACTGTTATGCGAGAACCATTAATAAATGCTTCCTATGCATTGTATTTGAAAACTGTTCCTCAGAGTATTCATATGCACACACAAAAAAGAGGATTTTGTTGAAAAGGCGTGTGTTTTGTTCGACATAGAAAATGCAGACTCTTGGATCGGGAGGACTTCTTGAAAACATGAAATGGTTTTGTTTGGATGAGACATGGGTGCACAATGAATGGCTTGGTTTGCACGTGACTACCTGGCATCATGTGGCAACAATGGTGGTCTCGACGGATCACGAGTGTAAACTACTTGGAGCCCCTTGTACCTTTTCGCTCATCGTTTCTAGGCATGGTCCTTCTTCCCTTACCTCTCATAATTCTCGTGTTTTAGTTCTCTTTTACAATTAAATAGAATTTTAAATCATTAGGAATTTTAATATAGTTAAATGTCCCTTCAACTCATTGCAAAACAATATAGTGTCGTGTCGCAACTCTCGAAGCCATTATAACTCACCTACTTTAAACCACGAACTATCACCCTCGCTTCGAGATGATCTAGAAAACTCTTACTATTTTGATCGCTTCAATATCATTTTATCAACAAGACAAATTTGACTCTCCATTGATTAAGTTGACCTTTTTCCTGCTTAAAATTGTTAAATTTTGCAATTTTCAAAGACTCACTAAGAACCCTTCACAACTTTGGAAACGAGATGTGAAGTTTCATTCGGGTACCTTGGTATACGAGGAGTCGCCTTGATTTTTGGTTTGACCCGAAATGATCATATGACATCCTTTTGACACCCTTATAGGATCCATGTTACACCAGTTTATAACAGTAGAGAGTTGTTAAAACTAGAAAGTTGGCTTTCAATTGGGACCACCATTTGAAACCCAGAAAGAGAAATCATGTTCCGTCTTCGCAAACCTCTAGCATTTATACTAGACAAATGCATGGAACATTCAGCATAGGAAAGAGCACTTGTCGGGATAGCTTGGTGGAGCCAATTTGTAAGCCTCCGATCGTAGTTTGACGAGGTCAAACTGGACCAATTTCTCCTTGTTGCTCCAGAAAACTTGTTGCCATTTGAAAATAGTTTACTAGTTCTCCATCACGTCGACTCTGATGAACTCTCCTTATATAGGGGAACTAGTAGGAGATGTCTCATTGCGTGCTCCTCCATTGAATGTCAATTATGGACGCGGTTTTCTGGACCCTCGAGTTAAATTTTGGCATTTTACAACTGGGTGAACTACGACCAGTGGCCCTAGAGTACTAGCTGCCAAACGCAAACTATTCACTCTTTTTCAATTCCGTCAGTTGCTTTGAACTCCTAGTATATCTGGGGACACGTAGGAAGTTAATCGTGGAGTGCATGCTCATTGGAAGATAACCTTTAGAATTAGTTTATTAGCCTCCGAGCCCGTTTTGAATGTTTTGTAGCTAGTGAGAAAATGTAAGAATAGAAAGCTGCGGAACCTCGTAAGGTTACGAAATCACCCTGGAAACTTTTAACACACGTAAATAACTATTTAAAACACTATAATGAAACTTTTTGTGTGTATTGGAACTTTTGACAAAATTATGTTTTCTCTCTCTTCCTTTCTCTTTCTCTCTCCTGGGTTTGTAAAATGAAGAAAAATGAAATGCAATGATTACATGTTTCTAGACCTTTTTTATTTCGATTGCAAATTGTAATTATTGTTAGATGTAAATGGAAAACTGAAAAATGATAATTATGATTGATTAGGGTGGATGCCATGCCAGCGATTTATCGTTGATATCTTGCTCACATGGGTTTTGCAGGAGGGAATAATGATGACGAAAAGGTGATGTGTAATTTAATTATTATTATTGTAACTTTTATAGGTCATTGTAAAATGAATAACTATGTAATGTAGTCTCTTGTTACCAAAAATTTATAATTGAGATTCGTTAATATGCATGATATGCTAGTTTTAGGGATACTTAGGAAATGTGTATCTAATCGTCGGTTCAATTTGTTTCTTAGTTGTGTATGGAAAAAAGGGTTTGAATTATACATAGTAAATTGAAAATTGAAGTTAATATATTGTAGTACTTTCTCAGTATTCAATAAATGATTAAATTAATCATTGGGTTATTTTCTTACCCTGTAAATGTAATAAAGAGTTTTAATGGGAACACTAAACCCTAATTGACTAGGATGTTCACTTGTGGTTAGAAAACCATAATCTAACTCCTTGCATACGAAATTGTGTTGAAAGATGTTGTTTTTAGAGAACCTTAGAAACTAAATTCTTGTCTCACAATCCCTTGTTATGTCATTCTATGGCATTAAGGAATAAAGAATATTTCTTATGCGGAAACATGCAATGCAAGGATATGGGATCTTCGTGAACATAGATCAATTGTGATTATGTGTAGTCTTAATGCTCCTAGCCTTGTACTTCCTTAAGATGTCAGACAAGTGATGTCGTAACTCTTTTGTTTTAAGACGATGCTAAGAACGAGACCTCAGTGCAATATAAGAGCATATCACATGATGCTGCACACGAGATTTGAGATTAGGATTAAGGTTAATCTTAAAGTCCTTATAACTTAATTAAACTTTTTCATGCATTGCAAAGAATATAAATTATCTTGGTGCGACCAAACTTCAAGCAAACAAAAGATATATAAATATAAAAAGGAAGTCCATAAGTTATTGAACTTTATTAATTAGGGTAGAGAAATAACTTTTCTGTGATCGATGGATGTTCTTGGGGAGCTATCTCAACTCTATGTCTTCCTTAATCCCAAGATTTCATCTTGACATCCCGCTAAGTTCACTTGTGTAGAAAGGTAAAATTCTAAACTTTGAATAAGCGTCTTGGGAAGCATAATCTTAACATAAGAATGAGAGAGTTAGAATTCTGTATGAAATTTGAAATATGGAAAATACTTATGTAAGTTATGAAGATTGGCATAAGGGTAAAGAGAAAAATTAACTGGTCGAACAATAAGTGAAATGTGAGACGAATTTTCAGAACATGTAGGATGTTTCACGTAATTTAGATGTAACCATGTAAATGATGCGTTGTGGGTTCACTGTTCCTGAAGTCACGTTTTCTTGTGGTTTGGTCCTTACTAGTATTCGTTCGTGTGGAAAAGTGTGGTATAAACAGTTATATGGTGTTGTCAAGTGTCTATGTGATTTGATGACTGATGTAAGTATCGTATATGTTGTTGAGTTTTCCTCCTTGGAGCCCTTACTGTGTTGTGTGTAGTGAGCAATGTAAGTCAAAAATATATATATCCTGGTATTTTATTGTTGTATTTGGGTGTGTAAAGTGTGGGCACTACACAGCTGGACTACGGCTTAGTGACCTTCCATTCATTGATAATTTATGCTATGATAAACCCATGGATGCTTTCAAAAGAGCCTTTAAAAAGATAGGTGTAGTCATTAAGCCTAGTGAATGGTGTGATGTGATTTCCAAATAACTTGAAATGCCTACAAATTTAAATGTAATAACCCAAATTGGATAGGATTGGAAAATCAAGAATCATTGAGTGTCCAAATCAGAATGTCATTACATCTGGAGACATTCTCAAACATTGGAGTAATGTATATGGAGAGACATTCTCAAAATATCAACAGATGAAAGGCATTAAATTTTGACGACTCTCAGTTGTTTCAATAGGGGAGAAGACTACGAAGCATTAAAGAATGTAGTAGGTGCATGATAAGATAGAAACCAGTACAAAGAGATCATGAGCAAGAAGAAGCGCAATTAAGGTAAATACACATATACACATTGATAAATATAATGAATAATTACTCAGATTAGGCAACTCGTTACATACATACATTATATAAATATTGATTTTCAAATTTTGATGCATATTATACATTGAAAATGCTAGTACATGTACATCACTAATAAATGAAAAAATAATCCATAATGTCTTAAATAATGTCAATTGTACATCATATTAGTTTCATGCAAAAATACTCTCATAAATGTAAGGTCTCATAAAAAAAAATCAAGTTCCAAATAGTATTTTAATGTGCATAATAAATATAAAAATGCCCAAATAGGTCATATACCATCAAGTTCAAATACCATATAGGTGTACATACAATGTCATGTACATAGGCATACAAAAAAATGTCATGTAAGACATATATTTCCTAATCATAAAAATCTATCCCTCTCTTTGCCTTGCTCGAAGAAGGCCCTCCCTTAGACAAAGATGGAGATCTATGATATGACTTTGGATCATCTGAGCCCATGCTCTAGGTCCTCTTCCACTGAATACTCGCCTATAGATGAACGTGTAAATGCAAACAATGTTTATTTGTCAAAACTTAATTTATGTATGTTTTCAACATGTATTTAAGACAATGCTAGAATGAAATTATTTACATAAATACACAAACTTACCGCAAGTTTTCAATCACACCGAATCTCCATCTCACGCTCAGATGAGTCATCGGGATCTCCTGGAGTACGAACGGGGGTAGGAAATTGACGAGATGGATGATTCTGTGCCCTCGAAGTCAAAATGGAGGGGGTTGAAGTTCCCTACATACACATAAGATCAAAAAATATAACATCAGAATTAGCAAAAATATAACTAAGTACATGTATGTGTAATGACAATATTTTAACTAATTTTATCAATATAGAACTATAGTTTTTATCCTGCCACACCTATGAATCAAATGAATAGGGTTGTTACCTATCACAGGTAACTCCTGCATATACACAATGAAGGACATTATTAACAAAATTTAATAATTCTACAATGAAATACATTACTAACATGTAATTTAACATAATATGAATTACACAAGCAATTTAACAAAATTTACATGTTGTTTGAATACCTCAGTGAGTTGTTGTGCAGATGAAATTGCAGTGGCAACACCTTTCTCTGCTTGTCACAAATATGGTGGGGTGTCTAGTGAAGTTAGCATCTTTATCAAACATGTATCACGTGAGTTAGATGAACATACAAGAACATACACACACACACACACACACACACACACACACACACACACAGATATATATATATATTTGTATGTATGTGAAAAATTTACACAATTAACATTATAAATTACCTCTATGAATGTATGTGTACACATGGTGCTCACCGCCTATGGTTGAGATGAAGATGCACTTTCCGCGCGCTGTAATATCAATGCATGTACATGTACAAATACAATTATTTCAAACATTTAACATATATAAGTAAATCAAGTACTCCAAAAAAATTGTAACACACATAATAAAACATAAAAAATACCTACAAAGTTGACACCAATGACTGTAATCCAAATGTCTGACTCAAAAAGGCATCTGACATAGTGACATTATCATGTGCACCCCTAGCACCAACTCCACCAAAATCATTACGCATGAAAGTATAGTCCTCCTTGAGCCCCAAACATATGCTACTATATGATGAGAAAAGATGTGGCCTCATGTTAGTACTCCTTGAGGGAATACTTTGTGTACCTCCATGAGCATTTGGCTCAGAAATCTCCCTCATATGTCGAACAAGGGTCGCCGATAGCCCCTGAAGTGTGTGCAGTGTATCAATCTCTATTGTATCCTTCACTACTTGAGGGACAATCTCAGGGTAAGGGAGCTTTTGTGTGGTGAATCTACCCTGCTTAATAGGTGCATGTTGTGCACCTGGTGGATCCAGTGCAAATCCTTTTCCTTGGCCCTGGAAATCTCAAAAATAAAAATAATTTGGGATCTTGTTGAGGATAAACTCACAATAGAGTTTCCTCAGAAAGTATAGTTTCACCTCATTGTTATTGCAAGGTGGAAAATCAAACACCATCTACCATCAGTTCTAAAAATTATTTTTAATCAAATTATTATTGCACCAATGGATGGGAAACTGTTTGCATGATAAAGAAATAGGAAAATTATTGTGGGGGTCTGTGAATAAGGCGCATATGAGGTCTTTTATAATTTATTTTTTCTTTACATCCACATATGACAATTTTTTGGAATAATAAACCCTAAAACCATCTCCTTAAGTTGTCCAATGATCAATTTTCCCCATTACCGCATCAACTTGAGCAAGTAATGCCTCCAATGTGTTTGCAAGAGAGGCGCGGTGGGGGTTTGTAAATTGTGAATCCCTCATTATTTTGATTAAATTCTCAATTTCAATTTTTTTTTCAACTATGTGGGCTGCTAAATATTCTTGACTACCCGGGGGATGTTGAGAAATTGTGGGAGGGTTGGGAGAGATGAAAGGAATAACAGGGTTTGGTTGTGGTTGATTTCCTTGACCTCAAACTGTAACAATAAAAAAATGTATTCAATTTAAATTCTACTATATAATTATCATATTTCAATGTAATTTTGAGAAAAGAATTGTGCCTACCTCTTCTCCATGACACCATCGTTGATTTAGATCTTCCTAGCGATCCAGAGATAATCAGTTGAGCTTGAGATCCAACTGAATGACAAAACACGAGGGCACGGTTAAGCTCTGAAACTTGCATTTTAGGGAGATAAAATGATAGATTCTCAGGCCTCTTTTTTATTTATAGCAGACATAACACATACTCGTTATAGCACATACGCATTATGGTTTGGTAAATTCTAAACCTAATAAATTAAAATGCGGTGGTGTTATAATAAAACATGTACGCGTTTTACTTTTTTTAGGTTTTTGTCCACTTTTTAGCCCCCCAATTTCATGCACTTACCCCTTTGTATATTTTGAGAATGGAATACCAATGTGGATATATTGTATAGTGTTGAATTGGATGTGAAGTTGTGCTCAATGTTGTACCTATGTTATAAAGATATTAAAATAATCTTTTGTTATGTGAATTATTGGTTTATTTCCTTAACACCCACAATGCTAGGTAGAAACTCCTCTCATCAAAACTAATAAAATTAAAAAAATGAGTTATAATTCCTATTGTACTTCCTCCACCATTTGAGTATTTTTCCAAGGTATAAAAACATTGATCATGTTAATAAAATACTCTGATCTCATTAATCATCTTTATGATTTGCACCTAAGACATCTTATTAAGGACTATTTCCTTGATATTTTATGAGGTGGTGCATATATGTTGTCAAACCTATCATTTTGGGATGAGTGAGATGATCATGTCTGGGTGTTGTAGGTGTGACCATATCATGAATAATTTAACCTCCTTGTGCGTAATTTCCCTTAGTACCCTAGTGGGTGGCCAAAGCCTTGCAAGGTATTTGGTGGTTAAACCTACGATTGATATCTTGTGAGATCTAAATTATGTGAGTGGAGACTACGTGTCGAATTACTTGCGTATTTACCCAAAAATTGAAATAGGTCCTTAGGAGGCTTTTGTAATGCATAAGATTATTTTGGATATCTCTCTTGTAATATACACTTAATATGTGTGTGTCTAAGAGAAATGAAATGAGTTGTCTTGTGCGAGGTCGTATTCCTTGTAATCTTAAATCACTAAGTATTACGTAAGTGTTATAGGAATTAGATTTGTTCCAAAATGATGTTAATACAGGACCAAATAAACCATGTAAATGTAGTTAGTGACAGGATAAATAAGATTAAACTAAGAAATAACCACTATGAAAATGATACGCCATTGAATGATGTCAAAACATATTAAAATATCAAATGTGATCATAAAATGAATTTAATAAAGTAGAGCTCCACGACTAATACAACAACCTAGTAAATTGAAAAACCAAATATGATGCATGATCACATGATTTGTTTGCATAAATGTGGATTAAACGATGATGATAATGAAATAATTAAACGTAGCCTTGAGAATGGGATAACTTCAGTTTTAGCCAAGGTCGTGTGAGTTAAGGAAATTTCACTCTAGTTGGACTTGTAAAAGTTAGTAAAACCCTTGTCATAGATAGGAATATATCAAACCTAGAATCACCTAGGAAGTAGAATTTATGGTCGAATCATGTAATTAACCCATTAGTAGTGAGATTAAATCCTTAAGATGATGAAACAAAATTAGTTTCAAATGTGAAATTTGTCAATTAAATTCAAAGAAAAATCTCTATGATGGGAACACATGTGTAATGAATCATTCCATGCGTAATATGATTATGAAAATATGAATTCCTAATTGGAGCAATGGATTTTCAATCAAGAATGATACAACTTAAAATTAGTTAACGTACATAGTTGGTTGCAATAACTTGAAGATTAAAAGAGTGTATTGTTAGTATCAAACAATGCTATGAAATGAACTTGGGATGGGTTTTCTATTGATCTAGTAACCTTCATTTTATTCTTGTGAATTTTCCTCCTTGTAATGAGAGTATTTTTATGAACCAAGTAAACACGGCTCTCTCAAACAAATCCTTAAGTCAAATATTAAAATATGCATGTGTATATACGTTCGTAATCACGATCATGCTATATAAAGTTATTTCGACAAGAAAAACAAGTGAATTCTAAAGGAGACACTGTAGGTGAAATGTTAAATAAAAACATGCAACCTTGTTATAAAGGAACGAAGGGTTCAATGTTATGTGTTCTTAAGACAATTATAGTCAACTAATAAAAATAGGATTATAATAAATATTTCACTTTGAACAATGATGTGTTGTGGGAAGTTCCTATGAGTAAGTGTATATTGTCATGGGTAATTGTTGTATGTCATTTTTGGAAATTTCGATTTGATGTGCATCATATGTTTCATGTTATATATGTGGGTCCATGGTTCACAAACGTATCATGTGTTATACATTATACTAAGTGACCCTATTTGATGTTATGTATTAAGCAATGTAAGCCAAAAAAAATCTTGTTTTTTATGTGTGTGTAAAATGTGGGCATTACATGTGGTATCAGAGCAAGGTTCATGCTCTTGAACCTCTCGGACAGATTGGAGTTTTTATGATTTTTGCATGGTGGTGGTGAATATGGGAAGATTAATTTGATATATTTTTTGATGTGGCCA
Organism: Taxus chinensis; assembly: GCA_019776745.2. Classification (NCBI taxonomy): domain Eukaryota; kingdom Viridiplantae; phylum Streptophyta; class Pinopsida; order Cupressales; family Taxaceae; genus Taxus; species Taxus chinensis. The sequence continues at coordinate 160,242,438 of CM034149.1, forward strand.
ACATTTTAATTGTGATATTATGAATGCACATGTTATGTATGTCACTTAGTGCATATTTGTTATCATGTTGGTGTGCTTTTGATGAGAGTATTAACTCTCCTTTTCATGGTTCAATGAGGAGTTCATGTGTGATGTGTGTCCTTGTTGTGTGTGAAAAGAATGATTTAGTGGATTGCAGGGTGTCAGAGTGTCTTGTCATTTTGTGATATGTAGGTGTCTTTATGTGTTGTATGAAAAAATTAGTGCATAATGAATTGGATTGTATCATGATGTCGCCACTATGTTTTGATGAATCATGTGCATCACCATGTTGTATTGTAATTGACTATATGTTGTAATGTTAGTCATTGTGTTCATCATACGTACAATGCATGTAATATGTGATGGTTCATGTTATGAATTTGGGGCACATGGTTATCGTATGACCCCTATTGTATAGTGCTTGCACTTTGGGTGCATTATGTGGTAACGTGATGTATTGTAATTCGTGAATGTAATGACTGTGACATACCTTATATATATGCCATGTATAAGACGCTATGGTTAATGTGCGTGAATCGCCATTGTGTTAGTAATGTAGTTATGTTTTATGTTGTGAACCTTACTCTAACCAACCCTAAGGGAAGAAAGTGGTAAAAAGTGTATGTTGGATAGAGGAAATGAGTATTGTTGACCAATCACTCGAACCGAGTACAAGATAGGAGGTGGATTCTTAGATAGACTGAAAATCCACCTCTATTTGTTTGGTATGTGTGGAAGACTACCCAATGGGCACCATATATATTGTGTTTCATGGATACCTTAGGCTCAATAGATGGCGACCTATACTATTTTCCCTCTCCCTATATGGTTTTTGTATAGATGATCATGTGTAGCTTAGCATTGGTGTGTCGTTGACCATTCACTGGAGCCAAGTATGAGCTAGGGAATAGATTATTACATAGATTGAAAACCCACTTATGTTTGTTTGGTATGCATGACAACCATGTATATTGTGCTTCATAAACACCTTAGGCTCAATGAATGGAAACCTATATTAACCCCCAACTCAGACTATGTTGAGCCTATGTTGAGCCTTGGAGGAGTATGGAGGGATGATTCATAAAGTGATTATGATAGTTATATTATTTGATATGTATTTGTTTGTGAGTCGAGGCTCTATATCCAAGTGTCAGCAACTCAATGAGTACCCCTTTATTATCCATATAAAGCCACATAGTTATTGTATTGTTCTATTTCTCTATACGTATTTTATTCATAAATTTATCGTTATCTCTTTTCTTGTCATAACCAACAATTTTCTTGATTGATGCGTTCTTATATTTTAGGCATTTTATTTGGTTATTGCACCAACATGTGGCTAATTAGCCAATTTTTTTCTTCGTTTTAAATTTTCTTTTCATGTCTAAAAGTTTTATAGCCTAGCCCAAGGCTTGATATTTTTTCCACTTGGCCTTTGAAACGGATTGTTATGCTGGTTCTAATGTCATAATGTGTTATAATAGGGTCATGAGATTCACCATGGAGTGGTTGAAGTTATAGACCCACTTCGTTGTATGGGGGTACAACCCAAGGAGTTAAAGATAACTAGCTAGTTGTTGAACCGCAATTTCTTATGTCGTTTGGGTTAGTGGTGTCTAGACTCTATGTTCCTAGGGCCATAGGGTGACTACCTCTTTGGTGTAGCTAAAAGGAAAAAATATCTTTATTTTATTGTTTGGGAGGTATATGGAGTTATGTTGTGATGCTTGGGAGGTATATGGAGTTGTTTTGTGATGCTTGGGAGGTATATGGAGTTGTTTTATGATGCTTTGGGAGGTATATGTAATTTTTTTATGATTCTTAGGAGGTATATGTAGTTATTTGGTGATGCTTCGAGAGGTATATGGAGTTGTTTTGTGATGTTTGAAGGTATATCGAGTTGTTTTGTGATGCTTTAGGAGGTATATGTATTTTTTTTGTGATTCTTGGGAGGTATATGTAGTTGTTTGTGATGCTTTGGGAGGTATATGTAGTTGTTTTATGATGCTTTTGGAGGTATATAGAGTTGTTTTGTGATGTTTTGGGAGGTGTATGGTGTTGGTATTATGATTTATGTGTACTCATGTGAGTCTAATTATGTTTTGTGATGTTGAGGATTGATGTTCCTCATTAAGGGTACGATTGTGATCCCCTTTTGACACCATGTAACTACAGTTATGGTTTCAAGTTTTGTGAAACCTCTATATGCACATTATTGGGAATTCCATGTTGTTGTAGTCTTCTTATGTTACAAGTAATTTTGTGTCAGGGGCATGTGTGACAAGTACTATGTTATGTGGGTCATGTATGTTCCTTCCATGGTTTAGTTGAGTTCTTGTGATGTGATACAGTCATGGAAGTATGTATAAATATGTCTTATGGACCATTAGTGTTGTGTTTTGTCTTTATGTCGCATCTTGATGTCAATTTCTATTAGGCACCCACAAAAATAAATAAACTGAAATCTTAAAACAATGAAATATTAATAACTTAAGAGTAATAAATATTGTTAAGGGAAAAGAGTAAATAAAAAATAAATAATGATGTAAATTGGGACTACCAATCTTCACAGAACATTAAGAAATTATCAAACATTTCCCTCTTCCATGTAGTTGTACATTTAAAATTGTTATCTTTTACTAGTAGTATGATTCGTTGAATGTTTCCTCCTTGCTCATGAGTACCTCTACTAGCCCTGGATTTGTGCCGCATCGAGGGTGATGCTCTTATAAGGGGAGAGAGATGTAGTTCCCGTTGTCGGTCGTCTACTATTCCTCCTTTATTGTGGAAATCCAAAGGACGTAATAACATGTCTATCTCCATAGTGTGGGGCCAACGTATATTACTTTGGGTGTTGTTAGTTATGAGCTCGATCTCAACCTCACTCTTTATGATCTCAGTCAAAATTCTAGACCCCGTCAACTTGTGTGGCTTCACATACAATCCTTTAATTTCTGACTTGCGATCATAAGAATAATATAATGGGTTAATGCAAATGATAATTAAAATTTAAAATGATAAAATGAATAAAAATGGATAAAAGAGTAAAATAATTTATAAAATAAGTAAGAATGATGATTTAGAAACAATAAAGAGATTAATAATTTTATGAGTTAAAAATTTAAAATAAAATTTACACCAAACTAAATAATTAAGTGAGTTATTTAAAAGTTTCTATTATTATTAAAAAACAAAACAATTAAATATGGCATGAGAAAATATCTAAGGTTAGGCTTTGGATGGTGGAGAGTTTTGGTGAGAGGATTTATGATGGGAAGGTGCAGATTAATATAGGCATATGGGTGAGGGCTGATTCCAGCTTACTAGCGTGTGGCAGGTGGTCTGACAAGGTATGGCAGCCCCAAAGGAATTTTTAGACCTGTCACTTCACTTGCAAAATAAGACAAGTGATTTATTGGAGATCCAGAGACATTAACCATGTTGAAACCCAAGTTAGCGTTGGAAATTTAGCAGTAATTGGTTAGTTGGAGCGAATGTAGAATTCAAAGATCCATTTTGTTATCAAAGGTAAAACAAATTTTTGGAATCTCATAATTAAATAAATAGAATGTGATGAGGATATGTGTTAAACAGATCTCTCACTCACAATTGTCCAGAAATCAATACCTGTATCAGTTAAATCAGTCTTGTACACAAAGAAAAAAAATCATGAACTGTAATATCTCCTTATTTTTCTTTATACAAATTGATTGATCGGGATTTGTCGTTGTTTCTAAAGTGGGGTCTTTTGCCTTCAAGAGGAAAGGAAACTACTGCATGTCATTGTTTATTTTGTGGTATGCATAAGAAATGAAGAATATTGAGGATTATGATGTGTTTCATTCCAGTGTAATGTCTAGTTATATGTATTTTGCTTTTTCTACTTATTTGTACCTGTGCTACATGCATCCTAACCTTTGCAACACCATTCTTTGGATTGATAATTACTACTGGTTCATTTTATTTTGCTCTTTATCTTTTATTTTAAGTAATTTGTGTATGGATTAAGGATTTGATAGTGTCATTTCCTACTACACCATGTATGCCTCTGCAAACAACCTTCTCATTGGCTGCCAAAATGGGAGCTTTGAAACAGGGTATGGATGCCACCCAAACATAGAGGAGAGGGATTTTTTTCATATTGAGTAGTTGTGAGTGCGATGGCATATCTATTGTTTGGGAAACAATGTCATTTTCCCTAAAGGTAATTACAAAGGACTGGCCTGATACAAAAAACCCACAATATTTGTTATCTTCCCCCACACCTGTACCAGATTAAATGCATTGAACAGAGTATGGATATCACTCAAGAAAACAAAGCTTTATTTTGGCTAATGGTGGCAGGGAGGCATCCTCTAACCATGTATTCACAAAATGGATTTGTTGTAAAATGTTTAGAAACTTTCAAGCAGATACAAATTTTTGGTTGGTTAGAAAATATTGTGGAATGGTAAATTTTAGTGGGGGTTCCTTAACCAAACATTTTCTTACCGGAGAACATTGTGGAGAATTCTCAAATCGTTCTGCAAAACGGGTACAAAATATTTCAAGAAAATGCAATGGTGGAATTGTTGATGTGTGCAAACCACTTGACGAAATTCCTGAAGCTTATGTGGTCTCGTCAAATGCGAGGATTATGAGTTTTGCGTAAAAAGGTATGGTTTTCCCCTTTTCACTTGCACTAAGTCTCTCTTCATCATTTATGTCTCTTTAACATTAAATATTGAATGATATGGAATGTAATCCCAACAATTGACAAAAATCTTACCTTGATGTGAACTCTTAAATCGTTAAAAAAAATATCTCGAAAGTCATGCGCATGGAATGCCACACCCAAATGTACCACAAAAATGAAACTCTTTGTGTAACGCCCAAAAATTTAGACATGCCAAAACCACATCGCAACCTCATTAATCACTTAGGAAAGATTACGGGATTTATTTTTGTTTAAATGCATTTAAATGCACTTGGTTTTCTTTCTCTTAAGTTCACATTAAATTTATTTAATTAATCCTCTGATTAATTTTATTTATTTTTAACACTTAATTTTGTTCACTCAACTTTTATTAGATTTATTAAAAATATTTTCCTAAGTTAAAATTATTTTTTATTTCATTAATTAATAATGTCCATGCCCATATCTATTTATTCAATTAAACATTTACTTTTAATTATTTTAACCCCCTTTAAAATTTATTTAAATACACAAACAAAATATTTATTTAATTAATTCACAATCACATTTTTGTTTAATTATTTATCGACCCATATAGATAGGTCACAACACAACCTAACCCACTAGTTAGAATACCCTAGGTGGTCCCATTAATCAAATCCCCTTTTAGAGTAGGTATTTACCTTAGCTCATGTTCACCTAGGTACTTTATTTACCTTTATTGTATTTATCTTCACCCACTTATGTGTGTGGATATTTCTTTTATCTTATTTAGATATTAGGAGATATTATCTAGTTGTTAGGTATAGTTCTTTCCTTGATCTATGGTATTGACTAGATCCTTGATGTCTAGTTCTCTCATAAATCTATGGACTTGACTAGTTCTTTGATGACTAGTTCTTTCCATAATTTATTGCTTGATCTACGACCTTGACTGGTTCTTAGATTGTCATTCCTTTCCTATTTAAGAAAGGCCCATTCTCAATGTATTGCATTGAGTTCCATAATAATATATGATATTGCTGCTCATTTGTTTGCAAAGGTTTATGTAAAGTTATTCTGGTGAATTACTTTCATCTTATTGATCGTGGTATTTGATTAGCATCTGTGTTCTTGGCTTGGTACGATTTGGTTATCGTTCCTTTCATACCCATACCCTCAATTTTAAAAATATTCATTCCCATCAATTACCCACAACTTAAAAGTGTAGGGTCAAATCTCCACCCTTAGATTGCGATCCCTTAGATCTAGGTTGAAAAAAATATCCCTAATTTATCCTTATGACTTCCTTTTTATTATTTTTGTTGCACTAATCCTCTCATTTGCACATTTGGATTTTGTAGGTTGAAGGAGGTGGAGGCTATGGAGAGCCATGGAGGATTTTTTTTGTATGCAAGATCTTCCATGGGAGGGATTTCTTTTTCCATTAACCCCATTATTTAAATTATTTATTATTATTATTATTATTTTAACTAGTTTACCAGAAAGCTTCTGGTTAGGGTATGATATTACCCTCATTTTATATTGTTTTAGATTATATCCCCCTTGTTATATCAAACAAAAAACACATGTATAATTTTTATAGCACAAGTTACATGTTAGATTATTTTGGACCTCTCACTAGTTAGTATGAAATTTTAGAAGTATGCATAAGGATATTATCACCTTGTTAACAGATTAATTATTATACTCTTATTGATGGACCCTATGTTCCATCATGCCAACGGTGGCAACTATTTGAACCTTTAAATCGGTCTGCCTATCTGTGATGTGTTCTAGCTGTGTTTTACTCCCTTGAACATAAATGTGTGTAATCCTTCTTGATGAATATTTTCAAGCCGTCGTACCATTTTGCCTCTTAGCTCAATAGTCATATGATTTGTGACCTTTTAGGTGTGATTATATATCTCTAGTTATAAGAGAGACACCCTTCTTGTGTTGGGAATAGGTTATTGGTGACTTAGGCTTATTGGCAAGCTTAGGCAACATAGGATAAGGATATGGAGAAATTTTGGAATCCTCCTTCCTTTTGGGGAAACCATATTAGTGTTCCCCTTGTCCTTTGGGGAAGAGAATGGTGCAGGTTGTCTTCGTAAGTTTCAACAAGAATGATTGGTGTGATGATTTAGTAAAGTGTTAGTTGGACCTCTCTTGTTGCCATTTTCTCCTAGCTCACGTGAGTGTTCTTATGTGTTATAATATTAATCTTGTGTTCGTTTTAAGATACTTGTAGCTAGGTCAAGCCTAAAATCAATAAATTTTGTTTGTTATATAGAGTGCATGGTATCTCTTGAGTCAATATGATAGTATGGGAAAAGATTTCTTATCACCAAAAATGGAAATGTTGTCTAATTGATTGGGTTTTCTAAATCAAGATTAGTGGTTGTGTGTTATGATATTTGGGTACAAATTCAAGTTATGGAAACCTTGTGGCCTAGCTAATGCTTAGTGTTACCATGAAAATTTAAGGGAACTTCTTCCATATTATATTAAGTACTTCCAATGAATAGTCTATATCCTTGTAAATGCTTTTTTTGAATTGGGTGTTTTCCTTGTTGTTAAGCTTTGTATGGTGAGGCCCTGAATTCATTGGCCTATAGAAGGGTGTGGGTCCTCATACAAATTTGAAGGTCATGATTGGTAGTTAATATTGTTCAATAAAGGATGAACCTTGAAGTTTAATTCAACCTAAGTGGAAGTCCTACCTTTCCTTTTCACTGTGTGTTGCACCCACGGGTGGCTTTGTAAACACCTTATGTAAATAAATTTTCTATTCTCCTTGGACCTTAGATGTCATTCATTGGGATTCCATTGGCAATTTTCTGTTTAAATGTTCTGTGTTGTAACTTGGTTAACCTCATAGAGATTATCCTATAGGTTTTAGTGCTAGCAATCTTGTTTGGAGGAGGTTTAGTATTTGTGACTAATAGTATCCCTTCTCTTTTTTACAATAGTTTTGGACCAAATGTGGGTTCCAAGGGACACACTTTTGCTTTAAAGTAAAGAAACCCCACATAAAGTGTGACTTCTATTCATATGCATTGTTTCCCTACCTCTTTCCGTGACTTCTAGGAGGAAGTCAAATCTAAGGGGAGGGGGATGTAGTGCCCACTCCTCTTCGAGATTTTTTTTTACTATGATTTGATTATTGTTTATTAGAGACATGGACATTATTATTATATTTTGGTTAGTATGTTGACAGACAGTATGGACATTTTGATTATCGATATGTTGTAACACTTTCTTTATGGGTCCATTAAATAAATAAATGTGGCCTTTGGTTAAGGGATGAATTAATAAATAGATATTGTGCATGGGACACTATAATAAATTAATTAAGGAGTTAAGATATTTAAAGGGGGTGTAGTTGATTAAATAAATTAGGAGTATGGGCAATGTTCACCTAGAAAAAAGAATATTAAAATTAAATATGGATTAGGAGACGATGATTTTTAATAAATTTAATAGGAATTTAAATGGATAGGACATACAAGATTAATTTAGGAAATATTTAAATGAAATTAATGGGAACTTATGATGAGGACTTAACTCTGTAATAATTTTTGGGGAATTAAATAATAGTATTTAATTATTAATTTGGTTCCAACTCCTTTAAGGGAGCCTAATATTAATAAATGAGAAATTTAAAAAACCTGTCAATACCTTAATAAATGCAATACATGTATTGTTTAAGCAAAAAAATTGTACATTTTCCTAAGTGGTTGGTGAAGTTTCAGCATGGTTTGATGTGATGGATTGTGGGAGTTACACTCTGCATGACCCCTGGTGACATGGAACACCTTAGGGAGCGTTAACCAAGTTGTTTGAAATTATTTAATGCTCTTCCAAGTCATATTACTAAGCCCTCTTAGTTTATCAACCACTTATGGTGACATGGTCGTTTTAATAAAACACGATCAATTTTCAACTTATGGTTGTCCCTTAGCTTGAGTGAAACTGAAAACCACTACCTCCTACCTCTAAACTGCCAACAAGAGGATCATAACCCACCTTTAGTTCAATGAAAACTCCTTTAAAAACTAATTTTGCAATTTTTTATTGGGGCCCACTTATCATTGTGCGATAAGAGCTACTAACACAATTACGATAATTGGCCCCAAAGTTGCCCTTGTAATTGGGGCTCTGCTCGTCGTAATAAACTTCCATCGAGAATGAAGAATTCTATATATATATGGGAGAGTATGTAGGAATCATAAAATTTTGTGTTCAACCTTAAAACGAGTGTTTTCAAGGCCCAATTTGTGAGCACTCTAGATGCTTCACCCAGCTTGTATCAAAATTACAACTTTAACTGAACACGCCTTCTAAGGGTTTTGTGACTCCTAAATAACTGTAGAACCTTGTAGATATTGTTTCCACACTTTATATAGTACAAATTGATAAAATTATTGTATAAATGTTTTTATGGGAAATCATGATTTTTCTCTCTCTTCCCTTTTCTCTTTCTAGAAGTAATTATGATATTTTGACTGGTTCTAAAAATGTAAATAATCTATGAATGTTTATGGGTTGGAAATAAAATGAAAATTGGATAATGTATGTGGTTATGATATGATGAATAGAAAATAAAATGAATCTCGTACTTTCTCTCTCTAGAGTTTTGAAAATGTAAATGGGTCAAATGTGCGTTGTTGGTACCCAAATTAATTCTCCCTCAAAGTCTAAGCAACATCACAAGTATTGACAGGAAGCTTAGAGACAGATAGATCATAATGAGTCATTTTGTAGCCGGGGATGGGATCTAACTGGCCTTTTTTCACTCAGATGTGGAGAACTGGATAGAACCATCAAGAGAATTTGATATATCCTCACTACTTTATGGTTGTGCCTTTCAACTAGGGTGAGAGGACCCTTTTGTAGCTTGTTGTTTATGGAGGAGATGGAGATATCCTACTCTGTGAAGTTATGAATAAGACCTTAGATAAAATATGATCAATGCAACAAAATATAACTCTCACGAGTTGTCACTCTAGATAATGGAGATACTTTCTAAGCAAGGTTCAAGCCACTAAAGACATTTGGAATCTTGGTTGTTTCTACATGTTTTAGTAATAGAAATTACGCATTTGTATACACACAAGATAAACAAGGTTAGTACGGGTAGGATTGGTTGTTTTTAAATGAATTTTTGGTGGGAGGTGAGGCAGGATGGACTTGATTTGCCAAATCTTTGAGAGCTTCTACAAAATGGAATGCTAAACCAACAAAATGCTACAGAATAGCTAAAATGTTTCCTTAGCCAGAATATGTGCTTCAATGGAGGCCTAGATTTGCACCTTTTCACACAATCTATGAGATTCTATCATAAAAGCTTAAGTTAGAAAACCCAAAAAATCATCAAGATCTAAGCCAAATCACACCTAAGGTACACCTAGAGGCTTACAGATAATCTCTATCAAAAAAATGAAAGAAAAGTGATTTGCAACAGACCCTTTTGCCCCCAAAAAATCCAGACATTGAGTGCCATCAGTGCTCGCCATGATCACGATCACGATTCCCTGAATCAGATCTGCAAAAAGTCACCAGGTACTCAAGGGGCAAATCTCTTTGAATATCTCCCACATTTAACTCCTTACTCTATAAAATCACTCTTCCTTCCATTCACCAACCACTTCCGCCCCTAATATGTCAAATCTAGTTCCTTGCATGCTTGGGAGAAGAAAAACGGAAAATCAGATCAAGCTCGATAGTCAAACCATTTTACTGGCAAAAGACGTCTCCAGATCTCCCCCACCAAACTTAGATATCAAAATTAACTCTCCTCTCTGTTTGGCGTGTAGGAAATACCAAGAAATCATGAAGACTCGTACTTCCAGGAGCTTTTTAGTAAAAATGGGGGGAAAATCATATTTAGACGTACATATGTCGTTGATCTCTACTTTGAATTTGGGCCGTCCATGTGGAGATTCAATTTAAAACGGGCTCGGGGGATTCCTTTTGACTTTTTACGACCCTTTGAAAAAATGTAAAAATTTCACGTTTTGCTCCGCACCTCCGCCCTTAAGAAATGAGCCTGACACGTGTCCTAAGGTGGATCCCAAAGGAACCGCAGATAAATTCTACCATTTGACCTCCTTTTTGAAAAAAGGAAATTTTTCCAAGTTTCCCCCGCAACTCCGCCCTTTCTCTTCTATTTTCCAATGTGGGTCCCAGTGGAACCCCGCTTCCTTTTATACTTTTAACTCCTTTCTCCCAAAAGGAAAATTTTCCAAATTTCCCCCAAGATTCCACACCTCCACCGTTGACTAGTGCAAGATTTGACCTTTTCTCCATTGGGCCCGTGGGTTATTTTGATAATTTTAGTCATTTGAATATCAGGGGGCAAAAAATCCAAGTTACCCCTGATGGTTCACCTCCCCACCCTTTTTGACTTTTCAAATAGCCACACGTCATAATGGCACACCTTGAGATGGTCCCCAAAAATTGATACCTTGAAAGAGCATGGGCTCGCCACATGTCTTGGCTCGAAAAAAATTGTTTGAAGGCTTGAAGCTCTGTGGAAGGCAACATGTGTCAGGGTCCAAGGCCATCTCCCTTGGTCGTTGAAAAATCCAAGAAAAATGCAAAGTGAGCAGAGGCCTCCAAGTGTCCTCTTATGCTTCTTAATAATGAAACTTAAGGGTCAATCCCCAAACATGCATGGTTCCTCCACGTGTCCCAGACCTCCTAAAAACTTTTTGAAAAAAAACTAAGTATGGGAAGACCCGGCGGAAACCTCCACGTGTCGTTATGGCGCAAATATTCAAAACATTTAAGGATTCAAAAATGATTTGGCACGGGTGCACGTCCATTTTAGAATTTTACTCCATTTTTTCAAAAGGGCCAAATATCCAACTTGCATCCGAAGGCCTGCATCTCCGCCTTTAACTTTTACCACATGTCCTTCTGCAAGGTCAAAGTAAGACCTTTTCCTTGCCACTTAAAATTTTCTTTAATCAAATCCTAGCGGGCCATAGGGCGGGTTCAAACTTTTTGCCAAATTATCCCAAAATAATAAGTTCAAAAATAAACCCCTCACACCCCATCCAATTATAAGAAGCCACATAAGCACCAAAAGAACCAATCAGATTTGAGTGGGGCTATGGGACCAAATTTGCCTTTTTCTAAAAAAGTAAAAAGCGATAAGTTAAGGATTTTTCTCGTCGTCCCCTAACTAACCAAAAGAAGACACGTGACCGCTAAATGCTGATGAATAACTTTGATAGGAAAAAGACACCCATCAGACCGTCAAAAACATAGAAATTCACCATTCGTGCTCAGAACCTGATTTTTCGCTAAGGATGAAAACTTTTTGAAACAAAACCAAGTGAATCATGGTTCTGAGCATCTTTCTACCATGGATTTGGATTTTCAAAGGCACAAAAATATAGATTGATCATTCTCGAGCTCCCATGGTCGAGGAAAAATAAGAAAAACGGAAAAGCATGTGGATTTTGAAGAAACTAAGGAAAGAACAGGGAAAACTCGGAGACTTCTTCAAGGAGGGACATGATAATGGATTTTGCAAAAAAATTAAGGCATTCAAATGGAGGTAAAATCTTTTAGAACATCCACATCAAGTAACAAAATGTTTCATAACATGTAGATCAGAGGAAAATTAGGGCAAAATGGTGAGAGATCAAAACAAGCACCAACATATGTGAGTTTGAAGGAAATGAAAATTGGATATGAGATGTTATGGTGATTTGAAAAGAAAATGAATCCTAGACTTTCTCCCTCATTTCTTTACTCTTATATCTAGAAAAAAAACCAATATGATATGGAAGTGCAAATGTGTGAAGAAATGTCCTCTCTCTCTCTCTCCCCCCTATCTCTATCTATCTCTATTGTCTTTTCCGATTGTTTGAAATGATGAATGTTTGGATTTATGCTTGAGTGTATAGGATTTCCATACTCAATCTTAGGACTGACGCACCATTGGTTACAGGTACTCTGAACAAGAGGAATTTTTCTGGATGTGATATGTTGTAATTAATGAGTTGTCATTGTAAAGTTATATTCATCTTACAATACATGTATTACCATAAAATAATGATATGTATTATTGTTCGAAGTATTGTTCTTTGTATATTTTGAAAAGGAAATACCAATGTGGATATAGTTTATAGTGTTGAATTAGATGTGAAGTTGTGCTCAATGTTGTACCTATGTTATAAAGATATTAAACTAATCTTTGTCTATGTTAATTATTGGTTTATTTCCTTAGCACCCACAATGCTAGGTAGAATCTCTTCTCATCAAAAATAACAAAACTAAAAGAACAAGTTATAATGCCTATTGTACTTCCTCCCCCATTTGATTCTTTTTCCAAGGTATAAAACATTGATCATGTTAGTAAAATAATTTGGTCTCATTAATCATCTTCATGCTTCGCACCTAAGATGTCTTATTAAGGACTATTTCCTTGATATTTAATGAGGTGGTGCATATATGTTGTGAAACCTATCATTTTGGGATGAGTGAGGTGATCATGTCTAGGTGTTGTAGGTTTGACCATATCATGAATAAGTTAACCCCCTTATGCGTAATTTCCGTTGCTACCCTAGTGGGTGGCCAAAGCCTTGTAAGTTAGTTGGTGGTTTTACTATGATTCATCTCTTGTGAGATCTAAATTATGTGAGTAGAGACTACGTGTCGAATTACTTGCATATTTACCCACAATTGAAATAGGTCCTCAAGAGGCTTTTGTAATGCATAAGATTATTTGGGATATCTATCTTGCAATATACACTTAATACTTGTGTGTCTAAGAGAAATGAAATGAGTTGTCTTGTGCGATGTTGTATTATTTATAGTCTTAAATCCCTAAGTGTCATGTAATTGTTATAGGAATTACATTTGTTCCAAAATGATATTAATACACGACCAAATTAACCGCATAAATGTAGTTAGTGAAAGTGTAGATTAGGCTAAACTACGAAATGACTGCTACAAAAATGGTACGCCATTGAATGATGTCAAAGCCAACTTAAATGTCAAATGTGATCATAAAATGAATGTAATAAAGTAGAGCTCCACGACTAATATAACAACCTAATAAATCAAAAAACCAAATATGATGCATGATCACATTCTTTGTTTGCATAAATCTGGATTAAACAGCGATGCTAATGAAATAATAAAACATAGCCTTAAGATTGGAATAACTTCAACTATAGCCAAGGTCGCGCGAGTTAAGGAAATTGCACTCTAGTTGGACTTGTAAAATTTAGTAAAACCCTTGGCGTAGATAGGAATATATCAAACCTAGAATCACTTAGGAAGTAAAACTTACGGTTGAAACATGTAATTAACTCATTACTAGTGAGAGTAAATCCTTAAGATGATGAAAAACAAGTAGTTTGAAATATGAAATTCGTCACTTAAATTCAATGAAAAATATTTATAATGGGAACAAAGGTGTAATGGCTCATTCCATGCGCAATATCACTGTGAAAATATGAATTCCTAATTTGAGCAACAAATTGTGAATCAAGAATGATACCACTTAATTAATTAACCTACATAGTTGGCTATAATAACTTGAAGATTAAAAGAGTGTATTATTCGTATCAAATAATGCTATGAAATGAATTCGTGATAGGTTTTCTATTGATCTAGTAACCTTCTTTTTTCTTCTTGTGAATTTTCCTCCTTGTAACGAGAGTATTTTTCCAAACCAAGTAAACATGGCTCTCTCAAACAAATCCTAAAGTCAAATATTAGAAGATGCATGTGTGTATATACGTTCCTAATCATGGTCATGTTGTATAAAGTTTTTTCCACAAGAGAAACGAACGAATTCTAAAGGAACTAATATAGGTGAAATGTTAAACAAAAACATACAACCTTGTTGTAAAGGAATGAATGGTCCCATGTTATGGGTTCTTCAGACAATTATAGTCAACTAATAAAAATAGGATTGTAATAAATATTTCACCATGAATAATGATGTGTTTGTGGGAAGTGCCTGTGAGTAAGTGTATATTGTCATGGGTAGTTGTACTTCGTAATTTTTTGAAATATGGCTTTGATGTGCATCATATTTTCATGTTATATATGTGGGTCCATGGTTCGCAAACGTCTCATGTGTTATACATTATCCTAAGTGACCCAATATGAAGTTATGTATTAAGAAATGTAAGCCAAAAAAAATTATCCTGTTATTATGTGTGTTGTATTTGTGTGTGTAAAATGTGGGCATTACAGTTCTCATGGACAAAATTGATTTTATGTTGTGTACCAAATAGATGTTTTGAAAAGGATATAGAAATTTTCAAGAAAATACAATTAGCATGTTGAAATCCAAATTCCACAATGTTTTTTATTATCCTACCTACTTGTGCCAAAATGGTGGCTTCACTATAAGTTTTGGACATCCATCAAACCATAAAGGATAGAGGAAATTTTTCAGATGGAGTTACAAAAGTCCTAGGAAACAAAAAATACCTTTCATAATGCTCTTGATATTATATGTAGCTATTCATATCATTTTATCTATTGCTTTTGAGGTTTAAAATTGAAGCATTCAAACCAAGATGGAAAAAATAGCGAGCTGGTAGAGGCAAAAAAAGGTATCCCAGATTTCAAAACAATGACTGTGGGTGAAATGGTCTGGCTCTACTGTGAAAACTAGAAACGCAACTCATATGGGTTCCAAAAAATGTTGAATGTACCTGAAAAACAAGGCCCTAAATAGGGGGAAATTGGTGGCCAAAATCAAAGAGCCCAACAGAGGCATACAACTATTGTTGGACACCATTCATACATCCGACGAAGCAGTTGTGGAATATGACCACGTTGTTGAAATCATGTATGGCCCTTCCACCTACCTCAATAATCCTCACAGTTAACCTCGAAACCCTACTGTTATTGATTTCAATGAAAGTATGGGCCATTTCTCTGCTCCTGATATAACTAATGGTGAGCTACTTGACATTAATATATAGGAGGTATTGATGATGTTGAAAGATGAAGGAAAATAAATTTAACTTAGAAATTATAAGTAACCAATCAACCATGGAGAGAATCTCCATTAAACCAAACTAAATGTTAACTAAATACAAACACAGGGTCTGTGTTATCACTCGAGACCATTTAGAATGGGGTAGAAGGGATGTTGGAATAGGTTATGGATGTTGGCCACTTTACACCTTTTGTTTGGTACATTTTCCTGAAAGATTTCAAACCCTTTTTAACAAACCCACAATCATTGCACACACAATTTTCCTTGCATGTGTGTTAAAGAAGTAGAAGAGGTCGATTCACATATATACATGCCCAGGATTATTGCTCATTAAAAAAACAAGAAAAACCTAATTTTGGATCATAAATGAAACCCTGGGCCCATTTTCAGAAACCACTAAAATGTGAAAAATAGGGCAATGGAAATGGAATTACAGATACTTAATAATCGGCCTCCTATTTTCCTAAGACCCATGCCTTGGCATGACAAATGAAAAGTGAAACAAAATAAACTCTGATCAGACCCCTTTGCAAATACACATTTCTCCATGGCAGCCTGCACCAATCCCATCTATTGCATTCAATACGCAATTTCCCGCCTAATTCTCCTTCCTGACTTCCCCATGGGAGCAATTTTTTCAATATAAATTTTTTTTTAAGGGATGAAACTTGGGGATGCTAGTTAGTGACAAAAATATAATATTATCTCTAATTAATGTCTCAAAATATCCCTCTTTAGTATGAGAGTTCGGTCGGTCAGTAGTGTTGCTTCAATATCAAAATACATTAAAAATTATATGGTTTATTGATATAAAATATATTTCATTAATTACGCTGATAGACATTCCATTTTATAGTGAGATGGCTAACCTCTGACACGTATGCAAAAAATCATCAGCTCAAATTTACTATTTGGTACATGCAACGATGCACGACCATGATCAAACCATTCAGTGGTCACCCATTGCCATGGCATTGCTTGTTGTGACTATCATGCAACAAATATGGTGGCCAAGCTATCAATTTCTCAGACAATATGATTGGTTATACCAAATTTTGTTTCAAAAAATGACAGACAAATTTTTCTTGAGCTCTCACAACTGGTTTTTCAGTTTACCAACGTTTGTGTGCTCATTATCATCCAACCATTTTTCAGCATCATTTAATGTATGGATGACGTCCTCTGCATCGGAGGCCTTTATCGATCCTCTATTTTTGGCTTCTTTTACCCTGCTTCTAATGTTGTAATAATGAACTGTATGTAATTTTACATGTTCTCACTTGAAGATATTTCTTTCGGATTTAATAGTGTATATAATGAATGATTATCATTATCTAAATATATTTAAAATGAGATTTAAAAGACAAATGTGAACTTAACTATTATAAATACATAAAAAATCTAGTTTTACAAGAAATTTTATTCCAACAAATTATGAAGACAATAATGAATTTTGAATAAAATATCGACAGAATTTGCAAATGTCAATTCAAAGTAAGCTAAGTTTCTTCGTTAGATAGGGCTCGACGCAAAGATGCAGAAGTCATCCACAGTGTCAGCGCAGGTAACAACCTGAGAAACATTTACAAGTGTGTGGAATATGAATGATTGATTTATTCTCGAGACCACACGCATAGTGTATCGGCCTACTTTTGACTATCACATAAGGAAAATAGCAGGTATGTAATGCCACACAAGATGTGTCCTCTCCACGCTCTGTTTTGGGTTTTGAAAAGTGCTTAAACCCAATTGGTGGATTTTTGGACGTGGCTCTATTTTCCCAGTTAACTTTTAATTTATTATTAAATACATGGGTGGCACTGGTTTTGGGACGGTTATTATCGAGAGCTCCATTTAGCACAATTTTGATAACTTTGCACTCACTGCAAGATGTTAAATTTAACGTCCATTTAAAAAAAATTATTTTATTTTAGCCGTTAAATACTTGCAAACATTCGAAATAACCGTCACACGTGACTTGCATATTTACAACATGACAGTCATTTTTTTTATATAGATTTATATGCAAGTTATTTCTATATATATATATAGCTATTATTTCATATTTTTTAAGTGTAAAATTGGAAAATACCGTCATCCAACAATTGTTGGACAGGCATAGGTGGCCATCAAATTTAACCCCCTTGCTGCAACTATCCAATTACTGCTAAATTTACACGTTAACTTGATTTCTAGTGCCAGATTGTTAGGGACTGCAAGAAGCATGGGCAAGAAAATACGCGCTAAAGGGGAAATTACGGAATATGTTCTAAACGTTAACTTATTTTCTAGTGTCAACGTGACATGGACTGCAAGACAGAAGGACATGAAAGAATATGCTAAAGGGGCGATTGTAAAATATGTTCACGACATTGAGTAGACGACACTGAATAGATTGGTTTTGCATCTCGATCGTTTGAATACCATGGTTCACAATCTTCTGCACCCATGTTTTATTTGTGGCCCTCAACTCTGCTCACTACTATTAAGAGCTTCTACACATTTTGTTGCGTCTAAGAATTTTTTGGTACCTTTTCAACGGCTTCACGGGCCATATTTTCATCCGCTGTAGTCTGTTGAATCGGGCCAATTATATAGAGAATCATGAACTTTCTTGTATATTTTTAGGAGCCTTTAGAATTCATTGTAAGTATTCATACATATTATATCAGCGTCAATGTCGAGAACATTAAGCAGATTAATGGTATTGAAATGTTGTGGATCACATTTTACAACAAAAGTCATCAAATCCAAAGCTTGTTGGTATGCTTCAATAGCTTTTGCCAGGGGATCGACCCCCCTTTAAAAAGGAAAGATAATTATGATTGTATTCAACAAGGAGAGTGTTATCATCCTCATGCAGTTTTCATTGAGAGCTGTGAAATGTTCTGCAACATCCTCCAATTGTTTGCGTTAATCTGTAAACTTTCCACCACAATCAGAATCTTGATGATGTGATCTAATCTGTGTGAATAGATCCTTGGAGTTAAAGTCTTTCTTTATGTTTTTATTGAAGTGAGTCTTTGTTTGCTTCATAGATTTCCCCTTCACTACTCACAGATTTTCAGGATTTTCTCCACGCATACATACTTGCTACAATATTGTTGTAATGTAATGCTTCATAAATTCTTTGTTCGTGTGAAATGAATTTGTTTGATAAGTGAACAATAATTTCTCAACTCTCTCTAAAAACTTGTGCAAAAGATTGAAGCAGAACATTAGCTTCGAGATAAACAAGTTCAACATTTGCTAAAGCAGGGAATATGTACTAATATACAAGGAATAGATAGCTTGTGTGTATGAAAGACCCGGTGCTTTTTACCAGTGTACTCGTGTGAGGGAGAAATACGAGTGTGTAACATATTTGGAAAATAATTCACTTTTATTTATAGATTGTCTTCATGTTTTATTCCATCTCTGTGTTGTGGGGAAAGGCAATATTGCGTGGAAAATATAGTTCGTGCCAGCAAGACAGACTTTCAATGCGGTATTAGCATTTTGGTAAAGATGGCTTCGGCCCGTGACTATTAACATTGGAGATACTAAACGCTTAAGTCTTACATTCATAATTATTTCGATACTTCGATGCCTTTAGAACCTTCATACCTACCCAACATGTTCTTTTGACATGTACTCCAACATAACACTTGGCACATATGCCAAAGCGCAAATTTAAAAAACAAATATTACTTCAGCTACAAAGCTCCAATCAAGTTTAATGCCATATCTTCTCCCTCCATATAAAATCTATTTCACTAAAAAAAGAAAGAGAGAGAGAGAGAAAAGATGTATATGGTTTACTTTGTTACCGGTATCTTGACTCGCTGAAGTCAATTTCGAGTATTGTAGGCTGGTGCCACCGTCCTCTTCCTTAACACGTGGCAACGGCAATAGCAAGTTGGTCCAAAACATTAAGATAACTTTTATTCTAATCACAATGACCTACCGAACGATACAATTCAATTTCCCAAACGTGCGCAGAGTGAAAACAGCAAACAACTACCGACCTTTGGGTCGCCAAGCCCTCCTTAAGTCACCGTTCTTTTTATTTTATTTAATCTTATTGATTTAGTGGCGATGGTCTTTGGCGGTGAAACTAAAGTGCCGATGGTTTGCGTTTATAATCTGTCAAACCAGTCGCCATCCCGACATGATAATGCTGCGTATACAGTACCGACATGGAAAGGATTAAGGGCCTAGATTTGATGTCATCGCATTGTTTTGAAAGGATTAAGGGCCTAGATTTTATCACATGTTATCCGTTTCCCGACTGGTTTCGGTGAATTAATTTGGAATTGGTTTTCAGAAGATGAAGGGCCTACATTTTATCTTCACACAGTCGAATCCAACTTAAGTCAAGAGATTCGATGCGGTGACTATGACGCGGCCGTCCTCCCGGCGAGTAGTAACTTCTACCAAGTTTCGCCATTCACATAACAACAAAAAATAATAAAAATCTGCAAACCATATAAGTTTGCCAGGCAAGCCATTCACATACAACTCTTCATTTGGCGCCTCTAATGTTTGCAAGCTCTTTGATATTCATTAAGATGGCTGTGGCGGACTCATCGTTGCACTCAGTTGAGGTCAGAATTGATCCTCAACCTGATCAACTGCTACCTGCCATTAATGGAGGCGCCCCCCAACTGCTACAAATCGCTACAGCAGGGAAACAAAAGTGGAAATACATTCAGTTTTTGCTTGCATTCCTGGGAATTTCTATGACCCTTATTTTTAGCGGTGAAAAGTTTGCGTCTCTGAGTCCAGTAGTATTTCAGATCACCATATGGGTTGTCTGTATAATTTTAGGACTGCTTTTTTATGTGGTGTATAAGAAGATTATACAGCAGACGCAATTAAGACTTAATTATAGCGAGATTCTTAATCATTCTCGAGAAGCAACAGCGACTGACAGAAATTACCAGATAATTTTGCTGATCATATCTGCATGCTTGACATTCGTGTTATTTATTTCCGTTGGCATCAATGCTCTCGTAAGAAATAACAAAAATTAGCTACATCTCCTTTCTATAACGAGCCCCCCAGGTTCCAAATGTTGAACAAGTATATTATATTCTTGAAATTCCTTTCCTAATATCGCTTGAAATTCCTTTCCTAATATCGTTTCTTCATATGTATACACAGTACCGTCATTGTACAGTTAGTTTGTAGTAGATGGTAGCAATATAATTCATGTCTACAGTTGATATACCAATTCTAAATTTGTTTTCCTAATGAATGTTTCTGAATCGAATTAAATATAAATATAAATGAAAAAATATATTTAATTGCAATAATAGAGATTCGTCTATGGAAAATATTTGGCATACTTGTAATAAAAACAATACGAAATATGGTTTTACAATGCAATACTCAGTTTTCCACAGTGTAAGAGACAATGATAAGAACTGTACTAAAGTGGAACAGATCTAGATCCGAAGGCCAAATATACCCAAAAAGGACTGGAAGAGGCCTCCTCTTCTTCGTTCGGCCAGCTAACTATCTGATATTCGCAAGCCATTTGATCATTATTAATACAATCGACTACTATACCGTCTATCCTTGTGTTCTTCCGCAACTCTGCAAACAGCTGACTTGTGCGCGCGATTCATCATTGCAGTTAGTTGACGTCAGAACCGATCCTCAGCCTGAACATTAATGGAGGTGCCCGCCTACTTGTCTACCACAAGAATAGGGGAGAGGAGCCACTTATCATGAACTCTATTTAAGATTCCGTATTCATGTATATAGATTAAATTTTAATTTTAAAAAATGTCCTTCCATATATTGACATGTTGTCAACCAGAGATGAGATTTAACGACCGTCCCGGGTGTTTTTGGCTGTGGAAGACAATTTTAGAATTTTGTAGGGAAAACCGTCATATGAAACTTTTTAATATTTTTATCAGACCATCAAATTGACATCCAGGATTATTAATTGGACGTCATTATTATTACTGTCTATCTGAAAATTTTCATCCGACTGCAAGCATACCAATGTGGTAGTTGGTTATATTAAAGATCTGTTTTTATTTTTACTATTGGAACTGCTCTTTATATTAATATAAAATAAAGAGAGTTACATTAGCACGGGGCAACCAAAAAACTAAGAGTCCTACAAAATGTCACGAAGGCAACAAAGAGTCAAAATAGAAATGTCACGTGGGCTACATCAAAATGTTCAGAGGGCCAACAAAGAACATAGGAAAAAACTTCACACCGGCCAAGTCAAGCACATGCCGCATCACCAAGAGGAGGAGGAGGGTCATCCAGGGGTGGGATTAACACTCCATTATTCAACTCAACTGAGGGAGGATCCACCTACTAGCCATTGTGGTCCGGCAATTGCATCTATAATGAAACATTAATTCCCCAACCAGGGGGAGGAGAACCAACAATAGTCTACACAACTGACGACAGAGAGCCCCACCGCAAAGAACTACAATGCCCTTCCCCCTCAGAGGTCGTCTTCAGTAAGGTCCAGACGAGGACGGAGCTGAACGGTGGCCCCGAAGAGAGGTAAAACAATGGCTGCATGAGCAGCGTCTACGATGCACTTCGGCAGGTGGTGGCCACCGAGGCGGTGATGGATGAGGTGGGAGTGGCAAAGGATCCGGCATGACCCAACTCATAGTACATGACGCACTCCCCTAGTGATCCAGAAGCTCCTGTAGATGAGAAAATTCTAGTGCAACCTTCATCGTTTGCAATTGAATTTGTATGCGCATAGTAGATACAATAACCACTTTGTCATTAGTGGAAAATAAAGTAACTGATTGATCATGCTAGAGTAATAAAGCATTATGATCTTTCCAAATCTGAAACAAAATGTAGGCATGAAACAAGTGCCAAAGAGTATCAATGTAAGGAAGCCAAGGACTAAAATCTCCAAATAAGGCCAGACGCCAATTAAAGAACTCGAGGTGGTAGGGATGGAATAGAGAATGGAGCCATGTCCATATAGACTTAGCATAGGGACAAGACAAAAATAAGTTCTTAAAAGACTCTAGGTGGGAACCAAAGGGACATTTAAGATTGGGGATGCTTATATGATTAAGACGTTCACCCACATGCAAACCCTGATAGACAAGGCACTAAATGAAGTTATTAACTTTGGGCTCAAGAAGAGAATTCCAAGTATGGGAAAGCGGATGAAGCCAAGTGGAATGTATGGATTGTAAAACCCACCAGGCATCAAGCTTGTCGATGGAAGGAGAGAGTGGGCTCAAATTAAGAAGTTAGATAGTTCTAGCATTGTAACGAAGGAATAAAATCTCCTAGTTCCACCACCAATTGTGCCACCAAGCCTCCAGAGGTTTAATCCCCAACTTATGAAGCATAACATCCGGCATAAGCTCCCAAATTTTGTAGATCAATGGGAGGTCCGAATTGGTAAGATTGAATTTCAACTTGAGCTTGAGCCAAGGCACCCAATCTCTGTGGGTAACTAAATTTTGAATGGTTTGAATGCCCTTGCGAGAAAGCCGAAGGGTTTTAATGCCCAGAGTTTCCACAAGTGAAAGATTGTCATCAACGATGATGGGAGACCACCAAAGATCCTAAAAATTAAAAGAGAGCCCTGTGTAAAAACCATCGCCTATCCAGCACATCAATGGCTTGACCCTCTTAAAATATTTCTAGATACTCTTGGCAATAGTGGTGCCTATAATTTTGACCAAAACTTTCACGATAATAACGGTATACAACCTAATATTGTTCCAACATTTCTTCCCATACGAAGCTCCAGAGGTAATGCAATGTTGCAATAAGATTTTCCATGCATTTTTTCTAAAAAAAATAAATCACCCATTTAGAACAAAGAGCCACACTTTGCCAGTAGACATTGATGATTCCCATACTACCTTGATCGTGAGGAATGCAACAGATATTTCAAGCCACTTTATAGAAGTCAGCTGAATCAGAACTTTTATACCATAAAAATTCCTGCAATAACTTGGCAAGTTTGGTGAGTGAGGTGCGAGAAGGGCACCAACATGCAGAGTAATACAAATGGGTGGAAGCGAGAAGTTTAGTACACACTTTGAATTTATCACGCAGGGAAAGAGGTTTGGACGACCATCAGACGAATTTATGCTCCACTTTGTTAATAACATACTACCACAACGTGGTGGAATCACTGTTAAAGGTGAAGGGAATGCCCAAAAATTTTAATTTCTCATCGTGGCCAATCCATTTCCATGGGTAAGATTTTTAACTAGTCCGGGATAGGTGAGCAACTTGGTCAGTAACCTAAAATCTTAGCCATTTGAATGTTGGATCTAGCGGCAACAAAAAATGTGTCAAACAGAGTGTTGACTACCGAACAGAAGAACTCGCCAAAGCCAAGGGCTTTGAGCATAACCAAAATGAATGGCCATTCACTATGATCATAAGCCTTCTCGAAGTCAATTTTGAGAAAAAAAGGCCTCTACAAATAAACCCTAGATCATTCCATGCCTTCCCATACAACGACAAGGTTATCAAGAATATATCAACCTTTAACAAATCCAATTTACTTAGGTCGAGCAATATTAGAAAACAAATCAACTATGTAAAGAGTGAAGGCTTTGGAAAGAATTTTATAAGAAATATTTAGTAGGGTGATGGGTTGCCAATTATTCATCTACTCAGGATCACCCACTTCAGGGATGAACTTGATGTTTCCTTGATTGATGAAACTTTCAAGGGAGTTATTTTAGAGAGCTAACCTGGGAATTAATTTTATTTTGATATTTAAATGAAATGGAATAAATGAAATATAAGGGATTAGGTACTAACCTATAAATGAATTACCTCGTTGTGTGTCGAGACCAAACAAAATGATGTGCAAACGAAGGATAGTATGACGGAACAACCCAGAAATTATAGCAGATGATGATTTTCCTAGACTGAGGCACCTGGAGGAGGACTGGAGCACCTATGGGTGCCCTGGTCTGAGGTATGGGTGCTCTGGTCTACCAAATATCTCAAGATCTAAATTTGGTAGTGTTGCTAGATCTTCATAATATCATGACCTTTATCACATGAGTGTTGCAAGATCCTCACTAATGATGTCATAAACTTGCAATGAATATTTACCTGCAAAACGCCATACAAAGCATCAAATCCCTAGAAAAGAAAGATGCATATGAAGGGGTTGGATTGACCTTAGCTGCCACAATGGTGGACTTATAACTAAGTGTTGTACACATTCCATACCCAATGTAGTTCGGTGTGCTTGTGTGTGCAATTATATGCCTAGGGTGCCCTAGCACCAATGACGCAGAGATAGGGGCAGTAACTAGATGTAAAATTCAAATGGTGGATGGAGTAGAATGAAGGCAAACCTTCCTATGTAGTGTGTGTGATGCAATGATGCCCAAATGGAGTCCCTTGCCTTAGTAGATAGCGATATCTTGGTGGTAGATAGTCCACTAATACAATAGTGAGTGTGTTATTTTTATAGAGGGATCTCTTGTCCAAATTTCAACACTAATGAATCGACATGCCAACTAGTTCCTAAGGGAATGAGAGGGGAAATGAAAAAGACCGATGTCGAATAAGTAAATCAGAGTCAAGTGTTATGGGGATGAGTGTTCCTAAAATCAAGGATCGGGGTGCCCATGGGCACCCTAGTACTATCCTAGGTGCCCTTGTCAAAAACTAGAGATGAGAAATGACAAAGTAATGACATCTAATACTCCATGAGAGACGACCAGAACTATGTAAACAACTTATGACTCTACAAGAAAAATGACAATGATGATTGAATAACTGACGTCAAGACTAGGGGATGGGTCATTAGTGAATAACTTTACTACGCAAGATCCATATATGAAATAACATGCTTGGCAGTATAATTATAATAACAAGTGCATGATTATGTGACTACACTAATTCTTTTTTACAACCTAAATTTTGTGATCTTGCATTTGTGTAGACCTATTACTGGGTGTTACGACCTAGATTTTGGAAGCTAGTAACTCATTCATTGTTGTATTCTTGTTCGTTCTTGTGCCATATGTCCATGCACACTCGATCACTTGACAACACCTTTTATCTGCGGCACCACCCTGATTGCAGGAGGCGGCACTCTCAACTGCCTGTCCTCCTACGCCACTGGCTTTCTCCTTACACTTGTTTATAGCCTCAAATGTCTGCTTTGTTGAGTCATGAAAGGAAGAGAACAGACAGAACATAAGCATGTCTCAACTGAGTCCTTGCACCAAAAACCAGCAAGTTAATGAGACACATGCACCATCTCCAGCTCATTAAAACATGTTTTTATTTTTTCCCTGACTTCTCACGAGGAGTTTATAAACTCATAAGATCCTCCAATAATACGCCACATGTCAGCTCCCGAGGTGTTACAAGATTTTGTCCGACCTGAAATCCATCTTTATGCAGTAATTTCAACCCCCTCCCATTTTTCCCCCTTTTACACCCCCCTCTAACCCACCTAGAGTCTCTTAACTCTTTATAAAACATTCATTCACTCAATATTTCACCTAGCTACAGATATAATGTCCCTATCACACTGTCCCATGGTGCACGGTTTACATCCTATATCGCCGCACGACGTGAGACAATTGTAACCAGTTTTGTAAAACACTTTTTCGTGTGTGCGCTGTACAAGGCATGAAATATCCTGAGTTGATGATAGACCTGTAATGAAATACATCTTTATCAAACTTCAACGGCAGGCTCAGCTTTAAAACCCTTTCGAGAAACATTCACACCAAAAGTTATCAAAAATCCGGATAATCATAGACTAGTTAGCAAATATAAGGAAGACTTGATTAGATCATTTCAGGACACACGCAAACGGCTAAGAGCCAAGGATGGCGCTAGGATCAAATTATACACCCTGCCCTTTTCGCAAGGCCCTTACACTCACACACGTTCCTCCTCCTCGTACAATGCAAATACTTCATAAATAAAGTACTAAATGTGGGTACTTAGGTTTTATTAAACTTAACTACCCCAACCTGGTAACCTAAATGCCCTAGAATGTTTTAAACTTGAGAGTCTATATATATATGTACAGGCATTCTGTTAGATGAAGATGAAGGGCGCCGGCAGATGTGAGCTTTGTAAGATCAATTTACATGCTTGTGAATTTGATCACCACCCCAAACACGACGCATTTACATAGTAATGGCCTGTAAAACTACTACCAAAACACATTTGATATTTTTAAAAAGCTTTAGGAGAATAAATGGGTAATCGTTGTCGATTCTCACAGAAAGAGCCGCGGGGTAGTCGGGAGCAGGAGAAAACAAAAAAGGGCAGAGCCGGCCACGACATGCCAGGGCATGGCCCCCGCCGCTACCACATCCCGGGGCCCTGACAGTCGCAGCCACACAAGAGTGTTGAGTGGAGACCGGCCGCCTCCACCGTGCCCGGCCGGGCACAGTGGGAAGACGTCGAGAACGCAAACGAGAGGAAAGAAGCCGGGGGGAAGTCGTGCGACCACAGGAACCAATCAAGTCACGATAAGGCCATACATCGACCACCAGCAAAAGACACCGAGACGGCAAGTCCGGAAGGAGATCCCGAGTAATCTCGAGGAACCAGCGACGGAAGAGATGAAGCCGACTGTAGGACGGGCAGGGGTAAATGGAGAGGAAGGAGCAATAAGATTAAGGGGTGATGCGGTCTTTAGCATCAGTGACATGAAATCAAGCAGGCGCACAAAAGAAGAAACACAGCACCAACAAATCTCAAAATGGACTGCGCAAACACAAGCTAACCACCCTAGAAAGCTCTTAAAATTGTTTATAACCAATGATGCTCGACATCATACTTCTGCCCGAAGGCAGGATGACGTGTTTGGTCTAGTAGTAACCAAATAGTGATTTGCGTGTTATTTCGCTATATCTTTTCCTTTCCAATGTTGCTTTACTTATTGCATTCTCTTAATATTATGACTACTGTAACTTGCAAAATATTCTTTATGCCATTTAGCTTTCCTTTGCTGTTATCATTTGCTTTGCTTGCTTTAGCTTCAGCGAGGATATTATTTTCCTGAGTCATCTCTGTTTGACTTCTCTTTTCTTGTTTTTAGACCATATCGGACCTTCTTATCTTGTTATGCACTTGATTTTATTCTTTAACTTTGCAAGGGTGTCTCGGTCCGGTTCTTTATCTTCCTAATAATATTTTGAATTTATAACTGCGAAATCCCGCTGCAAAAAGCTAAGTAGAGCCAGCGACTAGGAAGCAAAATGCAAAAATCGGGAGCGATCAAACTATTCCTCCCCCTTCGTACAAGTCATCTATTGGGAATTTTGACCCAAGGATGACTCGAACCGCCCACTGCATTAAAATTTCGTCGTGCTTTCTTTTCCTCTGGTCCATCCTAAGAGACTGCGATGATTTGTATTGGTAAAAAAGTTTATTTTCGTGTCGACACTACAATACCCAGTTTGGGCTTTATGGTGAACCATTGTCAGGTTTGGTGACTTCAATTGATGAATTCTTGATTAAAAACCCTCGTATTCCGCTTTATGTCCTCAACCTGTATGGGCTTCCAATCGTGACCAAGGCTGATAATGCCTAGCACAGAGCTTAGGCGCCCTCAGTGTAAGGTAGGAAGCTCGGCTAGATTTGCGTTGAGCACTAGTCTCGTGCATTAAGCAAACAAGCAACCAATTCACATCTTAACCATAACAAAGTGCTGGTACGTTACGTGAAAGCGAATGAGATCTCCATGGATGGCCGGGTCTGGGCGTTTATTTGCTGCTTTCTGAGGGACAGGCCCCCCTACTACAACATGTAAAGCCCAAACACGCCCCCCACTTTTCTTTAAGTAGGAGAACCCCTGGCGCTATAAAATTGAGCCAATGCCCAAATGCCCTGCTCTTATGTCGGAAGCCAGTGCTATGTCTGAATAGACCACCCCTCTGGCGGGTGCTGTGTTGTCGATCCCGCTGCCGGCTTTTAAAGGGAATATCTATCAGGACGCGGGTGCGAAAATGAGCGGGCAATTTGTTAGGGAAGACGGCACGGGGAGCCCGGCAGGGGGAGCGTCACGGCAGAGGGAGGAGACAGGAGGCAAACAGGCAAAGGGACACGTGAGCAGAGAGCGGAAAGAAAGTCGCGGGACCCGGGAACAGCAGGGTTTCGAAGGAAAGACAGAGAACAAAAAACAAAATATCACTATGGCGATCGACTAAATTAGAGTCATTAAAGTCGTAAGTCTTTCATTCCTGCTGGCAGGGGCTCCACACTTCCATTCTACATTTTCATCCGTGTGTGTAGGCGGTATGTAAATAGCCAAACCGCTATAAATGGAGCGTATTGTGAAGATTAACACTATCCTTCTTGATGCCAAAAATTTGACACCAATCTTTTTTACGCCAAAAAGGGCCAAAACCTCCTCCTTTTGTTTGTGGCCAAGAATGCTAATTTGTCCCCCACCACGTCCTCTTAGATCTTTATTAAGCTCTTGACCCTTTTATTTGCTTCTCAATTGCTCTCTTTGCCGCTTTGTCGATTCTCACCCAAGTGTAGATAGAGCGCGAGTATAATGCCGCCGAAAGAGAAGAGCGAGAAGATGATGAGGAAAAGATAGAGCGAGAGAGCGAAGGAGAAGATGAGTGGAGAGAGAGAGGAAGCAGAGAGAGAGCAGAAGGAGGACGGAGAGAGAGAGAGATCGTGAGAGAAGAGAGAGAAGAGAGAGAGAGAGAGAGGAGAGAGAGAGAAGGAGAGACGAGAGAGGAGCGAGAGAGCGAAGAGAGAGAGAGCGAGAGAGAGAGAGAGGATAGAGCGAGAGAGAGAGCGGAGAGAGAGAGAGAGCGAGAGAGAGAGAGAGAGAGAAGGAGAGAGCGAAGAGAAGAGAGAGAGAGAGAGAGAGAGAGAGAGAGCGCGGAGAGCGAGCGAGAGAGGAGAGAGATCTATCTCTATCTCTCTTCTATCTCTATCTCTCTCTCTCTCTCTTCTCTATCTTCTCTCTCGCTATCTCTCTATCGCTCTCCTCTCTCTCTCTCTCTCTCTATATCTCTCTTCTCTTCTCTCTCTCTCTCTCCTCTCTCTCTCTCTCTCTCTCACACACACACACACACATTTTTTGAAGCCTCTATCAGTTCCCCTAACTTCTCCACATATTTCTTAAGCTCTTTAAATTCCTATTCAAACCAAAAATCATACTTTCTTTCCTCGTCTCTCTTCTTTTCTTTTCTTTTCTTCTCTTTTTCCTCTCTCATCTTCTTTATCAATTTTTCTATTTCTTCCATCTTCTTTATCAAAAATGATGAAGAGGATCATAAAAAACCACAAAATTCAAAGGATAGAATAATCAACATTCTCAATCCATCAATTTTTTCACTTTACATACAAGCTCTCTTAGCACTTACCCTCCTTAACTTGTACTCTTTTCTTGACTTAACTCTTAGCTATACCAAACAATATTTTTTTCTTTGCATTATTATAATAAACTCCTAATAACTTATTAACATATTCTCATCCATAAACAATGTTAATTCAAACATCCACTTGGCTCAAAAAGGATTAAACCATCATATTTTACTAAACTTGCTCAAACTTGCAAATTTGTGCCCTTAAAACAAAGCAATATACTAGCTCCAAGGTTAGAAAAATATATAGCTACCCAAAAAAAATATTCCACTTTTCAAATAATATTTCCAACATCATGGTTCATAACAAAAATCATGCTTTAACTCTCTTTCCTTCTCCCTCGAACCTTACATTTCTCTTCTTTGTTCTCAAACCTTCATTAGCCCTTAGACAGTCCTAAATCATTCATATATTTATTTTATGAGGTTTCAAATAAAAAAACATAGAATTTTTGGAAATAAACTTCAGGTTTATAGTTGAATATAAATTTTCAATATTGGAATCATTATATAAACCATAGTTCCTTTGTAAAGTGGCTTCTCCAAACTAGCGCTTTCACCGTGTTATCTAACCCGATCATGGACTGTCATAAATTCCAGGAGTTTGGGAGTGATTTAGGTCTTAAAAATTTTTAATATCCATGAAAAGGTATCTCGTATGATATCTTGATAATTTTAGCCCTAAAATTCTTCGTATGGAAAAGTTATGGTGGTTTTTGTGACTCTGTACCTTAAAATCTAGGTATCTCCCTTATGTTATTTTTAAATTTTGACCCCATTAATGAAGTAAAATCATCTTGAAATTATAACCAAATATTTTTCCCACCATTTTCCTCATATTCACCATTTTTTATACTTTTCCCATTGTTATAAGTTTAGTTATACTTGATTTCCTAACTACGCAAACTCAGAGCAACAAGTAACAAATTTTTGAAGTTTAATCTTGTTGTTTAATCTTCAAGAGAAATAAACACCTCTAAATAATCCATACACCATTGTTAACCCTCTTATATATTTTTAAAGTATTCTAATCTCTGTAAACTTCTTTAAAAGGCTTGTTTGGTTCAGTCTAACTCCATGACTGTCTTGTCAAGACTATACATGCACATTCATCCAATATTGTGTTTCAAAATTATTAGATTAGGATATTCTTAAAATAATTTCTTGATCTTTCTTATCTATCTAATCACTTCTTTAAAACCTCATTCATCAATTCTAATTCTTCTTCAAAACCTATGACTGGGTGTTATGACCCATATCTTGGAAGCTAGAACCTTAATTCATTCGTGTGGATTCTTGTTAGTATAACACCATGAAATTATTTACACACCTTTTGATCTCTAAAACACTTGATATGGGTGGAATAATGTTATCCTTTGAACCTCCTAAAAAAAAATTTATTAGACTCAAACTTCTACTCTTTATTGTCTCAGACTCTGATTAACTAAAATATAACTATATGCTAAGAAATAGGAACCATAGTTAATCTAATTATGAGGAATAAAACAATGTGTAAATGTAGTAGAAAATTTGAAAGGATTCTAAATAATTATATTAAATTAAATGAAACCCTGACTATGCCAAAGGAAGTAGAAGAATGACTTAGATGATTGTTGTAGATGGTCGTATAATGTCACGGATCTAGAAATAAAATTTGGAAGTGCAGACGAACACTCAGAGACCCTATAAAGGACAGATCTGGAAAATCTGACATGAATGGGGCACTTGCAAGTGTACTGGGGCACCTCGAGGTGTCGTGGTCTACAATTTGGGCACTCTGTTCACTATAAATGCTTAAAACTTGGAATTGATATGGTCGCGAGTTGGTTCTAAATATTCCATGTTTTTTGTACTAGATCTACCGAATGAGATGGAAAAGGACCTGCAATGCAAAGAGAAGTATCAAACCCTAGAAAAATAAAATATGTAAATAAATGGGTCAGACTGACCTCAACCACCAAACTAGTGGACTTATCACTGAGTGTTTCACTACATTTTGGACACAGATGTAGTTCTGGTGTGTGTGTGTGTGCATATTGTGCCCTAGGTGCTCTCATGCCAGTATCACTTTGTGAAGTAGTGAGCAATAGTAACTGTAGAAAATTTAAATAACATGTGTGCATGGAATAGAATGGAATACCTCCCCCTATGCATTGTGTGTGATGCAGATCTCCTAGCCTTTATGCATGGTACTATGTGGATGGAAGTGATGTAATGGATGTAACTCTAGATGAGTGATAGTAGTGTGTAATGATATAACCTAGGACCCTTATTATGGTCTTATAAAATTATATTTATATGGTTCTCAAACTTAATTTCGTTATTAATCCTGACAAGGCTGACTAGGAAAAAGATAAAGATGACCAATAGCTAGAAATGACCCAAAAAGGAGTGAAAGGGGATTTACATAGATTGGGGCACCCATGGTGGGACCAAAGTTCCCCAGTACAAGTTTGGACGCCCTAATTCTGGGCTAAAATATCAAGGAAGTTATAAAATGGGCACATATGTGCTAGAAAATATGCGGGAAAGACGAAATAAAATATAAGAAAAAGATTGCCAAAAGGTAGGATCAATTAACTTACTTTATACACTTGAGAACCTTCTAAATAGTAGTATAAGACCGGGCTAAATATTGTCTAAAGTGCATAATTTTGTGTCTACAGTTTTCCCCCACTTTATGTTGATGAGCAGAATGCTCGGTAACATAAAGTAAATAGATATGTGTACCTGATATCCATGTAGAGTGTAGAAGAAGAGGCGTCAATGGACTAGAATCAAGCGTGGAATGAAAAAAATAAAAATGTAGAGGAGCGTGGATTTTAAAGATGAAACATGTACATAAAAAGTGATGAGAGTGAACCTAGGGCAGAATGCGTGTGTAGTTATCGTTGTGTGTAGTGTACCTGCATGGTTAGTAAAGGCAAGTTCCTGTAACAGTGTGTTGTCATTGTCATTTTTGTTGTTATTTTTTTTGTTGCCCCTAATTTGACTACTTGTTTCTCATAAGATGGACTTGCAAGGAGAAAACGATCAAGTAGTCAAATATATATGTATGTAAAAACATTTTGTAAAATACGCAAATGTAAAATATGTAAATGTAAAATACACTAAAATAAGTGTAAGTCAAGCACGTGCACCTGATTCATGTCAAGAAAAAGGGTGTAGAAGGATATCCTTTACTGTCGTGATCTTTTTGGGTGATCTCACGCCACCCTGGCTGAAGAAGTATAGGGAGGAAATGAGGTGTGTCCTCCAACTTTAACCACTTCTGATTAAATGTGTGAAGAGATCTTTTTACTGTCCTGGTTTTTTGGGTGATTCGACACCACTAGATGGAGAAGTGTAGAGAGGCACACCCACTATGACCCCCAATCTTGTAACTGCTCTATAGAATTGTTGAAGGACACCATGTCCTATTATGCCCGTTGTGTATGGAGTTAGTAGATTGGTTTGAACTCACTCATTGTTGTAAATACGTTATGCTAGTAGAAAACCCTAAATGATGCCCCCCACTTTGGGGGTGCATATGATGTTGTGGAATGGAGAATGTGGCCCCAAAAGATGACCTAACCGCATTTTGACCTATAGAACTCTGCCCTACAGGGGGAAAGGGAAACACTTGGTAGATACCAAGGTGCGTGCAAAAGGGGATGGCTAGCCAAAACAAGTGTTAGTCCAAAAACAAATTCATGCAATAACACAAGTGTAAAATACACAATGTAGAAACTACCAAGAAAAGTAGTGTAAATACATAAGAAAACAAGTAGACCGCACAAAGCAGGTTTCAAACATGGGACATCACTCATGATATTGCAATACATGCAAGGCCATCATGGCCACAAACAGTAGAAAAGTGTGCACACAAGAAAAGGGCAAAGCCCACATACAATGGAAAATAATGCAAACAAGTTAAAACAAATAAGTAATCATGGAAATATGTAATCCTGCAAAATAAGTGTTACACATGGAACACTCATTAGCATGTTAGAGTGATAACCAATATTTCAAACTATGTATAAGTAACAAGATGTTAATTACAAAAATTGAAACAATAGTACCTAGATAAGGTGAATGTTCATGCCCCCAATGACCGGTATAGGAAGGGTAGAAGGTGAACATTTATGTTGCGTGTAGAGTCATGTATCTGTGATCACACTAAAAAAAGATGTGAACACGCATGTGTGTATGATAATGATATATAAGAAAGAAATCTAACATGTGTAATAAAGTGAACCTGCAAAACACGAGTAAGAAAGAGTAAATGCCCCCAAGACTATGTAATAAGTTGGGAATGGATGGAAAGGAATGCAATATGGAATGATAGAAGCATCGTGCCCCCTGATTGGATGGAATGTATGCAATGATGTTCATTTTTTCCCCCTCAGCAGTCAAGAATGAACCATAAATGAGAGTGCATCTTCATGAAATGGTCGAGTCGTGTTGGTTATATCTAGCACGTTGTGATGAGTGTGTATATGTGACAATGATGAAATGTGACATGCAAAGAGATGATGTGTGTGAACCATATAGCCGAAGCATATACCACGACTCATTGAATATAGGAGTGATGATTTAGCCCTAAGCATATATCACTATAGAATGAGTGGAAGGGAATGAAATGTATGGAAAGATGCATGTGGACCCTATATCCTAAACGTAAACCATGACTTCTTTGATGTGTGAGTGATGATTTATCCCTAAGCATATATCACTATGAAATGAAAAGGTGAAAATGGGTGACAATATAGTCTAAAGCGTATATCACTATGGTATGGACCAGAAAGGATCTGTGATGTACGCTAAGGTGTATGCCACTATAATATGATAGGGGGTGGTGATTTATCCTAAAGTGTATACCACTACAAGATGATAAGAAGGGGTGACAATTTCACATAAGGTATATGTCACTAACACGGGAAATGGCGGATGAGGAAATTGTCGCATTGGTGAATGTAAGGTCCATTTGATTGGTAAACCCTCAGCAGTCGAGTATGGACCAAGGAACTAAAGTGCGTCATAGGGTGGTGAGTGAAGCGCATAGAAGACAACATAGTATGAATGTCCAAGTGACAAATATGTAATGTAAATGCATGGTGTGGGCAATGCGATGTAGGGTGTAAAATGTGTGTAATGTAGGAAATTCACTAATAGGTGTATATAGAAATAGAACATGTAAGGATGGTAGATGAAACTAGATCCATATGTAATCTAGTGTAGCGTGTAACATGTATATGATGGATGGACGTGCTCACTAAAGCTAGACCCATATATAATAAGATCTAACATCACTATAGAATGGAAGGATGGAATGTAAACTATGATTATGGATAACGATGACGAGTGTATGCTATGTATAATGTAAGTGTAGAAATAATTGTAGGATGAAGAATGGAATATGTGGTGCCTATAGTGTAGTGTGTGGGGTTCAGTGTAATGGTAAACACTCAGCAGTCCACTATGAACCGAAGCACAAGAGTGTGTCATCGGGTAATGAGGGTGTGATAATGTGTGATAAATATGCCTATATGCAAGGGATTAAAGGAAGGAGAAACACAACTATTATAGAAAGAGGATGGGGGGAATTTATAGTGTCTATGTCCCCAAGAGATAATGTGAAAAAGGTGACTAGGAAACGCCATCAAGAAAATAATCGTTGTCTTGATCGAAACTAGAAGGAGTTACGTTGGAAACTTGGTAGGCGATAGAATGAGGTGGATAGTATAAAGATGTATTATGATGAAGGAGATAAGCCTTCATCGCATATTATTCATTCATAAAAGTAATTATTATGAAGGCATGAGCACACCAATGTGAAATTTTAAGTACATATGTAGGAGAAGAATCATTAACAATGGAGATAATGTCAAAAGGCATGGGGAATGAGAGAGAATAATGAAGCATGTCAAGTGTGCCACCAATATAATCAAGCCAAGAGCATCCAAGTGTACGTGGAAATCCATGGGCAATGTGTGTAATAAATATTGTTAAGTGAAAAACCCATAAGCCATAAACAACTGTAATATGGAAATAACAGTGATAAAGGTGGGGTGAATGGAGTGGTTACAATATGTCATTAAGCATCTGTCAAACCTAGGTAAGAAATCACATGTACAAATAGTATCAGATCTAGTGATATCGAGAGGAATGTGTTCTCAAAACATTCAATTGATATATAAGGTGCAATTTAAAGGGGGTCGCGAAACTATCTTTGGCAGAGAAGAAGATGAAATGACAACCACATTATTAACATATCCTCTATATAGAACCATAGCATTAGTGGATGGGGGGTTTTTTAACCGATATTCACCCGGACCATCAGCAAAAAATGTGTCGTCAAAATAATAATTTTCCACATCAAGAGGGGTGAAATATAGTTGTTGTATTGACACATCAGTGAGTGTTATAACATCAACTTCATCTTCAAATTCGGTGTAAATTTTGGTATGTGCATCATCATTTTAGGTAGCACTATCAAGGACATTAGTAGGGGGTGCAGGAGTAGAAGTAAGAGTGGAAGTAAAATATGGTGTAGGTGGAGAAATAGCAGGGACAAATATAGTAGGTGAAATGATAGCCAAAGTGTGAGTAGAGATGGGAGGAGAAATGGTGTCAAGTGTATTAGAGGTGGGTGTACTAGATTGACCAATGTCGTATTTATCCAAGTTAGCATATGGAATGGGTTGAGGTGGTGGGACAGGCATAGAAGTGGCAAGAGAAATGCGACAATATTTAAATGGTGTTGGGTCATTGATGATAGTACGTTCATAACCATCATGAAGGAATTTGACACATTGAATTACAGTGAAGGGCATGGCTTACATGGTGTAGATCCAAGGTCTGCCTAAGAGGAGATTTAATTACAAAGAAGCATTGAAAATGTAGAATCTAGTAAGAATGCAAGAGGAAAGTTTGAGGGAAAGAAGAGGAAGAATAGAGGATTAAAGGAAGGGTTAGACAGAAATAGAGGAATGGTGGTGGTTTGAGTGAATAGAGGATCAAACGACCGATTGGATAGAAGAAGAGGAAAGTGGTTGGAGGGAAATTAAGGGAAGAGGATTTTGGAATGGTTGTGATTTGTGAGGAAATGAAAAGAGAAGGTTATATGGAAGGTAGAGGATGAATGGTGGTTGGAGGGAAATGGAAGAGCTAATGGGGAATTCTTGGTAAATGAAGTGAAAGGACTGGTGAATGGAGGAAAATGAAAGAACAAGATTGGAGGGAGGGAAGAGGATGAATGGTAGTTGAAGGAAAATGGAAAAGGAAATTTGGAGGGAAAGAAGGGGAAGAGTGGCGGATTAAAGGAAGGGTTATAAATTAATAGAGGAATGGTGGTGGTTAGAGGGAATGGAGGATTAAAGAACTGGTTGGATGGAAGAAGAAGAATGGTGGTTAGAGGGAAATTGAGGGAAGAGGATTTTGGAATGGTTTTAATATGGGAGGAATTGAAAAGAGAACATTATATGGAGGAAGGGAAGATAAGGAATGGTGGTTGAAGGAAAATGGAAAAGGAATGTTGGAGCGAAAGAAGGGGAAGAATGAAGCATTAAAGCAAGGGTTGGATAGAAATAGAGGAATGGTGGTAGTTGGAGGGAATGGAGGATTAAAGTTTCAGTTGGATGGAAGAAGAGGAATGGTGGTTGGAGGGAAATTGAGGGAAGAGGAGTTTGGAATGGTTGTGATCTGGGAGGAAATGAAAAGAGAAGGTTATATGGGAGGTAGAGGATGAATGGTGGTTGGTGGGAAATGGTGTGAAAAAGAGGAATGGTTGTTGGAGGGAAATTGAAGAAGACTGGAGAAATGGAAGTGGATGAATAGTGGTTGAAGGAAAATGGAAGATGAAATTTGGAGGAAAGTAAGAGAAATAATGGAGTATTAAAGGATTATTGGACAAAAAAATAGGAATATTGGTTGTTGGAGGGAGTGGAGATTTAAAGGAGCAGTTAGATGGAAGAAGAGGAATGGTTATTAGAGGGAAATTGAGGGAAGAGGAGTTTGGAATGGTTGAGTGCTAAGGAAATGAAAAGAGAAGGTTATATGGAAGGTAGAGGATTAATTTTGGTTAGAGGGAAGATGAGAGATAGTGGTTGAAGGAAAACGGAAGATGGAATTTGGAGGAAAGAATGGGATGAGTGGAGGATTAAAGGAAGGGTTAGAAAAAAATAGAGTAATGGTGGTGGTTGGAGGGAGTGGAGGATTAAAGAAGTGGTTAGATGGTATAAGACGAATGGTGGGTGGAGGGAAATTGAGGAAAGAGGAGTTTGGAATGGTTGTGATCTATGAGGAATGGTGGTTGGTGGGAAATGGAGTGAAAACGAGGAATGTTGGTTGGAGGGAAATAGAAGAATAAGACTGGAGGAAGGGAACAGGAATAATAGTGGTGGA
Organism: Taxus chinensis; assembly: GCA_019776745.2. Lineage (NCBI taxonomy): Eukaryota > Viridiplantae > Streptophyta > Pinopsida > Cupressales > Taxaceae > Taxus > Taxus chinensis. The sequence goes on from CM034149.1 coordinate 160,280,821, forward strand.
AGGAAAATAGAAGTTGAAATTTGGAGGGAAGTAAGAATAAGAATGGATGATTAAAGGAGTGGTGGCCAAAAAAATAGGAATGGTGGTGGTTGGAGGGAGTGAAGGATTAAAAGAGCGGTTGGATAGAAGAAGGGGAATGGTCATTAGATGGAAATTGAGGGAAGAGGAGTTTGGAATGGTTGTGAGGAAATGCAAAGATAAGGTTATATGGAAGGTAGAGGATGAATAGTGGTTAGAGGAAAAGGGAGGAATAGTGGTTGAAGGCAAATGGAAGATGAAGTTTGGATGAAAAAATGGGAAGTATGGAGGATTAAAGGAAGAGTTAGACAAAAATAGAGGAATGGTGGTGGTTAGAGGGAATGGAGGATTAAAGAAGCAGTTGGATGGAAGAAGAGGAATGGTGGTTGGAATTGAGGGAAGAAGAGTTTAGAATGGTTGTGATCTATGTGGAAATGAAAAGACAAGGTTATATGGAAGGTATAGGATGAATGCTACGCGCTTAACCTATTGCTTGTATTAGGATATGAGTAGTCAACTTTTGGCTTACCATATCATTTTATTATATCATTTATACTTTCTCATACTTAATAGGTCAACCTAGGTGATGACCATAACATATGAATAGTATATATATGGGATTGTAGGTAGTAGTTCATTATCATTTGAGCATTTGAGTCTTATTATATGGTTTCGAGGTTGCCCCCTCGAAGTGGCGAAGCTATTATAATTGCATATTGAGATCATTATTCTGAAATATTGTGTTATTTGGTTTTCTATTTCTGCTCATAATCTGAATTATAATAGTAATTTCATTACAAGTGGTATCAGAGTTGCGATCTAGGCCAAAATCAGGGCAAAAACCCTAATGTTTTTTGTTTCCGCAATATTTTTTGAACCAAAGAAAATTGGTGGGAGATATTTTTACTAGAGTTGTAAAACATTTCAAGTAAGGTTCCCTAAAAATTTCATACTTTTTTCATTTAATTTATACAAGTTATTAAAAATTTAGGTTTTTTCATAAAATTTCTCCCTAGGGTGCAAATTGTGGAATTTTTTCGAGTTATTTACATTTTCAGAAATCACTTAAAAAAAAGTATTAATATCTTCTCTGTTTGTTTTCCTGTTCTTCTAAATTTTTAGCAAAACCATAAACCCTAAGGTTTGATATCATGGCGGGGCCTTCCACAAGAGCATAAAAAAATATGGTTACTCCGGGTAAAATCCCAGATAAATATGGGATATTGATTGAAGAGATGGATTCAGAAGGGTTAAATACAGACTCCTCAGCACTAGGGTTTACTTCAGTTGATCATAAGGTGAGCCAACTTGAGTATGAGTTATCAAATGTACAATCTGAGATGGCCTCTAAAGGAGACATAGCACAAATCGATCATCGGTTGGATGATATCATGCAACATGTACAGGGTAAACAGTATGGCTCAAATCCATCCCATATCAACCAAGGAGGATATTCAGTTCAAAATCATGGACAAAATAACCATGTTGGATCACTTTTCTAGCCCAATCAAAATCCAACTTATTCGCAACCACGGAACATGATGCCGAAAGTGGATATGCACAAATTTGATGGTAAAGATACTTTGAATTGGATAAATTAAATGGAGAACTTCTTTGAGCTACATAAAACACCATCAGGACAAAAGGTGACATTAGCATCCCTGTATCTTGAACCAAACCAATTCGTTTGGTATCCGACGGTTATGTGCTTAGAGGCAAAAGAATGGCCTCGGTGTCAATTGGATAGTTTTTACCGAGGAGTTGCTAATTGAACTATAGTTTTAGTGTTTCAGATAACTACTTTAGTCAATTAGAAAATTTATGACAAACAAGATCAGTCGAAGATTATGTGCATCAATTTCAGAACCTATCCTTAAGGGTGGAGAATATACAATAAGAGAATCAAAATGACCTATTTCTTGGGGGTCTTAAGGACCACATCGAGCATGAGGTACGTATGTTTAATCCAATCAAGCTTTCTAATTCTATTATCATGGCACGTTGAGCAGAGGAAAATTTTCTTTGTAGTAGGATGTTGCCTTTCATTAACACCAAAGACCATAGTATATCTTCCCCTTCATTCTGTAGGCCAATTAGATTGACTCCTCAACAAATGGAAGAAAAGAGAGCAAAAGGATTATGTTTTAACTATGATAGAAAATATGGACTGGGACACAAATGTGCTAAGAAGAAGTTGTTCTATATTGATGGAGGTAATGAGGATGATGAGGATGCTGAAATTATAGGAGAGGTTTAGGAACCAGTAGAAGAGGAAGTAGAGGATCACCAAGCTACAATTTCTTGACATGCATTGTCAGGTATTAGTACTCCTCAAACACTCAAGGTTATTGGCTATCTCAAAAAATAGAAGGTGACAGTGTTGATTGACTCAGGGAGTACTCATAACTTCATAAATAGTAAGTTAGCTTCCCACCTCAATTGTTTTATTTACCCAACTCCAAAAATGCAAGTTATGATTACAGATGGTGGGACAACCAAGTGCACAGGAAAGTGCCATAGTATCAAGCTTTCCATGGGAGACTACATGTTAGACTCACCTATGTTTGTTATTTCTATGGGAGGGGCAGATATTGTTTTGGGTGTCCAATGGCCCACAACCTTAGGTACTATAGAGATTAATTTCCAAGAATTGTTCATGTGATTTCATTCAGATGGAAGGAAAATACAATTGAATGAGATGGTTGCTAAGTCTCCACAGATTATTAGCTCTCATCAGATGCAGAAGGTTCTCAAAAAAGGAGTAGATGGATTTATAGCAAAGTTATTTTCCATAGAAGTACAAAATATAGAGTCTTCAATGCCACCTGATCTTCAGAACATTGTTGATGCTCACTCATCTATTTTTGATGCAATTCCAAAGGGACTACCACCAATTAGGGATCATGATCATGCCATTCAATTGATTCTAGGGATCCAAACACCTAACATCAGACCATACAGATACCCATATTCCCAGAAAAGTGAGATCGAAAAAATGGTTCAGGAAATGTTGAAGGCATGTATCATCAGGCCGAGCCAGAGTGCATATTCTTCACCAGTGGTCATGGTACGTAAGAAGGATGAAACATGGAGGATGTTTCCAGATTACCGAGAACTCAACAAGTACACCATCAAAGATAAGTTTCCTATTCCAGTAATTGATGATTTACTTGATGAATTTCATGGTGCTATTTATTTCACAAAATTAGATCTTCGTTCGGGGTACCATCAAATTAGAATAAAAGAGGAAGATGTTCATAAAACGGCTTTCAGGACTCATGAGGGCCATTATGAGTTTTTGGTAATGCCTTTTGGTCTTACAAATGCACCTTCAACCTTTCAAAGCTTGATGAACACTGTTTTCAAGCCATTTTTATGGAAATCTGTATTAGTTTTCTTTAATGACATATTGATTTACAGTAAGACATGGGAAGAACACTTACACCATGTAAATAAAGTGTTGGAAGTTTTGGAGAAACATACTCTCTATGCAAATCCATCTAAATTTTGTTTTGGTGTACAAGATGTAGAGTACTTGGGTCACATTGTATCCCATGAAGGCGTCAAAGTTGATCCTCAAAATATCAAAGCTATTGTGGAATGGCCAAGGCCCAAAACTCTCAAAAATCTTCGTGGGTTCCTAGGACTAACAGGGTACTACAAAATATTTGTGTAGGGATATGGTAGAATAGCAACCCCATTCATTACATTACTAAAGAAGGATGCCTTCCATTGGACAGATTTAGCCACTAAATCCTTTGAGCAGCTGAAGGAAGCCTTATACAGCACCCCAGTTTTGGCTACTCCCAACTTCTCAAAAACCTTCATTGTTGAATGTGACGCTTCAGGATTAGGATTGGGAGCAGTTCTAATGCAAGAAGGAAGACCAATTGCATTTGAGAGTCACCAATTCAAAGGAAAATATCTGCTCAAACCTGTCTATGAGAAAGAAATGATGGCTATTCTTCATGCGGTCAAGCCATGGAGGCCCTATCTCATGGGTAGACACTTCAAGGTAAAAATTGATCATGATAGTCTCAAATACTTTTTGGAGCAAAGGTTATCATCTAAGGAACAACAAAATTTGGTAGCAAAAATGTTGGGTTATGATTTTGAAATCATATACAAAAAGGGTAAAGAAAATGTAGTAGTTGATGCATTGTCTAGAAGGGATACATCCGCAGATGCCTTACTATGTGGAATGTCCATGTTGACAACCGATTGGGTGGATGAAGTGAGATTGGAATGGGATCAAGACAAGGATACAAAATCTCTAATATAGAATATCAAGCAAGGATCTATGACATCTAACAAATTTGAGGGGAAAGGTAATGCCCTATGGTACAAGGACAGGTTATACTTGAGTAAAGATTTTGAGTTGAAGCATAAGATTCTTGTAGAGCTACATGCCTCACCTATTGGAGGACACTCTACGTTTTTGAAGACATATCATAGAATAAAAAGAGAATTATTTTGGGAAGGACTCAAGGGGGATGTACAAAAGTTTGTATCAGAGTGTTTAGTGTGCCAAAAGAATAAAGGGGAAATCATTAAGACACCAGGTCTGTTGCAACCCTTACCAAATCCTAGCCAGAGATGGGAGGAGGTCTCCATGGATTTCATCACCAGATTGCCTTGTACAGACAGTGAGAATGTTATTTTCATGATTTTGGATAGGCTCACAAAAGATGCCCATTTTTGTGACCTATCACATCCATTCACAGCTAGTACAGTCATAGCTATTTTTTTGGAGACAGTTCAAAGGCTACATGGAATGCCAAAGATAATTATAAGTGATCGTGATCCTATTTTCACAAGTAATTTTTGGATAGAATTATTTTCATGATTGGGTACTCAGCTAGCTCACAGTTCATCTTATCATCCTCAGAATGATGGGCAAACAGAAGTGGTAAACAAATGCTTAGAGGGGTATCTACATTGTTTTGTATCAAATAAGTAGGAAAGATGGATTAAATGGGTACCACTTGCAGAATGGTGGTATAACACATCTTTTCATACCTCTTATCAAATGACCCCATTTTTAGCCTTATATGGTTACCATCCACCTTCTATCACTTCATCCTTGAGGGTGTAAACTAAGGTCAGAGATGTTGAGGAACACATTCAACATCAACAACAGGTTTTGGCTAGTTTGAAGGAGAATTTAGCATTAGCACAAAATAAGATGAAACAAGAAGTAGATCAACATCGTAGTGAAAGACATTTTAAAATTGGTGACTGGGTTTTTGTACGTCTCTAGCCTTACAAACAAATATCTCTAAGCAACAGAAAAATGACAACAAACTTGTGCCTAAATACTATGGCCCTTTATCAGGTTCTACAGAAAATTGGCATTGTTGCTTATAAAGTAGAGTTGCCTCCATCTTCACACATACACCCAGTATTCCATGTTTCATGCCTAAGGAAGGTTATTGTACAAAAATTTGAAGCCCAGATAGAGTTACCAGAACTTGACAAGGAAGGAAGAATCATTTTGGAGTCAGAAAAGATTCTTCAAACACGTACTAAGAGGCTAAGAACCAGAGATATTAAGGAATATGTGATCAAGTGGAAGAATCTGAGCATAGAAGATGTAACCTGGGAGGATGAAGGTTTTCTGCAGCAACATACAGGATTATTCAACGTTGAGGAAAATGTTGGTTTGAAGGGGAAGGGAATGCTACGCCCTTAACCTATTGCTTGTATTAAGATATGAGTAGCCAACTTGTGGCTTACCATATCATTTTATTATATCATTTATACTTTCTCATGCTTAATAGGTCAGCCTGGGTGATGGCCATAACATATGAATAGTATATATAGGGGATTGTAGGTAGTAGTTCATTATCATTTGAACATTTGAGTCTTATTATATGGTTTGGAGGTTGCCCCCTCGAAGTGGAGAAGCTATTATAATTGCATATTGAGATCATTATTCTGAAATATTGTGTTATTTGGTGTTCTTTTACTTCTCATAATCTGAATTATACTAGTAATTTCATTATAATGAATGGTGGTTGGTGGGAAATACAATGAAAAAAGAGGAATTGTGGTTGGAGGGAAATGGAAGAATAAGACTGGAGGAAGGGAAGAGGAGGAATAGTGGTTGAAGGAAGATGGAAGATGAAATTTTGAGGGAAGTAAGAGGAATAATAGAGGATTAAATGAGTTTTGGACAAAAAAATAGGAATGGTAGTGGTTGGAGGGAGCGGAGGGTTAAAGGAGTGGTTTGATGGAAGAAGAGGAATGATTGTTAAAGGGAAATTGAGAAAAGTTAAGGGTAGAGGAGTTTGGAAAGGTTGTGATTTGTGAGGAAATGAAAAGAAAGGGTTATCGAGAAGGTATAGGATGAATGGTGGTTGGTGGGAAATGGAGTTAAAAAGAGGAATGGTAGTTGGAGGGAAATGGAAGAAGAAGACTTGAAGAAGGGAAGAGAAGGATAGTAGTTGAAGGAAAAATGGAAGAGGAAAGTTGGAGGGAAAGTTAGATGAATAATAGCATGATTAAATTATCGGTTGGATAGACAGAAATAGAAGAATGGTGGTGGTTGGAAGAAAATGGAGGTATTAAATGAGCAATTGGATTGAAGAAGACGAATAATAGTTGGAGGGAAATGGAGGAATGGAAGAGCAAGGTTATATGGAGAGAGAAGAGGAGGAATGATTATTGGTGGTAAAATGGAAGGTTAAAAAAGAGGAATTGTGAGTTGGAAGGAAATTGAAGAGGGAGATTAAAAGGAAGGGAAGACGCAGGAATGGTGGTTGAAGGAAAATTAGAAGAGGAAAGTTGGAGGGAAAGTAGGAGGAAGAATGGAGGTTTACAGAAGTGGTTGGATGGAGGAATAGGAATGGTGGTTTAGAGGGAAATTAAGATATTAAGGGACGAGGGGTTTTTAATGGATGTGATATGAAGAGGAAATGAAATGAGCAAGGTTAGATAGAGAAGAGTAGAGGAATAGATGTTGGTTACTATAAAATGGAAGTTTGAAAAAGAGGAATTGTGAGTTGGAAGGAAATAGAGGAGAGAAGATTGAAAGGAAGGGAAGAGGAGGAATTTTGGTTGAAGGAAAATGGAAGATGAAAAGATGGAGGGAAAGAAATAGAGGAATGATGGTGGTTGGAGTGAATGGAGGATTAAAGGAAGTGTTAGACAGAAATAGAGGAATGGTGGTGGTTGGAGGGAATGGAGGATTAAAGGAGCGGTTGGATGGAAGAAGAGGAATGGTTGTTGGAGGGAAATTGAGGGAAGAGGAGTTTTGAATGGTTATGAGTTATGAGGAAATGAAAAGAGAAGGTTATATAGAAGGTAGAGGATGCATAGTGGTTATTGGAGGGAAATCAAAGAGGAAGGTTAATGGTGGGAAGTTGGTAGGAAGAATGGATTGATTAAAGAGTAATGGTTTTTGCGATGGAAATGGAAGAAGGAATATTGGTTGGAAGGGAAGATTGATGAATAACGAATTTGGAAGGGAAATGAGTTGTGATGGAATGAAAATGAGAATGTTGGTACGTGAGTTAGAACAAAATTGAAGAGTGAAGATTGAAAGGAGGGAAGAGGAGAAATAATGGTTGAAGGAAAATAGAAGAGGAAAGTTGGAGGGAAAGTAAGAGGAAGAATGGAGAATTAAAGTAAGTGTTTAGATAGAAGATACAAGAATGGTGGTTGGTTAGAGGGAAGGATCAATTGGAGGGAAATTGAGGGATGAGGAGTTTAGAATGGTTGTGAGTTGTGAGGAAATGAAAAGAGAAGGTTATATGGAAGGTAGATAGGAGGAATAGTTATTAGAGGGAAATGGGAGACCAAGGCTAGATGGTGGGGTTGGTGTGAAATGGAGTGAAAAGAGGAAAGGTTTTTGCGAGTGGGAATGGAAGAATAATATTGGAGGAAGGGAAGAGGAGTAGTTGGATGGTTGAAGAGAAATAAAAGATGGAGGGAATTTTTAGGGATAGATGCAGTTGGAATGGTCATGAGTTGTGAGGAAATAATAATAGAAGGTTATATGGAAGGTAGAGGATTAAGAATGGTTGGAAATAAGAGGAGGAATGGTGGTTGAAGGGAAATGGAAGAGGAAATCTAGAGGGAAAGAAGAGGAAGAATGGATGATTATTTGAAGGGTTATATATAAATAGAGGAATGGTGTATGGAGGGAAATTAGAGGGAATGGAGGAATTTGGAATGGTTGTGAGTTGTGAAGAAATGAAAAGATAAAATTATATGGAAGGTATAGAGTGGAATGGTTATTGGAGGGAAATGAAAGAGGAAGGTTAGTGGTTGTGGGTTTGTGAGGAAATGGAGTTAAAAGAGGAAAGTTTTTGTGGGGAAATGGAAAAAAATGGATCATGGTTGGAAGGGAAGAGGAGGAATTAGTGATTGCAGAGTAAATGGAAGAGGAAAGTTTGAGGGAAATAAGAGGAAGAATGGAGGATTAAAGGAAGGGTTAGAGATAAAAAAAGAGTAATGGCTATGGTGATTGGAGGAAATTCAAGAGGCTTAATTATGGAGGTTAGACAGGAAGAAGATCTTGGTGTGAGTTATTTTCCAGATGGCATAAATTGTTTCTCATCTCATTTAGGTGAGGTCATATGTTTAGGTGTTGTAGGGGTTTATGACTAAGTTCAAATTTAAGGTACGCTAGGTCCATTAACGTGTCAAGTGCAGCTTATCCCTGAGAGTTTTAGCAAGGGAAATGGAAGATTTAGTCAATATTGGCTTAGTTGAAGGGCAGAGTAAAGAATAGTTATTGAACCTTGAGAAATGATGGTTGGAATAAGGTTGGAAGGTAGACATTAGGGGTTGTGAATTAGGAAAAACCTCTAAGAGTCATGTTTGATAATGTGAGTTAGGCATATTAGGACTGAATGGTGGCTAATTAGACAAAATGGAAGAGGAAAGTTCCTTAAAAAGAAGGGGAATCATGGAGGACTAAAATGTAAGCTGTCTAGATAGAATAGAGGAAGTTTGAATAGGAGGATATTAAAGGGCTAAATGGAGGACTTCATTTTCGTAATTCCTACCCACGGAAGAATCAAGGAATGGTAGTTGGAGGGAAATCTTAGGAATGAGAAGACCCAAGGTATGGAGAGAGAAGAGGGGGAATCGATGGTTGGAATAAAATGTAATGTTGCAAGAATGGGGTTCTTGAGTCTGGAAGGAGTATTTTTATCCTGATAGAGGGAGATTGCAAGGAGGGTAAAGGAGGATGGTGGTCATGAAGGGAAATGGAAGAGGAAAGCTAGATGTAAAGAAGAGAAAGAATGGGGGATTAAATGAAGGGTTAGAGAGAAATAGAGGACATTGGTGCATGCCTTAGAGGGAATGGACTCATTAAAGGAGTTTAGTTTGGATGGATTAGACCATGAGTTAATAGATTGTTGGCAGAAATTTGTTAGGGAAAATAATAGATTCCCCTTGTTGCTAAATGGCATTACTTTATGGAACCATAAATGTATTGTAATTGTGTGAGAATAGTAAGTTGTGGAAGCCAAGGAATGGTGGAGTTGGAGGGAAATGTACAAGTTCCTAGGTTAATAGATGGTGTTATCCGTATTCTTGTGTCCTGAAGCCAATATTACTCTGGATAGACCATGACCTTGCACAGAGTAAAATAAAAATGAATCGATCCTTGGCACCTGATTAATGCTTACTCCACACTTTTGGGCTCGAGATGCAATGCGAGTTGAAGTGAGTGAGACATTGGGATTATCACGGGATGTGATTGTGAATGAAAGATAAACTTCAGAGTCTGAGAACATTCATGATTTTGTACAATGGAAGCATTCGGATTCGGCTTGAAAATTTTTCATATCGGCAAGTTAGAAAAGGTCTTAAAGTACATCAAAGTCTGTAGTTTGAAATTCGGACCTCAGACATGTTGAAGGAGTTCGGAGTTGGCAGCAGATTTTATCGAACGGTGAATCAGTGACCATGCAGAGAGAAAAAAAAGTTTGAATTCCTAAACTCTGAGAGGTTACCAACTTCAGACAAGTGAGTTTACTTAAAGAGGTAAATTCATGTGCTAGGAAGAATGTCTCAATACCCATAAATATCCTCAATTGACCCAGGAACTCCCAATGTATCCCCATCAAACCTTGAAGTATTTAAGGGTCTATTAGATCTTCAGGGTTTCGATGAAAACTTTTCTAAGATACGTTGATAGAATCCAGTGTACAGTGCAACTATGATAGTTAGTGGAAAAAATCTAGAAGCTTTGAATCCTGAAAATCTGAGGAATTTTAGACCATTGGGGAAGGGTGATGATGCATGGTCGGAGTCCAAAAAATAAGATCAATCACCTGTATTCTATTGCAGAGAAACTAGACAGGAAATCATCTTCATATGGCCAAAACTTTTGATGTGGGAGCTAGTAATGACTCACAAACATAGTTACAGTGATAGGGAAATGGTGGTCTAAGATCCGTGGTGCATTTTAAAAGATGTGAAAGACCATTCTAGTCCTTTCTATGCATGCAGGAGATGTCTCAACTAGTATTAATCTCACCTACCAAATGATGAAGGTATGGGATTCCCCTTTAGGGCTATCCCCAACAAGGATCAAACCCTCAATCATAGAGGTTATGGGTTTTGCAGAAAAAATCCAATTCATTGTTGCAGGTGATTTTGATTCATTTTTGGGTGGATGAAGACTTATAGATTTAGAATTGCCTTTTCTCTCCCTCCTCTAAGTGATTCTTCCTAGGTATATTGTAAGGAAGGGGCTCATGTCTTATAAAGAGGTTGGACTCCTTGTATATGCCCCTCCCTTTTTGAATGTAAGACCATTTTGTGGAGATTTCAAAAGCCTAAGTTGACTAGAATTTATTGTAAATGAACAACACTGTGTGCCATTGGAGCTTGAGTAGTGGTGTATTGTATCAATTTTGAGATCAATATACCTTAGATTTGTGGAAGATCTAAACACCCTTTTGTGTTCTGCATTGCAAGCTTCTTATGGTATTAAGATAAACATGCACAATTGATTGTGACAAACCTAGTGAGGTGTTTTCATTGCCATGATTCTATTTGTGTTGTGTTTATTGTGCATGTTGTCTAACACTCATTCTTGGTGCATCACCTTCCCTTGAAAGTAGGTTTTATTTTCATGCATTTTCAATGGTATCTGAAAGACTCCTAGTGAAGAATATATTAGATTGGAGGGTTAGATCTACAACTCTCTACACTTTGGAGTGAGTTGCAACCTAGGATAGGATAGTCTTGAAGCCGACCTTCTCCGGAGAAGTTATCCCAATTGTACAAGTCTCACACTTATGGGATAACTCCATGTTTGACGAATAACACTGAGTGCCTCAACCATTCACTAGGTGAGCACTAACAGTGGTGCTGTAAGATTTTGACATAACATAGGTAAGGGGTTGGTGGGAGAATTTAAATGCAAAGGTCAATATTTGACTAGTTGAGTTCAGACTTCAAGAAGCGAAAGATTTGGAAAGGAGGGTCAAACAGGGTAAGTGAAGAATTTCAAAATTTTGGGATTAGGATACAATGGTTGAATAAGGATAATTTGATGGTTGCAATAGAGCATTGAAGGTTGGAAGGGTAGTACTGTGATTGTAGGAAAATCCAAAGTTGAACAAGGTAAGTCATTCTAGACCCGTGATCAAGATCACTAAGAGGATGAAATGGTGTGTATGAATTGGAAAATTGAAGAGGAAAGTAAACATGGTGAAAGAAGAGGAAGAATGGATGTGTATCTCTAAATTAAGGTTTAGCTAGAAATATAGTGATTGGTGGTGAATGAAAGAGGAAGAGTGGAGGATTAAAGGTAAAGGTTGGATGGAAGAAGAGGAATGGTAGCTAGAGATAAATGGAGGAATGGAAGAGCAAGGTTAGAAAGATAATATTAAGAATGATGACTTGGAAATGAAAATGAGAACATTATATTGAACAGGAGAGTGAGTCACATAGAAAATTGGAGGGAAGAGAAGGAATGGTGGTTGAAGCGAAATGGAAGAAGGAATTTGGAGGGAAAGAAGAGAAATAATGAAGGATTAAAGGAAGGGTTAGACATAAATAGAGGAATGGTGGTGGTTAAAGGGAATAGAGGATTAAATGAGTGGTTGGATGGAAGAAGAGGAATGGTGGTTGGAGGGAAATTGAGGGAGGAGGAGCTTGGAATGGTTTTGAGTTGTGAGGAAATGAAAATAGAAATTTATATGGAAGGTAGAGGAATGGAATGGTTATTGGAGGGAAATGAAAGAGGAAGGTTAGTGGTGGGGTTGGTTGGAAATGGAGTGAAAAAAGAAAAGGTTTTTTTGGGGAAATGGAAGAAGAATATTGGAAGAAGGGAAGATGAGGAATAGTGGTTGAAGAGGAATAGAAGAGAAAGATTTATGAGTATAATGAGCAAGAATGATGGTTGGAATAAAATGGAAGGTAGTGGAAGGGGTAATTGAGTTGGAAGGAAATTGAAGAGGAGGAATGGTGGTTGAAGGATAAATGGAAGAGGCAAGTTGGAGGCAAAGAAGAGGAAGAATGGAAGATTACTAGAAAGGTTGGACACAACATAGAGAAATGGTGGTGGTTGGAGGGAATGGAGAATTAAAGGAGAGGTTGGTTGGAAGAACAAGAATGTTGGTTAAAGGAAAAATTGAGGGAAGAGGAGTTTGGAATGGTTGTGAGATGTGAGGAAATGAAAAGAGAAGGTTATATGGAAGGTAGAGGAGGAATGGTTTTTTGCTAGGAAATGGAGATAATAATACTGGAGGAAGGGAAATGGAGGAGGAATAGTGGTTGAAGGGAAATGAAGAGGAATAATGGAAGGGGTTAAATTAAGAGTTAGGACAGAAATACTTGAATAGTTAGATGGTTGAAAGGGGGAAAGAAGGATTAAATGATGAAATTGCAAGGAAAATTTAAGAGGAATGATGGTTGGAGGGAAATTAAGGTAAGATGAGTTTATAATGGTTATGAGTTGTGAGTAAATTAAAAGAGAATGTTGTATGTAAGGTAGAGGATGAATGGAGGATTAAAGGAAGCGGTTGGATGGATAGATAGAGGAATGGTGGGTAGTTGGAGAGAAATGGAGGAATGGAAGAGGAAAGGTTAGATGAGATAGATATTAAGAATGATACTTGGAGAAAAATTGATGCATGAGGAGTTTGGAAGGGGGAGCGAGTCTATGAAGAAATTGTAGAGGAGGAATGGTGGTTGATATGGAAAATAGAAGAGGCAATTAGGGAAAGAAGAGGAAGAATGGAAGAGGTAATGGTAAAGGTTGGAGGGACAATGAAGTGATAGGAGGAATGGTGGTGGTTAGAGGGAATGGAGGATTAAAGGAGCAGTTGAATGGAAGAAGAGGAATGGTGGTTGGAGGGAAATTGAGGGAAGAGGAGTTTGGAATGGTTGTGAGTTGTGAGGAAATGAAAAGAGAATTTTTTTTCTATGGAAGGTAAAGGAGGAATAGTTATTCGAGGTAAATGAAAGAGGAAGGCTAGTGGTGGGGTTGGTTGGAAATGGAGTGAAAAGAGGAAAGGTTTTTGTGGAGAAATGGAAGAAGAATATTGAAGGGAAGATGAGGAATAGTGGTTGAAGAGGGATGGAAGAGAAATATTTGAGAGAGAAGAGTAGGAATGATGCTTGGAATAAAATGGAAGGTTGGAAGAAGAAGACTAGAGGAAGGAAAGAGGAGGAATAGTGGTTGAAGGGAAATGGAAGAGGAAATTTAGAGGGAAAGAAGAGGAAGAATGGAGGATTAAAGGAGTGTTAGACAAAAAATAGGAATGGTGTTGGTTAGAGGGAATGGAGGATTAAAGGATGGTTTGGATGGAAGAAGAGGAATGGTAGTTGGAGGAAAATGGAGGAATGGAAGAGAAAAGATTGGAGAGAGGATAAGAGGATGAATGGGCGTTAGAACAAAAATGGATGGATGGAAGGTTGTAAGGGGTTGTGATTTGGATGGAAATTGAAGAGGAATGTTGAAGGTAGGGAAGAGGGCTAATGCTGGTTGGAATGTTAGAGATGGGGTTGTAGAGAAGAAAAGAAAGGTGATTACTGCAAGAGGAAGGAGAAGAGGAGGTTATTGTGAGGTGTAGTAAAATGAAAGAGAAATGCTAAAGGGAAGGAACAAGAGGAGTGGTGATTGGAGAGAAATAGAAGATTGAGATTAGAGGGAGGGAAGATTAAAGAATAGTGGTTGGATAGGGAAATGGTGTGAGTAAACGTCACGTTGGAGGATCAACTTAGGTGAGGTCATGTTGAGGTGTAATAGGGGTTATGAAAAATAAATGCATGGCTCAAAGGGAAGTGAATGAAGGGGAGTTGTGATTGAGGAAATGGAAGATGAAATATTAGAGGGAGGGAAGAGTAGGAATAGTGGTTGAAGGGAAATGGAAGAATAATTATGGAAGAGGAGGGGTGATTAGAGATAAATAGAATACGAAGATTAGAGGGTTAGATGGAAGAAGAGGCATTATAGCTGGATGGAAAGGGAGGAATAATAGGAGGAATGGTAGTTGGAATAAAATGCAGGGAGGAATGAAAGAAGAAGACTTGAGGGAGGGAAGAATGGAAGATTCAATAAGTGGTTAAAGGGAGATGGAAGAGGAAATTTGGAGGGAAGGAATACGAAGGAATGAAGGATTAAAGGAGCGGTTGAACAGAAAAATAAGAATGGTAGGTGGTTAGAGGGAATGGAGGAATCAAAGTAGCAAGGTTGGTGAGTTAGGGGACAGAAGGAATCACACACTTGGAATACATTTCTAGGTCCAGGAGGAAAATACTAGCATTCCTATGATTCCTGAATTGAAAGAAAATTAGTAATTGACGAATGTCTTTGAAGTTTTTTCTCTATTTTTATTGATTTCTATTTGGTGGTTACACACCATACAGACCTTGTCGGAATTTTACATAGTTATATTTTATCTCTAGACATCAGGCTCCCAGCCATGCCCTAGCACCCCTAGGTCCCCTATGGAGTGCCCCTGACCCTTTTCCACCTGTACTCGCTTCTGAAAGAGACATCTTTTGAGGGAAGGTATAATTGGAATCGGCCTTTGGAAAGTTATCAATTATGAAATTCAGGATTAGAGGGAGTCATATAGGAATACATAGTTATGTAGACAAAAATTAAGGACCAAACACTAATCATATATTAGCATCACCTAATGAGTTGTCATCTAAATGCACCTAGAAGGTTCACTCTATAGTCATCCATCTATCATCCATTGTAAGGGACAATGGAAGAGGAAGGTTAGTGGGGGGTTGGTGGGAAATGGAGTGAACATAAGAAGTGAATGGTTCTTGGATTCCATGGAACAGGATTTATGGTTGGACATCTATAGACATCTAGCTACAGAGAAGAAAATCAATGATGCACTTGACACAAGAGGCATCCTAGGTTGCATGAGTTCACTAAACAGGCTCACTAGGAACTGACATGGAGTCTATGGAGGGAAATAGTACAGAGGACTTGGTCATATGGAGTTCAATCTAAGAGGGTGACTACTAGGGAGTGAAACCGACTCCCCATTTTGCATCAAATTTTTTTTGGATGGTTGATGTGGTTTGTAGGAAATGATTTTATAAGGTGATATGGATGTTTGTCAGGTTACATGCTTATTGGTTGAAAATGAAAGAGCAAACACACAGGAAATGGTCAATGGAGGGAATATTTGAATAAGAACACTGGGTGCGAGGGAAGATGAGGAATCAGTGGTTAAAGGGACTAAGGACACAGTCACGAGTGCCTGGTTAGAGGGCCTGGAGAGTTCCCCTTCTGCCCCTGTCCTGGATGTGAAGAACCCATGTCCACCCCATGGTATGTGGATGGAAAGGAATTTTTCCTCAGTAATAATGATATTGAAAGACTTTCGAGTTCAGACATGGTAGTTCCCCATAAAATGGAGGGATGATGACAGGTCTGGAAGGGGATGCAAGTTGGAGGGAAATTGAAGACTAAGTCATTCTTTCTACATCTCTCGCTTAGGTTTTTATACTGGATGGAATACTTACATCATATCGTACTGGAGCAGACTGTATAACATAGTTTACAATGTGATTACTTTGATAATTAGAGGTTTTAAGAGGAGATGTTTATTTGAGAGGTTTTTAATCAGGTAGTAAAAAATGAAAGTGAAATGTCGAAGGTAGGAATGGTGGTTGCAAGTTCAAGAGAAATGGAAGAAAAATACTAGAAGGGAGGGAAAAGGAGGAGGAATGGTTAATGGAATGTTAGAGATGGTATTGGAGTGAAGAAGAAGAAAGGTGATTGGAGGGAAATGGAGGGAAGATGAGAGGTGATTGTGAGCTTTAGTAAAATGAGGAATAGACAAGTCGAAGGGAAGGAATGTGATTAATGATGGTTGGAGATAATTAGAAGAGGAATATTAGAGGGTGGAAGAGGAGGAATGGTGATTCAGGGGAAATGGAAGAACAAGATTAGAGAAAGAGTTAGGAATAAAGGATTGGAATGGTCATTGGAGTAAAATGGAGGAGAAAGGCTGGAGGGAAAGAAAAAAGGAATGGTGATTGGTGGGAAATGGATTGAAAAATAGGAATGGTGGTTGGAGGGAAATGGAAGAATAATAATGGAGGGAGGGAAGAGGAAAAATGGAGGATTAAAGGAGTGTTGGAAAAAATTAGGAATTGTGGTGGTCAAAGGGAATGGATAATTAAAGGATGGATTGGATGGAAGAAGAGGGAAATTGATGAATGGTAGCTAGAGGGAAAGGGATGAATCAAAGAACAAGATTGGAGAGAAGGAAGAGGAGGAATGGTAGTTGGAATAAAATGGCGGGAGGAGGAAGATTGAAATGGGTTGCGAGTTGAAGAGAAATTGAAGATGCAGGATTGCAAGGGATGGAATAAGAAGAATGGTGGATAGAATGTTAGAGATGGGGTTGGATAGGATATATTAAGAAAGGTGATTGGAGAGAAATGGGGGGAAGAGGAAGAGGTTATTGGAAAGGTGGTTGTGAGGTGTAGTAAAATGAAAGAGAAATTGTCTAGAGGGAAGGAACATGAGGAATGGTGGTTGGAGAGAATTAGAAGAGGAAGATTAGAGGGAGAGAAGAGGAGGAATTATGATTGGGGGAAATGGAAGAGGAAGGTTCGCAGGAGGGGTCAGAGGGAAATTATTGGAATGGTAATTGGAGGATAATTGAATGAGAAAGGTTGGAGGGAAAGAAAAAATGAATGGTGATTGGAGGTAAATTGAGAGCAAGAGGAATGGTTGTTAGAGGGAAAGGGAGGAGAAACATTGGAGGGAGGTAAATGGTCAAAGGAAATGGAGGGAAAATGATGAATGGTGGTTGGAGGGAAATAGAGGGAAAGGAGGGTTGGAATTAAATGGTGGAATAGTGGTTGGAGGAAACTTGAGGGTTAGAGGAGGGGTTGGATGGAAGTAAAATAATGATGGTTAGAGGGACATGAAGGGGAGGAATGTTGGTTATAGTGAAATGGAGTGTTGGATGAGGGGTCTGATGGAAGTAAAGGAATGATGGTTGGAGGGACTGGAGGGAGGACATATTTTCATCTTTCTTTCTTGATGTAAATCTTTGAGGTTTTTATTCACCATAAGCTGGAAAAATATTTACATCTCCATCTAAACCTTCTTATTAGTCAATTCCACGAGATTTATCTCACATTTGTTTCTCTCTTTGGCGTTATCTTCTCTCATTGTTTTCTCTTTCCAAGAATTAAACCTTATCATGCAACCATCCCATAATCATGACTTCCACAACCCGCTTATCTTCAAAATACTTTAAGTTTTCACACACAATAGCTACATATTTATTAATGTCTACATATTTAATACATATTTCAATGTAATTCATTGAAAAACATTATTACCTGCAAACTCATTTATCTGACACTCCATATTTTTTGTCTTCGTAACCACAGAGGTTTCACTATCAAAGAGTTCAACATTATGTTCAAGGTTGATGGAATTGTAACTCTTCCTATTTATACCCATATGTTTTTTTTGTGTTGTGATGGTGAGATAACCAATGTTGGACAATGAAGTACAAAGAAATTTATCTCAAATTATATGTGTGAACTCCATTTGACCAATATGTAAACTAGTTAAATATCAAGTAAATCACTAATATCATTCCCTTTCCTAATCTTTGTATAGAATCTTATCCACCTAGAGATGGAAGGTTCAATTCTTAAAATATAAATTTTGGAATCTATTACACAATCATTTGGCCATTTATTCCTCTTCGTACTTTCATTCATAGTTAGAATCAACTTTATTTCATAGCTATAATATCTATTTGATTTATATAGTATCTCAAGTTGTTGAATACAAAAATGTACATTCGTAATTATTTTTTTAAGATATAAATAGAACTGTGGATTAATAGTCCAATTAATAGAATACCCATGTTGTAGAGCTCTAAAATATTCATGTTTGCTAACAATTTCAAGTACTCAATCCACATAATGAAGCTATAGTTGGATGTTTACACCAAAAATAACTTCATATGAATAATATGAACCCAAACAAATTTGTAAAAAATCCCTCTAAATCTAACTATTTTCATAACTAGTCATAAAATTAAAAAATAGCTCAACCTTTTGATCTACTATTATAATGCTTCCATTTATAATTCTATTCTTTGAATTAATTAAGAACATTGAAATGCATAAGAAGGTTTCAAATGTATTTTTTCAATCATACATACAAGTGTCACACAAATACACTCATACCATATGAATTTGCAATAAAACATGTTATTATCCTTAACAAACATACTCCTACTCTATGGCTTAAAATAAAAAAAATCATCCCAAAAAACTCATAATTAAATCTCACAATGAAAGATTCTAGATGGAAGCCTAACCCATGAGATTTAGACTTTATTAGGTTTCAATATATTTTTGACATGATGGTGTTTTAGGAAGAAGGAATAGAATGTTGAGTGAGTTTGTATATCATCAAGTATTCAAGATAAGCTACACGTTGTATCATTTACAATTAAAAACTCCTTACAAAACATTAAATGCATTGTGGGAGGAAGTTGATCATTTTATATTTTTGAGGTGTTCAAGTTCCCTACTCATTCCCATGTTCCAAATAATAATTATAAAACTCTTGATGAAAACAACATGAAAGGAACCACAGTTTGGTATGATATTGATAAAAATGATATTTTAATATATCAAAAACATTTGGCCAAACATGGGGGTGTGATTGTATCAAATAAACATCTTATAAATTCTCTCTTCATTCCATGCGCTCCGATCCTTGAGACTTAAGTAACTAGGATGAGATGTTTGGCAAATTTAATCAACTTACTTTCTTTTTTATGTATTTATTTTAAATATCTTTATATTTTGTTCAACAAGTGTTTAAGTGACTTTTATAATTGTATTCTTACATTTCTATGATTAATTTTTTGATAATTTCTATTTAAACGTTTTTGTGTTATTCTAGCAAGAGAAAATGATTCTCTGAAAAAGGAAAAAGAAGATTATTAGTGAGTACTACATATTGGAAATATCTTCTCAAAACATTTTGAAACATAAATTTCTATTGAAATATGTTAAAGTCAAGACACACACACAAAAATTATATAGGAATGAAAGAATTAGAGTGATCTTTTAAATGGTTGAAAACATGAATAATATTACACATTTAAATTTGACAAATAAATTACAAAAGAAGGAAAATATTAATTAGGGATTGAAATTGCGTGGAAGTGTATAATATTACATATTTATGTATTGGGCAACATTTCTTTGTATTTGAAGGTTAATATTTAGAAAATATCTTTAAGAGAAAAATTACCTAAATAATCATAAACATGTAGAGGAATATAACTATGCGATATGAATACTTTTTCGACTACATAATTAGAATTATGCGTAATTTACAATTAATATGATCTGTGATTGTTATTTTAGGAATGCACCTTGAGGTTCGTTGAGCTTCCATGTATGTTATGGATTACAATAATTGTTCTATTTTCCTATGAGTGTGATTTCCTTGTTGGGGCCTTTAACATCAATAGTGATTCTAAACTATAATGTTTTCTTTTGTAGATGGTTGTTGATGCATAGTAATTTCTATGTTAAATTTGGGGAAAATCTAGAATAGAATAGCCTTTTCATAGGTGTACTATTTTTTTTATGTATTGTGATTTATTTTTGAATATAAAAATGTTTTTTCTGATGTGCATGAGGTTCTATTCATGTCTATAGACATGATTGAAAGATATATTTGATCATGGAAGTAACCAAATTAGACTTTTTGTGATGTACCTTGGTTAAGACATGAACAAAGTAACCATTACCTCTTAAAAGTGTTGAAGACAATATTTATGAGTTAAGAATATGATTTAAATCAAATTTTTTTTGGAATGGATGTTAGTTGAGAAAATATGACACTTATTGTTAAGTTCTTACATCTAGATATTAGCTAGTTTTAGCTCTATCTCATAACCTTACGATAATGGAATCGCATTAATATGTCATATTTTGGTCATAAAATATGATTGTTTTTATTTTGTTACATGCAACCTACACATTACTATAGAATAATAGTGATTTCTTTGTTATTGTGTGGCCACGATAAAATATCATTCATATGCCCATTTAGTTGTGATTATTGTAATGAGTCTCCGGCTTTTAAGCCTTCTTTTCTATATACTTTCATTCAAACTACATATTTTAAGGGATATTTTTTTTATGTTTCTTTTACAATTTTATGTTTAATAAGAGTTTCAATCATCTGATGAGTATTTTCTTAACCTATCTTATTTATCTATAGAAGTCGTTTTGTTGTATGTATGAAATTTTCCTTAAGATCTTAATTTGAAGTTGAAAATTGACCATTTTGAGAAGTACCATAAAATTCTAGAACATAACTTAAATTCTAAAACCTTATGATAATTGTTTTAATAATTAAAACAAAATTCACACCCTAACTTTTAAAATTTGACATGACATTTTAAAACTTAAAACAATATAACTTTTGAAGGAACTCAATTTTCTATTTGTAAAATATAACTTGCCACTTACTTTCAATAATTTTATCTTGACATTCAATTTATCATTCTACCTAAAATTATTTTATTTTCTTTACAAATGGTGTTTTATACTATAGCACCCGAATATAAATGAAAAGTACATTTTTGGGAGGGCTATTTATATGAAGGTGTATGCAGCTCATCTCTTGTTAATCCCAAAGGTTTCGAGAGGATCTTATGTCAATATTTGATAAAGTGTGCTTCCTATTCTCTTAGCGTATATTCTCTTGTTCGTGGTTGAAGGAGGGGTCATTCTAATCGTGTGTCGTCGGATCCCTTGGGAAAGTTTCCTAGTTACTGATGTCATGGATGACTAACAATTGCCCTCATAAAATCGCAGAATGTAAAAGTTGGAAAACAATAGTGAAGATAAAGAGCCATTATTCCTCGCTTCGCACATAATCCAAAAAATCTAAAATTGGGAGGGCACTACATTTGCCTCCACTTATAAGAGTATCATCCTTGATGTGATGAAAATTTCTAAGGTTAATGAGACAAAGGGAACCAACAATGACTAATTTCCATAGAGGAAGGGATCCTGTCGCTAAAACACAAGCCACTCAGAAAGCAAAAAATTATAATTTTCTCTAAATATTCATGTTCTGTGAATATTGGTAGTTATCTCATTGTGTTATTTATTTAATGTGAATTCTCATACAATTTTACAAATATGCATTTTAGGTTATCGCAATTTCCACATGCTCCCCAACAACACTTCATCTCGATGTCATAAAAGACGCAACTATATAATACAAGTCACTCCAAAAATACCATTTATCATATTTAACAAGATAATTACCCAAAATAGGTCACCCACACATTTAGGAGAGAAGACACGGTCCACATATCACAATCCTCAAATCATAGGCCTTATGTATATATAGGTATAAATGACATGTGCCCCAACATAAACAAAAAGGCTTCACAATAATATATTTACAGCATGTTTCACATGACTCAAAATAAAAAATATATCCAATAGTAGTTTCAAAATATTGATCCAAGTGTTACAACCTCTAAACATAAATATCTCACAAGAATAACTTGTTATTTTTCTGATACCTCATGTAACAAAACTCTAGAATGTTTCCCTAAGTACAAATCTTCATCTACCTCCCAACACAAACTTAGTGAATCATAATATCAAAAAGAGGTTGTGTAACTCTATGGTATTAGACACATAGATCCCCATCACCTTAAAACCAAGGACATTATTCCCTAAAATCTCATGTAATGCATTCTTATGACGCTTTGGGTGTACCCCCATTACCACACAAGGATTGAGTCAAGTACAAGACACACAAATATGCACATACAAACGTAAAAAAACAACTCATTAAACCATTCGAGAAAACCACATTTATATTCTTAATGATGGATAACCACACAAGGATTATATCAATTCCATGGCCCACAAATATGCACATATAAAAATAACAAAACCAACTCATCAAACCATTCAAGAAAACCACATTTACATTCCTAATGATGAATTACCAAGAGGCATCAAAATCCACAAAGATTTGAGTCACAAAAATAACCAAAAACAAGGAAATATCAGCAATCAAAGATAAATTTTTAATTACTTTTTGCATATATCAATTTATCGTCAATAAGTAGATTAGTTTCACCAAAAAAAGAACCTCAAATCTTATCAATATGTCAAATAAAAGTGTTGGTTCTTATTACAATCAAGTCTATAAATAAAATACAAATTAAAATATTCACATCACAATGTATTATACACCCTTTAAAGGTCACTCGTATGGGTATTTTATCGTCAATTACACATCTCAACATTTAAATGGGCATTGGAACTCATCCAACATCAAACATGACTCATAATATAAGAATAATAAATTGATCAAAATAATGAAGTTGCCAAAGTCTTTGTTTGATTCATTACTTCCAGGTATTTGTTTGAATCATCACCCAATGTATCTAAAAACATCAACATAATAAGGTTCCACACAAAGGTTATCCATAGGAAAACCAATTAATGAGTGGGAAAATGAGGCACAAGTTGATGTTTTTAAAGCATAAGGTATGCACTGCACAATATACATGACACTCATTGAGAAAATGCCATGAATACCAAATGAACAAAATTTGGTTTTAAGTCTATGCAAGGCTCCACTTCCTATCTCATACTCATCTCAAGCAAGTATGGAAAATCATTCACTTTTTCCTCACTCCACACTTACACCTAGATTTTACCCATAGGGATCAGTGGTGTAGGGTATCACAACACAACACATGACTAAATCATTGATACAAACATTTACTACATAACATCATAATAATAGCATTATATATACAAGTACTACATAAAAAGATGATACAACATCATAATATGTCCAAAATTTGCAACACAATAAAATCATCACATAATATACTAGTAGCACAAGTATAATGTAACATGGGATCATTACCTCACAATATGCCCCCAATTCACAAGGGAACAAGTTTATCACATAACATAGGGATAACACAAGTATAATAAGATGAAGCGTTGTAACATCACAATACATTCACAATTCCCTAAAAACACATTTTTTGCACAACACATTACACGTATGATATAATAGGGTGGTGTAACATCACAACACATTCAATAAAATTCACAATATTGATCATGATACTACTGACTATATTATGGACATTATTATAGTTTTGATTTAGTATGGTGTTAGATGTCAGATCATGGATTATTGTTGACTTTGATTCATATATGATGCATGATGATTGTTAGAGACATTTTATATAGATGTTGACATGTTGTTGGACATGGTTATATATATATTTATGGATGTTGTTAGGACATGTGATATTTGGATATATTGAGTAGACCGAGAAAATTGAATTTAAAATTGATGATTATATAGTTGCTGATGAAATTGTAAGTGATATTGTTGATTGTCTGGATGTTGTTGTGATTCATATATATATTGATGATTTTGAAATTATATTATATTCATTTGGATGTTCTGATATGGCCACGAGGCCGAAGGGGTATTTGTATTGTGCAGGTTAAAAATATCACAACAAACATCAGGGGATTGGAGACCAACCACATTAGAATTCTAGATGAATTCAACAAGGTCACCATGGCAACTTGTATTTTTTGTGTGTGTGTTTGATTGTTAGGGATTCCCATGGGGGGATCACCTTCAACTGAGACCAAGGATTATGTTTATTTGTTTATTTGGTTCCTTTTTATTGATGTTTGTATGTGTTTATTAAGTGATGTGTTTACCCCTTTCATTATTTATTAATTGTGGTAGATTAATGTGAGTAAACATGTTGTTAAAATTAATTAATCAAATTGGGACGTAAGAAAGTAATTATTAGAGTTGTTGGCCTAAATGTTTAAAGTGTTGTAAGAAATGTGTAAGTGATGTGTAAGAGATGTGTAAATTAATTTTGGAGTATGAAACACTCCACCTCCTTTTGAAATTCGAATTTGTCCTTGGAGGCTGATTTTGGAAGCTTGTGGGACAAGTTAAACTTGTCCCATACCTCTTAAATTTGCATACCAACCTTACCTATGGTTGGAGGGTTTAAATTTAGCCTTCATTATGCATTTTTGTAAGTCAAGTTGTATGTTTTAATTGCACTTTTCTTACATGTTTTAATTTCAGTCCTTATGGGGTGTGGGCTTGATTTGAGTGTGTAAGTAAAACTGTCATATTATTCACCTACTTATTTATTGTGCCTTGGAGATTGAAGTTGACTTATGAGTTGGAGTTGAGGATGTGTGATGTGGCATCCCACATGGATCCACCTCATCCTCTTCTCTTTCCTCTTCTATATATTTGAATTCCTTGGCTTGTTTTTGGGTTTTTTTTTGCTTCACTTTTATCACTTCATTTTTGGGGACTTGCTTTTGGGTTTTTGGAGCTCTTGCTTTTGGAGAAATTTGGAGATTGTTGCATACTTGTTGATTGTTGATCTTGGTTTGTGTTGCATTGGAAAGCTTGTTGTTTTGAACTTGGAACAAACTCCATCATGGAGAGGTAAGAGCTTAGCTCTTTGAAATACTCTTCTTTTATTTGTATGCATATGTGAATGGTTGAATGTTTGAATGTGTTGTTTTATTTGTTGGTTGGTTGGGTAGATGGCCTAGGGATGGTGTAGGAGAAGACTATGGGGCATTTTGTGGGAGGCATAAGTGTTTTGGGGAGGTATAAGTGTGGAGGGAGTTGGGATTTGGGTTCCACCTTACAAAGAAATAGCTTGCATTTCTTTACTCGTTATGGGGTGCCATAAGAGGTTGGGGAGGCATAAGGAAATGTGAGGAATAAGGGGTACTTGGGGGAGGCATAAGGGCATGTCAGGGATTTGAAATGATATATATTTTGGCGGTTTGTTCTCAGGTGGTGATACCCATTTCCCCTTTGGGAGGCATAAGCAACATCCCCCATAGTTTCTTGCTCCTTTGGCTTGCATGATGAAGCCTGAGTGTTGTTTGTTGTTTTGCTTTCTGTGGTGGTAAACTGTAGTTTTGTTTTGGACTATGTTTTGAATGAGAAATATGTCTTTGTGTTGTGGAAGCCTATTGTTGCCATGAGTTGAAAAAAACATTTCTTATTGCAATGTGGTTGGGGCTCGGGGGCCAATGAAGAAGGATGGCTTCTCCCTTTTCATTGGATGTCTTGGTTGGGTGGAGAGCGTTTCCTTTCCCCTGTTCTGTTGTGACCAAATTGGAGAATGATGGAAATTCATATTGTTGTTCTGGAACTAAGAAAGAAGACAGTTTGACAGTCCTTGCTGAGATCATTTCTTAATGTAACCTTTTCCCACTTGAAGTGGATGATCTTGTATATTATTTGTGATGGAAAGATGGTCTGTATGGGCTATGAAAGTTGTAAATTGAATTGTGAAAGAGATATACTTTGTTTTTTACTTTTGAAAGAATGTGAAAGAAATCATATTTTGTATATTGTAATTGAAGAATGAAATAAGAAATTGTAAAGGTGTCTCTTTGAATCAATAAAGGATTGTATTACTTTACTCAAATGTATTATTGGGTATTGAAATTTGATTGTTGAATGTATTTTGAAATTCTGTTGGAAGGATGAAAAAGTGAATACGTATGGAGAAATGTCATAATACTCTTTTTTTGAAATAAATGTTTTAGAAATCAGAATTGTAATTTGGCATTTGAATACTTTGCTTGAATCAACTTAGTATGTTAGATTGGGTTGGAATGAATTCATAGTTTAAAGTTGGCAAATGAAAATAAATCTATTCAAATTTGAGCTCTGTTAGATAACTTTCATACTGCAATTATTAATCAGAAATTGAACAGAATGACCCTGCAACATCAAAAAGACAAAATGAAATATCAAATTTTATTTGTAAGGTCAAAACAACCCCAAACATACCAAAATACTTATGAAAATTTTATAGAACCTTTCAAATCGGGCAAAGGCAAAATTGCAAACTTCTTGCTGTATAAAATTGATAAATTTTGAATGCAAATCAATCAAAAAATTTAACCTTGCAATCTATCCTAAAATATTCCAAGTAAAATCCTCCATGCCTGTTTGGCAAGTGGAAAAAGAATTAACGACAAATTTGAACAAAATTGATAAGTTAAAAATACCAGTTCACTTTCTAAGTGACAGAAAGATGTTTTCTCAAAATTGACCCTTTAAAATTTATCAAAATCAAATTCCTAAGGTTTCTGTGAAAAGAGGACGTCGAGAGCTTTCCAGAAAGTCCTCGTTTGCCAAAAACCAAGTTCCCAATCAAAATTTATGGCCTTCTGAAGTTTTTACTTCATTTTGGGCTCAAAATAATCTAACTGTCAAATTTTAAATGAATAAAATATTCTTGGGCAGACCCGCGGGCTAAAACTTTCTTTTTTTTTGTTTTTTTCCCAAAAGGTGCAAAGTCATGAAGTTTCCCGCCACTCCGCTAATCCACAAGCCTTCATTTTGTCTAAAAATGATCTAAGTCCAAAAAGTTAATTTGGGAATTTTTCCTCCACGGCCCCGCCACCCCGCAACCAATCATTGATTCAACACATGGCTTTATTTGGTGTCGGCGGAGGCTCGGATTGATTTAAGCTTCAGCACTTTCAAAAATAAATTTAGAAAAAATTTGTAAGTTTTCCCCACAGCCTCGCCAGCCCGTAGGTAATCAGGTGCTGCCACGTGGCTTCACGAGGCATCAGCAAAGGAGCAGATCTTTTTAGGCCTTAACGTTTCAAAAAACATTTGGGAAAAATTTCCAAATTATCCCCGCCAGCCCACCAAACCGCAGCCAACAGGTTGGCTGACACGTGGCATCTTCTCGCGTCGGCGGAGGCAGTGGGTTCCTTTCGACCTTTTTGCCCTTCCTTTTGAATAGTTAAATTTTCCAAATGTTCCTCATGACCCGCTGACCTGCAGCCAATAAGGAGCTGCCACGTGGCCTCCTTGGGTGTCAAGAGGTGCGGGTGTAAAATTCGCTTTGTCCCAAAAGGGCAAAAGCGCTAAATGCCTTCCCTGCTCTGTCAGCCCGCGTTTGGGAAAATTTTTCTTCCCCGCTCGCCGGTCCACTTTTCTCCTGGGAAAATTTTCTCTCCAAAGTCCACAGGCCCGAGTTGGGGAAAATTTTCCTCCCCAGGCCCGCAGGCCCGCTCTTGGGAAAATTTTCACCCCAAGTTCCGTCGGTCCATAACTTGAGAAATATGAGGAGTTAGGAGGACTTCTTTATATCACCAGAAAGGTGAGGAAATTCCCTATCTAATGGGAATGTTTTTAGGAAGTTTTAATTGCATTAATCATGGGAAAAATCAAATTGAATCTTTAACCGAGTTCTGGGAGTGGGTAAGTAAGAATTTACTCTGATGATTTTAAATATGTATTCTTTTCCCCCACTGTAATTAAACCTTGCTCTTGTCTTAGATCTTGTGGAATTAAATACCTTGGGTATTTAATTGTTTTGGTCCCTTAACCCTAAAATTTTAATCAAGGAATATTTAGCTAAAATGTCAATGTAATCAGTGATTAAATTAATCCCTAAGGAGATTTGAGCTAGGTGTGGACTTATTACACTTGTTGCTTTATAATGTGGAATTAGTAATTATTATAATGGGAAAAGTTATCAGTTGAATTTAATTGTCCTTGAGACTTTGGTTGTTAACACTTTTTTAAAAAAAATTATTCCATAATTTTGTAACTAAACCTAGGTTGTTCATGGGTCTCAAGTGGGAGATTTTAGCGGGCGTTACACTTGGTATCAGAGCTGTGGGTTCAAATCTTGGACCCTTGGGCACACTAGAAAACTTGAGACATGAACTGTAAACCTAGCACACTTTTGAATCTAAGAAAACAAACTTGTTTGAAAATTGAAAAAGAAATGTGTATGAAGAAATATTACATTACTCTATTCATTTGAACTACCAAAATTAAAATAATAATAAAATAATAAGTTGTTTGAATTGTTGTACTTGCTCAGTGGCATTTTTTCTAAACCTAGGTAACTAAGAATGTCAAATTAAATTGATTTTTGTGAACTTCTAGTGTAGTGGAAACTTGGTTCCCCTTTGAAAATGTGTTGTTTTACAAGTCCTAAAACTTGATTTAATTGTATGATGCGTTAAGCCCTTTGTTGAGACCCTTCCTTATTGGAGTTGTTGGAATGATAAATTGTATGGTGTGAATCTTGTGGTTGGACAATAGTGGTTGTGTCCTGGGGTTGGGAAGAGTTAATTAGAAGTTGTTTAGAGCTTCCTTCCTTCAGTAGTTAGGAAAGTTGGTCTGGTTGTCAGTTTTTCATTTTGTTACCTGTATGGGAGAGTGGACATTAAGTTTGGGTGTCATTTATGACCCAATCATGCGCATGTGTCCTTGGAACTGACCTCGAGGTAGAGTACCCCTATTGGTGGCCATGAAGGGCTGCGAAGTGAATGTGGTGTTAACATTTTGTATTTTACATTCGTAAACTTGTGTCATTTTATCAAGGACCAACATCTTATTTTATGATTGGATTGAGAAGCTCTGAGGCTCTTCTAGTTATTTATATTTTTGTGAGAATTTTCAAACTTTGCAATGCAGCTACTTAGCCACTTTCCTTGATTGTTGATATTTCTTGGACTTTATTTTGATTGGTGACTCAGAGCTCATTATGTTGTTGGCTGCTTAGCTAAACGTTACGTGGATTTCTTCTTGCATGATGATGAGCTGGTTCTATGCTACTTGTATTCATACATTTTGTTCATATGGGGGTACACCCTAGGTGTCTTGAATGTCCTCTTAGGTGCTTAAAGTTATGCCTTGGTTTTAGATGCATGGAACCTTGAGTGTATCTAGGATCTTAGAGTGACCTTTTCATTACTCGACCTTGTTGGGAAGAGAGTTCGTTGTGTTGTGTGTTCTAGTTGGTAGCCTGTTAGTGGTGGTGGTGATTCTCTTACAATCTGGTAAGAGCTTGAACCTCGTCGGAGTAGAGGTGTTTAATTGTGGGTTGATGAATTATGGTGGGATCGGTTTGCTTTTGGCTGGCTGTGGATGTTAGTGGAAAAGTGTTTGTCTGGTAGTGGCTTCTCTTCGATGGCATGCTAAGTTTTATCAAGAGTTCCTCATTTCATTATATTAAGTAGTGACTTGAGGATTGTATGCATCTTGGTAATTATGGTTAGATTTAATCCCATTCAAGTATTGTGTGTAAATTAAGTGTGTCTGTTTTCCCTCTTGACCTATAAATAAGTCTACCCTTTCCTTAACTTTTTTTTAGTTACTATGAATAATACTCTATGACCTATTAATTTTGGATTACGTGGAGACACTTATGGATGCTTTGAGTCTTTTGGACCATGCCATTTGTGATGATAGTGTAATTAGACC
Organism: Taxus chinensis; assembly: GCA_019776745.2. Lineage (NCBI taxonomy): Eukaryota > Viridiplantae > Streptophyta > Pinopsida > Cupressales > Taxaceae > Taxus > Taxus chinensis. The sequence continues at coordinate 160,310,666 of CM034149.1, forward strand.
TTGATAATTTAATCTCGGTGGTATTTTATAATGTGATTCTTCTTGCAAAACTGTAACTCTTGGTCGTAAAGCCATGTTGAATAGATAGCTGATTGTCTGCTTACATTTGATGCTTTCTAGTGAGTATGTGGTGTTCTTATAGTTAAAATATTTCCTTGTCATTTTGATTGCTTGGTTGGTGGTATCCTGTGGTAATATGGGTGTAGATTTGAAAACTTTCCTTGTCTTATCAGGTGAGTAAAATGTTTTCACCAAAACAACAAACATTGTTAAACCCTAGTAGATCAGTAAAAGTAATTATGCTTCCTTAATGGGCCTCCCTTGTAACTTCTTTTGAGAACTTGTAGAAACCCACTAGGAATGTTTTATGATACTTGTAATTAGTGGAAAAAAAATGAAATATTGTTGTGATCCATGTTGGTTGATTGTTTCCTAGTTCTTACAAAAGTAATAATGTGTTTTCTATGTTGAATGTCCCTTGTTTTCCTTAGAATTAAAAATGTGATGTGTTGATTTACCTCTCTCTCCCATAAAAGTAATAGTGTGATATGTTTACCCTTCCTTCTCATTAAATTTTTAATTGACAAGTTGACTCACCCAAACATCATAAAACTATAATTGAGGAGATTTGGCCTTGAAGCTTAACAAATAAACTGGAACATAGAAAGAGAAAATGGTTCTTGCTTTAACCTTGGTAGATTAATAGAAGAAAAAAACATGTAGAAGAACAGAAAAGGAAAAACTTTGTCCATCTACCTCCCCTAGGAGTAAAATAAATACTTTTTCTCTTTTCTACCTTTACAGAATGGCGAGATATCATGCCCCCTTAGTGGTCCTTATAACACAAAGTTGTGATGTCATAATAGGAGGAAGTTTAATTAAGAAAACTCGTAAAGGAATGTGCTTAGCAAATGAAACTACAACTTTTGACTTAATTAGTTGAGTTATAAAATAAGTAAGATTTATGTGTATTGAGTGCAATGTTTAGTTGAACCTGTAGTTCTGTCGCCTACCTGAAATTGTGAAACACCTGGTGGATAGCAATGTGTTCTAGTTGCTTAGTACTTTCTTATTCATAGATGTATGTGCCTTTCTTGTGGGAGTTTTGGGTCATCATACCCTTATCATCCCATAGCTCAACGAGTGTGAGTTGTGGTCCTTTTGGATTGAGACTTATCTGTTGTTTAAGAAGCAACCTCCTTGTGTGTTGTCTTGTCCTTGGAGACCTAAGTTATTGTAATTTTAAGGAAACATATGTTAAGGATATAAAATAACTTTGGGAAGTCTTCTTTTCTTCATATTTTCTTGGGTCACCTTGTTATTGTTGCCCCTTTTCCATTAGGATGGAAAGTGCAAGATGATGTTATTCACTTTTGATATGATGCACCCTTGGATTGTAGTTGGACCCCATGTTACTTGTTCTTCTCCCTAGCGACCTTGAGTGGTCCTTGGTGTTTCTTGTGCTCTCTTTATGGTTATTCTGAGCTTGAGTAGGAAATAAGATAAATAAATCCCATTGTGCTATAATGTATGGTACTTCTTGTATTGATATGTTAGTTGATATATATATATATATTCTTTTGCTAAATAGTTGACGTCTTTAGATTTGGTTGGTATGGTGTGTTTGATTCTTAAAACAAAAGTGTAAAAATCAGACTATAGGAAAACTTGTGGTCTTGACTTCGCTTGTATTACCATGAAAAGTTAATTGTACCCTCTCGAGTTATAGAAGTGCTTTCCTTGAATAGTTCCTTGATTTTAAATGTTTTGCTGATTTAGGTGTCCTTGTTGATTAACCTCATCCTGTGTGATCCTCAAATTGTGGGACCTTGAGTAGACTTGTTCCTCATGCAAATTTGGTCATAGTTGATTTTTGCTAGCCTTGTCTAGACAACGAACCTTGAAATCATGGCTTAAACTTAGTAGAAACCTTAACTTTTATTATTGTAGTATGTTGTATTCCTTGGGAAACTATGTGGTCATTCTCAAACTCATGGAATTCTCCTTATTATTCCTCTACTTGGTGGTTACTCTTAAGACTCTTTTGAACTCTTCATGTTATATTGTTATGTGTGTATCTTGGTTGATAGTCATAAATTTACTCTCTAGATTTAAGTGTTCATAGCCTTGCATGCAGAAAGTTTAGAACTCATCCCTTGCAATCTCCCTTCTTCTTGCTGAATTGCATTGGACCAAACTTAGGTTCTGTAGACCCACACTTGTTTGAAGCAAGCAATCCCATAATGGAGTGATCCTTTTTCTATTGCATTTGTTCCTATCTCTCTTTCCAGTGACTTCCAGGAGGAAGTCAAGTCTAAGGGGAGGGGGATGTAGTGCCCACTTCCCTTCGACACTTTTGATATTGATCATGATACTACTGACTATATTATGGACATTATTATAGTTTTGATTTAGTATGGTGTTAGATGTCAGATCATGGATTATTGTTGACTTGATTCATATATGATGCATGATGATTGTTAGAGACATTTTATATAGATGTTGACATGTTGTTGGACATGGTATATATATATATGGATGTTGTTAGGACATGTGATATTTGGATATATTGAGTAGTCGTTAGGAGAAAATTGAATTTAAAATTGATGATTATATAGTTGTTGATGAAATTGTAAGTGATATTGTTGATTGTCTGGATGTTGTTGTGATTCATATATATATTGATGATTTTGAAATTTTATTTATATTCATTTGGATGTTCTGGTATAGCCACGAGGTCGAAGGAGGTATTTGTATTGTGCAGGTTAAAAATATCACAACAAACATCGGGGGATTGGAGACCAACCACATTAGAATTCTAGATGAATTCAACAAGGTCACCATGGCAACTTGTATTGTTCATGTGTGTGTGTTTGATTGTTAGGGATTCCCATGGGGGGATCACCTTTAAATGTGACCAAGGGTTATGTGTATTTATTTATTTGGTTCCTTTTTATTGATGTTTGTATGTGTTTATTAAGTGATGTGTTTACCCCTTTCATTATTTATTAATTGTGGTAAATTAATGTGAGTAAACATGTTGTTAAAATTAATTAATCAAATTGGGACATAAGAAAGTAATTATTAGAGTTGTTGGCCTAAAATTAAAGTGTTGTAAGTATGTGTAAGTACGTGTAAGATTTGTGTAAGTTAATTTTGGAGTATGAAACACTCCACCTCCTTTTGAAATTCTAATTTGTCCTTGGAGGCTGATTTTGGGGGCTTGTGGGACAAGTTAAACTTGTCCCATACCTCTTAAATTTTAATACCAACCTTACCTATGGTTGGAGGAGTTAAATTTAGACCTTCATTATGCATTTTTGTAAGTCAAGTTGTAAGTTTTAATTGCACTTTCTTACATGCTTTTAATTTCAGTCCTTGTGGGGTGTGGGATTGATTTGGGTGTGTAAGTAAATTGTCATATTATTCACCCATCTATTTATTTTGCCTTAGAGATTGAAGTTGACTTTGGAGTTTGAGTTGAGGATGTGTGATGTGACATCCTACATGGATCCACCTCATCCTCTTCTCTTCCCTCTTCTATAAATTTGAATTCCTTGGCTTGTTTTTGGGTTGCTTCACTTTTGCTTCAACTTCATTTTTGGTGAATTTTTTGGGTTTTTGGAGCTCTTGCTTTGGGAGAAATTTTGGAAGATTGTTGCATACTTGTTGATTGTTGATCTTGGATTGTTTTGCATTGGAAAGCTTGTTGTTTTGGAACTTGGAACAAACTCCATCATGGAGAGGTAGGAGCTTGGCTCTTGGAAATACTCTCCTTTTATTTTTATGCATATGTGAATGTTGTGAATGTTTGAATGTGTTTTTTATTTTTGGCTGGTTGGGTAGATGGCCTAGGAATGGTGTAGGAGAAGACTATGGGGCATTTTGTGGGAGGCATAAGTGTTTTGGGGAGGTATAAGTGTGGAGGGAGTTGGGATTTGGGTTCCACCTTAAAAAGAAATAGCTTGCATTTCTTTACTCGTTATGGGGTGCCATAAGAGGTTGGGGAGGCATAAGGAAATGTGAGGAATAAGGGGTACTTGGGGGAGGCATAAGGGCATGTCAGGGATTTGAAATATTATATTTTAGCAGTTTGTTCTCAGGTGGTGATACCCATTTCCCCTTTGGGAAGCATAAGTAGCATCCCCCATAGTTTCTTGCTCCTTTGGCTTGCATGATGAAGCCTGAGTGTTGTTTTTCATGTTTTAATGTGGTTGTAAACTACAGTTTTGTTTTGGACTATGTTTTGAAATGTGAAATTTTTCTGTGTGTTTGTGGAAGCCTATTGTTGCCATGAGTTGAAACACATCTTCTTATTGCATTGTGGTTGGGGCTCGGGGGCCAATGAAGAAGGATGGATTCCCTTTTCATTGGATGTCTTGGTTGGGTGGAGAGCATTTCCTTTCCCCTACTTTGTTGTGATCAAATTGGAGAATGATGGAAATTCATGTTGTTGTTCTGGAGCAAAGGAGAAAAAAAGACAGAGTTTGACAGTCCTTGTTGAAGATTATTTCTTATTGTAACCTTTCCCACTTGAAGTGGATGATCTTGTATATTATTTGTGATGGAAAGATGTCTGTATTGGCTATGAAAGTTGTAATTTGAATTGTGAAAGAGATATACTCTTTTTTCTATCTTTTGAAAGAATGTGAAAGAAATGTATATTCTGTATATTGTAATTGAAGGAATGAAAGAAGAAATTGTAAGAAGGTATCTCTTTGAATCAATAAAGGATTGTATTACTTTACTCAAATTGGCATTATTGGGTATTGAAATATGATTGTTTGAATGTATTTTGAAATCTCTTGTTTGAAGGATGAAAGAAGTGAATATGTATGGAGAAATGTCATAATACTCTTTTTTTTGAAATAAATGTTTTAGAAATAGAATTGTAATTTGGCATTTGAAAATTTGCTTGAATCAACTTATATTTAGATTGGGTTGGAATGAATTCATAGTTTAAAGTTGGCAAATGAAAATAAATTATTCGAATTATGAGCTCTGTTAGATAACTTTATACCAAATTATTAATCATCAAATTGAACAGAATGACCCTGCAACATCAAAAAGACAAAATTAAATATCAAATTTTATTAGTATGCCCAAAATGACCCCAAACATGGACAAAAATACTTAAGAAAATTTTATAAACCTTTCAAATCAGGCAAAAAAAATTTTGCTATCTTTTGTTGTGTAAAATTGATAAATTTTGAATTGAAAATCAATCAAGACAAACTTAACCTCCAAATCCATCCTAAATTCTTCCAAGAAAAATCCTCCATGCCTATTTGGCATGTTGAAAAAGAATTAAGATCAAATTTGAACAAAATTGATAAGTTAAAAATACCAGTTCACTTTTAAGTGATCCTGAAAGACGTTTTCTCAAAATTGACCCTTTAAAATTTATCAAAATAAAAAAATTTTAAGGTTTTGTGCAAAGAGGACGTTGAGATATTTCCAGAAAGTCCTCGTTTTCTAAAAAATGAGTTCCCAATCAAAATTTATGGCCTTCTGAAGTTTTTACTTCATTTGGCTCAAAATAATCTAACTGTCAAATTTTAAATGAATAAAATATTCTTGGGCAGACCTGCGGGCTAAAACTTTCCTTTTTTTTCTTTTTTCCCAAAAGGTGCAAAGTCATGAAGTTTCCCACTGCTCCGCTAATCCGCAAGCCTTCATTTTGTCTAAAAATGATCTAAGTCCAAAAAGTTAATTTGGAAATTTTTCCTCCATGGCCCCACTGCCTGCCCCATCTCGCAGCCAATCATTGATCAACACGTGGCTTCATTGAGGCAATCCAGTGGAGGCTCAGATCAATTTTAACCTTAAGCACTTTCAAAAATAAATTTGGAAAAATTTGTAAGTTTTCCCCGCAGCCCTGCCAGCCCGCAGGTAATCAGGTGCTGCCACGTGGCTTCACGAGGCATCGGTGGAGGAGCAGATCTTTTTAAGCCTTAACGCTTTAAAAAAATTTGGAAAATTTCCAAATTATCCCCGTCGGCCCGCCAACCTGCACAGCTAAAGTTGGCTCACGTGGCATCTTTCCGTCGGCGGAGGCGTGGGTTCCTTTTCGACCTTTTTTACCCTTCCTTTTGAATAGTCAAATTTTCCCAAATGTTCGTCGCCCCGCCGACCCGCTGACCTGCAGCCAATAAGGAGCTACCACGTGGCCTCCTTGGGTGTCGGCGAAGGTGCGGGTGTAAAATTCACTTTGTCCCAAAAGGGCAAAAGTGCTAAATGCCTTCCCCGCTCCACCGGCCCACGTCTGGGAAAAGTTTTCTTCCCCACTCCGTCGGTCCACTTTTCTCCTCTAGGTGAAATTTTCTCTCCAAATTCCGCAGGCCCGAGTTGGGAAAATTTTCCTCCCCAGGCCCGCAAGCCTGCTCTTGGGAAAATTTTCACCCCAAGTTCCACCAGTCCATAACTTGAGAAATATGAGGAGTTAGGAGGACTTCTTTATATCACCGGAAAGGTGAGGAAATTACCTATCTAATGGGAATGTTTTCAAGAAGTTTTAATTGCGTTAATCATGGGAAAAATCAAATTGAATCTTTAACCGAGTTCTGGGAGTGGGTAAGTAAGAATTTACTCTGATGATTTTAAATATGTATTCTTTTCCCCCACTGTAATTAAACCTTGCTCTTGTCTTAGATTTTGTGGAATTAAATACCTTGGGTATTTAATTGTTTTGGTCCCTTAACCCTAAAATTTTAATCAGGGAATATTTAGCTAAAATGTCAATGTAATCAGTGATTAAATTAATCCCTAAGGAGATTTGAGCTAGGTGTGGACTTATTACACTTGTTGCTTTATAATGTGGAATTAGTAATTATTATAATGGGAAAAGTTATTAGTTGAATTTAATTGTCCTTGAGACTTTGGTTGTTAACACTTCTTAAGAAAAAAAATTATTCCATAATTTTGTAACTAAACCTAGGTTGTTCATGGGTCTCAAGTAGGTTGATTTCTAGCGGGCGTAAAACCGCAGCTAAAAACCAAGGTAATTTTTTAACACTTAATGATCACTTCCTACAACACAAAAATGACTAAAATTCTTACAAAATCATAAACCCAGTCATTTAATGATTTAAATTTTACTGCCTATGAGAGAGAAGATAAAGATTTCAAACTAAATGTAAAAGCAACACATGTTATCAAGCCTACCCATAAGGCTTGTAAAGGGGAGATACCATCTTAAGTATTACCCCTTTTCCCTCCATGAAGGAATCATGGCTATCCTTTGGGTCCTCCAAGATAAACACACAAACAATTGAACATTTTATCTCCACTTAACCACCCCTTTTAACTGCACTAAAACTAGCTATGAATTCTCTTGGTTACTCTAGAACACGTAAATTTGTATTCCTCCCTTCAAGTGACAACCCATTTTCCCTCCACTAAGCAATGATGTAGTCTCACCCCACACATACATACACACTTACATGCAAGGTTGAAAACAATTATTTAATTTCAACATTTTCTCAAATGAATTATTTAAAACAGGTTGCTTATGTCAATAAGAGAGAGAGAGAGAGAGAGGAGGCATTTTATCCACATTTTACATAGATTACAATTTATCTCACACACTTAGTAAAAAAAATTGTATTTAATATTTTGTCTTATAAAAAAATTAAAGTGCATAAAGAGGCATAAAACACTCATATTGAAGTTATGAAATTCCATTCTGGTTAACATGTTTCCCTCATGAAACACCTCACTTTTCTTTTATTTAATAAAACCAAGGTTTCACAAATAAATTTAAAGAGGTAGCATTTTAAATTACAATTTTAAAATCGTTTGTTATACAAACTACATTAATACACAAGATTCACAAGGATATCTCCCCACTCCTAGTTTCACGGTATAATTATAAAACATGTTTTGTACCAACTTAATCACAATTATTTTATGAGAAGAGGATAAGAAAGTTTGAATCATGATGGGTCTCAATGTTAGTGGAGGGTTATGTACATATGACCCTTTCAACATGGTCACACAAGATAAGAAAGGTGTCATATCTTGTTATTCAAGCTAAGATAGGAGTTTAACTCCCTTTGAACTTATATAAAATTTCATATGACAATGGGGATGAATAATTATTTCTCACATTATTCAGGATCTCAGTAACTTGCTAAAGTTGAACTATATAAGTAGCATAGTAATAAAGATGAAGAAATTATTCTCATTCCAAAAGCAAGTGGTTTCACCCATTACACTACATGTTTGTTTTATTTACCAGAGCCACAACATATCAATTCTTAACAAGTTTTAAGAGCTTCCATACACATTAAGTTTAAGTAAGTGTAACAAGAATTTTGAGAGGGATGATTCCCAAGTATGATCTCATTGGGTTGATACTATAGGAGGGTTTCCTACTTGTGGCCCACTTCACCAAAGAATACACATATTTTGAGATGTAATAAACACATTGGCTACCCAACTAATTAGAATACAAATTCATTAGGATATAGGTTTCACCTAAGTATCATTTTCACAACATCAAATTATCTTTTACACCATCCAAGAGTATTTTAATTCAAGCAATATTTAGAACTTGGATTATAGCCTTTATTGACCAAGGGAAAACTTTTCGAGTTGAGTGTTGTCCAAAATAACACCCCCATGCTATTTTGAATAACTCATCAAATTTTTAGACTTAGGTGAATCCATTCTTGAAGACATAAGGAATTTTAATGCAAAATTGTAGGTTTTGTGACATTTGGATGTGTGTATCAAGAGCCTTAACATTTCTGAACATTTGAATTGAAGATTTACATTTACAAGTTTAAAATTTTCTAAGGAAGAAAATTCACAGAAGATTGGTTACAAAAGTTAGTGTTCTACGGATTTTACATGTAAGATCTGTGAAACAAAGAAGATGAGTTTATTCTTTTATGGCAATGGGAAAACAGTCAATGCTTTGCGGAAGGAAACAAAACACGGGTTCTACTCAGGATAATCCATGATGCAATAATAACATATCATTTATGGCCATAAAGAAATGTAAGTAGGTTATGAAGTGACTAAAGTGGGAAGCCATAGAATACTGACTCAATGCCCTACGGGTCTCCTGAAGTGCAATTTCCCGTGGATTTAAAAATCTATAGAATAAAGAAACAAGGTTGTTAACAAATGTTTGCAGTACAAATAAGGGGGGATTAAGCCCCCTAGGGTGCCAATAGTCGAGGGGCGCCTAAATATAAGGATTTTCATTATTTTTGGCTATTATTACAACTTAACGTTAAATTTTCTTTTTACCTAAAGTCAAAATTAATTGAATCTTTTGTTGATAGTATTATAAAGTAAAATGATTTTCCTACATACACATAAAAATATACTACAATATTTTTGCAAGTAAAAAAAAATATGCATATTTGTAATCTTATACTATTTTGTTGGTATTTTTACCCATTCTCTAATATAACTCTAAATAGTTCACATGTGTGATTTTCCTATACTAGTTCACATGTGTGGCTAGTAGAGGAAAATATAATTGAAGGAAAGAACTATTTAATTCTTTTTTCCTAATGTTTTGGGGGAAATGTTTCTTTTTTATGGAGGAATCGTTATCCTTGGTCCAAATACCACTCTTCACCAGACTACGGGAGCTACCTATGAATTTTTATTGCTTTGCAAAAAAATGGTGCTTTGTGCATATTTGAGTCCCATCAGCTACTTGATATTGGTAAATAAGACAAGTAACCAAAATTGTATAAAAAATTGTATTTGTTGCATTACAAGCACCTCCTGTCATTAATTCTCTACATCCATAGATTATTACTTGTCCTTACTTAATAATTTTATAGGATATGTTTATTCCTTTTGTATCTTTATTATAAGTAGCTTTTATTTATTTATTTGATGTGAGAAAATTATTAACTAAAATTGGAAAGGGGGCATCTAATTAAATTACTTTCTAGGGTACTCCTAACCTTTAATTAGGCTTTGGGTATAAAGGATTAGACCTTCGCATAATCTACAAAGGTTTTTTATGATTAAATTATACTCCTAGCCTTTAATTAGGCTTTGGGTACAAAGGATTAGACCTTCACATAATCTACAAAGGTTGTTTACGATTAAAATAGGATGACCTTTTCGGTGTTGGATTTGAAGGTGGACAAGTATGGGATCCTCAAATGATCAAGTATTAAAACTTTTAAGGGCAACGGAGTTCAGCTACAATATTATGTTGGTTGGAAAAAATGGTATACCTATGAAACACACAAAAACTATGCAATAAAGAAAGTTCGCAGAATGCAGCATTTTTCATGATTCTTGGAAAAGGGCATAAATTAAGCTATGGAAAACCATGGAAATCAACAATACACTTTGAGCCACAAAATGCATGATGAATATATCACAAATCCATGCCTAATTTTGGGCAAGTTGACCAAACACCTCAACGACCAGAATTTAATGAAGCATGGGCATCGTCCTATTGTGTTGGTGATTTGATGGCTTGCAAGTTCAACCATGTCAGGTGTTCATACATGTTTTGTGAGATTGGTCCTTTTTAGTTGGTTGATTTCATTGATCACTGACATGATCTACCTTCCCTCTCTCTCTCTCTCTCTTTCAAAGTCTATAAATGTAAGTTCTTATGCACGTGAAAAGGGTTCTTTTCTGTTGATTTGGAAGCTCTACTTTTAGAGTTTTTTGCATCTCTTATCTTCAGATCTCTGTAACTTACATTTGTGCAATGATTTCATACCTCTACTTTGTAAATGTAAATGAATATTTTTTAGTGTCATAAAAAAAAATTATCCCTTTGAATTCCGATGTATTTGATGTGGATGATTTTCCCTCTTATTCTCCTTTGATTTTTATGCATTTATCTCCTTCATAGATTATATTCTTGTATGCCTGATTATATTTATCTTCTTAAAGTCATAACTGATCATTGTTGTCATTTTGGTGAATCATCTCTTTCATTTAATAACATTTTCTATCCCTCTCTAAACCCTAGATCCTTACATTTTTTAGATTAGATATAGGTAGTTGCATTTTGAAGTTGTTTAGGTTAGTCTATAGTGAGATGGAATAGAAGGAAACAACCTTCTGTGGTGTTTTGTCTCAAGGAGCAAGGTCCCACACCTTGAAGACATTCCCATATTAGCCCAAAAGTATGAATCTTCTATGATCATTCAAAAGGGTGCCACTTTTTTGTGTTAACATTGATTTCGAATGAACTATTTCAATTACATTTTAGTTCAATGTTTTAACACCGATCATATAATTGGATATGCCTCAACACCATTAATAAATGAAATTACAAAATATGTTACAAATAATTAAATTAACTAGATACGACACCCTCTCACAAATGTATGATATCAAAAATTCATTTTCTTATACCAAGGGTATTATTATTCAATTTATAACAATAGAAATACAATTTATCTTTCAAAATAAAAGTTGCAATTACAATTGAATGTGAATAGAAGACTTGAATGACCTCAATCATATTCATTTCCATCACATCTCTTACACCCTATCAACAATGTAGGTCAGCACAAAGTTGATATTGTTTCACCCCTACCCCAATATATATGAAACCATACATTGTAAATTTTCCCATACATAGTCATTTACACATTCAAATAAGGAAGGAATAGAAAGAGAGATAGAGAGTTCAAAATTTTTGCACAAAATTTATTATTTTCATTATGTCTTCAAGTTATAGAGAGAAATAGAGAGAGAGGAACCATCATCTTCACAAAATGTCACATTTCCTTTATAATCATGAGTTCTAGAGAGGGGAGAGAGAGAGAGAGAGAGATAATTCATCATCCTTTCCACATCATTTCCATATTTTATTCACCTTTCTCATTCGAGAGAGAAGGGAGATTTCAAATTTTTCATATAATCTTTCATTTTAAATGCGAATCTAAAGAAGATTCAAGATAGAGAAACAACATTTTTCACACACTCATGGTTTCCATTAACTATTTTGATAGAGGTGTTTAGAGATGTTAATTATAGATATTAATAATATTATGAACAACGGTTCATCAAAACTTGTCAATAGTGTCATGTAACATCAAAATTTGGGTCGACATGAATAGTCACACTATAGCTCGAAATAGTTCAAATGGACATGGAATGTGCTCAAAATGGGATCATCAAGTACCCATATAGGGATTTCATCACTTCCATCCCATTCTCAGATATGGTGAGAATGAAAGGAAACTTATGGGGCTAAAATCCAAAAAATAGGTACTCATTTTGGAGGTATCATTGTTGAGGGAATTATCAAAAATTAAAATTTTACACTTGCACGTTATAAGCCAAAGTGGCCCCAAAAATGGCACAGATAAAGTGCTTACCAATAAGGCAAGGTGAAATTAATTATGTTGTAAGGCGTTTCTAAGTGAGATGAGGCCTGGTATCTCTAACACATTCCAAAAAATGAAGGGCACAAATTTAGGGGTACCGGATGAGTTGAAATCTGAGGGTGGACCAGTGTCCACGTAAACAATGTTATCTCTCCTTCTGTCACACCATATCTAAGGTATCGTTGCACCACCATCAAAAAATTATCTCACTCATGGACAGTTGTCTCACAGAGATTACATCAGACCATAGCATGAAAATCTCCAAATTCATACTCTTAGTAGAGGCAGTCTGCGAGAAAGATCATTTATTAGACAATGCGTTGTACAAAGCCAATCATATTTTCCTCAAGATCAAATTCATATTCATTGTTAATATTCTTGTTTCCTCTTCATGTAGTTGTTAATATTCATATCTTTTCCTTAACTACCAAATTAAATGTCGGCCTTACAGCTAAAAAACCTATGAGTAGAAAATAATTTCTTCCATATGACTATATGTTGGGAAGTCTCAATAATCAGTGATCATTCATTCATTTCCTTCTTTCCTGTAATTACTCAAGCTGAAATTAAAAAGGGGGCCTACAAAGTTCTGCATGAAGCAAGCAGTGTGGTTAGGTCTCCTACCTTTGACCTTTAGAATTTTCCTCTTTTCTGGTCCCTTAAAGCACCAATCACAGTCATGTGAATAATGCAAACAAGATGGAGATGATAAAGTGGAGCATGAATGGTAGATATTATTTACCTAAGAGTAATCTATTTTATGGAGTAGGTGTGGTACATGTGGGTATTGAGTTCTAAACTTTATATTTAAAAAATTCCATTTACGCTTTCACCTTATCTAACAAATTAAACATTGCCCAGTCGAAACACTTAACACCAAAAAAACTACCTTTTGCCAGTATAGCCACTCGCTCAAGGGCCTCACTCATTGATAGTTGTTTACATAGTTACTTGCAAAAACAACTTCAAATTCTTGATGCCTTGAAATTAAAAATATCAAATCTTGATATGAATAAAAATTCTACACATCAAAACTATAAAGTGGAGTGCAGATAAAAGATACTCTTTACGTTAGAAGAATATGACCTTTTAAATAGATTCAAGGATTGAAAGTATGCAATCTCCATCATTTAATTTCCACCATTCCATTTATATATTTTCCTTGACTACTAAATTTAATGTCTCTCAATTTACGACCTTGAATTTGGAAAGAAAACTACAAGGAAAATAGATTTTCTCATATGACCCTATGTTGGGAAAACTCAATTATTGATGATTATTCATTCATCTCCTCACCTCAAACCCCATCTTCTTCGCCTCCCTTACTCTCCCATTATTTCTCTCCCTTCACTTTGACTTCTTCCATACATTTGTTTGGTGTTAACATCGTACACTTCACTTACAATTTCTAGTTATAGCTCATAATTACTAACATGGAAAAGAAGAGGTTTAAGGTGGTGGGACATAATTCTCAGTTCGTAACCATTAATTACATGGAAATTCCAAATCACTTTTGTATAATTAAGTGGACATCTCCGACAACCATTTCTTCCATATGGATTAGGGATGTACACAAAATAACTACCAAACAAATGTTTTATTATTGTTTAATAGTTGTAATATTATGTCTTAATACCAAGGAGCACGATCAAGTTGAGAAACTATGAAAGTGAAGGTCAGGGGTGATTATTACATGTTAATTCCAAAGTGAATTTATTTTAAGGTGATTAAAATTTTGTTTCATTCACCACTGATACACACAGTTATAAGACTAAGGCCCAAATTTCATGTTAGTCTTGTTTCATTCCATATTGGTGGAAGCATTCAAGCTTCTGGTGTACTCAAGTTAAAGCTCATTTTATATTTATGTACAATTGTCAAATCATTTAACCTTCACCCAATTACACATGCCCATAAATTTTAACCACATTTATGAGAGTGACATGGGAGATAAAATAAATTTACCACAACATAACTAAAGGAAAAGGAAAATTTCATGCTTGTTTAAATATGCAACAGTGCATGAAGGTGATCCAAGATGATCCACATGTGCATTTCATGAATCCAAAACTAAGGCATTTGTCAAATATTTCATATGCGTTGTGTATGGTCCCAAATAGAAAGTGGCTACCCTCCACTCATTTTGCACCTATGCATGGTGTGCCCCCCATATAAACCTTCATGCAGCACATACAATGACCATGTATTTAGATGACGTGGGAGGGAAATGATTTTTCAGTCAAACCGGTGTCAGTGCTGGAGCTCTTTCCAAAACTTCCTCTGGCATCCTCTGTATCGTTGTTACTGTCAGGTTGTATTAATGCCATTTTAGGAGGCAAGTCTATCTACCCACGTAAACTGGTTCATCTGGTTACCCATCGTGACCCTCAAATGCAAATTATTAGCAGAGGAAAACAACATTCCCACAAATGCAAATTGTTAGCATAGTCCTTCAACGGATTAAATCGATTGAGCGGAGTAAAAGTAAATGCATTCAGCAGATTGAAGTTTAACAGTTACTAGTTACAATCAAGTTTAACAGTTACTAGTTATAATCGAGTTTACAGTATAATAGTATATTCAATCTCCTTTCCCTCCATGCTAATTCACCACCAACACTCTGCCACACAGGTAATTAAAAATATATTGTGTATAAAATTAGAAATAAACACACTAATTAGAAATAAATTGTGTATATTATGTGAAAAAATTTAGTGTTTTTAAAAAATGTTACAAAATACATTGTGGTTTTAATGTGTTGAAAACACACCGTGTTTTTCAACACATTGAAAAACACAAAGGATTAATTTTTAGGACATTATAAGAATGGTGTTGAGTCTTCCTAAAAATAATTCTCATATATCTTATTCAATTTTGTACAGAAAATTCTTCAAACTATTGAAGAAATGGTTTGTGTTATTTTCTCACAAAATACATATTAAAGTTTAGACATGGTTTATGTGATAATAAGACTTACATGTGGGGTTTTTCAGGATATTTTTAGTCTTCTTCTCCGTATATTATTATTGATTTTAGAGGTATGAATATTGAAATTTTTGATGTGGACACAAAATTTTTTGACAAAAAGTTGTGACACATATCAAAAAGAAAATTGTATGTCAAAAATAAAATCAGCAAATCAAACATTGGCATCCCTTCTAGCATACTTTAAAACTCATGTGTAATTTCTAGTTATTGCATAGTTGGCGATTCAAGTGTTTATAGTCATTTCAACATTTGGCACATTTACAAAAATAATTTTTTGTTTACTTTTGTATGGAGTGGACTTTTTTACATTATCTCAACATCTTAGATCTATTTTAAAATTTTGATTTGTTATTTTAGTTTTTAGGGAAAGTATTTTGTATCCTTGGTTGAAAGTCTTTATCAATTTTAATATATAGAGGAATCAAATTTTACTACTCAAATACCTTATCTATCTTCTACCTAGATTTGAATTCTAGTCTCCTTACAAGACTGTCTCACTTGTAATGAGGGTATATGGATACACACCAAATTAGGCTTTGATTTTTCAGCAAGTGGGGAGCAAGAAAATTATAAGGATGAACACTAACGTATTTTTAGTAAAAACTTGTCTATGAGTCGAGATAGACACATGGACACCAAATTTGGAGGATTCTAAAAAAAATACAAAGTATTTAATTTGCAAGTACAAACCTCTAGACGGTTCCATTTGGGCATGAAAAGTTTTCAAATTGGTGTTAATTTGTTAGTGTCGCTTACAACTAAATCAAGATTTTGAATATCTACATTTAATAAAGTGACTCAAATGGACTCCTAGGTCAAAATTTACTCCTCATGCATGTTATGCTCCCACATTAAAAGTGAAAATATGAGCATGGAAATGTGGGTTATTAACCAATTTTAAACCTTTATGTTTCAAGTGATTGTGTAGAAAAAGTGGCATTGGATCAAATGATAAAACGTTGTTTAGTTAGAGGTGAAGAGGATGAAACTTGCCAAGTGCAAGGTAAATAGATATAGGTTTCAACGTCAATTTCAGATAATGTTTGTAAGTTAGTAGAGGCCCAAATCTGACACAATAACTATAGTGCAATTCATTCATAAACCTAACCCATATTTGATGCTATAAAATGTGCAATGTTGTCATTTATAGGACGCATTTGTATTGTAAAAATAATACTAATTCATAAAATATTATATCAGAAAACATGAAAAAAAAAACTACTAGAAAAAATATGACCCAAATAGTGGCACAAATTGTATTTCATATAGTGGTGACAAAATATGATTAAAGGAAAATCAAATTGTAAGAAACAATCATGGAACAATGTAAGACTAAAAATGTTAAGATTAATATTTATTATCTATTAGCATAGAATATTATTTGCATAGAATTTTATTGGCTTTTAACATTGAATGCTATTAAGGAAAAACTACTACCAAAGCCCCTTAACGCTAAAATTTCAAAATCATAGGCATGAGACTATACACATGACAATTTGCTTCAAATTTACTGAATGTTAAGAACTTGGAATGTGGACATGGTGTAAATTACAAATCCACTAGGAAAACACTTGTGTAAATTATTTACATAGTTGTTTGGGCACGCTTGGAGGATGGCCTGACATAATGGTTTAGAAATATGGCACAAAACAACCTAACAGGCAATGTTCTATGGTTAGTAAATTTAAATAATTTACATTAGCTCAACATGTGATGTCGATATATTCCTCTCCACATGTCTTGAACTCTATAATGTGATGTGACATGCATGAGTGAAATGCCTTAAAATTATTGTGTTCTAACTACATGCAAAACACTAGGATTGACATTGTAACAAATAACGATTGACATTGGGAATATTGAGCAATAAGGAATTTCTTTATGAGATATCTCCAAAGTACATTACCTCAACAATATGTGTATTAAACCCCTTTTCTTCTTCAAATGATAGTAATAAATGGAACATGGGTCATATATCAAATTCTAATAGAATGTGGGAGGATAATGGCCTAGAACGTATTCTAGATCTGATATGGCACATTGTGCACGTGATAGTTATGACTAGGAATAGCTATGAATTTTTAGGGTTTCTACATGGCTCTATAACTTGTTTAGGGTCTCATAATAGTGTTTTGGGTGTCATATCAATGTTCAGGATGTCAAATTAGTGAATAGTGTGTCCCAAATGTGTTATTGGTGGTGACACATTAGTGTTTAATGTCATATCAATATTTCAGTGTTTAGGGTATCAGATTAGTTTTCAAGATGTCATTTGATTGTTTACGGTGTCATATTAGTGTTAATATTTCCTAATTATGTTATTTAGGATGAACCATTAGTGTTTATGGTTTTACATATTGTTTAGGGTGGTGTATTCGTGCTTAGTATGTCATATGTGTGTTTATAGTGTTACATTAGTATTTTAGGTATCCCAATTATGTTGTGTAAGGTAACCATTTAGTGTTTAAGATGTTGTATTAGGGTTTATAGTTTCATATTAGTTTTTAGGGTGTTATATCAATGTTGAAGGTATCATATTAGTGTTTAAGGTTTTCTAAATGGGATATTTAGGGTGGCCTATTTGAGTGTCGAGTATTAGTTTGCCCCTGTTTCTACCGATCGAGCCCTAATACACCTAATGTGACAATTGAACATGTGTTAGGACTATATTTGGAATCATTTATACCAATTGAACCCTAATACATGTTAAATTAATGTTATGTGTTGTATTATAGTTTAGGGTGTTGTAATTGTGTTATATAAGATGACAAGTTAATGTTTAGGGAATCATATCATTGTTTGAGTGTTTAGGGTATCGTATGATTGTTTAGGATGACACATTAATATTTTAGGGGTTCCAAATGTGTTTTGTAAAGTGACCCATTAGATTATAAGGTTTCATACATGGTTTTTAGGGTTCCATATTAGGTACTTGGTTGTTTTGTTAAAGTATCTCTGATTTTCAGTTATACTATTGAGGGTGACCCATTAGTGTTTAGGTTTTTGTATTAATGTTCGAATGTTTAGGGTGGTGTATTAGTGTTTAGGGTGTCATATGAGTGCTTATGATATCAAATTATTCAGTAAGGTGTCCTAAATTATATTATTTACAGTAATACCTTAATGTTTATAGTCTTCTAATACTGTATAGGGTGTCATATTAGTGTTTATCATGACTTGTAAATTGTTTAGGGTATAACATTAGTGTTTTTTGTGTTTGAATTATGTTATTTAGAGTAACCCATTAGTTTCCAAGGTTTTGCATAAATTTTTGAGTGTTTAGGATGTCATATGAGTGTTTAGAGTGTCGTATGAGTTTATAGGGTATTACAGTAATGATTATGGTTTTGTATGAGACCTTGTGTTTCATTAGTTTTTAGGTTATCCTAATTATGAAATCGAGAGTGGATAATTAATGCATAGAGTATCATGACATTATTTAGGGTATTTTATCATTGTTTACAGTGTTAAATAAATGTTTAGTGTATCTCAATTATTTTATGTGGGGTGACTAATTAGTGTTAAAGGTGTCGTATAAGTGTCTAAAGTGTCCAAAAATAATTTAATGTGGGTGAATTATTATTTTTTATGGTGATGGAATTAGAATAATTTTAGATAATACTATGTTTTCATTCATCATTAGAATTAGAATAATTTTAGCTAATACTTTTAGAAATGTTATGTTAATGTTATAAATTAGTTTTAAATTTATTGTTCATTTTATATAAACAATCATGCAAAAAACATTGATGTTTTTTATGTGGAAGGAATGCAAATCAAAGCTACAATACTATCTAAATGAAGCTAGTGATCGTCTAATATTTCCAAGAATAAGTAGGGATTACACCAGTATGTTTATAAGTGAGATCTATTAAAAATATCTATTACCTAATACTGTGAAAATAGGAACAAATTTATGTTCTTGATAGACACATTTATGTCCTAAGAAAACACTTGCGATAAGTATTTACATAGTTGTTTGGACATGCGTGGAGGATGGCCTAAGATAACGATCTAGAAAGATGGCACAAAAAAACCTAACAGGCCATGTTCTATGGTTAGTAAATTTAAATAAGTTACATCAGCTCAACATGTGATGTCGATATATTCCGCTCCACATGTCTTTAAATCTATAGTGTCATGTGACATGCACAAGTGAAATCCCTTAAAAATATTGTGTTCTAACTACCTGCAAAACACTTGGATTGACATTACAAAAATAAACTATTGCCATTGGGAATATTGAACAAGGACTTTCTTTCTGAGATATCTCCAAAATACATTACCTCAACAATATGTGTATCAAACCCCTTTTCTTCTTCAAATGATAGTAAAAAATGGAGTATGGGCATATATCGAATTTTACTAAAATGTGGGAGGATAATGGTTTAAAATGTATTCTATATCTAATTTGGTACATTGTGCACGTGATAGGTATGACTAGGAATAGGTATGAATTTTTAGGATTTCTACATGACTCTATAACTTGTTTAGGGTCTCATAATAGTGTTTAGGGTGTCATATCAATGTTTAGGATGTTGCATTAGTGAATAGTGTGTCCCAAATGTGTTATTGGTGATGACACATTAATGTTTAATGTCATATCAATATTTCAGTGTTTAGGATATTGCATTAGTTTTTAAGCTTTCATTTGATTGTTTACAATGTCATATTAGTGTTGAGTTTTCCTAATTATTTTATTTAGGATAAACCCTAAATTCTAAACCCTCAACCTTAAGTCATAAACAGTAAAGCTTGAACCCTAAACCCTAAACCCTAAGCCCTAAACCTTAAACCCTAAACCCTGAACCTTGAGGCCTAAGCCCTAATCCCCAAACCCTAAAACCTAAACCTTGAACCCTAAACTTTAGAAATAATTATAGTTTTCATTATTATTATTATTAAATAATATATTTGAAACTCTAAGAAAGGGCAGAAATTTGATGTCATGTCTATTACCTAATACTTTGTAAATAGGAACAAATCTATGTTCTTGATATACACATGGATAAATATAACATGACACTTTATCTTAAGTACAGATATATTGAACAATTTTTTGGAATCATCTTTTCAAAACGAATGACCTGGTGAAATATTTTGTTTAGTATATAGACATATAAATAATAGTGTGAACTAGTTTATTATTACTGTATTATTATAGTCGCGTATTTGTTAATAAATGATAGAGGATTCGGTAATTTCTACAATTTGTGTTTATCAGTCACTGGTATGAGACTAGTTAATTCTGTTGATATTACATTGGTTGGTTAAATATACATGTGATCTTTGAGCTCTTAGTTGTAATTTAATTTCTCTTAGCTATGTTAAATTAAATACATTAGGAAAAGTTTGATTTCCTAGATGCATTATAGTTGTAAATATTATGGATGTGTAGATCATTTGTATATATAATTTGTTATTAGTTGTTAAATATTGGTAATTGTAATGTTATGAATGTCTTATGTAAGTTGAAGCTATAAAAATTATGTAATATCATACTCTCACTCTCAATTTGGCATATGGGGGCAAGTGCCTTTGCAAAGACAGGAATTAGTGCGTGTTGAAGGGGCTTTCCCTCTAGGATTTTGCATCGATAGTTGGGTGGTATATTGTGTTGAGCAGAGATTTTTAAAGTCACCCATCAACCCTCCACTCAGAAATGCACCCTCCCATAATATCGCAACCATCCCTTTTGCAATGGATGGTTGTGATATTATGGGAGGGTGCATTTTGAGTGAAGGATAACCATTGGCATTTATTGATACTTGAATTTTTCATGGATGTTAGCATTCTAATATTGTGATTATTTTATCATATTGGATGACGTATATTATATTTGTCATGTATTGTACTAACATTAATTGTATATTTATGTTGTGTACTAGTCACTCTTTTGTGTAGTGAATATGAATACCAAGAGCCTAATTTCTCTCGATCTTATTTGTAAAATGAAGACATACAGAAATACGAGCTTCCACGTAAACTGAAGATGAAGGGTGTTCACATAAAAAGTTCAAAAACTGCAAGAGTTCCTAAAAATAGTCCTCAATTTATTAACAATTTATAAATTATATGTATATTATAGATAGTTCATTATGCCAATGAATACTAGTTGTTCATAATGTATATCAAATAATTTTTATTACGATTCAATATTTTAGCACCATTTCTAAAATTCAAATAAAAGTGTGAAAATTTTGAAATATGATATTCCTCAATTTTAGTTTGTAAGTTCAATTTTTTCAAAACGAAGGGTATATAGGTGTTGCGAAGATTATTATTTTATTGTTGTTTAATTATTGTGTTTTGGCATGCATAAATGTGTGTATATTAAATATGTTGTTAGTATTTTAAGTATTTTATTTTTTTATTTGTAACATTTGTTTTAAATAAACATGTCCTTGTTTCGATAGTTTTTATTGTTTTTAGCTAAATTTAATCATTTCTATTTTATATACATCATTTTCTTAAATGTTATTTAATAAATAAAATAAGCACCATAAAATATATTATTATACGATGTGAATTATATTCATAAGGTTGATTATAATACTTTCTATGGAAGTTTCTCTCAACATTAAATAAGTGTGTTTGAAAGAATTTTAATTTTGTAACAGTATTTGTCACATTATATTTATTATGTCACATTATAGATGAGCATATTGTGATATGTTTGTGCACTAGAAGCAGTTGGCAATCCTATAAATTGTTGTTTTCCTTGTATTTCAATATTGTCTTCTATACATGTGGCCTTTGTATGAGACAAAAATTCAAATGCTTTTGATGTTTTAAGATGGTATTCATGTTGATGATGATCAATCACAACTCAAAATTTATTTTGGAAAGTATGAAATAATTATTTCATTAAAGATGCAAAATTGCATGTAATAATTTTTAGGATGGGAAGGAGGCCCAAATGGCAGAGCATGATCAATCTTCCTATCCAAGAGATAACAGAGGAAAAGAGTCAGTTTTCGTATGGTGACCTAGAATAGACACCAATTGGGGATGAGTTGAACGTCAAAATTTGTGTCACCATACCACTCGTAAGAATACAATCATTACTAAAGGGGGAAGATTCAAATGAAAATTTTGATACTACATTCACCCGCACAAATCACAAGTCAATAAATATAGAAAGTCCTAAACCGCATACAACCAAGTCATATACTAGGTTCGGACCTTTTCTAACAATTCTTTTTTGTACATTCTTTTCGTAAACATTTGTATAGCATTTGATGTTACCATTTTTAATTGCAACTATTTGTGTTCATATGGTCCAGATGACAATAGAAATAAGCCAGCAACATGTGAAAAAGTGAGTAGGTGTATAATTAAAAGGGGTTGCCAATGTCATTTCAATGTGAAGGTTTTTTATGGGAGACCGACAGTGGCCATAATATTATACAACAATATGTTTCATTATGATGTAAATGGTGAGTGTTGTCATGGGAGGAATGAAAATACCATTAATGATTCTTGTTTGAATGTTGCCTCATACTTATAAAATGAATTCAAAACTTATATCAAGACTTTTTTGTTGATGGGAGTCACTGTGGAAATGGTGTACGATAAATATATAGAGGATCCATCCAATGTGGGTATATCAAGCAAGAGGGACAAATACATGACAACAAAGGATGTGGTGAACACATGGAAAAGAGTTCTCTCTAGAAGGTCTCAAAAGCACATTAATGATGCCATGAGAGTGAAGTTATGGCATGCGGAGGAAAGAGACTTTTTTTCTACTATCAACGCCCAAATGGAACCACCGTTCCATTCATTATGGGGTTACAACACCATGGATGTGTGAGAGAATGGTTCAACATTTGCACAATCCATAATCTCCATGGACTCGACATTTTCTATGAACAAATATGGCGTAAGTAATTGGAATGAATTTTGAAATGATGTGTAATTTATGTATCATTAATAATGTTCCCTTTCTGGTAAATTTTGTGGGTAATTTTATGATAACTTTGAATTCAGAATTTGAAAAATGGTGCAGGAAGCAAATGAAATTAGGGCATGAGTAACCTGGGATGAGGTGGTTCAGTTGGCTGAGTGCCTCCCACAAAATTCTCCCTCCAATCATGGAAAAGCAATGAATGAAGGAAAATAATCAAATATACTTGCGACCTGGAATGGTCTTCCTCTCAGTTAGAGAGATGTAATTAAAATTAGGGATATCAGTTTGATAAGTAAAGAGGACAGAGAAGCTTTCCTTTAAGAATTGGGAATTAGAGTTGGGCTCGATTTAACCGCAAAAGACCATTTTAAGCCTCCCTTAGATCTAACCAACAGATTTGGCAGTGGATAATATGGTGGTGGCAGGGTAGATTATCAGTCACAAGGAAAAGGAGCACCTTTCAACTCATTCAAGGATGTGGTTTGGCCATCTGCCCCTGCTTTACATACATCTCAAGCATACATTGTAGATAGTACGGAGGAGACAACACTGCTAAGTCTAGAAATCCCGGAGATTGTCATCCAATTGAAATTATTATCACAATGGGTAGTTATTGGAAGATTCAATGGTATGTGGCTGGCAACCTCTGCCTTATCCTAGTGGTTCAATAAAAAATGGACCAAAAAATGTAAAATTTCCTTCTTCTCTAAAGGATTTTTCGTCGTCCAGTTACAGAATGTAGAGGATTATAATAAATTATTTTCACATGGACCATGGTTCTGGGGTAGTTCACGGTTGTTCCTTACTCCTTGGTTCCCCGAATTCGATCCTATAAATCTTTCGGTTGCTAAGATTCTAGTTTGGATTCGGCTCCTAAACCTTCCCCTACATTTTTGGCATTCCCTAGAAGCCATAGGTAATGCATTGGGGAAGTTTTTAAAATTAGATCACTCCATATTCAAATCAGGAATTCACACTTATGCCAAAATATGTGTTGAAATAGATATGAGCAAGGGTTTATCAGAGAAGATTATTCTGAAATTGGGAAATATACAACACAACCAATCGTTGGACTATGAGAATACAGATTTTTGATGTCATCAATGCAAGACTCCTGTGTACCTTTAGGATTCATGTCCATTAGGTAAAAATAAATTTTCATAGAAGAAGAAAAATTTTCCCTCCAATGATGGTTGGAGCTATTCTTCTTCGGCACAGGTTCATATGGTTGTGGATACGACCATTAATGGAGGGTATCGGCATTATGAAGGGCACGTAAGGAAAGATCAGAAAGAGGAAAAGAAGATGGCTTCTGGAGTTAAAAGAGGACATATATCTGATGGTTCAAAAAAAATGGATTTCAGATTCAGAGAATATTCTACCAAATTCTGAAGTTCACAGTATGCAAATAGTGGTAGCATCGGAATTAGGGAAGTGTCAAGAGGTTAGAAAGAAAAAAGGTAAAAAAGGAAAATTCTCCAATATGATCGATTATTTCCCTTTGATGGATAAGTAGAATTAGTAGGATGCTTTGTGAATTTTACCCTCTTTTTCTTTTCTGAGGGTTATTCCTCCTTTCTATATTCAAGGAACGGATCCCTTCAACCCGCCTTATTAATCAAAAAATAATAACGTTCCCTTTCTGTTATATTAAACCTCATGTTACCATTTGATGTCATATTCCTTGCAGTACTAATTATACACATTGCTTGTTTTCAACGAGCAGGAGGTTGGGGTTCCAGTAGCATGGGCCATTTCTTCGAGGAATAAAATTGAAGACATTTACAGGTAGTTGGCAGAAGTCCAGAAAAGAGGAAAACACCTTTTTGTCAATTGGTAGATCAATGCATTCATTACATATGATGTTTCAACTAAAATCCAAGCCATGAGGCATGTTTTTGGTTATCGTGTACTAGTATGCCTATGGCACGTGCGCAGGGCATGGTTGAAAAATGTGCACAAGTATTGTAGCAAGGAGTCCAGGTGGAATATTTTCAAGAGATTATGTACCATCATGTATGGTTCCGAAATGCATCACAAGCACACATGTTGAATCATTCAATACTTCTTTAATGAATTCAAAGAGGAAACTAAGTTCCTCAAGTACTTAAGGAATACATGGTGTGAGAGCGAAAAACATGTTGGTGAGTACGATCCTTTATGTGTTTCCTTATTAATTACCATCAAGAATAATTATTGGTTTATAGTGTCATTGATTTTCAATCCATGTCACTTAATAGCTATGTGGGAAAAAAATTAGAAACTTCTCCCATGCAAATCAAGAAACAAATGCATCCATCAAGTCCTACCATTGTTTTTTGAAGACTAGATACTTCTATGATAGACAAAAAAAATGTACTCGCTGAATGGACTATTTTTTCTACACACTTGTGTATAAGGTGGAGTCATTTTACAAACACAAGAGGAAGTTGCAAAAAATCAGCTTCTTGACCAATTTCATTGAAGAAAAACAACTATTGACAGCGGTTAAGAGAGCAAAGATTATTCTTGATATAGATTGTCTTGCAATTACGCCTGATTGTAATCCATTTTGGGTGAGGAGCCAAATAACTAGAAGCACATGGTATTTGGTAAGGAAATGCAGAGCCTTAGACGTATGTGAATGTGCTTGTCCTATTAGAGGAAATATATGTAAGCACATGTTGAAGGTGTTGGATTTTCATAGGCAATATGTGTCGATGTCATCATATCAAGCACCAGAAATGACAGATAATTCAATGCCATCATATGTTACCAATGTATATTATTAAGCATAAGTCGTAATGAAATAAGCATCGTGTTGAAATTCTTTTCATTTCACATGTAGGAGTCAATACTTATGCGGAGAAAAGTAGGTTAAATGAAAACATATTCTGATATGGCCCCTTCTCGTTGTATCCAGCAACAGAAGTGGAAGGTAATTCAATGTCATCATATGTGGCAAGTATTGATATAGACTGCTAAGCATAAGTTGTAACAAAAAAATCGTCATGTTGAAATTGTTTTCCTTTCACATGCAGGAGCTAGTACTTATGTTGAGACAAGCACAATAAATGAAGTGGAAGGTAATTCAATTTCATCATATTTGGCAAGTAGTGATATAGATTTCTAAGCATAAGTTGTAACGAAAAAAGCATCAT
Organism: Taxus chinensis; assembly: GCA_019776745.2. NCBI lineage: Eukaryota > Viridiplantae > Streptophyta > Pinopsida > Cupressales > Taxaceae > Taxus > Taxus chinensis. The sequence goes on from CM034149.1 coordinate 160,337,041, forward strand.
GTTGAAATTATTTTCCTTTCTCGTGTAGGAGCCAGTACCTATACAGAGATAAGCATGGTAAATGATGACATGTTATGGGATGGCCCCTCCTCACCGCCTTAACAGTCACTGGCAGTTGATGGTTAGTTGTTAATTCCTTCAATCAATTAATTGATGCCAATGATAATGTTCATCACGCATATTTATGATTAGGAAACAATTTGTATTCATGTGTACAATGATATTGAAAAACCTAGTGTATAAATAAATAACTTTCTATAATGTCTTATATGTCACAGGCACTCCTAAAAAATTTGGGGATGGTGGGTTGATGATAGAAGGCGATTCAAATTTTATGGAACACACATCCAAAGAATTCTTGAAGTCAATCTTGGATACATGACTGAGTACAAATGAACAAAAAAACATTCTTTGAATGTGTTCAAAGGTTTAGGAGAGACCTAGAAGCATCAAATATGTTGAATGTTCAAATGATATGTCAATGAGACAGCCACCACCCACATGTGTCCATGGTTTAGTGCAAGAAAAAAACATCACCACAATGTGACTAAGAGGCCAGTCATTGTAAAAGATTTGAACAATCGCGTTGAAGACTATGAATGATTTCAATTTCTTGACGACAATCATGCAAAGAGGAGAGAAACCACACAAATGGAACCTATAGGTTAAAACATTGAATTATTGGTGTGATTGTGAATTCGCAAGAAATTTTGATTGTGGAGGTGAAGACTAACATATCGATCATTTATTTTTTAGGTGGTTCAAATGCAGATGAAACATATCCCAACCACCGCTTATCTTTCAACAATTTAGCATCTACACAAGGTGTGTATTGAATGTCCTTAATTTCAATACATTCATTTACTATATATAAGGTACAAAGCCTTTTATATCTTGTCTAATATTTAATGCATTGTGTTGCAGATGCAATAGATATGGAGAGAGATGTATCTTATGGAATGAGAAGGTTGAGCTTTGGAAAGTAAATGTATGGCATGTTGAGTGGGCCTATATTAGAATTGTAAACATCTAAAATTCATGTATATGAGATTGTAGATTGCGTATATTTAAAATACATAAATATGGAATGTGTACAACTAACCTACTTTTTTATGATTTTTAGCGTATTTTAAAAAAGTGCTTGTTGGTGTTAGCCAACGTAGGACTGCTCAAGTAATATATGGATAGTAGAAAATATTTTGAAAACTAGAAAGCTGATTTAATTATGATGAAATGATGTAATCAACAGTAACAAATTATCATGTTGAATTTTTATTACTATTGTCAAAGTGCTAAAAAACAAACCTTTTTCAACACTATAAAAAATGAACCATTGTTTTCCAAAAGGTACAAACCACGATGATGTTCCACCTTTATGTAATGATGTAAAGCAAATCAAGTAATTATCAAGTGGAGAAGGGTTGAATTTTTTCAAAGTGCTAAAAAATAGAGTGTGTTTTTTTGACACATTAAAAAACACACAGTGTTTTTCAGCACTTTGAAAAACATAATTTGGTTTATAATAAGGTGTAACCCATAATGCATCTCCTCCTTGTTGTAACGATGTAATCCACACCAACTAATTATTAGGTGGAGAAGGGTTGAATTTTTTCAAAGTGAAATATGGTTTATAAAAAGGTACAACCCACGATGCATTTCCTTGTTGTTGTAACGATGCAATCCACATTAACTACTTATCAGGTGGAGAAGGGTTAAGTTTTTTTCAAAGTGTTGAAAAATAGAATGTGTTTTTCAACACGTTGAAAAATGTATTTTGGTTTAGAATAAGCTGCAACCCATGATGGTTTTTATCCTTTTTGTAATGATGCAATCTACGTCAAGTAATTATTAGATGGAAAAGGGTTGAATTTTTTCAAAGTGTTAAAAAACATAGTGTGTTTTTTAACAAGTTGAACAACATACGGTGTTTTTAAGCACTTTGAAAAATGTAATTCAGTTTATAACAAGGTGCAACCCATGATGCAATTCCTCCTTGTTGAATTTTTTCAAACGATGCAATGAACAACATATGGTTTTTTTTAACACTTTGAAAAATGTAATTCAAGTAATTATCATTTCCTCCTTGTTGTGGAGAAAGGTTGATTATTTTCAAAGTGCTGAAAAAAAGAGTTTGTTTTTCGACACTTTGAAAAATGCATTGTATTTTTTAGCACTTTGAAAAATGTAATTTGGTTTATAACAAGGTGCAACCCACGATGCATTTCCTCCTTGTTGTAATGATTCAATCCAAATCAATTAAATATCATGTGGAGAAGGGTTTTTTTTTTCAAAGTGCTGAAAAATAGAGTGTGTTTTTTGACACGTTGAAAAATGCACTGTGATTTTCAGCAATTTAAAAATGAAATTTGATTTAGAACAAGGTGCAACGCACGATGTTTTTCCTCCTTTTTGTAAAGATGAAATCCACATAAATTATTTATCAGGTGGAGAAGAGTTGCTTTTTTTCAAAGTGATGAGAAATAGAGTGTGTTTTTTAGCACGTTGAAAAACACATCATATTTTTCAGCACTTTGAAAAATGCAACTCAGTTGTGGAAATGATGCAATCCATGATTATTTTCCTCTTTCTCATAAATATTGAATCCACATCAACTAATTATCAGGTAGCAGAGGGTTGGTTTTTCCAAATTGATGAAAAAATAAAGTGATTTTTAAGACACATTAAAAAATGCACTGTGTTTTTTAGCACTTTGAAAAACGTAATTCAATGTATAACAAGGTGCAACCCATGATGTATTTCCTCCTTTTTGTAAAGATGAAATCTACATCAACTAATTATCAAGTGGAGAAGGGTTGAATTTTTTCAAAGTGCTGAAAAACAGAGTGTTTTTTGACACATTGAAAAATGCACTGTGTTTTTCAGCACTTTGAAAAATGCAATTCAGTTTAGAACAAAGTGTGACCCATGATGGTTATCCTCCTTTTTGTAATGATTCAATCTATGTCAAGTAAATATCACATGGAGAAGGGTTGAATTTTTTCAAAGTGTTGAAAAACAGAGTGTGTTTTTCGACACATTGAAAAACACACTGTGTTTTTCATCACTCTGAAAAATGAAATTCAGTTTAGAAAAAGGTGCAACCCACGATATTTTTCCTCCTTTTTGTAAAGATGAAATCCACATAAATTATTTATGAGGTGGAGAAGTGTTGATTTTTTTCAAAGTGATGAGAAGTAGAGTGTGTTTTTTCAGCAAGTTGAAAAACACACCGTGTTTTTCAGTACTTTGAAAAACGTAATTTAGTTGTGGAAATGATGCAATCCATGATGCTTTTCCTCTTTCTTGTAAATATTGAATCCACATCAACTAATTATCAGGTGGACAAGGGTTGGTTTTTCCAAATTGATGAAAAAATAAAGTGATTTTTAAGACACATTGAAAAATGCACTATGTTTTTTAGCACTTTGAAAAACGCAATTCAGTGTATAATAAGGTGCAACCCACAATGCATTTCCTCATTTTTGTAAAGATGAAATCCACATCAAATAATTATCAGGTGGAGAAGGGTTGAATTTTTTCGAAGTGTTGAAAAATAGAGTGTTTTTTGACACGTTGAAAAATGCACTGTGTTTTTCAGCACTTTGACAAATGTAATTTGGTTTAGAACAAGGTGCGACCCACGATGGTTTTCCCCCTTTTTGTAATGATGCAATCTATGTCAAGTAAATATCACATGGAGAAGGGTTGAATTTTTTCAAAGTGCTGAAAAACAGAGTGTGTTTTTTGACACATTGAAAAACACATTGTGTTTTTCAACACTTTGAAAAATGAAATTCGGTTTAGAACAAGGTGCAACCCATGATATTTTTCCTCCTTTTTGTAAAGATGCAATCCACATCAATTATTTATCAGGTGGAGAAGAGTTGATTTTTTTGTCAAGTGCACTAACCTAGCAAAAGTCTTAGAACTACACAAGATAATTAAATAAATAAATAAATAATCAAAGGGGGGTCATATGAATACCATAATCGATTGGAAATGATAATTGCAGGACAAATGATCATAACCCATACTTAGTAAATTTGACATGAATATTTAAATAGTTTTAGACCTTGTCAATTTTTCTTTTTTTAACTAGACTTCACTGATTGGTTTCAAATAACCCTGAAGACATTTCATTTGAGGGGTTGTGAAGATTTTAGAAAATTGTTACCATTACGCATTTGGTACCTAAATATAATTTTAACATAAATGAATTTTAATAATCTAAACTTGTTATAAAATATAAACATTAATAATCTTAAAAATATGATCCATAGAAACACATTTTAATACTATAGAAAACATATTTAATCCAATGTAAAACATATTTAATATTTAAGCTCGTGTGAATCAAGAATATATTTGAACAACAAAATGAAATATATTTAAGCTCGTGTGAATCAACATTTGACAAAAATTAAATATTTATATAGGTTTTTTCAAACATGTCATAAGTTTTTTAGTACAAAACATATAAAAGTAGTAACTATTTTTTTTGTTTTTAGCAGTAAACTTGGAGTTTCTTCCATGTGCAATGTTTTTTGCACATTTTTTTGGATCTATCGCTAGTTTTATGACCACTTTTGGGATTCCTCCATCATGTCATAAACTAGACCATATCCGCATGAATGGGAACCTATAGTGTGGAACTTAGACAAATAAATAACTAAATTTTCTGGCAGATTGAACTGGGTTTTAACCATGTTTGCAATTTCTAGTTTCGACGGCTTAGTTTGTTGATGGTGCTCTATGTAGACCACAAATGTGGACCTCTTGAAAGTTTCCTCCCTTTGAAATTTTGGAATAGTCAACGTTATTCCAATGGGATTCGAAGGAATACAGCTTCGTGTATTCATTTTCTCCATACATAAGAGAAACTTAATACAACAACACACATGCAAACAAAAATATAAAATTAATGTTAGTACGATACATGAAAAATATAATATAAATCATCCAATATGATAAAATAATCACAATATCAAAGTGCTAATATCCATGAAAAATTCAAGTATCAATAAATGTCAATGGTTATCCTTCACTCAAAAGGCACCCTCACATAATATCACAACCATCCATTACAAAAGGGTGGTTGCGATATTATGGGAGGGTGCATTTCTGATTGGAGGGTCAACGGGTGACTTTAAAAACCACTTCTCATCACAGTATACCAACCCAACTATCGATGTGAAATCCTAAGGGGCAAGCCCCTTAAGCACGCAATGATAGTTAGTCATATCGATGTGGCATCCTAAGGGACAAGCCCCTTCAGCATGCACCGATTCCTATCTTTGCAGAGGCACTTGCCCTCATATGACAAATTGAGAGTAAGAGTATGATATCACATAATTTTTATAGCTTCAACTTTCATCATAAAAAAAAAAAACTATTAAACAATTTTTTATATGCAAATAATATATGCACATTACCATTATCTACAAATATAATTAGTATGGAAAAATCAAACTTACTCTAATGTTATTCCATTTAACACAACTAAGATATCTCAATCATTTAAGAAATTACTAAACATTTAAAATGAATTATATCAAAAAACATACTAAACATAAGATAAACATAATAAATCAACTAACATCAAAAATTAACATATGATAAACATACTGAATCAGCTAACATCAAAAATTGCCATACTAAAGTAGACAAGAGTTAAAATTTACTTTATGTAGACAAGAGTTAAAATGAATAAGGATACAACAGTATTAGACCTTCAAACACTCATCCTCACTTCTATGTCTATCAATATTAGAGATTCCTTTATTTTCATAAGCTTATGAAAATTTGGGAAGATAGTAAAATCACATATTATCTAGGTCTATAATGAAATCATAAATGGGTTCTCCCTCAAATCAAACACAACTGGGTGGTCCCTCATTTTTCAAATTTCAACATGTTCCTCTTCTCATGATTCCCAAAATCAAAGGTATTTCACTCTTTAAAAAGGGATACACACTCTTAATGAGACGCCTTGGGGAAAATACTAAGTGAAAATTCCAAGCATGAAATTAAATGTTACTCACGTTGCTGAGATTCAAAGTACTATTTTAGATTAACACTTCCATATATTTGTATTTCTTTTATGATTTATTTATCTAGTTGCATCCTTTACTGTAGTCTTGAAGTTAAAAAATTCTTACGCGTGTAGGATATATCAACCCCATTTTCCCCACTTCCATCTAATTTGAGACAATAAGTAACCTATTTTAATCTTCCCCTTTTTCCTAATCTTCTTCAATATTAATTAACTCTCTTTTTAGTTGTTACCTCCACATTTCATCACATAGTGTATTAACCCTAAATTAATTAAATGGAGTTATCTAATTAGCTTATATAGAGTTGAATAAATTGTATATGAATTTCATTAATTCAGACCACATTCATTTACAATTCAATAATAGAAAATATCATATCATAGTGTAATAAATTGATAAGGAAAATAAGATTATAATTTTGGTTTGAGGGGTGACATAAATTATTCAAGTTGACTTATCACAATATCATTGCTACATATAGTATATATGAATAACTCTAAATTCCTTAAGGTCAATGTTTGCTCACATAAATATGGAAGGGAAATACCATACACATTAGGTTGGACTAGATCCCATAATTATATGAAATACTATTGATTTGGACCTTTAGATTATGGGATACTAGTTTCCTTTATGCCACTTTTTCATCACCTTTGTCTCATGAAGATATATTTAATGATGTCAGATTCAAAACTATACTTTACACCTATACTTGAAAATCAATTATAAATTCCAAAAATTCTATACTAAAAATAAACATGCATTTTCTTGAGTTGGACTTACCTTATAGGTTAACTCATTTATGACTCACTCAGTATTATATTGCATTTAAATCTCAATGTAGTCCTCATGCTACTTCGTGCAAGTGTGCATATAAGTAAAATCCTAGGAATCAATTTTCCCTCATTATTTAATATTGATAGTGTGTTATGCTTATTTACTACCATAAAAACCCTTGTATGCAAATTTGCATATCATACTATGATCTTGTATGTTCTGATATTAATTAATCTAGTAAATAATGGTTCATACATAGACGGGTTATTTTTAGATAATAATCACTTAGAGTAAACATGTATATATAAGAGTCTTGTGCGTTAAAATTTAAACCTTAGTGAGAGGAAACGAATAATCAAAACATTGTAAAGAAAAGATAAATTATTAATGAAGAGGATTGATGAGAAAAAAATATTTAGAAGAAAAAGAGGACAAGACTGTAAAAATTAGGTGATGACCATAGTAAATTAGGTGATGACCATAGTACTTCATAGTCTTGGAACAAAATCATCAAAAGTAAAATAGTAAAGTTAAGATTTTATAAATCTTTATCACAAAGAAAAAAAATCATAAATAAGAATCATTTATGTTAAGAAATAGAAACAAATTCTGAAATTTATAAGAAAATCAATAAGACACAACACCATTTAGACTTAGTTTCATCATTCCATACTCAAATATAATACATAAAGTTCACAAAAAATGATTTCATAATGTTCTTTTGTTATTTTTTATTTTCTAGATCTACCCTCCCATTATGTTAGTCAATGATATTTAATAGTTCTCAAGGTGAATAAATTATACTTGACAGTGCTAAATAATTAAAACTTGTTATACATTATAATAGAGTAACCATTATATGGTAAACAATGTGATCCATCAACATGATCCCAATGGAGATGTGGTGTAGTGTACCCATTATAATCAGAGTTTATAATAGACATAAATGGAAATCTTAGATAAATGAACATTACTCCTAGCATTCTTGAAAGATCGAGGGTGATAAATCACCAAAAGGTATTGGATAACCAGGTAGGGATTGTGTATTCTAACACAAATTGATGAGTTTCAAAGATATTTATATTCTCTTGAGAAAAACACTTCCCGTAATTTGGTACCAAACTATTGTATACATATCATCATCCCAAAATTTTGAAAACCCTACAAATTCAAAAGGGAATGAATATTCATAACCACACTATGCATTATACAGTTGTTCTATATAAACTATAGTATCAATGATTCGAGAATTTAAAATTATTTTCCCCACTACATTTAAAATAAATGCAATGGAATGTTCATTTACAACTTCATTATTTAGTATTTAATTCATTTTAATAATCATAGTTATCATTTTTGGTCGCTAGGTTTGTTTATTCATTTGTCCATAAGAGGGTGATTTTATGTAACTAGCCCATATAGTTTATCCCCTTTTGATGAAAGACGTGAAATTAAAAATATTGCTTTAGGTGAAAGTAAATAATAGTAAATATTGGAGTGTGAACATTTATCAAAGGTGCATATGATATTGATAGTACCAAAATACCCAATTGTGATAATGCACATAGAAGTTATAGTGATATTATTGGTGTAATTATCATTGACAAATCTAGTAGTTCGAAAAGAGTGTTAAATTCATATGAATTTTAAATAGAGATTATGTTTGTATAATAAGATAGAGTAGTACTCAATTTATAACAAATAGTAAGAAATACAATGAAGCCAGAGAGAAAATTATGATAGTCGAATAATAATTGAGTCATGGATGAAAATGTAAATATAATAGTAGAAAAGAGGAATGTAGACAATAATTTAGTCTCGCTTCGTACTCTGTTAGAAATATAGGCATATTAGCTATGTTGTGTTCAAGTGATTGAATTCAATGGTTCATTGGTGATAAAGGGAACTAGTTAGTACTTATATCCTGATTTGTTTTGTAAATGATATTTTGAATGGAAATGTTATTTATTCAATATAGTTGTGAAGTTAGTTGATGGTAATGTACGAATGCCAAGCTAATACAACATCTTTCTACTTATCCATGCCTCACTGTGATAATAAATCTTAAAAATGGTTATGGTAGATAAATTATAGGTGCCTAAGTAACTTAAGGGATTTCTAAATCTACAGTTCTTTGTATGCGTATGCTATACACAATGGTTCATTATTCAGTTAAGGTTATATAACAAGAAAAACTGATTGAGTTCCTTGGGTTAAAACTCTGCATGGAGTTACATTGTATACGTTTTAAGGGAGGAGGAAAACTTATGGGCATATTAAAATAGAACTCAATTCTTGAATGTTAAAGTTTAAAAGTAACTGTAAATGATGGTTTATAAAGGTATAATATGGGATGTCATAAAATTTAAAAGTAGTTTTTCAATTATATTAATTATATTAAGAAATTAGTTTAAAATTTCATAGTTGAAAAACATAGTGTGTTTTCAACAATGATGAAAAACACACTGTGTTTTTCAACATTTTTCAAAATTATTTCCCATATTGGTTGTAGTTTCAAGGCATATATCTCCATATAGAAAGTTTTTGACTTACAGTCAATATTGATCATTGCACACATCAAATAAATCTCCCACAAAATGACATGGGTGGAAAAGAAACATGGTGTTGAAGGAGGTTATTGCAACTAAATAAAGGTGTGATACCTCACTTATGGAAGCCAAAGGTGGTTTTTTTAATTTTTCTATATATTTATCCATATATTACTCAATTTTTCTAGTCATGGGGTTTGACCACAAGATTAAAATTTAATATTTCTCAACCTTTGTACTCTTGGTTTTTGATCTCATAACTAAGCTCAGTAGTGAACTCAAACTTTCAAATCCACCCAAACCCCAAGTACACTTACAATATGTGTCACAAATTTGGTTTTCATTGAAAAAATTGTAAATTTGACAAATTTGATCCAATGGCAATACATGCATGGGACTGATAGGGGAAACTTTTTTAGAAACAGTTTGTTAAACATTTCACATAGATTCTTTGAGGAATTTCACAAAGGCATTTTTTCAAAAAATTTGAAGACCAAAGGAAGTGGCTACCCTCCTTCGAAGACCAAATAGATGCCAAACATTTCAAAAATATATTTTGACAAATAATTTGAATGCTTTGTTTATGAGGGCTTGGAACAAAATTGCCCACCTAAGATTTAGTCAAACAGTTCAAATGCTTACACCTGAATACCATTAAAATACCTAAGATTTTATAAAATAGTTCAAATGATTTGTTTAATGGGAAATCGTTTCGTAGAGACAGAGGTAAATTTAAACAATGGTGGAGCTTCCAACTTAAGATTTCAAGATTTTAAGGAAACATTTCACAGAGACAGGTAAATTTACAACAATGGTGGAGCTTCCAACTTAATATTTATCATGTTCTTGGGAAGTGACAGTAAGTTTAGATTAACTTATTGTGAATGTTATGGAGATGGCTTCAATCTCATGCCTGCGTGGAATATTTGCCTCTTCATAGACACCTTCCTTTGCTTTTTCCCTTTTTAAATGGACTATGTGAACCCCAAATAAGAAAGAACAACCATTAATCATGGGTATCTAGTAAAACTACACAAACAACCATTAATGGTGACAAATATGGCACTTACAAGAATGGTGACCGTTGTGGCGTCCTCCTCTGCAACCCTTGTTCCTCTGGATCAAACAAATGACAAAAGAATACCCGGAAGAGAAAATGAACTGGTAAAATGTAAACAGAAAATTATGTTTTACCCCTAAATGTAGATATGGTGAGTAAACCAGGAGGAACTCGTGACTTCTAAAAGTGTGTGATGATTTCCCTATTAATGGGTGTGTTTGGTTAACTGTGATGGATGATTCAAAGGTATGAAAATGATTCAGAGGTATGGCTCGAAGTGACAATGGAGTTGGGGGGGAAGGCACTTAATTCAATAATTCAAAATTTCCAAATATACTAAAACTCAAAAATAGTGATGGACGTACCCTCCACGTCGGTGCATCCCATCGTGTGTCACCTCAGTAATTTTCCAGTAGTGGCCTCCTTTCTGGCTAGCATGGGGCTATGTGTAGCATGGCAACATGGAAAAATGCACCCACATGCATAGGTGTAAAATAAGTGAAGCTTATTCATTGGCCCCAAATATGCATACATATCTTTCGGTGTTGAAACAACTATAATATTGAATAAAAATTCATTTTGGATTTTGTTTATGGATATTTGTGCCCTACGTCAAATATCCCATTAAGGCACAACCTAGAAGGACAATGAAAAAGGTTTTCAAGTTGGTTTTACCCAAGCCAATATCATTTGCTTCAAATTCTCCAACGCTTATTCAATAATCCCACCTAGAAAATATTCAGCTATGATTGTTGTCTACGAGACAACATTTTCTTAGGGCACATCTTTAAAAACATTATAACCTCACCAATAAAACCATTTTGATTGTATTTTGAAATCATTGCATTCTAAACGCCCCTCCCACCATTCTAGAGCACTCCAAATCCTTACAAAAAGCTCTCATTAGTTAAAAATGCAAAGCGTGGAGGGTCTCCTACATTTGACCCTACCTACATAATGCCATCAGATTACACTTCTTCCAAGGAATTTTATGAGAAAAACATGTACCTTTTGTACACTAGGTAAAATGTTGGCAACATTAGGATAGTCACAATTTACACCTATCATCAATGTTTTCTTAAAAGCCTTTAAGGCCTATTCGAGTCCCATTCCATGTATACTTGTAATAATACAATTCATAAGACCACATTTCTTATACGTCTTTTCAAACAATTCACATGTCATATGTATGCTTCTACATCACCATACTGCTCTAACAAAGAACTAGCAACTAAAGCATCTAAATGTCCCCTTTCCATTATGCTTTAGTGGATGTTCCAAAGTTCTTCATCTTGGCATTGGTTAGGAGGTTGTGGAATAAGTGAGTTGTTTTAGTTTGATCTTTGTTGGTTACATTTAGTGAGACCTTGTTAGGAGGTATCCATTCCTTGTAATATCAGCATTAATAATGGTAGGGGCAACAGACCTGCGCCTTGCTAGTTGTTCCTCTCCGTAGAGAAAAAGACAAAAACACACAAATCTCCAAAAGTTAATAATACCACTAATAGAAAAGCTTGAGACATAGTGCCATTATTTTGGTTGACACAATGTAATATTAGGAAGGAGCATGCTTAGGTAACATAATTTTGAAATGTTAAAGCTTGATTCCAAGTTCAATTTCCATAAGTGCTACTAAAATTTTTGTGAGTATGTACAACTGGTGGCTAGAGTCTCCCTTAGAACAAACTCCTCCCATAATATTTATGAATGAAAATACTAGGCGCAGGTCTAGTGCAGCCTCTTAGCTCAGCTATCCTTCATAATAAAATCATGTCCAATACTCAATACTAAACCCACAGGTCTCTATTCATGTAAGCGTGTTTAAGATTTCATGGTGTATGTTCTTATCTTCACTGTCAAGTCTTGGTCTATCCAAATGATGTATTCTCCTATATTTTTCCCCAAACAATGTTATACCTCCTATATCATGCATGAACGATCATAATACAATAACATCTCTACATATCAAATCTCAATCCATAGTACCATGTGATCAAGAACCTTATGGGAATTATATCTTGAAGGATCAAGTGGGTGTTTGCATTGATATCCACCATTCAATGAACAATTATATCTAATACAACTTATAACTCTAAATAGACATTATCCTTACCATAATCCAATCTTTTAGAATGATAATTTATCAACCATTACATCAATTTCCTTATTTTGTTCGTTGTCCTGCTCCTAGAGGACCTGTAGAATTTTGCCATTAATATCTCAAATAATATTCAATTTCAACACAAACCATTCAATACCCATTTCTTGAAAATGTATCATTACCTTGCATATAAAATTTCAGGTCCTAACTCTTAAAAACGTGTGAGTTATGTTACTTTTATCAGGGTGGACATTTTGTAAAAACAAGTATCATGCAACCTCAAACCCGCTGGTAAAACGTATCATATCTAAAATAATACTGATCATAAAATCAAACCCTTCAATACCCATCTTAACAATGATGTTTTACCTCTATGGTTAAAATTTCATCTTTTTTTGAGCTCACATACAAAAGTTATGAACGTTGTGCTCTACCTGGGTTTGCACAGATCAGATTTTTACCGTTTGCTCTCTATAATGCATACAAGTTTTTTGTCTTCATCTTAACACAAGGATATTTATCCACTATTCACACCCAATTAGCAATAAATAAAACATATTAACTCCTGAAACATGAATCATACATTACCAATCACAAAGTAATTCAAATCATCAACTCTTATTCATTCCCAGAGCTTTCATACAACATTGTTCTCCACTTAATTCTTGCATACCTCCTCTGATTATCACTTTTTCATGCTTATTATCCACCATTCTCTTCTTTCCATGTTTTATTCGACCTCATACTCCCTTAGTTCTCCCTTTACCAACTTCAAACAAAACATCTCTATATCTATATGATCTTAAACATAGAACTTATCTTATCTTTCTTGTTGAGATATTTGCTCAACTACATGCTAGAATAGGTGAGTCGGTTTGAATATGACTTTCACATAGTTGTGCCAACTAGATATGATCTAGTACAGCTAATGAAAACATATTCAAATAAATCTAATCCCTCTTCCTATGTAGACTTTTATGAAAACAGCCCATATCCACCTAAGACACCCACTTTTACTCTTACTTGCATAGTAAAGAGTTTATTACATGATAATACAAAATTCAAACATAACATAACTGGAGATAAAATCATTCAAATTCCAAGTACATGTTATTCATGCCTTGTATGCCTTATTCAAACTTTATTTATGCTCTCCAAGCATCGTGGAGGATGCTCATGCATCAAGGTCTAAACAATTTCGTTCCCTACCATCTCCTTTCATCTCACATTGATTTAACTCCAACCGCCACCTACCAACCACCCACTACCATCACTTCTCATTTTAGTTTTTTAAATTTAATTTTATTTATTATTTTGTTATTATTGTTTTATTTCTTTCTTTCTTTATTACATTTTATTTACTAATTATTATTATAACAATATAAATATGTAGATATGTGGTTATATATTTGTATAACTATATTATTTCCCTATGCCTATAAAGGTGTCATAGGTCAAAACTCCTAAAGTAAACTCATCGCTTGATACCAAATGGGTGGATTGATAAGGCACTAACAAATTCATCTTATCATATCCTCTTGATTACAGACAAGAAAACATTCATTGCCATAAAACACAATCAAACTTCACTGCCAATGAAACAATGGCCATATATAAGGAGGGCACTACACTTTCTATCCCTAACAAATTTCATTGTTTCCCATAGCATGAAATGTCCCTTTTCCCACCAAATAACCTTCCACATGTAACTCCATATACTTCCCAATGATAATATCCCCCCCCCAAACCTGTCCCCCTCTCCTTGTCTCTCTTCATCTACAACATATGTCAGCATTTCATGAATGGAAAGGTTAGAGTTTTTATAATGTGTAAGCTATATAAATTTGAACACATTAATGTATATGTTTCATTCAATAAATTTTCTACCTTGTCCCCAATTTTACTATTATTTCCACCTCTAAATTCTTCTTCCCTCCTCTTGTCTCTCGTCATGTGCAACATATGTTCGCATTCATCAACATAAAGGTTAAAACAATTATGGCATGCAATTTATATAAAGTTGAACATATTAATGAATATGTTGCCTTCAAGTTATCTCTTACCTACTCCATGTCCTTCTTGTAAGTAGAAATATTTTCCATTTCCTTCCTTGCTATGTCGATAATTAGGTTGATTTCGGCACATAATTTTCATTCACTGTTTCATCAGCAAAGGTGATTTTTTTCTTTTTTATCTTATCTTTTGCCAATCGTCCAACCTACAAAAAGTCACATTCCTTTCTAAATTAGTTTATAGCTAATTAAAATTATAATTTATAAGTTTTATTTTAGGGGTAAATACCTCCAAATCCTTTGTAATTCTTATAATTTATTTACCCCCAACTAAACACATGGATAGTATTTGTAGCAGTAAACCAAGTTTTCCCCATAATGTTCTTTTTAATAATGAAGCAGGATCCCTACACAAATAATTTCAAATGTAACATTAAATACACATCGAAAAGAAGGTAACCAAATATGACATATAAAACATTTTTTACCTCTGGAGTAACATTATTCTCCTTATCATTAATTCAATCCTCTTTTGGATCCTTTGAAGGATCTTCATTGTACTTCATTCATCAATCCCAAAAATGAAATTGTATCCAACACTTGTTTGAAGAATGATAAATAACTGATATATCAAAAGCTTATAAGATCTTCCATAACAATAATGAAATAAAAAACCTATTTTAGGCTTATATACACTCATCTCAATGTCCACTGACCTCCTCATTCATGAGGATCTCCTCAATTGTGACTTGTCTACTTCCTAATCCAAAATCAGATAAAAAGCTATAATTAAAAACAATAATATTGAAAACAATCATGAGCAACTATGAAATTTAAATAATTATGATAATAAAGTGTTTTAATACATATATTTTTCCTCATAAATAGCATTACACTCATCATTCTCATTGTCTAAATTCTCTTTTTGATCTTCAGGAGGATCTTCATCGTCTTTCATTCATAAATCCCAAAAATGGATTGTTATACATAGACAACACATAATATCACATAAATCAAAGGATTTATAACTTATCAATATAAATTACCTTTGCACACCCACTTAGGGTAAAATAAGAGGAAAGAATCAAATTCATTCTTTTAGCTTGTTTAGATATCCTCTTGAATCTTGTCTCCAGTACATCCTATTTGAAAAAATTATAAACAACACAAATACCAAAATGTTATAAGAATTTCCACAACCATAACAAAACTAGACAACCTCTTTCAAGATCATTTACGCTCACTTCAATGTACATTTACCTTGGTCATGAGGTACTCCTCAAAGGCATCTCAACTAATTCCTAGTCTAAAATAAAACTAAAAGAAGTATTAAAACAACAATAATGAAAAAAATTCCAACTACGACATATAAATAATGACAATAAAAAAGTGGTTTAAAACATCTATTGTTATGTTGGGTGTGACATTACACTCCTCCTCCTCATCAAATAAATTAGCTTTTAGGTCATGGGGAGGATATTCACTATCTTTCACTCATCAATCCCAAAAAGGGAATGTTAGTCATAGATAACACATAATAATGTAACATGAAAGGTTTTATATATCATCAATATAAATCACTTGGGTACACCCACATATTAAAGAAGAAGTGGAAATAATAATGTAGCTCTTGTAGTTCATTTGGATGTCCTCCTCTATCTCCTCTCAATTATGTCCTATTTGAAAAATGATAAAGAACAAAATACTAGAAATATTATAAGAATTTTCATGATAATATTGAAAGTAGATCATCTCTTTTAGGCTCATCCACACTTACTTCATTTTCCACTGACATCCTCATTTGTGAGGGTCTCCTCAAAGGTTCCTTAACTACTTCCTATTCCAAAATAAGGAAAATAGAAAAACTTAAAAACAAAAATATTGGGGGGAAGGAACAAAACTTGTTTTAATTATATATGCAAAATAAAATAACAATTAAGAGCTTACATCATGTGATATTGTAGATCAAGGATTTAGCGCTTATTACCTGTCCAAGTTAATGCACCAAACTAAACACAAAAACCATGAAAAACTCCAATAAAATTGATACCTGATGGACAAGATCCAAAGATGTAGACGGATAAGGAGGTCAATGTAGATAAGACGGGCGCACACGAACAATTCGCACAATAGATCTGAGTAACCTTCAAGACACCGATGCTTGACAGAAAAAGACCATGTTAAAAGGTATTTAGGTGGACTGCCCGAGAAGCGGATCCGGGAAGTGATAAGCTTCCTCGGCGGATTTCAGTCCACGTTTTCAATTAAGTAGAGAAGCATACATGATAAAAGATGTACGTAAGGACTAGATTTTCTTATCACAGTAATAAAACAGAATTTAGACAGTAGGCAGAAAGCAACAGAAAACAGGAAACTATGAAATAAAGCTGGATTTGTGTTACCTGTGTCCTTTTACCTGTCTGCAGGATGATCGGCGTCGATTATGTAGAATCGGCGTCGACTGATGTGATCGGCGTCGATAATGAATGATCGGCGTCGACTGAATAAGATCGGCGTCGACTGAAAGTAGATCGGTCGATCGGGGACAGTGCGAGAAGATTTGGAAATCAGAAAGTGAAGGCCAGATCGTTAACGTCTGCTGGATGTGCCGAAGTCGGTGAGATACTGGAACAGAGTCACCAAAAGATCAATGGATACGTGCGATGTTGATGTGATAAGGACAGAGTAACGGTGCTCCTCTCAGGGATTGATTCGGACAAGATCCACTCTCATTCGATACACTTGATGCTAAAAGATCTCTCGTTCTCTTTCTTACAACCTGTGTCTCTGTGTCGCGATCTGTCTCTTTCTCTCTCTCTCCGTTCATGCGTGTGTTCTTCCTCCTCCAGAACTGAGTTCTGGGCTTCTATTTATAATCGGCACCGCTCCTAAAAAATCGGCGCTGACCGTACCAGTCGGCGCCGATCGCGGAACAGACTCCCGAGATGGCCAAAATGAACGATTTCTAGAAAGATAAGAGTTATCCCAAATACGGGAAATATCCCACTTGGGGAAGAGGAAAAATAGGGGTGATACATAGATAGGATAAATGTGGGGTAGATAAGTGGTTAAGATACATGTGAAGAGGTGTAATTAAATATTTAATATTTAATTACTCACGGGTAAGATAAGATAGGGTGAATTAAACTTAGGATAGGTGTTTAAATCACAAATCGAATAATATCCCAAGGGGATAGTGGTGACATAAACGTGCCCCAGGTTACCTGAGCAGGTAAACGAATGTGAGGGACACTAAATTGAGTAACCAATTTTAAGTGTCTACATTTTGCCCCTTTTTGTCAAGTAACTTGCGATAAGCAAAGTTGTGAGACAAAAACAAGGAGGTAGAAGAAAAGAAGAAAAAGTGATGATGTAATCCCCCTCAAACTAGGGATGGGATGGGTGATAGAACAGACGATCCCAAGTTTGAAAGAGGTAGATGAAAATGCAGGATGCCCCAGTCGGATGTCTGGAGTAGATCTGATCATTAACGATGTACAAAAATAAATAAAAGGGCAGCAACCTAAGGAACTCACATTGGTAGGGCAAACTAGACGGTCTCCTCATGAGACGACGTTAGTGCCTACAGACCCACTTAACTCTAAGTTGCTAAAAAGTACGAGTGTCCCACGCAAAGGGAACAAACCCAAAATAGACGGTGATATCGAAAAGATGTGCCGAAAGGCAATATTCAGCACACAATAATGATCAGATAGATAAGTAAGCCAAGCATCAACACTATGGAAAACAGCTACGGAAAATCGGCGGTGATCACAGTAATCGGCGACGACCAAGGTAAACGGCGTCGATCAAAAAAATCGGCACCGACCAATCGCAGCACATATAAATATGCGAACGGAAAACGTAAACAATTTATTTACATCGTGACGATTGATTCAAAGAGAGTCAAAATTTTGATTTGAGCATCATAGAAGCTTCTGGAAGCGGTCAGAAGTGGAGGAGGACACGACCTAGGGTAAGTGGTTCTTATTGAACCCATTGTACTTAATTTTTTTTTTGTTTGATTTTTTTTGTTTGTGGGAGGCCAGGGTCCGATTTATGTCTGGACAGGCAATCGGCGTCGATTGGTATAATCAGCGTCGATTGTGGTTAGAGCGGCGACGATTGAATTCAATCGGCGTCGACTTTGTTTAGATAGACGTCGATTGTAGATAATCGACGTCGATTGTGTATAATCGACGCCGATTAGATGAAAGTTTTATATGATGATGATAGAATTTTGTTTTGGATGTTCTGATTTGGGTAAATATGAGACTAATATTGCTCTTGCTATCGTGGGTGCAGGCACGAGAGGCTCTACACATGATGGATGCTATTCCCGAGTTACTAGAGACTATTCTCCCTGATGTGACTGATGCAGATTGGCGGCATTTAGAGTTAGTCGGGCTCGGGGGCTTCCGGTATTACAGACGAGTGTCGCAAGATGTGGAGCTGATGCGGGCACTAGTGCGACGGTGGGATAGCCATACGTGCACTTTTTGGTTCAGGACGGGTGAGATGACCATCACCCATGAGGATATATATAGGATTTTGAGACTGCCGATCACTGGGGACCCGATAGAGATTACACCGCAAGAGCAGCAGCAGAGGGCCCTAGTTCGATTGTATAGAGATAGGGCAGATGATTAAGAGATAGTGTCTGGGGCAGTGCAGATAGCCTCGCAGTATAGACAGGATAGCCCCCGAAGCAGACGGATAGTTTTGATTCAGATGGCGATATCCTATTTCGCTCTACCAGATTCAGGAGGTGGGAGATTCCCACTATTATTATTAGACTGCGTTTGCGACATTCTGCAGTTCAGATAGGTATTTGCTTTTGCTGATGCCTTGATAGCTCAGATATATCACGAGCTATGGATGTACACCACTGGCCGAAGGACAGGTATTGATGTCAGTTTTGTGCTCCATTGCTGGGCATATGAGCATATAGTGGTGATCAGGCCATCCGGGCTTCCTTGGATGCCAGCAGCAGTGGGAGCTATTGATTATGGATTCCAGCGATGGCGGGCTGACATGGCCGCTAGGGATACAGGGAGATCGGCCGATTGGTATACTGAGCGTTTCAGGACGCTGACACTGGATCAGGTCATCTGGAGGCCATATCGGGTATTTTCGACATGGGCTGATCAGGATGCTCACTTGGTGGCATTGAGATGGAGCAGGGTGGTTAGGGGCCGTAGGCCTGATATGTGGGAGTGAGTCCCATTTGTGCGGGTATTGAGACAGTTCGGCCTAGTGCAGACAGTGCCGACTACTTACACGCCTTATAGGTGAGATAGCAGGGAGACTGATCTGCCGATTTTGATCCCGGCAGATCCATTGAGAGAGGCCCCACCCTCCACAGACAGTGATGATGACGCAGGGGTGGATGATGGTTATGTAGCATGGTATAATACAGAGCTACCACGACATCTCCCGACATCTATAGATGCCGACGAGGAGGACATAGCTACGATGCTGGATAGATTGGAGGGAGAGCATGCCACCTTGACACAGACACATCAGGTGGCTCTTGAGGAGATCAGAGCTCTGACAGAGGAGAGGGATGCCCTAATTTTGGAGAGAGACACCGCTCGCCAGGAGCGAGATACAGTGATCCAGCAAAGAGATCGCTATTATCGACATAGGGAGGCCCTCAGGGCCAAATATGGGGAGACAGGTACCATGTCGGAGTCTGGTACACAGGGTACGACCCTAGGAGGAGCACCACCAGCAGCGCCAACAGCTCCAGCAGCACCATTACGAGCACTGGGTACCGTGAGCTTGAGCACATATCAGTCTCTCCTCGCTGAGGTGAGATTTTATGAGGATGCCTTAGCGCAGCATGCCCCAGATGTGCCTCGGTACGGGGTAAGGAGGAGATCAGCGACGGCCACAGCGAGCGGGGCCTCAGGTGGAGGGAGCACCGGGAGAGACCGAGGTGTGTAGAGACCTCCAGCAGTAGGTGTGTCTAGCTCGATAGGTGGCGGCCAGGAGAGACAACCTGGTCCAGAGGAGGGTGGAGGAGATAGTGTCCTCCATGCATCAGATTTTACTATATAGGGAGTGATATATTTTGTATCCGTGTAGTGATGTAGCCTCGATTGGAAGGCATTGTATAGATGACTTGATTGCAAGCCACCCATTTTTGTTGTATAGACACACATGTATATATAGATTCGTCATTTCATTTGTCATATAATTGTTCTCATGCGTTTGATTTTGATATACATGGATAGATGTAGTGTAATTGTGATGGATATAGATATAGACTGATAGATGATGACTAGATGTGATTGGATATATATAGACTGATAGAGGATAGAAATAGATGTGATTTGATGTGATTGATGTGTGGATAAAATTTTGATGAAAGATAGAGATAGATAGATGTAATGCAACTTGGATGTACATATTTTTCGATATTTCGATGGATAGATAGATAGATCTGATTGATGTATGGATTTTATTTTGATGAAAAATGGATATAGACAGATGTAGTGTAACGTGGATGCACCAGTTTTTAGATATTTTGATGGATAGATGGATAGATGTGATTGATGTACTCGGCATGTTTGAGATGTTAATTTAATTTTGATGAAAATAGATAGCCAGATGCACATGTGTTGATAATACACGCTTTGATAGGTAAGATGAAATTAGATAGAAGATAAATTTTGATTGAATTAACATGTGAAATGTCAATTTGACTGGATGAAAAACAAAGAATAATGGGGAATACTCTTTGCGGGAGCCAAGGATGTAGTGAAAACAACCTTGACAAGAAATAAAGAAAATATGTCCGGATAAGAAAGAAAATGATAAGTTGGAACTCCCAACCGACCCATAGATAGAATATGGATAGGAAACCGACAAGACCATGCATACAAGGCCCTATATGAGGTTAAAATAAACCTGACACTAACTAACTGCAAAACAGATTTAGGAGGGAAATGAAAGGAGTAGTAAGTAAGCATCTTGCCGGAATTTACAAGGGACAGAATACATGTCAATAGTAGAAAAATAGGATTCTCCATATGATCGACAAAAGGTCTTAAATCTCAGCTTCATGATTTTGGCAGAAAAGCAAACTGATCAAGGCGGGAAGTTTGCTTGATACGGAAAGACTAATCAATACGGGAAGTCTTTCAGTGATGCTAAAAGGTGTATAAACTGACTGAAAGGCTGATCAATTGCAAGAAGCCTTGAATATGTCTTTGAGAAACAGTCGTCCATCAAGGGAGCGGTCTGTATTTTGAATTTTAATGATAGCCATCCTTCGAGGGGTATGGTCTATATTTTTTCGAATTTTGATGATAGCCATCCTTCAAGGGCATGGTCTATATATTTTCTTTTTGATTCATTTGATAATGTATGGATAGCTTTCCTTCAAGGGATCATTCTATCTTTTTGGATAGCATCTCTTCTCTTTTTTTCTTTTTTTTTTGAAAATCTTTTTTGAAGAAGCTGAGTTTAGACCTAGATAGATCAGATGGAGGGGAAGAGAACATGAAAGAACATGCACTCGTGCCCCGAGTAGATCCGATTAAGATAAGTACTTGGGACAGATGAAGTGGTGATTAAGGTATTCCTACCATGAGGAGGAATATATCCAAAAGAACACATGCAATGAGTAGAGCCGTGATACTCACATTTAAGGTAAAAGAGGCAATAGGCGGAGGACCACATAGTTTCGAATCACCATGGAAGTATATGACTGGTTGTTTGGATGGATGAAAGATCTATGTTGCGACTAGATTTGTGTAAGATATATTTTAACAGTAGAAGGGCCGTAGATACAAGGCATTAAGAGGTTCCACTTCAGGTATACCATCTATGGAGGATAAACAATAAGCCCCAGACCCATATTTATGAGTGATAATGTACGGGCTCATCCAGTTGGGAGAAAACTTACCACGTTGACTTCTTTCGAGTGTAGTGATATTTTTATTTTCTTTAAGAACAAGATCACCAATTTTGAAATCACGGTGCTGCAAGTGCTTGTTATAAGCACGTTTGACACGCTCAAGATAGACTTGATGATGTTCAAGAGCGTGGAGACGCCGCTCATCCAATAATTCAAGTTGTGCTAGACGATTTTGATGATAGTCCTCATCGGAGACAAATTCTCTAAGAGAGACATGGAGAGATGGGATTTGGACTTCCAAAGGAAGAACAACCCTCATACCCATAGACAAGAGAGAAGGGGGAGTAGCACCAGTAGGAGTACTAATGCTAGTCCGATAAGCCTAGAGGGCAAAAGGGATATGTAAATTCCAATCCCTACCAGCGCAAATAGTTAACTTTGTGAGGATATTACGCAAAGTTTTATTGGAAGATTTGGCCTGGCCATTAGCTTGAGGATAGTATGGAGAAGAAAAATCTGAGTTTGATATTGAAAGCGTTGCAGAGATTCTGCAAATCAATGTTCTTGAAATATTTACCGTTATCTGTGATGAGTTTGTGTGGGACGCCAAAGCGACAAATGATGTGTTGATAGACGAAATCAACTATGGGTTTAGCTTTTGTTAAAGAAAGAGGGATAGCTTCCACCCACTTAGTAAAGTACTCAGTGGTAGTAATGATAGAATGATGACGCTGTGAAGAACGGGGATTGATGAGACCAATAAGATCAAGACCCCATTGCGAAAAAGGCCAAAAATCCGCTGTAGGTTGTAAAGCTTGACTAGGGATGTGTGTGAGATTGGAATGTTGTTGACACTTAACGCATTTCTTAGCATATTCACAATAATCTCGATTAAGAGAAGGCCAATAATATCCCAAACATAAGATGCGTTTAGCTACAGCTAAGCCATTAAAATGTCCACCATAGATACCGTCATGGACCTCCTGGATATCTTTAGATGATTCATGGGTTTTGAGGCACCGAAGAAAAATTCCATCAAAGCCGCGTTTGTAAAGTATCCCACGTAGAATAGTATAAGCAGATTAACGCGTTGGATAAAAGATCTTCTACCATTAGAAGTCAGATTTGGAGGAAGCACTGAATGAAGATAGATAATCAAAAATCTGTTGATACCACTCATCCTGAGTATGAGTTGTGATAGCATTGATTGAAGTTAGTTTCCCAAGATGAGATGGTTGATCTAATCATTGTACAACCACATAAAGTCGCGAGTCCTTCGGTAAAAGGTGGGATAAGTGAGGCTAACGAAGCCATTGTATCTGCAAATCAATTTGCAGTGTGAGGAATAGCTTGGATAGTGAATTTATCAAAAGATTGGAGTTGAACGCAAGAACGATATCATGATATTTTTGAAGGATATCATTCTTGCATTGATAGACACCTGTGACTTGATTAACGATGAGTTTAGAATCACTGAAGATGTCAATATGACGAGCGCCGAGATTAATGGAATTTTGAAGACCTAAGACAAGAGCTTCGTATTCAGCCATATTATTGGTGCACTCAAAGTTCAATTTGTGTGCGACTGGGATAAGCATACCCCAAGGAGGAATCATCACGAAACCTGCACCTCCCCCTTGCTGACATTTGGATCCATCAAAGAAGATCTTTACTTTAAATGGAGATAGACAAAAATCAATTTGTTGGATATACTCATCGGGGGAATTGAGCAAGGGGGTTTTGAGTGTCCGGAAGAGGAGCATCAGCTAATTGATCTGCAATAACCTGACCCTTGATAGACTTTTGCGGGATGAACTTGAGGTCAAATTTTTTCATAAGCATAAGCCAATGAGTGATACGATCATTGTGATAGGGCTTTGCATGAATTGTCTTGAGTGGATTGACACTTGTCACAATGTAAGTTTTGTGATTAAGGAGGGGTAATGACGAATTTTAGAAGTTGTGAAGAAGACAACACAACATAGCTTTTTCATCTTCGGAGTAACGTGTTTCAAACTCATGAAGGGTGCGACTGATGTAATAGATAGCTTGTTCTTTACCACAAGTGTCCCGATGCGAGATCATGGCTCCCAGAGCATGGTCAGTCACAGAGATATAAAGATAGAAAGGCTCCCCCTCCGCGTGGAGGTGTAAGCACAGGTGGGGAAAGAAGATAAGCTTTGAGATCATCGAAGGCCTTTTGGCAATGTTCATCCCATTCAAAATGAACATCCTTACGAAGGAGATGGTGAAAAGGTTGACAACGGTCTGAAAATTGTGAGATAAAATGATGCACTGATTGAAGACGTCCTTGGAGACTGCGAAGTTGCTTTAAGTTAGAAGGGGGAGGCATCTCAAGGATAGTTTTTATTTTTTCGGGGTCTACTTCAATACCCCTGATGGAAATGATAAAACCTAAAAGTTTACCAGTTGAGAACACAAAACACACACTTAGATGGATTTAGATGAAGACAAAAGCAGATAAGCCTCTCAAAGAGAGGTTGCAAGGATGAAAAGATGATCCTGACGATGTTTGGATTTACCGAGGAGATCGTCAACATAATATTCCACAGTTTTGTGTAAGAGATCATGGAAGATGTAGGTCATTGATCGTTGATAGGTTGCTCCTGTGTTCTTAAGACCGAAAGGCATGACACGATAACAAAAGGTCCCCCAAGGGGTTATGAAAGAAGTCTTATGCTGGTCTTCTGGTGCGATGAGAATTTGATTATATCCAGAGAAACCATCCATAAGAGAAAGCATCTCATGACTCGCAGTTAAATCCACGAGTTGGTCGATATTAGGTAGAGGAAAATCATCTTTTGGACAAGCAAGATTAAGATCTTGGAAGTCGGTACAAATTTGAATTTTCCCAGTAGCTTTAGTTTACTGGTACTACATTAGAAACCCATTGTGGATAATCGATCGGTTGGATGAAGTTAGCCGAGAGCAAGCGCTGTAACTCTTCTTTAACAAGAAGGGCTATTCTAGGGTGCATTTTATGTAATTTTTGGTTTAACTAGTTTGATGTTAGGAAGAGTAACGATATTGTGGACCACAATATCGGGATTGAGTCCTGGCATATCCTCATATGACCAAGCAAAGGCTTTGACGATGTTTGGAAAGAAAAGTGGTAAAATATCCCAACTCCTATGGATTAAGGGATTGGCCCGACCTTAATGATGCGAGGATCTTCAGAAGTCCCTATATTAAGGTCGACAGTGGCTTCGTTGAGAAGCGTAAATGTGTCAGAAGGAATAGTTTTTGGAAGATAGGAATCCTCTGCCCCCAGATAGGTGAGGACAAAATCATCATCCGCACAGTGGATAGTGTTGATAGTAGGAGAGTCGTCTCCAACTATTTTAGGGAAGATTAGCGATATGGAAGCGGACCTATTCTTATTCTTATAGGCTAGCGGCCCTAAGGAAATGGTATTGATCAAAAAAAAAAATTAGGCGGGATGGAAATGTCATCGTCCACATCGAGTGATGCTTCTGACTTAGCGGGGAGAAGATGGTTCCTCAATAGGAAGAGGCTCATCGAGAATAGTGACGGTGGCTTTTGAAAGAGGGTCTAAATCCTAAACCAAATTTTTGATGTGGCATGAGAGTCGGAAATGGATGTGAGGTCATGCACACCTTGTTCATATTTTCCCAGGCCAAAACACTTCCACGCGCATCGATATAAATAAGTTTTTGCAAATGTGGCATTCTGTAGACAATCGAACCCTATTAAGTAAGGTTTGGTCCTAGGAGGAGAATCTGGGCGATAGTGAGGCGTATCAAGACCACCATAGATGAAATTAGTCTATTGACTGGGCAGACCAATGGTGACGATGCGACCAAGACCTGGTTGATATTCAGGTTGTTTTTCTGGTCTACCATACTCACTAGGTTTGAGATGGGCATCGAAAGAAAGGAGAGGAAGCTCTCCCAGTGAGAAACGCTGCAATGTCTCCTTTAGATTTTGTAAATCTGGTAGTTTTGTTGCAGGTATGGAAGAAGATGAGGCCCTGTCAGGAGAACAAGCATTTTCCTTTAGAGGGGCAGACCTTGTGGTCATGTCGCATTGTGCGGAAGGAAAAGGATCTCCTGGATGAGTATATATTTTGCCCTCATATTCATATTTTAGGCATCGATGGAGGGTGGATGGGACACAATGCATTGTGCGAATCTAGGAGCGTCCGAGGATCATATTATAGTGGAATTTTCCTTCGACAATGTAGAAGAGTTCGTGAAGCAGCTTCTTACCTACTCGAATGGGTAAGAACACAGTTCTTAAAGTAACTGCTAGCTGATCGTTAAATGACCGAAGGGCGAAAGGTGGGGGTGACACTACGTTCTTTGGTAACTTAATTTGCTCGAATGTGTGCGAGGAGATGACGTTGAGTGCAGCTCCACTGTCAATCATAACGCGTTTTAATGTAGTGTTGTCGATTTGGACTGTGATAAAGAGGGGAGCCTCCAAATCCTCTGAAGAAAGAGGAGGAATTTCCGAATCTTCAAAAGAAATGGTGGTTGATGGTCGAATCAATCCAACAACCAACTCGAAGGGCTTGGGCTCATCTGAATTTACTGCGATGCGATGTAAATTATCATTCAGAGTCTTGGCGATGTTGTGGAGAGGATTGGATGAGGTCAAAAAAGGGACATTTTGACTAGAGCCTGGGTGAGTTGTTTTATAACACTCTTCTCAACTGACACGGGAATTTGAGCCCGAGGTGCAGCACGAATAGAGACCCGAGGTCATGGGGCTAATGAGGAAGGAGGAACTCCTTCAGGGGCTGCAGAAATGACAACCCGTGGTCGAGATGTTGTAGATGAAGATGGATTATCAAAGTGTTGGGTTCTAGTAGCGATATGGATTGTGTCAATTTGAGAAGGTGGAAGATCCATTGGAGTGGAATCACTAGAGGTCTGAGTGGATCGTTGGGGCTCAGATGGGGCTAAGATGACAGGAGATACTTGTTTCTCTTCCTCCAGCAAAAGATCACTTTCTTCCAAAAGGTTGTTGACAACAGCTTGAAGAACTTTACATCCCTCAGTATCATGACCCAGGGTATGGTGGTAAGCACAAATCAGATCAGAGTTAAACCAGGTAGGTTTAACTCCTTTAGGGTTATAGGGTTTAATCGGTGGAAGGGATATGGATGAAGATTGGATAATTTGGTGAAGGATTTTGGTGTAGAACCTGGTAGACGAAGATGAGGACAGAGGTGATGAAGGCACCTCTTTTACTTTAACAGACTGCCGAGGTAAAAGAACTTGCATGTTAGGTTTGACAGTCTTTTTAGGGATCATCTTATTTTTTTGGACATCTGGAGGAGCAATCTTGGGCACTTGAGATGGAAGTAAGTGAGACATGATTGATTTTGGTGGAGGGGGAGCCCCTAGAATAGATTTTGAAGATGATGGAGGTGTGACAAGTGTTGTGGTCTTCAAAGATAAAGGAGGTTGCTTGGTCGAATTTACTGATGATTTAGATAATGTCATTTTAGATGAGGAAGAAGCTCCCAAAGTAGGTGTAATCAGAGGAACATAGGGTGCCCTGGCTTTTGGTAATGAAGGTGATGATCCTGATAGAAGAGGGTGACGTCTTTTTAGTAGGTAAGTCCACTTTTCAGGGTGTTTGGTGAAGAATGTGCTGTAGAAGAAGATGATGGTTTTGAGAGGTGTGTAGAAGAAGACACCTTCTCCAGCAGGACAAATCCAATCTTTTATGAGGCGCAGAGAGAGATTTTTGTGGGAAATCACCAAGAGTCTTGATGGTCCGAAATATGGGCTTTCCTTTTTCAGGGATGGTGACAACTTCAATGGCATAAGGTGATTGTAACCTTTTCGGGGGAAGCAAAAAGGGGAGGTACTGATGGCACAATGTTAGATTCCGGTTGTCTCGGTCTAAGTTCAGGAATCGAGCGCATAGGTGTTAGTGCTAATTATTTTGATTTTCCTTTAATAGGAAAAATAACATTAGTGATGGAAGAAGTGAGTGATGGAAGAAGCAGTTCCTTGTGAAGGGACTACTTTTGGTGCAGTAATTATGGGTGAAACTACTGTAGGAAAAGAGACAGGGAGAGTCAAAATCGAAGACGCTTCCGTTGGAGTCGGCACAATTATAGGTACGTTCACCAAGGGCATAGTTACAGCGAGAATGAGAGAAACAGAAGTAGATGTATCTGCCAGTGGAAACTCAAAGGGATGTAATTGCCTCGAGGTATTGAAAGAATGTTTGACGATGTGATAGATGAGGATGACACTGTCTCGGGTATGGATGGAAGGTCAGACAAAGGAGCGGAGAGAGATGAATCCGTGCCTAGTAATGTAGGAATATTCAAAGATGGGCTATCTGAAGATGGTGGAATTCCAGTGATTGACGAAGTGGAAGGAGGTTTCTGATTCGATCGATTTGTCCGCAGATGGCTTGGTTTCAGAAGAATATTCTTTAGTAGAGATGAAGTTTATAGTATGAGTGTTTGGTTTTTGAGACTCTGAAGCATTACGGTTCGGGGGATGATTGGGAAAAGGTTGTTTAAAGAACATCCAATTCTTGATTCGGGGGGAGAATTTGGGTTATCCAGAAACGAGCTCGCCTTTATCAATGAATTTCTGGACAAGATTTTTGAAAGTCTGACATCATTCAATGTCATGACCTTTGGTTCTATGATAATGACAGAAATCATTTTCCCTATACTAGAATGGACGTTCTTGGCTTTCATCAATATTTCTAATGGGGGGAAGTTTGATCATGCGAACTTCCAACATTTTCTCTAAGATAGAGGCATATGATTCCCCCAACGAAGTGAAAGATCGAGATGACGAGGCCCCTTTTCGAGAAGATGAGGGGTCTCTTCGTGGTGTTTGATTAGAATTATTATTGGCTCGTGATGTTTTTAATATGATAGCATTGGTTGATCCTTGATTCTTGTCTTTAGAAGGGGAAGAATTTGGTTTGGTAAACCGAGAAAAATCCGGTTTAGATTTAGAGCGAAGTTTTAGCTTCCCTTGTTCAATGGCGCGAGATTCAAGTTTGCATGCCATCGTAAAGGCTTCTTCAAAGGTATGAAAAGTATGGATCCTAAAAGTGGAAGAAATGTGATTAGCACAAGATCGATTAAACAAATCGATTTGTTGGGATTGAGGAAGGGAGAAAGACAATTGGTTGATTATCCCTCTCCAATGAGCGAAAAAAGTCCGTAATAGACTCATCATCAAATTGACGAATGTTATAAAGATCTGTAATCGAGATCTTATGCGCGATATTTATTGAAAAAGTTTCAACAAACATCTGGGGCCAATTGAGAGAAAAGAAAAACAAGGAATGTTGAGGAATGTTATTGTACCAGTCTAAAGCAGGACCTGCTAGAGACATAGGAAAAGTACGGAGCATAAGCTCCTGATCCTGGACTATGAGGTAGCAATCATGTCTGAATGCTCGCAAATGTTGTTGAGGGTCCTCTCGACTATGAAATTTTGAAAATTTAGGAAGCTCCCATTGGGGAGGATAAGGCTTAAAAGCCACTGAGGGGTGAATAGGTTCATTACACACTTCTTCAAAGGAGAATGAAGGACGAGCCCCTTTTGTGGAGGCTTCCAAGTCTGTGATTTTCTTGTAAAGAATTTGAACCACGTCAGATTGAGGAGGAGGCACACTGGTACGTCCTACATAAGAAGCAAACGATGGATGTTGTTGAGGTGTCAACGGGGGATTCATCTATTGATTAATAGGATGATAAGAGGAGTAACCAGGCGTTTTGGGTGACACCTAGTGGGGTATTTTCCGTGAAGGAGCCTGTGTATAAGCAGGCTGTGAGATAATAAGTGGTTGAGAAAATGAAGGTTAGATGAAGGGTGGAGAATGTGATTGGTGGACTCCCATGCTTGTTGACTGAATCGAGATAGATTGAGGAACATGAGTGCCAATTTGATTGGACATATTGGGGAACAAGACCTGAAAGAGGCTTTCTGCTTGCCACCGGATTAGGCATTAAGGGTGCCGATGCTAGAGGATGGGGCGAAGGTTACTATTGTTAGAACGTTGGAAGAAAGACCCACTAGAGGATGAGAAGCAGGAACCAACTGACTAGTCAGAGGGGGGTTTGAATCATAAAGGGATACTGACCTTAGGGACACAATGGAGAGCATAGATGAATTAATAGCAATATGCAGGTGCGTAGATGAACTCATTATAGCCAGGGGAAGAGGACCTCTTAGAAGTAGGTTGTGGAATATTCAAGGTAACTGCAGTGTTAGGAATAGGTAGGACTATTTGAGAACTAGTCAATATGGTCGGTGGAAGAGAAAAAGGAGGCACCAAGGGGCCTCGCCCTTCTCTGTGGCTCGAGGTGAAAGAGATGATGTTAATTGTTCTACAAAGGCCTGGGATGGTTCGCGAGAATAAATCGTACACTTGCTGGATTGGTGGTCCTTGATCAGATATTTGAATAGAATTGTGTACTAGGTAGTCCATGAGGGCTACTGGATTGCGATCGAGGAGCGCCTGAAATTCAGGATCCCCGCGAGGAACATACTCTGAGTTAGAAGTAGATGATATTTCTGAAGGACTAGGGGAAGCTAGATGTGATGGGGTTGCTTTGGCTTGATAGAAAGGATTATATGACCAGGATGGGGAACCAACTAACAGCGGTCCTGAGGAAGATTTGGGGGGTGCCGAAACATCCACACTAGTGGTAATCTCGGAAGAGGAAGGGGCCAGTTGAGCCATTCTTCTAGATTGTAACCGAGTGATGACCTTCATAAACACGTAGAAAAGAATATTGACCTAACTAATTGCACGGACAATTCAAGCAGTGCAGGTGATTATCTCATTTTAGTTTTGATGCTTTTAAGAAAGAAAATATTAGGGAAGGATTTTTAGAACAGGAACTACTCAGATAGCCAAACTAAGGATGGTTTGGGGAATGTTTGGTGAGGAGTCCCGAAGGCACTTCAGTAAAATACCGGTAAGTGGCTTGATATAGGGCCCTACCCCCCGCACTTCACACACCGCTGTGATAAGGGAGTCGGGTGCTTTGCCAATATATACCAGGAATTCCGTGAATTTATAGCACGGCCCCTGAGAACCGCGTAGGCTCTTCCTCTTGGATGTCACTTCCAAGTAGGCGAGGCCATGGAAGGAATTTTTGTTTAAATGCTTTATACCTAGTGATTTTTGGCTTTGTGTGCAAGGGTGAAAAATAAAAATCAAATAGTGTCACTACCGATTTTGATCAATTTTCCAGCCTAATTAAAACTAGATGAGAAACATACAACAGCAATGACAAAGAAAAATTTCTTTTTAAGCACTTAAAAACGAAGTGTTTGATTTCGATGAAAACAAGTCAAACAAATTCTTTCCCAAATGCGATTAAATTCTTTTTAAGCACCAAAAATTGAAATGTTTGGATGTGATAGAGAACAAACAACTTTTTTTTTTTAGTGCCTAAAAAGGAGAAAACACCGTAAAAGAGAAATACCTGTAGATTTAGCTCTCCAAGGTGTGTGGACTTCAAAAAGCGTGTTGTTGAGCTCTTCCCCTCGAACAATCCCATGAACAAGCAAAGTGCTTCGCAAGAAGAGGTTAAGCAAACACCAAACAAAATCCAGAAAGATATATCCGGATAATGGTGAAATGGAAATTTCTATTTCAAGGAATAATAAGGGACTTTGGTTAGGTCCCACCGGGCGTGCCAGAATGTAGATCAAAGATTTAGCGCTTGTTACCTGTCCAAGTTAATGCACCAAACTAAACACAAAAACCCTGAAAAACTCCAATAAAATTGATACCTGATGGACAAGATCCGAAGATGTAGACGGATAAGGAGGTCGATGTAGATAAGACGGGCGCACACGAGCAATTCGCACAATAGATCCGAGTAACCTGCAAGACACCGATGCTTGATAGAAAAAGACCACGTTAAAAGGTATTTAGGTGGACTGCCCGAGAAGCGGATCCGGGAAGCGATAAGCTTCCTCGGTGGATGTCAGTCCACGTTTTCAATTAAGCAGAGAAGCATACATGATAAAAGATGTACGTAAGGACTAGATTTTCTGATCACAGTAATAAAACAGAATTTAGACAGCAGGCAGAAAGCAACAGAAAACAGGAAACTATGAAATAAAGTTGGATTTGTGTTACCTGTGTCCTTTTACATGTCTGCAGGATGATCGGCGTCGATTATGTAGAATCAGCGTCGACTGATGTGATGGGCATCGATAATGAATGATCGGCGTCGACTGAATAAGATCGGCGTCGACTGAAAGTAGATCGGTCGATCGGGGACAGTGCGAGAAGATTTGGAAATCGGAAAGTGAAGGCCAAATCGTTAACGTCTGCTGGATGTGCCGAAGTCGGTGAGATACTGGAACAGAGTCACCAAAAGATCAATGGATACGTGCGATGTTGATGTTATAAGGACAGAGTAACGGTGCTCCTCTCAGGGATTGATTCGGACAAGATTCGCTCTCATTCGATACACTTGATGCTAAAAGATCTCTCGTTCTCTTTCTTACAACCTGTGTCTCTGTGTCGCGATCTGTCTCTTTCTCTCTCTCTCCGTTTGTGCGTGTGTTCTTCCTCCTCCAGAACTGAGTTCTGGGCTTCTATTTATAATTGGCGCCGCTCCTAAAAAATTGGCGTCGTCCGTACCGGTCGGCGCCGATCGCGGAACAGACTCCTGAGATGGCCAAAATGAACGATTTCTAGAAAGATAAGATTTATCCCAAATACGGGAAATATCCCACTTAGGGAAGAGAAAAAATAGGGGTGATACATAGATAGGATAAATGTGGGGTAGATAAGTGGTTAAGATACATGTGAAGAGGTGTAATTAAATATTTAATATTTAATTACTCACGGGTAAGATAAGATAGGGTGAATTAAACTTAGGATAGGTGTTTAAATCACAAATCGAATAATATCCCAAGGGGATAGTGGTGACATAAACGTGCCCCAGGTTACCTGAGCAGGTAAACGAATGTGAGGGACACTAAATTGAGTAACCAATTTTAAGTGTCTACAGATATTTCATGAAAATCCATACAAAAAAGTAAAATAATTCAAACATTGCTGCTTGAGAAAATTTAGTCTCAATCTACCCTAAACTCCTTTGTGAGGACTTCCTCACACATGATTCAATAATATCATATTCCAAAAAACACATAAATAAGTCAAATACATTTATAGTGGAAATAAAAAGGAGGTAAAAAATAGTTTCCAAATAGTTAAATGCAACAAGGATTAGCAATTCATAAAACATAAATAGTCCATTATGTGTTAAATTTATTGCAACTCATTATGTGTGTTAGGGAAGAAATATCCAAACAACATGAATTCGGCTTCCAACTTTGTATAATTCTCCTTTGTAGCTCGTTTAATTTTCTCAAATCCAGGAATGTTTATTACAATAATAAAATAATGCCTAACATTCCAAACAAATATCATTCATGATGCATTGTAACACACATATTACAAATAAAATAATAAAACAAACCATAAAAGTTAGACATAAACTAGAAAACAACATTTATCGCATATAACATCCATATTAATGAACCATTTAAAGTGAAATAAATATAACTAACATGAATTATAAGGGGCTGATTTATACAAAATTATTTTTCTCATATTACAAATGTCTTGATGTCAGTGTTACGATCTCAATAATATGAATAAGTAAATAAACATTAATTGTACAATTCAAAATAAAAAATTTAATAGATGTGACTATGATAAAATGATATAGTGATTGCTCAAAACACAAGAGGATATATGCACTTAGCTGCACAGAGTGGTACAAAAGTTATATGGGTGTGAACACTAGGTGAAAAGGATACTTTGAATCTAAAAATGCATCATCTCTAATTCTAGAACTAGAAACATCTCTTGTGCAGGATTGTACAACTCAGTATAGTGTATAATATTGTTCTGATATGCTATGTATGGTTTTTGACTTTGCACAATGGGATTTTTCATATTTACTTGCCCTTAATTGACCTAAAAATTTGTGTCATTTTGTGTCACTAAGGCTCGCACAACTTTGACACCACTTGTAATGACCTGTAAAAAATAGAAACCTTAGAGACTTGCAACAAACCTCATAAAACCATTAGATAACAAAAGCATAAATTCATGTGAGGGTGAGGTTAAACTACCACTAGATTTCAACTCCTACTAAGACAATCCATGTGTTGTACTATATCCCCTCGAGTGGAAAAACATCTCATGTAGTTCACCTAGTGTTGGTGTAATTAATGAATGTGATCTAAGTTAATACCTTGGGTATGCCCTCGTGTCTCTTGACACAAAGTTTGTAGTCTAACTATAGAATATAAAATATACCTAAAGTTGTAGTAGTGTGATGTGGTGTGCTTCATATTCTTAGACTAATCTCCTTTTTCCCTTGAATATCATTGGCAATACATGGAGTGACTTGCTCTTGTTGAGACATTTCTCTATAACCTTTTAATGTTTGGTGATGGAGGAAGCTAGACTCTTGAACCTAGTTTGAGTGTTTCAAACATATGTGGTAGTTGTTTTAAAGGATGTGGAAATAATTTTGGAATATTTAGGAGAACATCGAGTGCTTTAGTGTTGATATTTACCACATGTGCTTATGATAATTCTAGGTGAGTTATAAATTCTAATTGACTTACTTATATAGGCTTGCATAGGTTGTAAATTCACACTATAACCAACTTAGGGAAGTTGAATCGACTCCTATAAGGTTTTTAAATTAGAAAAAGATTCATTAGATGAGAGGGTTTGGGACCATACAGGTTGGTCCATATTGTAGTACAGATTGGTCATGTTTTATACAATCATCAACATACAATTAATGATGACATGGAAAAAGTCTGGGAAAGATACTCGGGGTTATTACTCTAGATAATTAATATTGCAAGGATGAATGATAAATAAATGTATGAGATAAGCAAGTCACGGATAAAAATATATTTCATTTTATCTTATAATGTGAGAATTTGTCTTAGCATAGGAACAAAGCCAAACTCATCATTTTCAAAGGATAAGTTACCAAATTTTATTGTCTGAATTTTCCCCCTTAAGATTGGAATTGAAAATTGCATACTTGAAGTAAAAACATACATGAGTGTATAAAAACTTTTCCTTTTCTTTATTATTGTCTTTTATATTGGTGTTGGTACGTTCCATGGTGAAATCTATAGCACAAAGTACAATTAATGCCCATATAAGAAATTGAATTGTAACTCAAAATGCAAAAAATGCTTATAACTTTGAATTTTTTTAATTATGCATAGTAAAGTAGAGAGATGAAAAACATGGAATGAATACACTTGTTTATGTTGTAGAGGTTTAATCTCCCATTATTTTTTACTTAGAGATTATAATTTTTTGTTGGGTTGTCAAAGGATTGGGGGTGATCAATCTCCTATTTTTGTCGAAGGAAAATCTGGAGTAGGATAGGATTTGAGTATGCATGACCCAATATTGAAAAGAGCGGGTATCAAAGAACCCCGTTAAGAAGTGAAAATAGTGTACATAGTATCTATCCACAATGATATCTCCTCACACAAATAGAGAGAGTGAAGGAAGAATAATCGACAAATTATTTATCCAATTTGATATATTACAACCTCGTGGACCACCACTACAGACAAATTTGTTCCCAATTTTGTAAATATAACACAAGGTCAAAATGGAATGGATGATCCATGCCCCATCATGGGTTTTACATCTAATTTTAAGAAAAATACTAAGTAATACAAAGGATAAGAAGTCGCATGCCCCCAACCTAATATCTGTAATTATATTTGAGTAATGTGAAGGAGAAGGAATGAAGTAGTCATGCCCCCTATATTTTTCCTTGAACTATGTCATATATATCTAAATCTATATCAAAAGTATATAAGTTCCTATAAGAATATGAGAATTTTTAATTTCTATGTGAATTTTCTCCCATGATATAAATGTCAAGTATGGTCCATGTTGTACTATGATTTCATCCTTGGGAGATGGTTTTACACCAATATGAATTTTGTCACTTTTTGTATATGATCTTTTTTCTAAGGATTTGTACTATGTATAAACCTATTTTTTATCTTGTAATATACACATACCAGCTATATATGTATAACATACCCCCTTGAGTGCCCCCTATTTTGAGGCACGTGTGATAAATCATTTGAGAACACCACTCAAAAGAATTGATATATACCCATTGCAGATAAATCTTATAATCTACATTGGAACACATGGAAGGTTGTATTGGTGGCCACCATTGGGATCCAATTTCTATAAGAGGTTTGTGTATGGTGGATACCATGACACACAAAGAAAACAACAAGAAATAATCAATAATAGCAATAGCAATCATATGTTAGTAAATAAAACACATAGGTAAAGAAATAGTTAGCCAAACTAACATAAAAAAGGCATGTAAAATATTCATCTCAAGGAATAGAGTTGTAAGCAGAGGATACCCATGATGTCACGATAAAATTATAGCAAGGTTACACACATCGCATATAATTAAATAAGTAAATGTGCACGTAGAAGATAATTATGGAGTTGCAAACATGGGAAACCCATGGTAATGCAAGAAAATCAAATTTCCCAAGCCCCGTGTAAAATATGTGGTTAAGAAGTCAAGCCATCAAGTAAGAGAACAATTTAGTAATCAAATATGAAAATAATAGTGACAAAGAACATAGAGTAAGATAGGTTAGCACTACACAAGACATGTATATTAGTCCTATTATTAAAAAATATAACATATTCATAATACAAGTAATTGAGCATAATGAGGAAGTGAAAGTAACTAAAATGAAGAAAAAACACTTTTGTGGTGTGAGAGATGCCCCCAAATGGTCAAAGTCACTGGGAAGGGACTAGGCCAATACATATCATTGTGTATTAATATCTACGTATCTTACATCAAGCTCAACATACCTCATGATCACATGTGTGTAAAGAGTATATATAAATATGTTATTTATCAAACCAATATTACAACCAACATATGTACAATAAAGGGATAACAATTAAATTCATATGTAGATCTTGATTTTGTATTTTTACAAATATTTGAATGTTTTTGTATTATGTGATTATTTAAATGTTTTGTATTTTTGAAATTAGCTATATACAGGGAAGGATGTAACACAAGAACTACCCAATGACGGCCTCATTAGGATTCGTGGAAACATCATAAGGTAAAGGAGGATCCATCCTCAAATGTTTCATAATAGAAGAAGGATGATCATGTATAACTTATGTAGAGGACACATTATGATTCATAGGATATCTATGATGGAAAGACTCGTGAGGAGTAGGATGCATACTATAAGATGTATCAGGAGGCCTAAGAGATAGAGAGCCTCTAGAATTAGTATGTGTAATAAAATACGTAGAATGAGGCTTAAGAGATAGAGAGTCATTAGAAGTAGTATGTGAAATAATAGACCTAACCAGAGGCCTGGGAGGGAGAGAGCCACTAGAATTAGTATGTGTAATAGAAGACATATCTAGAGGTGTGGGAGGGATAGAGTCACTAAAATAGTATGTGTAATAGAATACCTAGTTGGAGGCCTAGGAGGGAGAGACACACAAAAATAAACATGTGGAGATGTAGAAGACATAAAAGGAGCAACCACAATTTTTTGACTAAGTAATGTAGGCATTGGGGCCTCGTATGGGATACCCTTAACTATAACAACTTGTTGATTGCAAATTAATTTAACACATTGATTAAAGATAGATGGTATAACCTTAAAATCATGCACCCAAGGGAAACCTAGACACATCACACAAACTAAGATAAAAAGTGACTAAAAAGGGAACATCCATAGCAGGAGAACCACATGTAAGAGGTATAACAACTTTTCCAAGTTTGGTCTTAGTATCAAAGGTTACATATTTAGTATATTTTTATAACAATCAAGAGTAAAGAAAGACTTACACAAATACATTGGTAATATGGGTAAGATCCAAACCATAAAGGGTGAGAGATGATTTGAGTTTAGAATGATCAATCTAGTAAGTTTTGGAGCCCATAAAAATAATCTAAGAATCATAAAAATCAAATGGATTGAGATTATATTTAGACAAATGCTTATTTAGAATATCAAATTTCTCATCATTACTATCAGTATTGCTCCATCACATTATTCTAAATTTACTAACAATGTTAAATTGGGAATATCCTCAAAATTTATGTTTATGTTGCCCTTAAATTTTCCTGTGTATGGTCAAATTTTCAATAATCATGCATAATTTATCTTGTTTGAGACATTTTTTTCTCGAATTTTTATATTTTCTATGTTTCATGTGAAATTTTCTCTTGTGTGATGTGTATTGTTTCCTTTTCTTTTTGCATAGTAACATGAGGTATTTCATGCACTATTATAGAATTTATTAAATTATGTATTACTTGCATATCCTATTGGGGATTACATTATGTTCATCAAATATAGATGTGTTATCCTTCTGTACGCATATAAATCTAAGTGATTTAGATGATTGTGTAGAAGATAACATGCATGGAGGAACATCACCCGTAGGAGGCTGAGAAATCAGTACATTCGGAGGACCCTCATGGGTGATTTCATCCTTCACAAAGTGATTCCTTGGAGGAGGAGAGGGAGATCTATCAAGATATTGTATGTTGAAAGAAATAATATCCTTATGCTCAATTTGTTGTATATTCTTATGTAAAATGTAATAATCATCATCCCAATGTTTTTTGTTTCCATGATCATTACAAAATGGTTTTTCTTTTATGTTTTCTATCCTATAGAGGGGATAATAATGATTAAGTATCAAACCGATTAATCTCTTATTGATTATCTCATATAGACTTTCATGTTGTCTATCATTCTTTTCAAACCAAAGAGGTACTTTCTGATGTGGTTGAATTAGAAATTGAGATTGTTCTATGGGAACATATTCCCATACAAATAGTTTCCTTTTTTTACTTAAACTAAAAGGTGTATTTTGTATGACATTATTGTCATTTTTTTCCTTTAGTCCCATATGTAAATTGATCACGATATGTAAAGACATGATTTACATGGGCATGTAAGGGATTCCTTAGATGAATTATCTCACCATCCTTGTGATATTAGATCTTGACCTACTCATAGCTTGAATTTTCACTTGAAAATCATGTTGTATTTCTTAAACATACTTTAAGATATATTTATGAAAAATGTCATTGTTATGTCCTTATATTAGCGAAGGACCCATAAGAGATGGCCTGAAGGATCATTTAAATCATTATCCTTGACAAATGGTTTTACACATGATATAGACGTGAGGAATAAAACAAGGCCAAATATAAATATAACATGGAAGATAGAGAAAAAAATTGAATGCTTGGAGATAGGTAAAAGTAATCCCAAAGTAAGCAACAAAGGTATGCCCAGAAGTGATTATTGGCAAAATGCAACAGCCGTCAAATAATAAAATGACCATTGTAAATATAGAATGCGAATTTTGTGAAACCAAGAGAGGTATTTTAGTGTCTAAATATTATGAACAAAAAAATATAGGGGATTTGCAAATAATTAAATATTTTTATTATTAGACCCTTATTACTAAAAATAGTAATTCTAAAATTCTAAAAATTATGTTAAAAATTAGGAAAAATAAAAGGAGGTTTTGTTTAATGTATATAAATAAATAAATAAAATCCTCAAAGGGATTTTAACATAGAGTTGTTAATTTAGAGACATGTGTTGAAAGGTGTTGTTACTAAAAAGGGACTTTGGAATGAATCCCTAAAAAATACCTAAACATGTAACCCTAAGAGGAATTTTGGTTGTTCAAAAGGTTACATTTCCAATTTATGTCAAACTCGCCAAATGTTTACACCCTAAAGATATAAGTGCAAGAAATATACTTTCATTAAAAATATGTAAGTAATTTTATAGGTTGAATATTCAAAATAAATTAATAAACATTAATCATAAAATTTAGAAAAAAGATTTTAATACTTGCAGCTATGATAAAATGCTTTCTCAAAACATAAGAGGATATAAGTATTTAGTTGTGCGAAGTGGTACAAAATTTATCTAGTTGTGCATAATGAGAGAGAAGGCTACTCTAAATATCAAAATGTTTCATCTCTAAATATGGAACAACAAAATGCTCATGTGTAGGAACATACAACTCAGTCTGGAGAATAATACAATTCTAAAATGGTTTGTATGGTTTTAAACCTATCCAAAATGGGGTTATAAAAATTCACCTACCCTTCATTAGCCTATAAATGTGTATAATTTTCCATCACTAGGGATCACACAACTTTGACTCCATCTGTAATGACCTGTAACAAATAGAAAATCTAGACACCTGTGAAATACTTCATAAATCCATTAGATAAAAAAGGATAAAGTTGTGTGTGGGTGAGGCTAGGCTACCCCTAGAAATCAACCCTTATTGATCCGTTGATTTAACAAATATGGAAATTTCTGAAATCCTAATTGTAGATTCATGTATGATCAATAAATGCTAAACAAATGTTGGAATATAGATGACACAAGCAATAAGCTAAATAAATGTAAAACCCTAAGTGCAAGAGGGAGAAAGAAATACTTAGATGATTTGTGTTATCCCAAAGGTGACGTAGATTGGAAAAAATGTTGAACAAGATGAGAAGACTCTCACAACTAAGCACCAAAAAAATCATGGAACTTCCAAATGAGCCTAGACTATGGCACCTATACTGGGGCGAGGGCGCCTAGGCACCATAGACCTCTACTCGGTGAATGTGACCATGCAGGATCTCGGAAACTAGTTTTTTTTGTGTCGCACAAGTTTCTCTAGCCTTCACTTTTGGTCATCTATATGTCGTTGGATGATTGTCGAATTCGCATGTAACCTGCAAAGAGAATTTGACTTATAAAACCCTCAAACTACATCAAATCCCAAAAAGAAAAGATGCAATATGGGGATTCAGACTGACCCTGGTGGTCACCCAACTGAGTAAACTTATGACTAAGCATTGCACTACATCTCAGACTCCATGTATTTCTTGTGTGTGTGTTAGAATCATGCCCTAGGAAGCCCTTGCACAAGTGCACATGATAGCAAGTGATATCTAGATGTACCAATGTAAATATATGTGTGGATGGAAAAATGGACTTCCCCTCCTATGCATGTATGTAGAAAATCTATTCCCTTTGTCCCTTGAATGAGTGATAGATGGATGCATTTTTTATGCTCTTAGATGCCTTTGGATACAACCTTAGGTGGTGATAGCAGATGTTAGAGCTTGGTCCTTTATTTTGTTCACATTACTTTATATTTATATGATTCCCTTGATTGAATTTCATAATTGATAACTAAAAGGATGACCAATAATAAAATAATAGACCCAAAATATAAAATAGGCCCAAAGAGAATGATTAAGATAGAAAGAGGTTGGGGTGCCCAGAAGTGACGAGGGCGCCTGGGCACTGGCATCCTGGCTAGGCACCGATATCTAGAGGCATGAAATATAAATAAATAAAGCTCAAACCAGGTTTTAGGTTGTATAAAACCAAAGAGAAAGCAAGAAAGATAGAAAAGAGGCCCAAGAAAGTAGTCAATTACTATTTTTCTTACTTAGGAATCATATGAATAGTAGTATGTAATTAGGACCTAGAAATGTACCCATGTGCATGATTTTGTGTCTACATTTTCCCCCAATTTATGTTTTTAAGTGAATACTTGATAACATAAAGTAGATAATAGATGCATACCTGATAACCATGTAGAATGTGATGGCAATAACGTATCGAGGAGACAACTAAAAGCATTAAGTGATAAAAATGAAGCATGGAAGCTAAGAAAGAGGAAGTGACCCTAGGGGTGAAGTGTATGAGTTGTACCATGTTATAATTGTTGTTGTTTGATCTTGATGAAGGGCTGCTTATTTTTACATATTAAGGAAATACCTATAAAAGAATATCAAAAGAGTAGTCAAAGTCTTGTATTACGAAAACTCTGTAAAAGCATGTAAAAGTATGTAAATGTGAAAAATAAATAAAAAGGAAAGTGTGCGCCTGATCTGTGAAGAGTGAAAGAGATAGAAAATGCCCTGAACTTTTATAAGAGAGTGATTTTTTTGGGTGATCTCATGCCAAGAGAAAAAAAAATTGGCGATCTCATGCCAAGAATGAGTTTTTTGGCGATCTCATGCCAAGTGTGAGTTTTTTGGGTGATCTCACGCCATGAAAGAAGAGTGTTAAGGAGAGAGGTCTAGTGTTACTCTCCATCCATGAGTGATTTTGGAATTTATACACCACTGTAGATGGTGTGATCCATGTGTTAGTTCCATATTTTTCATGTTCGATCCAAGTAAAAAATGGAGATAGAATTCATTATGATTGTTAGAGGATTGTGCCTATACTATGAAAATTGGTCTGTGAATTGCTAAAAACTATGTTGATCTGAGAAAGTAATTGTAACTTCCCCCTATTCATAGGCACCTAGGAAAGGTTTAGAGCACCCAGGTGCTAGTATCTATATCTAAGCACTGGTGTATGTGTTAAACTAAGGACCCAAGTCAAAATCTGGTCTGTTCTGAGATTGTAACTCTATTTTTTTCTTGTATTGTGCAGGCCTGTATTAAAGCTTTGAGATGTTATATGGGGTGACTAATTCACCCAGTGTATACCCCCCATTTGGGGTGCATGCGATGTTGCTAGGAGAATGTGTCCCAAAAAGAGGACCTGATGCTAATCTGACATTGTATCCCTGTAGGGGGAGGGAATGTGTATGGTAGAAACAAAGGCACACACAAAAAAGTGGCTATAAATATGGGTTAGTAGAAAAATTGACAAGCTTGTTATATAAGACATTGTAAAGACTCAATAGTGCAGACAAAGTAGACCATGAAAAGTGGGTTTAAAATATGGGACATCACTCACAATGTTGTAAAACAATCAAGGCTGAAGTAGCCAAAATCATGCAGTGTGCATGCAAGAAAAAGGGCATATCCCACAAACAATGACATATAATAGAAGACAAGAGCAAGCAAAGTGTAAGTAACAACCATGGTAGGAAATATTCCTGCAAGGAAAATGTTGCAAATGAAGCACCTGTTAGCATGTTAGAAACATAAAAAAAAGTATGCCAAAGTGTGTATAGATCAAAT
This sequence comes from Taxus chinensis, assembly GCA_019776745.2. NCBI lineage: Eukaryota > Viridiplantae > Streptophyta > Pinopsida > Cupressales > Taxaceae > Taxus > Taxus chinensis. The sequence goes on from CM034149.1 coordinate 160,380,575, forward strand.
TGAAATTAGTGTTCTAGTAAGAATATGAAGTATTAAGTAATGAAACAATAGCACCTTTGATGTGTGAGAAAGTAGATGCCCCCAAGATCCTCGGTGGGACTAATAAGAGGTATAGTGCCAAACATCAATGTTGCGTGTAAAGGTCTGTAGAAATTTTGCATTTACAACTAGTGAACACGCATGTGTATATGATAAAGATAATGACATACTAAATATTTTTCTAACATGGGAAACAAATTGTACATGTGACTAGCATAATCAAGCAAGATTATGTCCAACCAAGATATGCAGTCTGTTGTGAATGACTGAAATGGAATTATATGCAATGTAAATGTGATAGGAGCAGCATGTCCCCGAGTGTATGTGGATGAATATGTATGAGATGAGGTTCATTTATAAAAGGCCCCTCGACAGTCAATAATGAACCATAGAATAAGAGGGTGTCATTGGGAAATGGTTTTAAAAATATGTTTGAAAGATTGATCATGAAGCACAAAGCGTGAAATGTATAAGAGGTGAGTTTCATTACAGATTTAGACCCTCAACAGTTGAGAAGGAACCATGGAACTAGAGTATATGTAACTATTAACGTGAAATCACAGCACCCTCAAATGAGTTATGGATCTGCTTTTCTAAGGCATGGTCATTTAGTTTGATTTACTTAACATTGGATCATTCCCCAAGTTTTAGGACTTGCAAATGGGAATGATCCTCCAAAGAAGGCTAGTTCCTCTTCCTAATCCTAGCACTAAACTACTTCTAAGGAAGGAAATGCAACTATCTACTCCTAATCTAACAATTCCAAGGGACCAAGGAGAGAGAGAGAGAGAGCATGAAAATAAAGAAATCCTACACTATAGAGGTGATAGCACCAAGAAAAGGGAACTGCTGATCACAAACCCAACTTCCTGAAATGGAGAGAGGTGAGAAATGGAGAGGATGGATAGATACATCACAGACCAAGGATAAATTTCACACAGAAAACCATTTCGAACCCCTTAAACACAGCTCCCAAAACCTACAATGGACATCAGAGATATGCACAATATACCCTGCAATGGTGAGAGGCAAGAAGAGACAACAAAATGAGCAAAGGATGGAAAAAACGCATCACGAAACAAATTTTATTGCTCCAAGATTTCACACAGTACACCATTAATGGGAAAGAGGTAAGAAAATGTCATTACAAATCCAAGGGAGGAGGCTTAAACTCCTCATTCGACCCTGGAGAAGAAAGAGAGAGGGGGACAGGGAAGAAGAATGAACAACAACTTTTACAATGAATCATGCCCTTGTATTTATTGATTTGATCATAGAGAAGAAAGAGAGAGAGAAGCGGGAAAAATAGGTTACAACTCAACCACCATTGTTAATGCCTCTAATGAAATCTCTCCCCAAATCCATCTTTACTGCATCAATCCTTGGTTCGGCGTCTTGAAGGAAGGGGAAACAGCAGAAACAGATCGAATCTGATCTAGTTGTTGAGATAGATGGATCCTGCATTGAAGGCCTGAAGATGTTTCCTCCATTTTCCTTTACCTAGCCTCCTCAAAATTCAAGTCTCAGACCTCCATGGCATAGGTGAGGCTGAGATCTTTCTAATGCTGTCATATTTGTAATATTTCGAGCCCTGAGTCGAAAGATATGCCCCTTCAAAGTTTGTATTGGATTCATATGAATGGATGGGGAAAACAGTTTAAAAATGGGTCCCCCTTTTAAGATGGGACACGTGGCAGCCATATTAGAGCAAAAATCAGGCTCGTGGGTCAGCAATTTATCTCTTTGCCCTTTTGCACAAAAAACACAAAACTCAGAAAACCCCACGGCCCTGAAGCTCCGCCTTTTGACTCTGTTTGACCATTTGCCCCTACCTCTATTTCATCCTGAGACACATGGATATGCGGCGCTTGTTTGAGCTTCCCTTTTTTGGATTCACCTTTAGAGGCGTTGTTAGGACATGTGGTTCCCTTTGTTGTCTCTTCCATACTTAGTCGATTCTGGATTCTTTCCTGAATGGTTTTGAGCCCAAAGACCTTGGATCCTTTCCATTTTTCCTTTCTTGCTCCTAGCCTCTCTGCGACACTTCTCTTTCATTTCTGAGCCCACCTGTAACTTGCAATTCCATTGTTGAGTCCTCCCTCAACCCTTTAAATAGATTTAATACATGGAAATGCCCAAAAGAACCATTTCTTCTATTTTTTCTTGTGCACGGTCGAATTTGACTTTCTCGGACCTCTATTTTCACTTTGCCTAGTTCTGGAACTCAAGCTCGTGGGTATGAATCATTTCCCTTCATGTTTTCTTTATGTGCAAGGCTTGTTCTGACCAAAATTTTCAGGGGGGAATTTGGGATAACAATTTGGTGACTCGCGGGGACATTTTCCTACTAGATGAAGAGACCAGTGGCCTTGAAGCATCCATTGGGCATGGAGTCATGAGTGATAGCCTGATACTAATATGAACTTTGAAAACTGACCCCTCGGCTGCTTGGAAACCCATTAGAATTGAAGCTGATCTAGACCACATGCCAATTCCAAACACTACATGAGAGCAACAAAACTCCACAACAACACTATGTACAAAACTAAAAATCATACATACCCCAAGTGGGATATGCGGAGTGTGCAAAAGCACTTCTTCTGCTGAAAAAAAACCTACCTACACTAATTTAACCAAGAGAAATGGGAGCTTAAACAAATTCTACAACTGGCAGGGAGAAATAGCCTTCCTCAAAAATGGCAGCCATGCAACTGATTTGGCACTGAACATAGCTGGTTGGATGAGTGAAAAAATGACAATAAGTCGATCCTCCACCCAAATCATCAAGGTATCAGCATTAATGGAAAATACCTCCTCAAGCTGACTTGCATCGGGCTTCTGGAGGTGTTGATGATGACCCTTGGTACTTTGATGTTCATCCTCATGCCCTGAAGTAGGCATGAATGGTTTTGGTTTCTCCTTTGGCTCCAATGAAGCCAAGTACCTGATTAGGCAGGGTCTGATCCTTTGGATGTGCCCATTTCTCTGAAATTCAACTCCAAAAATGGATTCTTCTTGTGGACCTTCTTGGATGGATGGTGTGAGAGGGATGATGACATCTTCCTACTTTTTCTCTTCCTTTTCCTGTGAAGAACATGGGAGAGTCATGTCTTCCAATCTTGGTTCCAGAGGGTTGTTATGAAGTGTAGGTTGTTGTTCCTGAATGTTCTCCTCCATGGAAAAAGGCTCATGTTCTTGGGATGTGAGAGATTGAGGGAAAAATGATGTGATCTCCATGGGTTCCCCTCCATCAAGGCAATCCTCCAAGTTAGATAGGTAATATGCCTCCTTGTTGTCCTACTATAGGTGCTCAACCTCCTTCATGGTGTCCTCCTGATCTATAATTGACTAACCATGGCTCCCTTCATCCTTAAACATGGCATTTGAAAGCTCAAACTCTTCCTCAACATCAGATCTTAAAGGGGATGAAGTGGGAGGAAGAATTTAAAGTTCTTTTGTGGTCTGCTCTGCACTTGGAGCGTCTGAAACTATATGGTCCTCCTCCATAGCCAGAATGTACTCCTCTTCTTTTGGATTAGAAGTAGCTCCTTCTTCCCTTGCTTGTGTTGTAGCTGGATCTTCCACCACTTGCGACTTGATTTTAGCCTCCTCCATAGGCTTAACCAACAAGGGAACCTTTGAAAACTCAAATTTAGTAGCCCAACTCTTTAGATTTTCTATCATTTCTTCTTTGTTGGGTTCCTTTGTTTGATGTTCTCCTTGGCTGGTTTTTGGAGTTTCTTCCCAACATGGACTTGGGAAGGCAATAGGAGTGGTGGGTGGGGAAGGCATTTCTTTTGGATCTTGTGGAGGGGATTTGGATTTGGAAGAGAAGAGAGAAGAAAAGTTGAGATGGGATGGAAGACTAGGGTATGAAGGGATGGATTTCACACTTGGGGCAGCGTATGTTGGGCTTAAAACTTGGTACTACTGCAATGATAAAGCTTGAGAGGGAGAAAAATAATGCCAAGTGGCTACTAAATGACTTACCCATTGACAAGGTTGATTCATGCTTTGCTCATATGCTTATATCCCCTCATTCCACTGCATAAGCTAGGGTAGCATTCAAATCATGAAGTCCAACTTCTCTTAAGGGATATAATGTCTTGGAAAAGGGCCTTCCCATGGACAAGGTGCCCTATAACCAATTCTAAAAGCCTTCATTTGAGTTGTTGCCCTTGATTGAACCATGTCTGACTCTATTTTTTGAATCTTCTCCAATAGACTAGCATCCTCTGCATAACTATCACCATCATATGTGTCCCCTTGTCCATGGTAAGCTTCATAGTCAAATTGGTTTTGACATTGCTAATATTGGTAAGGAATGTGAGAAAATGAAAGAGATGGAAGAAGAAAATGGATGAAATGAGTGGAAATGGATGGAAAAGGTCTGCAACTCATAATGATCCTAGATCTGATTATAATGTTGATCTAGAGTGTGCCAAAACTATTGAGAAATGCATTGGAGGTGGATTGTATTCCCCAAGATGTGGGACTTACAAATGGGAATGATCCTCCAGAGAAGGCTGGTTCCTCTTCCTAATCCTAGCACTAAACTACTTCTAAGGAAGTAAATTTGACTATCTACTCCTAATCTAACAATTCCAAGGGACCAAGGGGAGAGAGAGAGCATGAAAATAAAGAAATCCTACACTACATAGGTGATAGCACCAAGAAAAAGGAACTGCTGATCACAAACCCAACTTCCTGAAATGGAGAGAGGTGAGCAATGGAGAGGATGGACAGATACATCATAGACCAAGGATAAATTTCACACAAAAAAACCATTTCAAACCCCTTAAACACATCTCCCAAAACCTACAATGGACATTAGAGATATGCACAATATAACATACAATGGTGAGAGGTGAGAAGAGACAACAAAATGAGCAAAGGATGGCAAAAATGCATCATGAAACAGATTTTATTGCTCCAAGAGTTCACATAGTACACCATTAATGAGAAAGAGGCAAGAAAATGTCGTTACAAAGCCAAGGGAGGAGGATTAAACTCCTCATTCGACCCTGGAGAAGAAAGAGAGAGGGGGACAGGGAAGAAGAATGAACAACAACTTTTACAATGAATCTTGCCCTTGTATTTATAGATTTGATCAGAGAGAAGAAAGAGAGAGAGAAGAAAGAAAAATAAGTTGTAGCTCAACCACCATTACTAATGCCTTTGATGAAATCTCTCCCTAAATCTATCTTTACTGCATCAATCCTTGGTTCGGCATCTTGAAGGAAGATGAAACGGCATAAACAGATTGAATCTGATCTGGTTGTTGAGACAAATGGATCTTGCATTAAAGGCCTAAAGATGTTTCCTCCATTTTCCTTTACCTAACCTCCTCAAAATTAAAGTCTCAGACCTCCATGGCATAGGTGAGGCCAAGATCTTTCCAATGGTGTCAGATTTGTAATATTTCGAGCCCTGAGTTGAAAGATATGCCCCTTTGAAGTTTGTATCGGATCCGTATGAATGGATGGGGAAAATAGTTTGAAAATTGGTCCCCCTTTTGAGATGGGACACGTGGCATCCAAATCAGAGAAAAAACCGGGCTCGCAGGTCAGTAATTTATCTCTTTTCCCTTTTTCACAAAAAATGCAAAACTCAAAAAACCTCATGGCCCCGAAGCTCCACCTTTTGACTCTGTTTGACCATTTTCCCTTGCCTCCATTTCATCCTAAGACACGTGGAGATGCAGTGATTTTTTGAGCTTCCCTTTTTTGGATTCACCTTTAGAGGCACCATTAGGACACATGGTTCCCTCTATTGGCTCTTCCATACTTATTCGATTATGGATTCTTTCCTGAATGGTTTTGAGCCCAAAGACCTTGGATCCTTTCCATTTTTCCTTTCTTGCTCCTGGCCTCTCTGTGACACTTCTCTTTCATTTCCGAGCCCACCTGTAACTTGCAATTCCATTTTTTATTCCTCCCTTGACCCTTTAAATAGATTTAATACATGGAAATTCCTAGAAGAATCGTTTCTTCTATTTCTTCTTGTGAAGGTTCAAATTTGACTTTCTTAGGCATCTATTTTCACTTTGCTTGGTTTTGGAACTCGAGCTCGTGGATCTGAATCATTTCCCTTCATGACCAAGCTTTCTGGGGGGAATTTTGGATAACAGTAACATGAAGTGCAAAGCAGATGATATTGTTGGAAATTAGGACACTGAGATGGGGGTGAATCAGTTTCTTCTCAAACTTTGACTAATAATTCAATCCAATTAATTATTGATGATTCACAACTAGAAATTATGAGAGCAAGCACATAGAGATAGTATTTAATGTTGCAAACCCAATCTAGGAGAAAAACCTATTGAAACCAAAAACTAGCTTAGAACAAGAATGTTCGGTAAATGTTACATTGATTTCATAGTTGAGCTTTAACTCAACATGGAGATGCAACTCCAAAATTCAACCAAGATTCTGCTTAGTATTTGACAAGCTTCAACTTTTCTATAAGCTTCAACTCCCAAATTTCAATCAGGTTTCTACATGTTTCTTCTACAAGCTACAAATCACAAGGAAGATATTACTCCCTCCTCTTAAGCTACAACTTATACTTCTTCAAGATTTTAATCACTCATTTTTTTTCTCACACAACTAATGGTGACCACTAAATTAGCTCATCCTTTTTCTCTTTTCATCTTCATTATCTTTTTGGTTTTTTTGCTATAAGGCTATGTCATACAATATTCATTTGATACACAACTTTAATTCGCATTCCACTCTTTCAATCTGCTACAAGGATTTTTACATCCATAATATCTTGACATAATTCCCCATTTGGATCATCCTCTCAAACACTCATTTCTCATGTATCCAACCTCTTGCAAACATATAGTCATGAGAACTTCATATGCATTCTATGTTTTTATTATCTTTGCATATCATTTGGCTCATTTCTTCAACTTCTTTCTCTACATCATCATATCACCATGTCTTCAACAAAATTCTCTTAAATCACATATCTTCTCTTCACTTATGTCTAGCAATAGGACTTCAAGGATTATTTTTTACACTAAACCATCAACTCTTCTTTATGAGGATAACTCTTTCAAACTCGCATTAGTCTCTATATCAAGTTTTCACATACTTTTCTCAAGCTTAAATACTGAATGCAGACCATTTTTCATCATCCATAAAATAATTTTCTCTTCAACATACCTCTCTATGCTCAACTCACAACAACAAAATTCTTCAAGGATTCAAGCCACTACTTAATCAAGAAAAAATAACCTATTGTTGTTTCTAAAAATTGTGCTTAAAATTTACTTTTTAACTTCATGTTTTGATTCTCTTCACTTTCTTCACTAATAACTTGTAAAAAAGAGGTGATGAGTCTTCAAAAGAAACTGCCTAGACTTGTAATAATTTCATCTTGACAGAGATTTGTCATATTGTCATATTCTACAGGTACAAGTAATGTGCTTTGATGATAAAAATATCACGAAGTCCCCTAACCTTTGTTTGTAACTATCCTTAATCGGCACTGGCCTTCTCTGAATTTTCTCATCGAATTCTTGTAACATTTTCTCATAACTTGCAATGTGCTCCACTGTATAAATAGCTTAAATAGGTGATCTCAAAGTGTTATCATTAAGTTTAAACATTATAAAGTCTCCAAATAATCCTAAACCTCTTAACCCTCTCATTTTTCAATATTGTAATTTTCATTTTGATTCATGAAAAATATACAAAGTGCAAGAGCAAGTGTTTAGTGATCACTATTATGAACTTGAGAAGGGGATAAACTAGTCAAGCCATATCATTGCCTTATGTCCTGATCCTTGAACCTATAGGATATCTTCAAGCACTTGGAGGTCTTTAAAGAGGGAGTATGAAGTAATTTCATCATCTCTTTATCACATTCAAGACTTCATATTTTTGGAAAAATATTGAAAACCAGACAGGAAAGATCATGCCTAGATATAGAAGATAAGTCAACTACTCTCACAACTTGGTGATGCTATTTATGTGCCTTGGATCACATTCAACACATAAGTTATTTCATAGAACCACCATTCTCTCCTTGACTTGGAAAAAAAAAGAGTTTCTCATCTTTTTGTGTTAAGTCATTGTATCTTTCATGTTTGAGCAAGTTGATACAATATTATTGTCATCTTCTACTCCAAAGACTCATATGAAGAAATAATAACGTGATGTTCAACTCATTATGTCTATAGGAGTCTTCACTTTATAGCTTAAGAGGTTAACTTTGCAGGATAGTCAAAAATGGTCTAAGTTGTCATTTTAAGAACCAAATCCTCATCATGTGTTTTGAGGCTTTCAACACATTTTTCTTAATTTTTATACCCATGCCCATGAATAATAACTTCATCAGAGGTACCTTCAACAACTTCAAGACTTCTTTTACATTTATTGATTAGATATCAACATGATTTCAACCTACAGTCTCAGTTTTTGTGACTATTACAGGGGAACCAACATAAACTTCAAGATGAAAACGAGTTACCACTACAGACCTTAGTTTATTGCACTTAGATAAACTTCTTGAGGAGATCCTTTGTATAGAAAACTTTCCACACCGATTGTAGTCACCGGCTTGAAGCAAACTTGTCATGAGTAAAGGCATTTTTTGGACTATGTTCATTGTTTCTTGACACACCATAGGGAAGTCCTTGATTTTACATTTCTTTATACCATTCCTCCACTCATATGATCAATTGTAACATATATAATTAAAAGAGAGCATGGAAAAAACCTCCATCAACTTGAATTCAAAGCTTTTAGAGTGAAATTTGCTAACATAATCCAGAGTACAACCTTCTTGACAAGATAAAACAAGGCAGTTTAGAGACACTAATTTTTAGGCTTTCTAAACTCATCACAAGTGCACACAAAGAGCTTCATCAACACTCATTTGACATGTAGAAAGGATTATGACCATTTTTCATCTCAGATCTCACACACAGACATTATACAAACACCTTCCAAGTCTTCATTCCAATATTGACATGATTGTCCTTTAGCAATAGGTGGAAAAAAGGATTGAGATTACACAAATATAATGAGATAAATGCCTGAGAAAATTTGAGATAAAATATTAGACATTAAGCACAAGCTTTCACACCTGGTGTTTTACCTTGGAATCTCTAAAACCAGAATGTATATGTGAATCTTGCACAATTAGGGACATTTTCGTTTGGTAAAATCATGCTTGAGATAGTAAAAATGCCACCATCTTGACTTAAAGAGTATATTCTGTGGCCCTAAAAGGTATTCATAACTATCACAAGTGAAATTATGACCAAAATCTTCATTTCTTTCCTATCGCTCCAAGAGAGAGTTCTGGAAAGAGAGAAACCTTTTTAGAAAAATGAATAGAACTTGTTTGTTTCTTATCTAATTTATCTCAAAAAAAATTCACAAGTTTAGTCTTGGAGTTATCTTAAAAAATTCCTTCTATTATTTATCTAAAGGAGGCTTTATAATTTTGTTTAGATGTTGAGAAGACAAGGTTCTCATATTGCATTCCTCAAGAACCAGTTTTACTAAAATTTGAATAACTTAAATTTTCCATTTCAAAGTTTGATAAAATTTAACACAGAGCACCAAAACACATCCCTCTACATGATCCATATATTTTTGTAGTAAATATATTTGTACATCCCATACCAATCTATTTTACTTCAACTTCCACTATTAGTTCTCAAAGGCAGTTTTGGTGAAAACTTGATTTTTTCCTCCAAAAGATAAATTAAGCCATGTAGATGCTCATAAATTCCCTAGGGACTGTTCCTATGCTTATACCATGCTTACCTAGGATTTTAATGACATGCATTGAGCTCTTACACCTCATTAAGCTCTAGAATTAGGCCTAAATGAGCTAGTTTCAACAGTGACTCCCAACACCTCACCTGATGATAACTCTAAAAGCTATTTCACATGATATAAACACAATTTCTAATATGTGGGACACCTGAGTCAAGTACAATAATCATCTCCATACCTTCAGTGGGCATCTACCTCACCGATCAAGCCTATAGCACCCTAAAACCACCATGAATGACCAAGAAACCACCATGTGACCACTCTGTGAACACCAACCACCATTGATATGGAACTACCAATCAACCTTCATGCACCTTACTGATCCTCACTTCACCACTCACACATTTTCCATCAATTCCACCTTACATCAATGACAACACCAATGCACCAGGGTTCAACAATCTCCCTTTTTGTCATTGATGGAAACAAACTCAGAAACTTTGATGGAAAACACACACCAGCAACTTTAAAACATTCATACCTTGTTTCTAAAAACACTCTCTCCCCCTTTGACATCTATGACAAAGGGTCGTGTATTCAACAGGACAAATAACATGTAGGTAATCACTTATAAAGCATGAACTTACTTCAAGGATCTCCCCCTTAAATGATGTTGCTCTTTTTTTTATAAAACTCACATAGCTGCATAAATTTATTCATCAATCAGATGCAATGCTACCCTTTAACCTATTCTTTTCATATTCAGGCATCTCACTTCACCATGCTCAAAAACAAGTTCAAATTTGCCTTAAGCTAGATGTTTTTTCTATTTGGACCTTAAATCCCTTAATCTAATTTTCAATTTCTTTTATCCCAACTTTGTCCATCCATAAAAGCCTATGTACTTCATGGACCAAGCTCATGCATCTCCCCCTAGGATCATTTCATCTTCCTTTACATTAAGATATAAGAAGTCATGTACATTCCTTGCATTCAAGGCATAATAATGGATCACTCAATTCTATCTAGTCCTAAATTACTTTTTCATTTCTCTCTCTTGCATTTTCTTTTCCATACACTAAATGAACAAGAAAAGTTGCTCCCCCTTGAATTTTTCCATCTTAGATTCTTCATATGTGATTCACTAGGCTTTCTAGGACACCTCACATTCACCGATTTGGCATTATTTGTCATCTTCCTTGTTCTAATCATCCTTCCTACATCTGTAAGTCATTGTTTTTGACTTAGCACAACCTACAACAACCTCACAATGCATGAAAGCACCACTATGTGTCTTTATCATTCTAATCTTGGCCTCTTTTCTCACAAGGTTGTGTGTTTTCAATCTTTTTCTTATCTTTTGTCACCATGAAACACCTTGTACCAAATGATATTTACTTTTATACTACTGTTTCATGTCATCCAATTTGTATTTTATGAGAATCTATCATTTGAAGCATGTTCACCATTTCACAGTACTCAAAATAGTCTATTTTCATTCTAGGAAACTTGTTTGAGAATCGCAACATCTTCTCTTGTTTTCAAATACATTTCCAGACCTGCAGAAAGAAAATATCACCTTTACATGTCATGATCTATGTTTAACTCAACTTAAACAAGGTTTGTACCTCTGCAAGAACCACCTTCATTCAACATTTTGTGCAAGACATAAATAAAGTTCATCTCCAACAGACATGTAACTTTTGAATTAGAAACATCTTCATCCTTTGAACACTTTACATTTATAATTTTGTAGCTGAGAATTCAAGTTTTGATCGCTTTTGCAACCTAGTATTTATGAGTTGGTACATCTTATCAGACATGACTCCACTTGACTTGATCCTCATCATTTTTGTAACTTTCACTATCTTTGGATGTGTTATATAGATATCTAGAGTTTTCAGTTGAAGTTATGGACAAACATCTGATGTACCTTCTTGAGACTGATCAGAATTGGTGTGGTTTAACATTTATAACCCATTATTCATAGTTGGACCTTGACAAACCTACCTTTTCTTCTTTTATGAATCGGGCTTGAGAAAACTAACATAACAATAATATGGACATGGACTCACATATTTTTACTCTTTGTAAATATATGACATTTACTGACAAACTTATTCAAGCAAAGACAATCTCTCAGAACTCAATCATACCTGTAGCAGACTGTGATCACTTCCATGACACAATTTATGGGAAAATTAGGATCGGCATGTACAAGAATCTTGCATTAAAATACTATACACCTTTCAACACCCTATAAGAATGGATTAATCATTTTTATGCTCTCTTGAATACCTCTCTATAATGACAGCAACCTAAGAAGGATGACCTAACCATGATTCAAACTTGACAACCTAGAGGAAGACAACACAGACCATGAGACCTTTTGACCACACTCCCTTTGCATGATAACTCAAAAAGACATTTAAGAACTTCAAAAATCACTATTTCTTAACTTTGACATACCTTTGCAATATGATTAAGGCTCTAATCAACAACTACTAAATGAAAATTTCTTTCACAAGCACACTTTGGACTATTCACTCAGAGTCATCATGGAGACAACTTTGATTGGCAGATTGATGCATCAATGAGGAGCAAAAAATTATTGAACTTGCTTCTTACAGTTGAAACATGCCTTCTAGAAGCCTAGATAAGGCACACCACCTTGTGATATCACCTCAAAACAGGAGAAATTCATCAAAGCATCATGATGACTCAATTATTTCCCTTCTTATCCTTAATATCCTATCAATTTTCTTGGATGCATTCCTGGGTGTGATAACCTCATATCTTAAGCCTTCACTTTCTGATTGGGTGCTTGATATACATACATGTTGCAACTCATATACCTACTCTAACACATCTTGAGGTAGAAATTCTTCATCACTTGCACTAGAATTTTCTTTCTTCTGCTTGGTTTTATCGTTACTTGATGATGTCTTGTTTGGGTTAGACTCTCCCATGACTGTCATGGATTTCTGCACTTTTTCATCATCTACCCATACTATTTTCTTGTCCTTCTTTTCTTCCTCAACTCTTGGGTTTTCTTCCTTGACTTTGTATATCCATTTTACTTCCTTCTTTTCAAGATCTGTTCTAGGCATGGCTAACTTTGTCTCATTTATAGAATTTATCTTCATGTTTGAAACCTTCTTAACTTTCACTTTGAATGTAAGATTCATGTTGTTGTACTTAAATTTTATATTGTAACAAAAATGCTTTGAAAATTTCCTAAAATCATGACAATTATAGCATATGACATTACTCTTACCTTTGACTTGGTGTAAAATTTCATTCCCACTATGATTTGCATCTTTGAGATCATAACATATCTTAACATAGTGTTAAAACTTGTTACAGTTGTATCACACTACCATGTTCATGCCTCTTGAGTATTCTTCTTTCCAAAACTAACTTGAGGGTTCTTCTAAAAAATGCTTGGCAATATGAACTTTTTCTTGGCAATTAAAAAAACTATGTTCTTTTCCTTCTCACTTATATTGGCTCTCCATGGGTTTTCATCTATGATCTATTTCCTACATTCCTTGGCCCTATGTCCATAACTATGGCAAGAAAAATAATATCCATTAAAATTTATTTCATACATGGATGAAATTTGTTGTGTAACTGACTTAGGCCTTCTTTTGTGTGTCTCCTTGATCAGATTCATGCTTGTTTGCATGTTTGAGACTAGCCTTGTCATCCTCTTTATTTTCAACAGGTTCTCCTCTGAATCCTAGACCTATTTTATCACTATGTGTCTCTTTGATTTTATAATAATCCATCAAGAGATTCAGAACTCTTTTTCAAGTTTGTTATACATTTTCAACCTGTCATTTTCCTCTTCCAGTTCAACCTTCAAAATATTCTAATTATTCTTCATGTTTCAAGTAGGCATCCTCCTTGTCTTTCAGATATTTTGACACATTCTCAACAAAAAATTCCATCTCATTGAGTTCTTTTCCATGGTCAGCTTCCATATGCTTGATTTCCTTCTTCAGTCCATCAATAAGAGATTGAGAAATCTCATACTTCATCTTCAGAGATTGATTATTTTTAATGAACCCATGTTTGTGCCTTTAGGATCACCTCCAAGTTGTTATAATTGATACAAGAGGACCAGGCTCTGATACAAATTGTTAGAAATTAGGACAATGAGAGGGGCGGTTAATCATAGTCTTCTCAAACTTTAACTAAAAATTTAATCCACTTAATTAGTGATGATAAAGCTAAATCAACATTCACAAGAAGAAAATATGAGAGCAAGCACACAAAGATATGATTTAATGTGGGAAACCCAAACTGGGAGAAAAACCCACTAAAACCAAGAACTATCTTAGGACAAGAATGTCTTGTAAATGTTACATTGATTTCATAGTTGAGCTTCAACTCAACATGGAGCTGCAACTTCAAAATTTAACCAAGCTACTACTTAGCATTTGACAAGATTCAAATTTCCTAGAAGCTTCAACTCCCAAATATAAATCAGGCTTTTAATTGTTTCTTATGCAAGCTACAACTCACAAGGAAGCTACTACTCCCTCCTACTAAGCTACAACCTAGACTTCTTCTACATTTTGATTTCTCATAATTTTTCATCTCACACAAATAATGGTGACCACTAAATTATCTCATTCTTTTTCTCTTTTCATCTTCATTTTTATGCTACAATACTCTGTCATATAAGATTCATTTGATACACAACTTCAGGTCACATCCCACTCTTTTAATATGTTGCAAGCATTATTTTATAAGGATTTTCACATCCATAATATCTTGACATAATTCCCCCTTTGGATTATCCTCTCAAACACTCATTCTCTCATGTATCCAACCTCATGTAAACATATATTCATGAGAACATCATATGCATTCTATGTTTTTATTAGCTTTGCATATCATTTTTCTCCTTTCTTCAACTTCTTCATCTACATCACCATATCACCATGTCTTCAGCAACAACCTCTTCAATCACATATCTGCTCTTCACTCACATCTAGCAACAGGACTTTAAGGATGATTTTTTATACTAAACCATCCACTCTTATTTATGAGGATGAATATTTCAAACTCCCATTAGTCTCTATATCAAGTTTTCACATACTTTGCTCAATATTAACTACTGAATACATACTAGTGTTCGTCATCCATAAAATAATTGTCTCTTCAGCATACCTCTTTATGCTCAGCTCACAGCAGCAACATTCTTCAAGGATTCAACCCACTACTTAATCAAGAAAAAATGAGATATTGTTGTTTCTAAAAATTGTCCTACAAACTGAATTTTTAACTTCATATTTTTAGTTTATTCACTTTCTTCACTAATATCTCATACAAAGGAGGTGATGAGTCTTCAAAAGAAACTTCCTAGACTTGTAATAATTTCATCTTGATAGAGATCTGTCATATTGTATGATTAAATAGGTACAATTAATGTGCTTTGATGATAAAAAAAATCTCATGAATCCCCCTAACCTTTGTTTGTAATTTTCTTCAATTGGCACTAACCTTCTCTGACTTTTCTCATCAAATTCTTGTAATGTTTTCTCAAAACATGTCATGTGCTCCACCGTGTAAATTTTAGTCTTATAACTTAAATAGGTGATATCCAAGTGTTATCATTAAGGTTGGACGTTAGAAGGTATCCAACTAATCTTTAAACCTCTTAATCCACTCATATTTTTCTATTACAAGTTTCATTTTTATTGATGACAAACATACAAAGTGCAAGAGCAAGTGTTTAGTGAGTATTGTTGTGAACTTGAGAAGGGGAGAAACTAGTCAAGCCGTGTCATTGCATTATGTCCTGATTCTTGAACTTATAGGATTTCTTCAAGCACATGGAGGTCTTAAAAGAAGGATTATGAAGAAATTTCATAATCTCTTTATCACAATCAAGACTTCATAGTTTTGGAAAAAACTTAAAAACCAAGTAGGGAAGATCATGCCCAGATATAGAAAAAAAGTCAATTGTTCTCACAGCTTGGTGAGATTATTTATGTGCCTTGGATCACATTAAACACATAAGATATTATATATAACCACCATTCTCTCCTTGAATTGGAAACAAAATAGAGTTTCTCATATTTTTGTGTTCAATCGTTGTATATTTCACATTTGACAAAGTTGATACAGTATTATTGTTATCTTCTATTCCAAACACTCATTTGAAGAAAGAAGAACATGATGCTCAACTCATTATTTCTATAGGAGTCTTCACTTTATGTTTTGAGAAGTTAAATTTTCAGGATATTCAAAAATGGACTGAGTTAGGGTTTTAAAAACCAAACCCTCATCATGTGTTTTGAGGATTTCAACACATTTTTCTTCATTTTTATACCCATTCCCATGAAGAAAAACTTCATCAAATGTACCTTTAATAACTTCAAGACTTCTTTTGCATTTATTTATTAGATATCAACATGATTTCAACCTACAATCTCATTTTTTGTGACTCTTACAGGGGAGCCAACATAATCTTCAATATAAATAAGACTTACCACTACATACCTTCATTTATTGCACTTAGAGAAGATTCTAGAGAAGATCATTTGTATAAAAAACTTTCCACACTGATTGCAATTACAGGCTTGAAGGAAACATGTCATGAGAAAGGTAGTTTTTGGACTGTGTTTACTGTTTATTGACACAACATAGGGCAATCTTGGCTTGTACATTTCTTGATACCATTACTCCACTCATGTGACCAACTATAACATAGATACTTCAAAGAGAGCATGGACACAACCTCCATCAACTTGAATTTAGAGCTTATAGAGGGTAATTTGCTAGCATAGTCCAGAGTACAACCTTCTTAACAAGATAATATAATGCAGTTTAGAGACATTGAGTTTTAAGATTTCTAAAATCATCACAAGTGCACATTGTATCCATGTAAATATTAGAAAACTTTAGGAATGAAACTAGAACACCCTAGAAGTTTCAAATCTTAAATAACCTAGCAATAATGATCAAGATAAGTGCTTAAAGAGGGATACGTCTTTAACAATGCATATAACTTTGAAAAAACATAAAAACTAATATGTATAAGTTACCCTCTACTCTTTGAATGCTAATAAATCATGAACCTGTGAAGATCCTATCAATCAAATATGATTATTTGATATGGTTCTCAAGATTTCAAGAATGGAGTCTCGCCATTAATGGCTACAAGGCCATATGGCTCTCTCCATATTACTCAAAGCTTGGTTCAATGGATGCAATGGTGAAGATAATAGCTCAATGCAAATGAAGAAATGCTCAAATCCTAATTGCCTATTGTTTGTGTTAGAGGAGGAGAAGTGTTCTTAAAAATGATGAGGAGGAGAGTTCTATTTAGAGGTTTCCAATTCCAAAAATGGAATGATTTTGGTGCATGTGGGACAAAAGGAAAGTCCAAAAATCACTTTTAGCAAGTCAAAGAAAGATTTGACTAGGTTTAGGTGCTAATTAATCTTATAGGATTAATTAGGAGTTCTAAGTAGTCTTAGGAGGCATTTTGGGAGCATCTGGAGGAGATTCTGCTAGATTTTGGATGCATTGGAAGTGGGAGTTAGCTAATAAGAAAATTTATTAATCAAGTGCAAGATAAGATGCTTAATCAACGTGTAATGGTCAATTAAGAGGAATAGAAGGGAAAATGAGCCTAATTGACGAAGTGTTGTCAATTTTCAAGGAATAGAATAGTTAGTGCAATTTTAGAAATAACATTGCTTTGATAAAATTATAGGTGTCTACATTTTCCTGTCTTTGGGGTGGCATAAGTTATGCCACTTAAAATATAGTAGGCAAGTGTAAACAAATAAAAAAATTGATATGGGTAGAAGAAAAATTAGTAGAGTGAGAGATGCCACCTCGAGTGTCAATGGGGTGATGAAAGAGGTCGATCGACAATCGAAAAGATGAAGGAGATAAATAGAAGACAAAGGGGTAGGAATTTCCCCATGTAAAAGGGAAGAATAATATGAAGAGAATAAGGGAAGCCACATTAGTCATGCTAACATTGAGTACTAAGTACCCATAAAATCTAATTATCTAGTTTTCATTGGTGTTGTTCATCTTCCACATCATCCTGAATAACCGAGGTGACAGGGGAGCTACCCGCTTCAATGGCGAGACACCAAATATTTTAGATTTATATTGAGAGCAATGTGCATAAATGTAGAGGAAGAATGATGAATCTAAGTGTGATGGAAAGAGAATAAAAATTAGTATGAGGAAGGTGGTTGAGCTAAAATCCATCCAATGCCTTTTAAACAACTTAATTTTCATCATATTGTTAGGGATCTTCATCATCAGTCCTTATTAAAAATGTTGGACTATGCCCTCCTTTGATTGTTTTTCATCCCAACTCATTCGAGAACAGGAAAAACTCATTCAAATGGGGTCTCTCAAGTCCAAGTCACATGCCCTTGTAGAAAATACTAGCAAGGGAAAGAAGATTGAAAAGAAGAAAGAAACAAAGGATCAACCTAAGAAAGAAATTAAGACCAAACCTAAAAATGACACAAACATTTCAACTTCTGAGCCTAAGGCACAGAAAAGCAATTTTTTGTGTTCCTATTACAAGAAGTCTAGTCACGATGAGCACCACTGTTTTCAGAAATAGATTGATCACTTATCTCATTTACTTGAGAAGAATAAAATAAGTGTTCCTGAATCCATAAAACAAAGTGCTCCGAAGGCCGAGTCTTCTATTGCAAAAGGTTCTAAAAATGATAAGAAGAAAGGAAAGGCCCTTATAGCAAGAGTTTCTCCTTCATCGATGTGGATTATATATTTCGGTGCCTCACACCACATGGGTTCTTCGCATGTTGAGTTTTCCAACATCGAACCTTGTGGAATGTCCCAAATCACGAAGGGTAATGACACGAAAGTGTCGGTTTCCGATAGTGGATCGGTAGAGATGGATGGGGGAACATTTAACCAAGTTTTGAGTGTTCCTAATCTCTCTACCAATATCCTATCAGTTTACCAAATTACTCACCTTAGTGAAGGAATGTGAGTTTAATTTGGTCCTAACTCAAATATTATTGTGAGCTTAACAATGACACTACAGTGGCTGAGGGAAAGGTTGATCACCGTTCACGGTTATATACCTTTTCCCACTTTACTTATGATTCTATGCCCACTGCCTTGCTCACTCATGCAAATGAGGTTAGTAAGCTATGGCATGAGCATTTCAAACATCTAAATTATCGCTAGCTTGAACAATTGAGCCAAAATGAAATGGTCAATGAGTTACCCCGCGTCAAGTTTTCTAAGGGTCTTTGTGAGGGTTGTACCCTTGGAAAGCATCTTGAATAGAAATTTGACAAAGGAAAAGCCTAGAGAGCTACTCGTCCCTTGGATCTTGTTCACAGAGATATTTTTGGTCCATTTCTGTCTCCTTCGTTTACTAGAGCTCTGTATGTGCTAACTTTCATTGATGAATTTTCGTGATATACTTTGGTATATTTTCTTAAGCTTAAGTTTGAAGTCTTTGAACATTTTCAGGACTTTAAGGTTCTGGCTGAGAAACAGGAGGAATGGTCTATCAAGGTTCTTCAAACCAACAATGGAGGTGAATATATAAACAATAGGTTCATGGATTTATGTACTTATGAAGGGATCTCTTTGTAGCATACAGTTACTTATAGCCCTTCACAGAATGGAGTCACAGAAAGAAAGAACCATACTCTTAAGGAGATGGCCACTTGTATGACTCACTCGAAGTGTCTTCCTCCACAGTATTGGGATGAAGCATTAAATTGTGTAAATTACATTCAGAACTATGTTCCACACAAGGAAGTAAGAGGGATGACACCCTTTGAAGCCTAGTTTGGATGCAAGCCTGATGTTGAGAACTTTTGAGTCTTCAGATCCAAGGCTATGGCTCGGATTCCCAAGAATAAATGCAAGGCCTTGGAACCACAATCCAAACCTTGTATATTTGTAGGGTATCCTAGTGGCATGAATTGATATCGATTGATGAATCCTACTTCTCATGAGCTGTATATTGAGAGAAGTGTTAAGTTCGATGAGACTTCTTTGACTTCTACTTCTCCACCTATTGAGGTTCTTCAGCTCGTTGATTCAGATTCTGACTCATCAGATGATGATACTATTGAGCATGCTCCTCTTCCTGATCCTCCCAACCATTAGACCTCTGAATCTTCTGATTCTGATAGTAGTGATGACGAGGACTATGTCCCTTCTCACTCAAGTGAAGAATCTTCCGACTCTGAGCCTGATCCTCCTAGTCCTCTTTGGGCTAGGAAAACTTTGCAAAGTACTAGAGATTTAGTTGGAGATACTTCAGATGTGAGACGTACTCACTTAGATTTCGTTGGACCCCACTCTTTCTTCGCCTCTACTTCTAATCCATAGTCTTTCTGGGAGGCTTCCGGTATTCCTAAGTGGGATTCTACCATGGATGAGGAGTATTCCTCTCTCATGAAGAATGATACTTGGGATCTCACCCCTCTTCCTAAAGGAAGAAAAATCATTCACTGTAAGTGGGTGTTCGGAACAAAGTATGGAGTAGATGGAGACGTCAAAAATTTTAAAGTGTAATTAGTAGCTAAGGGTTTCTCCTAGATAGCTGGGGTTGATTATAATGAAACCTTTTCTCCAGTTGTGAAGATGACTTCTATTCGACTAACCCTAGCCATTGTCGTAGCGAATAGATGGAAAGTCCATCAAATGGACGTTAAGAGTGCCTTCCTTCATGGTGACCTAGAGGAAGAGATCTATATGGAACAACCTCTGGGTTATGTCCAGGACCCCTCCCTCATCTATAAGTTAAAGAAGTCTCCTTATGGCCTCAAACAAGCCCCTCGGGCTTGTATGCCAATATGGACTCCTTTTTACTTACATCAAGGTTTACTAGGTGTCACTCTGATCCAAATGTTTATATTCTACAGCAAGATGGCTCCATACTCATTCTTGTTCTCTATGTTGATGACTTGTTGATCACAGGAAGCTCTTCCTCTATTATTGATTCTGTGAAGATCACCTTGGCCAACAGGTTTTCCATGACTGACTTAGGTCTGCTTCATTACTTCCTTAGGATCCAGATTTCACAATCTGACTTGGAAATTTGTATTTCGCAACCTAAGTATGCTCTTGATTTGCTAGCTCGTTTTTAGATGTCCAATTGCAAGTCTTCTCCTACTCCTTTCCTTTTCGGGGTTAAGTTGGTTTCAGATTGCTCTACTACCTTGGTTGATGGTACTCTTTATCGACAGTTGGTGGGGATCTTGATTTACTTGACTCACACTCGACTGGATTTATCGTATGTTGTTGGGATCATGTCCAGATTCATGCAGGAGCCACATGAGTTGCATTGGAAAGTAGCTAAATGGATCCTTCATTATGTTCGTGGCACTTATACTGATGGCATTCACTATCATGGAGGGGTAGATATTGACTTGATTTGGTTCACAGATTCTGATTGGGCTGGTGACTTAGATCATCAGAAATCTACTTCTAGCTATAGTTTCTCTCTTGGTTCGGGTCCTATTAGTTGGTCCAGCAAGAATTATAATGCAATTTTGATATCTACAGAGGAAAAATACAGAGGATCAGTTAACATTGCCACAGAAGATATTTGGCTACAGGGTATTCTGACAGAGTTTGGCATCCACTTTCAGTAGCCTACCATTATCTAATGTGATAACACGAGCATTATCTCTATTTGTAGAAATCCAGTTTAGCATCAGCGGACGAAGCACATTGAGATCCATATGCACTTCATACGAGAGCTTATTCATGATGGTATCATTGACATTCAGTACATTCAGAAAACTGATTAGATTACTAATTTATTTACCAAGCCCTTCACTGAGATGAAGTTTCTTTACTTACGATCTCTTCTTGGGGTGAGGTCTTCTATAGTTGCTCATCTTCTTTGAGCTATGTAGTCCTTCTTTTCTTCTTCTTCTTCTAGGAATATTGTGTTTGTATATGGGCACCTTATCAGGCCTTTAGTTGTCGGGCCCCATTGACACATCTTTCTTAGTTGTTTAAGAGTTTCTTCTTTTTCCGTCTAACTCATCATAGCCACTACCCCAACTTCGATGAAGGGGGGGTGTTGGTGTTATTTATCCTATGTGTCCTCCTCTCATATTGGAGGGTCATCTCACATGGGTTAGGTTTAGGTTTAGGTTTAGGGTTTACATATGTGTCATGCACTAGGGTTACTCAGCACCCTATATGTACCCTTTCACTATTCATTTATGAGCATGCCAAGACACTTCGTTGTCTTTCTCTATGTGCAAACTTTGTTCTTTTATGCAAGATTGTTCAATCATTGATCAATTATTCTTGTGACTACATTGGAGCCATTACGATTCAACCAGAGTGTAACTTGATTGTGGTGCACATTTTCCGATACAATCTGTCAACTCTTTCATAAAATGACATAAAAATTCATAGTACAAACAAATTTCCATTGCTACAACACCAAATCCATGTAAAATATAGAATGTAATGCAATATGAGAAATTAAACAAGGAAACTTAACAAGGAAACAAGTACAAACACACATACTTAAACTAACAATGTCTAAGATAATTTCACAAATGTTTTGTTACTGAGCTGTAGTTCCCAAATGTTCATGTTAAATGAAAAGGGTTAAAAGTGCTGACCTAAGAATTATGTATGCGAGGGGAAAAAAAGTGGATATAGGGGTCTAATGAAAAATCATTTTTGTGATACGAAATAGTACCATGCAACTCATTGTGCCAAGATAGTATAAACGAAGCAGGAAGACCGGATTTGATATTGAGGTAGATACAAAAGATCCACGAGTTGTTTGTTACAGAAACAAGGTATGAAAACACAAGGCAAGATATAAATTTGGATATAATGCATTTGACACATATTTCATGTACATTTACCAGTATTTTACCAATTTTTACATATTTTTGATTTTTTACAATTTTTTTGATTTTTAATGATTTTTTGATTTTTTTTGAAAATATTGAATTTTATGTTGTTTATTAATTTTTGATTTTTTAAAATAAGTTTGGAATGAGAGAAGATATCACCTTATATCAATAAATATGTCCCCAGGGAGAAGCAAAGGGTGCATGAGGTAGCAAATATATATGCCCGCAAGTGGAACAAAAATGGGTAAAAAATGATTAATTACTAAAACTAAACATCGCAGACGGGCAATATAGGAAGTTAAAATGATCACGATGGTAAAATCATGCATTTTAGCCATCACAGAAGGTGAGAATGCATTGCAATAGATGAGAATAACCATATATACCCATCCCGGGGGTCTAAAATCATTGTGACGTAATTCATTTATTACAAAGCTCTTTCCGTTTTACTATTCACTTCTTCTTTGACCTTGACGCGAGATGCTGTGAATTTAGAGGCGTAAAAGGCGAGCAGACACCATTCCGAGAGGACGTGTGGATGCACGGCGATGGTCCCTACATGATTACCCTATCCATGTTTTAATTTTTGATCATTTAACGTACATTTATTACGTTGGATTTAGTGAGGTGTTAACACATGCATATGCACCGTAGGGGTGTCGCATATGTTTGTCGGGCGAGCGCAAGCAGCTAGAGTGACATGTGCCAATACGTGCACATATGTTGAAAATACATATGCGCAGTAGGTGCATACATGTCGAAAGGGGCGCGTAAGCTTCCAAGGAGGTTAGGAAAAATGTGCATGCAGGAACACATGTCAAAAATGACGATGCACATGCGTCTTTGGGGGCGTGTATGTGTTGGAAAAATAGAGGGTTGCCAATATGGTTGAATGTACACATGATAGGATGAGTGTGCATGCAGGTGTTATAAATTGGGCACATGTTTCCTAGAGTACTGCAGATGACAAAAAGGGTGCACATGTGTTGCCAGGGGTGTGCATGCGTCGAAAGATGTGTTCGGGAACACTTCGATGAAAAAGGAGAAGTTTTTTAGAGGAATGTAGAAGAAC
Organism: Taxus chinensis; assembly: GCA_019776745.2. Classification (NCBI taxonomy): domain Eukaryota; kingdom Viridiplantae; phylum Streptophyta; class Pinopsida; order Cupressales; family Taxaceae; genus Taxus; species Taxus chinensis. The sequence continues at coordinate 160,404,304 of CM034149.1, forward strand.
TTAAGAAATGTTAGAACAATATAGGGAATGTTAGAAGAATATAGGCTAAGTGAATAGGCTATGTCTTAGCCAATGTTAGATATAAGAAAGAAGATAAATAGAAGAAATTATAATAACTGGGTTATTTAATTTTGCAAAGGTAACTACCTGTATTGTAGGTATGATGAGCAACATGGCTGATTGAACAAACTTTGATGCAACCCTCTCGCGACATAAGAGGAAGTATCTTGGACATCACTTTGTATAGGTGATAGAGATTACCTACGTGGTGTAAATACCTCATATCACCGTAGATCAAAACCTCATTACAACTTTAGCTGAGCGGCGGCACAACGAGAGTAGGTGCTTTAGAATCCTGACATGACGAGATTACTATTATGTTCGAGGATGTTTGAAGAATTATAGTGAGTCCTGATCCAGGGGAATATTTATAGAGTACGAGAGCGATGAGCACACATATTACCGATAGCTTGAGTGAGATGTTTGGCATAGATTAGATACCCCGACAAAGTCTATGACAATATATATGGATCAATGTTTCATAGATTCGAGAGCTACATCGTATGCCAATTTATCTTATGGTACTTGTCAGTGGCATTATTACTTGCTGACAAGATGGGCACATCATTTCCTTTAGGATTGATTACCGTGATTCGAGGCATACTCAGAGGAGAGCGCTACTGTTGGGGACAGTGTATACTTGTGCATCTATACTAAGATTTATATTTGATTACCTACCACCGTCAGAAGATGGTGGGTCCAACGACACTTCTACAAATATGGGCCTTGGACCATATAGCTATCGGTCACCCTGTAGGAGCAGTTACGAGCTCAGGCCATGGATGAGCCTTCAGTTTTTAGTTGGGCTCCCGTTGGCAATGATGTACGATGGACACATGGGGGATACTGTATTTTTATCACTGTGCTTTGGATGACATTCAACTGCATATGATTATTTGGAGGCCTTATAGACATTATTAGTGGCCAGAGGATGTAATTGAGCTCAATATTGTTATGTTTGAGCACTTTATGATTGGATAACCACGATATATTAGGGAGTACTATAGGATTGACCGAGTACAGTACAACAGTTTGGGGTAGTATAAGATGCACCCAGGCCTGAGATGTGGTATGACTGTTCATCGCGTCAGAGAGACTTTTGACATTGGCCCTTTGATCAGGCCACAACGGGCTAGAGATAGCTTCTATCATATGGTTTTGCTGGCATGGGATCCTTATTATGACAAATTATAGATCTAAGCACTACAGTGGCATATGGTGCATGGTATGCTATGGTTGTTCCTAGGTGGCTCACTATCCCACAAGATGCATGGGATGTAGGAGTGCGACCACCACTAGAGCAGCCACCCCGTAGATGGAGAGGATAACGGAGGGGTCAATAAGAGTAGTGAGATTGAGGATGGGAGTGATGATAATGATGGATTAGATGGAGATGGTGGAGATTATGGGGGTGGATAGGGATAAAGACAGAGAGTACCTAGACAGGTTCTTGCATAGCAATCACAGGTGCACACACATACATTTTGATGGCTCAGGTGGGTTTACAGGTGGGTCTAGATGTTCCTTTGTAGTAGGTACTTCCACAGGCACATGTACAACAATCTCCATGGTAGGATCCCTTTGTTAGCCCTCCACACAACCCAGGAGGAGGTGAAGGAGATGGATGGGGACTCCACCACAGAGTCTCAAAGGTGGGGGATGGGAGCAGATTCCATAGGGTACATGATTGAGGTAGCTGTGTTAGCATGGTAATAGCTACAACAGGTCATATTTCTTAGCTCTCAGGTCACCTTAGAGAGAAATGGAGTTATTATTGAGAGGGATCAAGTAGTGTTAGATAGGGCTCAACTCCAGGGACTAAGAGAGACTAGTTAGCAACACTAGTTGCAGCAAGTTATGGATAGAGTTAGATCGGATCCACATAGAGAGAGATCAATTGTGTGCCACTAGGGCGCAAGTATAAGGAAGTGATAGTCAGAGTGAGATCAGCTCTGAGCTCCAAGGGGGACTGTAGCACTAGGCTGAGGTGGCTAGAGTTTCAACAGAGGTAGTATCTTTGCGCCAGACAGCTAGAGCAGTTGTTACACCTTCAGTACACATGGATTTAGCTATAACTACAAGACATGCATATTATAGATCTTTGTATTATGATATTATCCTAGAGGGACAGAGAGCTCCTGATTTTAGTTAGCATTCTATGACCAAGTCAGCTTCACAGTCTCATAGAGCAACAACCTCAGCCAGATCATTAGAGTAGTTGTAGGCACATCAGGGGCCACATGTGATGGTGACCTCCACCACCACCTCGAAGGCCAGGCAGATCCTGCACGAGGGATCGAGTTCAGACATGACTCTTTATTCATGATGTATATACAGACGTATGTATTTTTTATGTACCTCGATATGAAGGCACATTTTTTATTGATGTATATGTATTATTTTTGGCTATGCCTGGCTATGAAGGCACTTTTTTGATTGATGCCCATGATGGCATACCATGTATCCAAATGATTATATACAGAGACACATTGTATATGGACATTGATATTTTGATAGACATATATATGATAATGATGGAATTTACTTATGATGTTGATGATTGTATCACATTTTCTTTGATTCATGCACTAGATTTAGATGATATCACATGTTTTGATGAGATACTTCATGTTCTACTTATCACATTGTGTGTATGAGATAGCAATAGATGATATCATGTTGTTTTGCATGTGACACTTATGATTGTCCACATTTTTATTATGGTCTATGTTTGAGGGGGGGAAAAAAGGCGGTCCCTCTTTCCCCTCATGTTAATATTATATGATGTTAGCTTAGCATACATGTTTGTTTTTCATGTTCATGATGATGTAGCTTAGCTTTTATTGATATATGATGTATATATGTGATGATAGATAGTAGATGATATGATGAAAACTGTACAAAAGAAAACAACAAGCACAACTTAATCAAATCTAATTTAACACAACACAACTATATACAAGTATGTAAGATAAAATGAACTCAATACCTATGTACAATAAATTAAAGTAATACTTAAACTAAGTAAGAAAATGAATCCAATTTAGAGCACATAACATGGAAAGATAATGCAATCAAAACTCTACAAACCAACAACTAAAAGTAAACAAACCACTACTTTATTTTTGCGGGACAATTTGAAACATTTTTCTACTATTTTTGGTGTTATCTCAAAGACAATTTTAAAGGAGGTACACATTGTTCACATTATGTGTTCGTAGTTTTGTTCCCTAAAAGAGTTTTTAAATGTTTAGGAATTTTTCTATAACATATTTGAATGTTTTTGTGTTTTCGGAGAGGTTTTCGAAGCTATGTACAGAAAACAAAGAAGCATGGATGCCCCAGCGATAGATGGAATGTACAAGGGCATAATGCTCATGCATTATGTGCAAGAAAATGAAAATGTGAAGGTTCCCCCAGCGTTATATGGGAATATACAAAGGTGAGTCCTTCACACATATATACAAGAATAGATCATCACCAGATCAAGGCCACAAAGGATAGGACTTCAAAAGGATCTCAATACTCAGGAAAACATAGCTCTAAATTAAAGCAAGTGTACTCCTAGATATGAGATATGATTGTGAATAATGGATCCTCCAAAGGTGCTGAAAACTAGTTTTCACCCAAGGACTTGCCTAATGTGCCAAAATTACGTGGTTTTCACAGTTGGACGACTTGTTTTCTTTATATTTTTTTTTAATTTTTTTGCTTATTTGTTCTTTCTTTTCTAAGGAACCTTATACTCAAGCATAGAACTACTTGAGATGTATTGCATTCATTGGTTCCTTTAATTCCTCACCATCTAAATGAGCCAGTTTTGTATGCCCCTGAACCATACTTAGCGACCACAACATATGGTCCTAACCAGTTGGGCTCAAACTTTCCTTTCTTTTCCCAGTCCTTGGTGGTGTTGAACTGATTTTCTTTGAGTACTAAGTCTCCTACCTCAAACTGGTGAGGTATCATCTGCTTGTTGTAGCCTCGTGATACTTGATTCTTATATACCTTTAGGTGATTAAGTTCCCACATGCATTTCTCATCTAATAGCTCTAACTCTGTTAGTCAAGCCACTCAATAGTCTTCATCCTTGTCTAGATAGTCCTGGAGAGATATTCTTAGGGGAGGAAGATCAACCTCTAATGGTATGATGGCCTTAGTGCCAAAGAATGGTGAGTAGGGTGTAGCACCAATAGGGGTGCGGATGGAGGTTCTATAAGCACAAAGGGTGGGATGGATTTGTAAGTTCCAATTACGGTTTGTTTTACTTACCATCTTTTCCATGATGTGAACAAGCATTTTATTAGTGGCCTCTGCTTGTCCATTACCTTGAGGGTAATAGGGAGTGGACCACTTTAAATGGATTTGGAAGCGTTGACATAAAATTTTAACTGTCTTGTTCTTGAAATACTTACCATTTTCTGCTACAATGGTGGAGGGGATGTCATAATGGTAGATGAGGTGGTTCATAATGAACTTTTAAATTTGCGCACCAATAACATATGTAAGAGGCACAACCTCTACCCATTTTGTGAAATAATTGGTGGCAGTTAGAATATGTGTATGGCCATATGAGGAAGTAGGAGTCATCTTCCCTATGAGATCTAATCCCCAATTTGAAACAGTCACTGTGTTGTAATAGGCTAGAAAGCCTATGCTGGTGCATGAATCAGGTTTCCATACTTATGATAAAGTTCACACTTCTTGATGTAGTTGCAACAATATGCTTCCATGGTGGGCCAATAGTAACCTACTCTTAGCAGTTTCTTAGTGAGCACCATGTCGCTTGTGTGTGCCCCATAAAATCCTTCATGTATCTCTTTGATCTCTCAAACTGCACTCGGATGGAAAATCAAGACAACGCAATTAGATTCCCATCATTATCTCTGACGATAAAGGGTACCTCCTAGGAGAGTATAGAGGGCTATATGATTTGGATAAGGGATTTTTTCTCAATGTGGGAAATGTCTATAGGAAAGGTATTGTCTTGTAGGTAATTTAATATGAGGCTCATAATAAGGGGAAAGGGACAAACAACTTCACACACTAGACATGATTCTGGTAAGTCATACGTTGACTCTCGTAGATTTTCCACAAAGAGAGGAATTTTATTTACCTGAGGTGGGATGTGAAGTAAAGCTCTGACTATGGCCATGATGTCCGTGAATCTATTCTATGCCATTGACATCCGTTCAAAAGTGATACCCATAAAGTACTCCTTTAAAGTCTCAACTATCTTTTTGTAGGGGATGAAGTTTATCATCTTTGACCTTATATTCATCATTGAATTTCTTGATGATCAATTGTGAATCACCCATGACTCTTAGTTGTATGATATTCCATTTGATAGAAATTTTCAAACCAGAAATGAGTGCTTCATACTCTGCTATGTTATTAGTACATGGAAAAATTAGTCTGAAAAGCATGTGGGATGAAGTCTCCTATTGGTGTGATAAGTACCACACTGACTCTTGAATTGTTGTAATTGAAATATTCATCAAAGTGTATCTGCACCATATGATGGACTCCTCAATGTACATTGTAGAAGCATCTGGTATATCCAGACATAACGGTTTGGTTCCTTGGTAGGGGAGCCTCAGCTAGCTGATCAACAAGCACTGTCCTTGGAGTGACTTCTTGATTGCCTGCAAATTCTATATAAAATTCACTTAGGAGGATGATCCAATCAGCCATCCATATGGTAAGCACTAGGTTTAGATAGAAGGTATTTCAAAGGGTCAACTTTGGAAATGAGTTTAGCAGTTTTTTTATTGAGCAGATAGTGGCGAAGCTTTTGCTGCAAAGACCACAACTAAGTGATTTTTTGATATGAGGATAATTTGAGCTGAATATGCCGATCAAAGTGTAGCTAAGGTAATAAACCGCTCTCTCTTTTTGGCTCATATCGTATTGGGAAAGTAGTGCACCAATAACATATTGGGTAGCTGAAATATATAAAGACAAAGGTTCACCTAGGGTAGGTAGTATGAGAATAGGAGGAATACTTAGATATTGTTTAATAAATTCAAAGGCCTTTAGGGGGATATTCGGGATCCAACAATTGACAGCTAACATATTTTTTGAGTAGATGTGTGAATGGGTGACACTTATCCGCAAGTTGTGAAATGAATCGACGAATTTCTAAGAATTAAGACCTTGTAAGTTATATAGATATTTAAGGTTCTTGTGGGTGGAGGCATCTTAGTGATAGCTGAAACTTTAGAGGGATCTACCTTGATCCCTCTCCTTGACATAATGAAACCTAATAGTTTCCCTGTTATATGCCAAAGAAGCATTTCTTGGGATTTAATATTGACCTTGATGTCTTGGATGGCGTTATCAAAGATACACCTCAACACTTTCAGGTGCTCTTCTCTGGTTCTAGACTTTCCCAAAATATCATCCATTCCTCTACCATTTTGCTTGTCGGGGCATCTTTATGCTTCATAATTTTCCGCTCGCCGATCTACATGCGTCTACTATCTCACTAAAAGCACTATTACTTCGCAATAGAACTCATACCTAAAGATTTTTGGGGAAAAATGTAGACGCCCTAATAATACATACATATTCTTATCCCACTTCTATCTAATTAGAAATAATTACCAATTAATTCTATCAATTTGCAGTACACCTGTTTGGAATTAATTAAAGCATAATTCCATTATTCAAATATTCCCCTTTAAAATTAATTAAAATTAGCTTTCTATTACCTAAGCTATATTCCTACCCATTGGAATTATAATAATTTAATTCTAACATGCCTTTGGAGGATTAATTAAATTAATTCCTACACCCTCTTAGCTAATATAATTAAAATTTAATTATTTAAATGGTTAAATATCTCCTCACAACTTAAATTAATTAAATTATACCATTCTCTTGGAATTAATTAAATTAATTCCTAACACCTTGTAGCTAATATAATTAAACATTTATTTATTTAAATGGGGATTATCTCCTCACATATTAAATACTAAGTAAATTTAGTTATTTAATTCCACCTATTTTAGTCATATCAACCACTTAGGACTCCACTTGTACTCCAATCCTCATACTAGGTAATTGCACTATACAATAACAAGGGTTCCTAGAAAGGTAGGGGGCAATTGAGAACATGTGCAACCACCTTCCTAGATACAACTTCTGCATTTCAAATCCATTATTGACACCTTAAATGCCCCGACACTACTGAAGCTAACATCCATTGTTATTTTTAGCATGTGCATTCAACTATGTTCAACCAACTTCCAACCAAATTGTGAGATGCTTCTATAAATTGCAATATTACTCTCTGTACAAATCCTTTTGCAATTACTTACAAATAAACTGTTGTCAATTTGCATTCAGTGATAGCTTTCCAAAGTACCTGTAGTTTGTATCCATTTGCACTCACATCTTGGAGAATATTCAATGAGCACCCACATTCATTTACTGAGGTGTCCGTCGAAGACATGCAGTATCTTAAGATTTAGGTCTTGCACTTTGAAGGATTACGAGAGGAGGTTGAAAGATACATCTTATTATTTATGTATCTTTTATTACTGTAGTTTTTTTCTCTGCATACACATAGTCCTCCATGATGTCATTCATCATGTCATGGAAGATGATGGTCATTGCTATTTGATAAGTGGCTTCGGAATTCTTGAGACCGAAATACATCACTTGGTAACAAAATTTCCCCCAAGGGGTTGTGAAGGTAGTTTTATGTTTCTCTTCCTTTGTAATCTTAATTTAGTTATATCTCAAAAATCTGTTCATGAGGGACAACATTTGATAACCTGCTGTTGAATCGACAATCATGTCGATGTCAGGAAAAGGAAATTCATCTTTAGGGCATGCTTTATAAATATCCCTAAGTCTGTGTAGATTTGGATACCCATTGGTTTCTTTTACACTGGGACTATGTTTGATATCCATTCTAAATAGTCAATAGGTTTGATAACACCTACTATCAATATTTTCTCTAGTTCTTCTTTAACCAGAAGTGAAACACGTGGGTGCATCTTCCTTAATTTCTTCTTGATAGGTTTGACATCTGGGTACACAACAAGGTTATGCACAACTAAAATTGGGTCCAAACCTGACATATTTGCGTAAGACCACACAAATGTCTACAAAGTTTTTTAGCAGCTCCAAAAATGTTTTCTGATCCTGTGCCGAGAGTGAAGCTCCTAGCTTGACTATTTTTAGATCTTCCTTTGACCTAATGCTAACACAAATAATTTCCTCAATCAGAATTTTAGATGTATCTTCCATATATGTAGGATTAGGGAGGAGAGAAAGATCCACTTCTACAGACTCAAAGATATCTTTATCTTCACGTGGGTCAAATATCTTTTCTATTGATTTTTCTGTTTGTTTTCCATAAGCTCCTCAAATAGGTTTTCACTATGGGACTCAGGCTTATTCTTTTTGCAAGATTTTTTTGTAGAAATTTTTCCCTTTCTTATTATTTTTTTACTCAAGCGACCACACAATTCTGCCTATTCCCTAAATTACACGCATGCATCTAATTTGATGGAGAAACCTTTCTTATGGTCATTTATTGGAATGGTGTCCTAGATACCCATGAACTCTGCCATGACCTCATAATTTTCAAAGAAATCAACTGACACATGAAGTTATTGGCCCCAATCAATGAGGCCAATATATACAAGGGTAATTTGGAAATCGGATTGGGATTTGGATTGGGATAGGGTAAAGATGGTGGAATCTAGGAAAAGGTTGGTAGAGGCTAGGTCCTCGTATATGTTATAATGGGAATTTATGTCACTTTCTAAATGATGTGAATCATCCTCAAATTATGAAGAAGTGTCATCTATTTCGGATGGTGGAACCTTGTGAGGCTTAATGCCAAGGACATTCTTATCTACTTCCCAAGGGGGGACTGGAAGAGGCTCTAGTCTTCCTTACACATCAAGGCTACATCCAAATCCTTGATACTCAATAACACGCATCATTCTATTTGCTTTGGTGTACTATGGAGCCTGGTTACATGATGCCTTTGTTCCTTAAGGTATCCAGCTTGTAGGTGTATCTAGCATCTTCTTCTCTAATAGAAGACCATGACGAACAAACTTCTTGAAAGGGTTAAGACAACTAGCCTAGGAGCTCGTGAATTGGAAATTAGATCTACCATGTGTTTTAGGTGATAGCGAGAGGTTGAAGACCAAAAGGGCCTGTTGAATATTAAAATCCTTGATTGGGCCATACGATCCAACCTTTAGCTCCCATGAAGCAAAGGGAGAAAGTGATAATGAAGGATCCTTATTATCATCCTGCAATGTGTCAGGATCAACTTCAAGCTTTCAGAGCTTCTGTTTGTAAGTGGTATAACAACGTCCGTTGAAGGACATTCATACACTTCTCGAGAGAAACTATGTAATGATCTACAATGCGTAAATGGATCAGGATCTCCTAGGATGGTGATCATCTACCCCTCATGATATAACTTAATGCATTGATGAAATGTGGAGGGTACAACCTGCATGGCATGGATCCATGGGTGACCTAGGAACATGTTATATGGAAGATCCAGATCAAGGACGTGGAACTTTGTATCATGATTTGTGGGCCCCTCTTCCATAGGTAACACAATGGTTCCAAATGATCTCACTTGGCATTATAATAAGCCATGATTGTGATTACATGAGAATCTAGCTCTACTTCTGTATGCCCTAGCTGTCTGACGAGCTTCAATGTACAAATATTTAGACTCGAACCGTTATCCACAAGCACTCTTTTAATCTTTTGGTGAGTGAAAAATACTTTTATGTACATGGGTAAGTTGTGTGTGTGGTTATTGAGTGGGAATTCACTCTGGTCAAAGGAGATACAGTCATTCTAGGAAAGATTGGCCACCATGGCTTGAAGGTGTGATGGATCGACATCCATTGATACTCCTGACCCCTGAAGGGTCTTATAAAGGATATCCTTATGATAGCTTGATATCTTGAGAAGGTATAAGATCAAAATATTAGCTCGAGTTTTCTCAAGTTGATCCACCAAATTATATTGACTCTTCTGAGTGGTAGATATAAGAGTTTTTGTGATCACTAGATCAGTATGTCACGTTTTCATGGTGCAATCATTGCTAATGATTCTAATGGTGTTTACCTTCATTGGAAAAATGGATACAACCTATGAGTGAATCAAAGGGATTGTCAGTGGAAGTATATACATAATTTGTGGCTTTGTAGTCATCACATGACTGACCTTGATCTAAATTCTTTGTTCCTTATTTATTATGATTAGGGAAGGGTTGTTTGAAGATTCCCATTTTGACATTAGGCCCTTATCCTAATTTTGGAGAGTCTACTTTAATCTTCCCATCCTCAATGAGGTCTTGAATAAAGTGTCTTAGTTTTAAACACTTATATGTTTTGTTTCCTTTGACACGATGAAAATAACAGTAGTCATGATCTCTATACCATCCTAGTTTGGGTGCATCATTTGTGTAAGTCACCATGGTTGGATATTGAACTGTGTTTACCGCCTCTAATTATTTCAAAATTATGGATAGTGAATCAGTGAGAGGAGTAAACACTCATCATTTGACTGGATTTTGAATATGACTTTTTTTCATTTTTAAAAGAGGACCATTCTAGGCAGCTTGAATTGTTTGAACTCGTTTAGAGTTTGTGATGTTATCACTTACAACATTCTTGTTTTTGTTAAATAATTTAGGTTTATCCACATGTAGGTTTTAACTCTTGTCTATCTTTTGAGAAGGGTTTTATTGTTCCCTTTTCTATTAAATCCTTCTCAATTTGGATTCCTTTCTCAATAACTTCCTCAAAGTTAGTAACACAATGCATTTGTAAGTGGAATGCAATGTCCATATTCATATTGGGCACAAAGATACTAAAAAATTGTTTCTCTGTAATTATACAAGGGAAGCGACTAGCTAGACCTTGCCACCATTGCAAGAAACTGACGAAAGTTTCATTTGGTCTTTGTTTAGCATTGTATAAATATAGCATGGTTATGTCATTCTCCATGTTGAATGAGAAGTGACACACAAATTTTTCTACTAGCATGGGCCATGTGACTATAGACCCCTTTGGTAAATGAAGGAACCATTCCAGCGCTTGTCCTCCTAAACTACAAGGGAACAAATGTATGAGGTAATTGTCATTATATGTTAACTCTTGGCAAGCCATGTAAAATTCTTTGTTGTGATCACAAGGATCACCCTTGCCTTTATATTTATTAAATTTTGGGAAATAAATTTTTTTTGGAAATGGTGTTAGCAACATGTCTCTTTTGAAAGGATAAGGACATAGCTCCTCATATTGATATTTCTTGCTATGGCTTACGTTACTTTCTTGAAGAGTTGTAAGCATGGTTTTCATTAATTGTAACTCTTACATAAAGAGTTTCTCTATCATAGGAGAAATTTTTTTAAGCACTTGATTTTTCATGAAGGCTTCATCTTTTGGAGGTTAAGTATAAAGTTCACTAACCTTGTCCTTGGTTTTTCTTGACGTGTACACTTGCATGTGTTCTTACTTATAGAAGAAGCTAGGTTTTCTAGCTGTTGGCTAAGGGTTTGTATTTGTCTTTTTATGGTGACTTCTTCGTTTTGAGGGTCCTCTTCTTCATAATTTTGGTAAGGATATAACTCCTCATGTTCACATTTTATCCTAACTTGGTGACGCATCTTAAGGGGTCGTGGTCAAGAACCACCTTTTTGCCTTGATGTTTCACTTTCCATGTGATTTTGAACGTTGAAGAATGTCTTCCTTCAAATATATCATCCATGGGAGGTATTTTTTTCTTCTTCCTTCTTATTAGTATCTTGGCTAAGTTTTTCTCATGTTTGTAGCATTGTGGCACCCAGCACTATAACTCGTGCAAGCACTCAATATCTATTTCGGAATAGGAAGTCACCTAATTGAGAGACATCAACCTTGGCAATATATTTACAGGAATCTCTCGTGTCTCCACTATGATCAACTAATTCATATGTTTCCTTTACTTCAAAGAAGAGATGACCTAAATTATGTCCCAGAAAATGGTTTAGTTCATACCTCTTGGATTCCATTGTCATGATATGGACCATCGTAAGTTCTGTTTACACAAAGTTTTGTCTAATGTACTTAAGTGTACAACAAACCTAGGTGTATTTTGTAACAATTTTGATCTACGGTTTCAAAGTATGTCAATAAATGGACCAAAATAAAAAGGAATCAATCAATTCGTATGAACCAATCATTCAATTTTCCAATAAACCAATCAATCAATCAATAAAATACACCCTATGCTAGTGTTCTCAAAGATATTTTGACACTATATGATCAATGCAATGTTAATACTTAAGCCAAGTTTGAAATTAACAAGGTGTAAGTACTAGCAAGGGGTTGATGTGATCTCTAATCTAAGGATACTTATGACAAGTTTAGAGACAAGCAAGACCCAAATCCTAAAATAAGTGGAGATTACGTATGTGAGCCACGTAACAATACTACTAAGATATGTTACCCAATCTTTGTGAGAAAGCGAGGTATTAGTATCACACTAGTATCGAGATGACACAAACAAAGTAAACAACACTCTTTCAAAATCAAGGTAATGTTTGAAATAAAACCATGTCAAAGTATGCTAAGGATTTTCTAAGATGTGGGCAGTGTAACATCACAATATGGACACTTAGATTACGTTTACTAGAAATGAGATGTAAGTATCATAATTGTGGCGAGGTGATGCGAACAACGTAACACTTCTAAGGAGGATAAAATGATGATTCAAGCCTAACTATGATGATAATGTGTCTCAATATGGATTTGAGACAAGGGGCCTACTAGAATATGAGTATGTACCATTCACACTTTCAACACTTGCATTCCGGCATTGCAACCTAGTCATGCAAGTAGACTACAAAAGTGGTGGACACAATTATTCTAGAAATATATGCATGTCTTGTTCTCTCTTGTCCCGAAATGGACAACAAGATAGCAAAGGTGTAGATCAAGTGAGGTTAAAATATACTTGGTGTCACTTTGGTAGATTTTGGCCTCGCCTTAAGGCAAGTGAGAAACTAAGACAAAGTAAGGATTTCGTAAATCTCATTATGAATGACATTTAGTGCAAACTTGGATGGACTCTCTCCTTTTTCAATAAACAAGGATTCGACTCTGAGAGATTTATTACTTCATGAAATCTCTATAAAACACATTGGCTTGATACAATAAAGTGGGATCCAAGATGATATAGCTTCATATTGGTTCTCTCAACTAGGTGTCATAAAATACCTCTACGAGCTCGATTTGCCAAGAAATTCGCACTAACTAGTCTTGGAGTATCTCGGCTTTACTTTACCCCCTTCAACACAATGAGCATAAAATGTGTTCAGTTGTGATTTCGCAAGGGTTGCAATGGAGATATTTTTTACTCAAATTCACAAATGTATAACTATTCAAGTGGTTAATTGGATCACTTCCCGTTTCGTCCACAATGTTCCCTCTTGCGTGGACTACTTTGGGGTTCCTAGGAGCATCCCATTTTTTGTAGCTTAAGGCTTATGCCAAGGGGAGTTTCTCCTAGTTTTCAGTAGATGGTTTTACCCTTATCTAAACCTGTAAATCAAGTGTTTTGAATATAGTGTTTTTTTTATCTTTTGAGCTTAATGTGGTTCTTGTCGAACACCATTTGACAACCTACAAGAAATGAGTTAGCCTTTTTTTAGACTTTGGTTCTTTCGCAAGTGATATTTGGTCCTACACACCAAGATTAGTAGTTTAAGGCATCATAAAAAGGAGATTTGAACATTGTTTCTGATTCCCAAGATTGTCCTAAGACACAAAGGAAGAGCATACGCAACGAACCAACTCACTAGCTTTAGAAAACAATGAAAATTTCCTATAAACTGAATGCACAATTTATTTCCTTTTTATCCAAATTGAAGTGTTATTTTGAAAGTATGATAAAGGTATTGAAGCATTTTTGGTTCCCAACATCACCTAGAAGGTGCAAAGGAAGAGCATACATGATCCAAACCTTACAAGTAGAAAATGAAACATTCATCCAATTTTGACTAAGAAAACCGACACAAAGTGAACTCCAAAATATCCTCCAAACCACTGATTAGTCCTAAAAAAATCCTGCATATTGTTAGAATAATCAAGAAAACAAGCTTTGCAAATTTTAAGAAAATGTTTATCATTTCAGTGTGAAACCTATGTGCCTCTTATGATGCATGTGCACCCCTAGAATTATATGCATGTGGATTATAACACATGTGCACCTCTGTCAGAAAACACGGTGAGCAATAACGTATGTGCAGGCCGAGAGGCACCTACACGCATGTTTTGACAACTACACACATTTGCAAGCATATACGCGTGTCTACAAGAAATCCAAATAACAAGGAGGGAATATTTAGCGTATGCACGTCCCAAGAGACGTATGTGCATGGATTATAGTGTATGTGCTCCTTTCTTGACTTGTGTGCACGTCTGTAGAATTTTAACATAAAGAGTCAAAACTACAAGCCAACATGTGCGCGGGTAGAGAAGCATTTTTGCACACTTAGGAACGCGAGTGTGCCCGTTGAAGCAAGTGTGCATTGCGTTTTAACGTGTGAGGCCCCTTTATTACACTTGCGTGCCTGCCTGGAGCAACACAATAGAGGATGGAAAAATAAATTTTGAAATTTCCAACAAGTTAGAAATTTTCTATTTAAATCACTTTCTAACATAAACCCATTAATCTTTCATGAAAAAGGGAGATTAAACACCTATAAGGTTAGTAAATTTCTTGGGAAAAACCATTTAACCTTCCAAATGCATTAAAATGGTTAGAACAATGATATAAATGACAAAGCTTAAAATTAACTTCTATGGACTTTGGAGTAAGTCCCACCAGGTGTGCTAAATGTATCCATGTAAAGATTAGAAAGCTTAAGGAATGAAACTAGAACACCTAAGAAGTTTCAAAGCTTAAATAACCTAACAAGAATCATCAAGATAAGATCTTAAAGAGAGTTACTTCTTTAACAATGCAGATAACTTTGAAAAATTATCAAAACTAACATGTCTAAGTTACTCTCTACTCTTTGAATGTTAATAAAACATGAACCTATAAATATCCTTGCAATCAAATGTGATTGTTTGATATGGCTATCAAGCTTTCAAGAATGTAGTCTCACTATTAATAGCTAAAAGGCAATATGGTTCTCTCCATATTACTAAAATATTAGTTTAATGGATAAAATGGTGAAGATAATAGCTCAATGTGAATGAAGAAATGCTAAAATCCTAAGTGTCTATAGTTTTATGTTAGAGGAGGAGAAGTGTTCTTAAAAATGATGAGGAGGGTTCTATTTATAGGTTACCAATTCCAAGAATGGAATTATTTTGGTGCATGTGGGACAAAAGGCAAGTCCAAAAATAACTTTTAGTAAGTCAAAGTAAGATTTGACTAGGTTTAGGTGCTAATTAATCTTGTAGGAGTAATTAGGGGTCCCAAGTAGGCTTAGGAAGCTTTCTAGGAGCATCTAGAGGAGATTTTGCTAGATTTTAGATGCATTGGAAGTGGGAGTTATCTAATAAGAATATTAATTAGTCAATTGTAAGATAAGAATCTTAATCAACATGTAATGGTCAATTACGAGGAATATAAGGGAAAATGAGTTGAATTGACAAAGTGTCGTCAATTTGCAAGGAATAGAATAGTTAGTGTAATCTTAGTGATAACATTGCTTTGATCAAATTATAGGTGTCTACACACACCAATAACTTAATCAACACTCATATGACATGCAGAAAGGATTATGACCATTTTTCATCTCTTATCTCACACAAAAACATTATTCAAACACCTTCCAAGTATTCATTCCTAGAATAACATGAATGTCCTTTAACAATAGGAGGAGAAAAGGATTGAGAATACAAAAAAATACTGAGATAAATTTCTGAAAATATTTGAGAGAAAAGAGTATACATTAAGCACAAGCTTTCACACCTGGTGGTTCACCTTGGAATCTCCAAAGCCAAACTGTATATGCAAAACTTGCACAAACATGGACATTTACATACAATATAGCCATGCATGAATAGTAAAAATACCACCATCTTGACCTATAAGGATTATCCTATAGTCCTAAGAGGTTTTCTCAACTAGCACAAGTGAAATGATGACAAAAAACTTCATTTCTTTCTTATCACTCCAGGAGATTTCAGGAGAGAGAGAAACCTTGTTAGAAAATTTAACAAAACTTCTTTGTTTCTTATCCAATCTCTCTTTGAAAAATTGTAAAATTTTATTCTTGGATTTGTCTTAAAAAATTCCTTCTAAAATTTATCTGAAGAAGGCTTTATAAATTTTTTTGGATTCTAAGAAGACAGGATGCTCATATTGCATTCCTCAAGAAACCAGTTTTACAAAAACTTGAATAACTTAAAAATTCCATTTCAAAATTTGATGAAATTTAACACAAGGCACCACAACACATCCCTCTACATGATCCGTAGTTTTTTTATAATAAATATGGTTTTACATCCTAGACCAGTCTCTTTTACCTCAACTTCCACTATTAGTTCTTAAAGGTAGTTTTGATGAGAACTTGAATTTTGCCTCCAAAAGCTAAATTAATCTATGTATATGTTCATACATTCCCTAGGGAGTGTTCCCATTCTTCTATCATGTTTGCCTAGGATTTTCATGACTTTTATTAAGCTCTTACACCTCATTATTCTCTAGAACTAGGCTTAAATGAGCCAGTTTCAATTGTGACTCTTGACACTTGACCTGATGGTCACTCTAAAAGTTCTTTCACATGTTATACACATCATTTATGATATGTGGGACACATGAGTCAAGTACACAAACCATCTCCATGCCTTCATTGGACATCTACCTCACTGATCAAGCCTATAGCACCCTAAAACTACCTTGAATGATGAAGAAATCACCATGTGATCACTCTGTGAACACCAACCAATATTGAAATGGCATTAACAATCAATATTAATGCCCCTTACGGATCCTCACTTCACCACTCACAACTTTTTCATCAATGCCACCTGACATCAATGACAACACCAATGCACAAGGGTTCAATAATCTCCCCCTTTGTCATTGATTTCAAAAAACTCAGAAACTTTGATGGAAAACACACACCAGCAACTTCAAATCATCCACACCTTGTTTCTAACAGCACTCTCTCCCTCTTTGAAATCTATGACAAAGGGTCATGCTCAACAGGACTTACAACATGTAGGTAATAACTTACAAAGCATAAACTTAACTCAAGAAGCTCCCCCTTTAATGATGTTTCTCTTTTGTTTGATAAAACTCACTCGGTTGCATAACTTTCTTCATCAATCAAATGCAATGCTCCCCCTGAACCTATTCTCTTCATATTCAGGCATCTCACTTCACCATGCTCAAAATTACCTTAAGCTAGTTTTTTTGGCTATTTGGAGAATAAATCCCTGAATTTTTGTTTCAGTACCTTTTAGCCCAACTTTTTCCATCCATAGAATCCTATGTACTTCATGGACCAAGCTCATGCATCTCCTCTTGAGATAATTTCATCTTCCTTTATCTAAAGATACAATAAGTCATGTACATTCCTTACATTCAAAACATAATAATGGATCATTCAATTCTAGCCAGTCCTAAAGTACTTTTTTAGTTCTCTCTCTTGCATTAAGAGAAGTTACTCCCCCTTGAATTTTTCCATCTTAGATTCATCATATGTGATTCACTAGGCTTTCTAGGTTTCTAAGATACATCATATTCACCAATTTGACATTCTCGGTCATCTTCCTTGTTCCAGTCATCCTTCGTACACATGTAAGTCATTTTTTTGACTCGGCACAACCTGCAGCAACCTCACAATGCATGAAAGCATCACTATGTGTCTTTACCATTCCAATATTTTACCTCTTTTCTCACAAGCTTGTGTGTGTCCTATATTTTTCTTATCCTTTTATCTCCATGAAACACCTTGTACTAAAGGATATGTACTAGTATGCTACTAATTGTACCTCAAGAAGAGGTTTCATGTCAACCACTTTGTATTTGATGAGAATCTAGCATTTGAAGCATGATCATCATTTCATAATACTCAAAATAGTATATTTTCATTCTAGGAAACTTGTTTGAGAATAATAGCAACATCTTCTCTTGTATTCAAAGACATTTCAAGACTTGCAGCAAGCAAATATCACCTTTACATTTCATGACCTATGCTTAACTCAACTTAAACAAGGTTTTTTACTCTGTAAGAATCACCTCCATTTAGAATTATGTGCAAGACATCAGATTTATTCATCTCTAAGAGACATCTGCAACTTTTGACTCAGAAACATCTTCATCCTTTTAACACTTCAGATTTAGATCTCTGTAGCTGATCATTCAAGTTTTGATCATTGTTGCAAGCTAGGATTTATAGGATGGTAGGTATCATACATGACTCCACTTGACTTGATCTTCATCATGGTTTTAAATTTCATTATCTTTGGATGTGTTATACAGATATCTAAAGTTTTAAGTTGAAGTTATGGGCAGACATTTGATGTACCTTCTTGAGATTGATCAGAATTGGTATGGTTTAACATTTACAAACCCTTTTTCACAGCTTGACCTTGACAAACCTACATTTTCTTCTTTCATGAATCATACTTGAGAAAACTAACATAACATTAAGATGGACATCGACACACATATTTTGACTTCTTGTGATTATATGACATTTACTGACACACTTATTCAAGAAAGGACAATCTAGTAGAACTCAATTAGACCTGTAGCATACCGTGTTCACTTCTATGACATAATTTTTGGGTAAATTAGTATGAGCATGTACAATAATATTGCATCAAAATACTAGATACCTTTTAACAACCTATAAGGATGGTTTAATCAATTTTATACTCTCTTGAAGACCTCTCTAGCATGACAACAACCTAAGAAGGATGAATTAACCATGATTCAAAATTGACAACCTAGAGGAATACAACATAGACAATGAAACCTTTTGACCACACTCCCTTTGTATGACAACTCAAGAAGACATTCAATAACTTCAACAATCATTATTGCTTAACTTTGACATACCTTGGCAATATGATGAAGGCTCCAATCAACAACTACTGAAGGTAAATTTCTTTCACAAGAAAACTTTAAAATTTTAACTCATAATCATCATGGAGACAAATTTTATTGGCAGGTTGATGTATCAATGAGGATCATAATGATCTTGAACTTGCTTCTTGCACCTGAAACATGCCTTCTAGAAGCCGCAAGAAGTCACATCACCTTGTGATATCACCTTATGATACAGTATAATTATGTTTGAATAATAAAAATTCCACTATCTTGACCTATAAGGATTCTTTTGCAACCTTGAAATGTTTTCACAACTAGCACACGTGAAATGATGACCAAAAACTTCAT
Organism: Taxus chinensis; assembly: GCA_019776745.2. Taxonomy (NCBI): domain Eukaryota; kingdom Viridiplantae; phylum Streptophyta; class Pinopsida; order Cupressales; family Taxaceae; genus Taxus; species Taxus chinensis. Next base: position 160,423,771 of record CM034149.1, read on the forward strand.
TTCTTTTCTATTTCTCTAGGAGAGAGTTTTGGAGAGAGAGAGAAACTTTGTTATAAAAATGAATAGAACTTCTTTGTTCCTTATCCAATTTCTCTCAAAAAAATTGCAAAAGTTTATTCTTGGAGTGATCTTCAAAAATTACTTATATAATTTATCTAAAGGAGGATTTATAATTTTTTTGGATGCTAAGAAGACAGGGTGCTCAAATTGCATTCCTCAAGAAACTAGTTTTAGTAAAAAATTGAATAACTTCAAATTTCCATTTCAAAATTTGATGAAATTTAACACAAAGCACCACAACACATCCCTTTACATGATTAATATCTTGGTTTCCCATAAATATGCTTGTATATCTCATACCAATCTTATTTATCTTAGCTTCCACTATTAGTTCTCAAAGGTAGTTTTGGTGAGAACTTGAATTTTTCCTCCAAAAGATAAAGTAAGCCATATAGATGTTCATACATACCCTATGTAGTGTTATTAGGCTTATACCATTCTTTTCTAGGCTTTTCATGACCTGTATTGAGCTCTTACACCTCGTTAGCCTCTAGAACTAGACCTAAACTAGCCAGTTTCAACTGTGACCCCCAACACTTGATCTGATGGTCATTCTAAAAGCTCTTTCACATACTAGAAACATCATTTATGACCTTTGGGACACCTAATTCAAGTACACCAATCATCTCCATACCTTCAGTGGGCAATCACCTCACTAATCAAGCCTATAGCACCCTAAAACCACCATGAATGATCAAGAAACCACCATGTGACCACTCTGTGAACACCAACCACCATTGATATGGCACTACCAATCAACCTTCTTGCCCCTTACTGATCCTCACTTTTTCACTCACACCTTTTCCATCAACGCCACCTGACATCAATGATAACACCAATGCACCAGGGTTCAATAGGTATGATGTGTGAGGATGGAGTACTAGAAAGATGAATCATGAATCACATAGTGTGAAATGTGTAGCAGGGTTCATTTTAAGAAGCCTCTGGTAAAATGGAGGTGGAAAATCCTCAGTAAATATACCTGGAACCACTTTCACGTAAAGGTGAATTTTCCAATTTTTGAGAACTGAATTTTTGCCTACTATTATTTGAACAAGAGTGACTACACTGAGGGAAAAAATTCTGCAAACGTTGATGCATAGTTGTTTTCGCACGTCAACAAGTTTTTCTAATGGGCGAAAACAAACCTTGTTGTTGACATAGCAAAAAAATTTGTGTGACAGCGCCATGTTGTCACAAGCAAAACTTTTTGGCACACACCAACAAGGCCTTTGTCATGCGTCAACAAGGTTTGTTGACGCACGAAAAGGCTTCTTGGAAACCTTGGAAATTTTTTCCTATATATACCCTCTCACTGCTCATTTTCACGTTTACACTTCTCGGCTCCCAAATTTTCATGTTTACAGGAATCAAGCTCAGGTATAAATCAAGCTCAAGTACAATGGCAACTACAAGTGCAGCCCAAGCTCAAGACCAAGATCAATAAGAAAATCTAGTCAACCCACAAGCTCTATCCAAGGACAAGATACTCTACAAGAACTTGGTGTGCCCCCACATTCATACAGTTTTGCAAATGAACACAAAATACAAGGATTTGTTGGATGCATGTGATTTTGATGGGCTTGTTAAGATGCCCCAGTTCGAAATTGATCATGATATTATGAATTACCTTCTCTCGTACAATAAATAGGATGGTATGTTTACTGTTACTATGGACGATGGTCATATGTTTCAATTCGGTGTCGATCCAGCTGATATCCATTGGTTGACAGGCCTTCCATATAAAAATTCCCCCATTGTTACAATGAAAGAAACCCTCGTCAAAAATGATAAGAAGTACCTAGAATCTACTTTTGGTTTCCATGTTGATTGTACGTGTAATCTATTTTCAATTTTCATTTGATATTTTCAGTTTTTTATTTTGATACAATTCAAATCGATATTAATTCCAATGACTTTTTGGCATTTGCAGCTCATGTCAATAAATCAAGATGTGGTGTGGATATGCAAGGAATTGCACACCACTTTCTTGCTGCTATGATTTCTTTCTTTCAAGCCAGAATTGTTTTGCAGGGTCGACAAACAGATATACCAAACTAGGCTATTGCATACATTCTTGTAACTATCGGAAAGCTAAAATTTGATTGGTGCACCTTTTTATCCAATAAAATAAAAATTGACATTACAAATGCATCGCTTTCAGAAAAACCAGTCATTCACTCCACAAACTATCTCCTTGGCCTTTATTACGAGGCTCTTTTTAATTTAAAAGACAAACCAATTCCTACTTGCACGGATGAGACAATGAAGAATTTGTCAATTCCATTTCAAGAACAACAGGTATAAAGTTTATATTTTGACATTAGACTAACATTATGTTCATCTAGAATCTGATTAAATATTTATGTTTGTAGAAAAGATTTTTGGAGGCCCTTCCATGAAAAAAATCAGCATCAAGAGGAAGAGGCCAACAACACGCTGAGGCATCGTAGATTCGCAATCTGAAATGGAAGTTAACTCATCTTTGAATCGCCAAGGGTTTGCATTAGTTAAACACCAGAGACGTAATACCCTAACATTTACTATTTACAAATTCCCATTTTCTATTTTCAATTTACCATTTACCATATTGAATTGACATACAATCGATTGTTGCTGACATTGCAGGGACTTTGGACAATACACGTGCTTCTCAAAGTCAACCGTCTTCGCCAACTCACTCAGTTCAGTCGCATGCAATTATCTCTTCTCAACAACCCTGCTCAGCAATCCCAGCCACACACAGCTCAAACACAACCAATTACTACTCCAACACGGCCACCTCAAGCACCACGACAGGTTACCCCTCAACAACAAGGTATGATTTTATTAATTTAGTACAAGTTTTGAATAGTTTTTCATAGTTTTTGCATAGTTTAACAATTTTTCAAATGATTTTTCTTGCACTTTTTAGTACATAGTAGTCCTTCACCTTCTGTAAAAATAGTGGCACCACCACCTCCTCCACCAATATGATTCAAAATGCCAACCAGAGGTTTAGGAAAAAAGAACATTGGTAAACACATGCCAATTCCTCCTGCCCCTAGTGGGACACTAAACATTACCTCCTCATTTCGAATTCCAACCCTCTCTCTTGGTGGCTTGCCCAACGCAACGGGCGTATCAGTTTTAAATAATATAAATTTAGATGAAGATTACTTGGGCATTGATAGCAATGACCCAACAGGATTTTTCAATACACGTGAGATGATTCAAGGCCAGCAGGTATACTTCTATTTCAATGTAATTTATTCAACTTTCATTACATTTCACTTTCGATTTATTTATTTGAATATTGATTTATTTTATCATAAATAGGATCAGGCCACCCAAAGGCAAAAAGAGGTAGCAGTCGATGATCAACCCAAAAGCCCCCATACCTCTCCAGCGACATCATCTTCTTCAGATACAAATGGTGAATAGTTGCTACCATTTCCTTTAGAGAACCTGATTGGTTATGATTTTCAATCCCATGTCCAAGAGTTTATTGTACCTCATATCAGTCAACTCATAGAATGGGAGAGAAGGGAAAAAGTACTAATCAATGAGATAATAAGTCATTTTGAAAATTATTGGCAAAGGGACAGTTTATATGTTGCAATCCAGAATCAACCTGTGAAGATGGATTCCTTACTTACCCAAGTAAGAAGTGGGACTGTCACGTATAACAACAATTATAAAGATGATATTTTAGATAAAGCATTAAACAAATTGGAAAATATTAGTGTTGAAGCCCAGGCATATTTTAATAAATGGTCTAAGGACAAGGATCTGGTGGCAATTGCAAATGCCGAGAGAGATAGAGTGGTCGTAAGTATTATCACTTTGAAACAATATTTTTTGTTAATTTGAAATTTTCTTATTTTAGTAATATGTATAATTGAGATCACTTTTTTTGTGCAATTGAAATATGAAAATTTGAAGAGTCAAGCAAAGGTATTCCAAGTTCACTTGGAAACCACGAAGAACAGTCTATCCGCAACAATGAAGATGAAAGAAAATATTGTTTTAGTTAACAAACAAAACAATACACTAAAGTGGATAATTAAAGAGAATGGTTTTCGACCCTGAAATTTTATTCAAAACTAAGGCAGCTGTAGATCCCAGTTTGCTATCCCATGGAGATGCGATAAAGGAAGAACAAAGAATCATAAAGAATCTAGAGTGTTGCGGAAGATCTGATTAGTTTTGGGATTATTCAAGCCATTGGGGTAAGGGGTACAGGAGGGGAAGCCATTGAGGAAAGGAGTACATGAATGGAAGCCATTGGGGAAAGGGGTACACAAAATTGAGGGTTGAAAAATTTCATGATTGAGGGTTGAAATATTGAAACTTTAAATTTAAAAATTTGAAATACTTTATAATCTAGATTTGAAAATTTGAAACTTGAGTGTGATGGTCATGGCGTTTGAAAATTTGAAATACTTTATTATCTGGATTTGAAATTTGAAACTTGAATGTGATGGCATTTGAAAATTTGAAATACTTTATAATCTGGAATTTTATATCTTGTTATATATTATATATAGAATTTCTAGATTGTATATGGTGTTTATGTTTCATTTGAATGTGATGGCGTTATGATAATGGTTAATTATTTGTTTTAAGAAAATATGGAATGTGGTATGACAGAGACATCTTAATACTAATAGAGTTAAATCTTCTTCTCTCTACTTCTAAAATTCAAACTCTGTATCAGGTTTCTTCATATTTAAACCTTCTCAGAATCTTCTCTCTACTTGTAATGATGATTGCATTAGAGATGTGGATGATGATGAATTGTACATTAGAATAGAATCATAGATAAGGATTATGATGAATTGTATGTCTCAGAATCTTCTCTCTACTTGTAATGATGATTGCATTAGATGTGGATGATGACATTAGAATAGAATCATAGATATGGATTATGATGAATTGTATGTCTCAGAATCTTCTCTCTACTTGTAATGATGATTGCATTAGATGTGGATGATGACATTAGAATAGAATCATAGATATGGATTATGATGAATTGTATGTGGACGTAGATTTAGCTTCAAGCATGACAGAGACATTTAAACCTTCTCAAAATCTTCCTTCTCTCTACTTGTAATGATATGATGACATTAGAATGGATATAGATGATGATGAATGATGTTAATGGATAATTGTTTTAAGAAAAATTGGAATGTGTTAGGAAATACATCTTCTCTATACTTGTAAAATTGAACTTTGTATCAGGTTTCTGCACATTTAAAACTTCTCAAAATCTTCTTCTCTCTACTTGTAATGAATCAATGATATGATGACATTGGATGTGGATGATGACGTTAAAATAAATATGGATTATGATGAATTGTGTGGACTTAGATTTAGCTTCAAGCACGATCATAGATGATAATGATGGATAAATAATTTTGTTAATAATAATTGGAGTGTGTCAGGAGTCTAGGAGTAGGATAGAGACATCTTCTCTCTACTTGTAAAATTTGAACTTTGTATCAGGTTTTTGCACATTTAAACCTTCTCAAAATCTTCTTCTCTCTACTTGTAATGAAATATGTATCAGGATTCAGGTTTCTGCACATTTAAACCTTCTCAAAACCTTCTTCTCTCTACTTGTAATGAATCAATGATATGATGACATTAGATGTGGATGATGACATTAAAATAGATATGGATTATGATGAATTGTGTGGACATAGATTTAGCTTCAAGCACGATCATGGATGATGATAATGGATAATTGTTTTAAGAAAATTTGGAATGTCTTAGGATAGAGACATCTTAATACAGTAAAATCTTCTTCTCTCTACTTGTAAAATTAGAACTCTGAGTTTGTATCAGGTTTCTTCGCATTTAAACCTTCTCAAAATCTTCTTCTCTCTACTTGTAATGAATCAATGATATGATGACATTAGATGTGGATGATGACATTAAAATAGATATGGATGATGATGAATTGTATGTGGACGTAGATTTAGCTTCAAGCACGATCGAGGATGATGAATTGTATAATGGATAATTGTTTTAAGAAAATTTGGAATGTGTTATGACAGAAACATCTTAATATGGAAAAATCTTCCTCTCTACTTGTAAAATTTGAATGTATGATTTTATCCCACAAAGTTTAAACACTTTATCAAAGCATTTTGCAAATACAAAAATAAATTAAAGATAATTGTAAAAACTCAAGCAATGTCATATGATAGGGTTTAAGTTACCTCTTGTCTTTTAGATGGTTGTGACAAAGCATATGGAAGGAAAATGAGAAATCATCCTTCGTAGCATGCTAGAAGATATTCGATTCAAGAAAACTCAACATGAGAAATGGATTAGTATATAAATGGGTGAGTTTCCTGACATTGTCAGTCCTGAGAAGTGAGAGCTTCCTCGGATGGATGTCAACCCACGTTTTCAAGAAAAAAAGATGAAATAATGATTGAGCGGATTAAGGAAGAAACAGAAAGATTAAAGAAAATGCAAATGATAACATGTACATGTCTGGACAGTAGAAGTCTGGAAGTCTGGAAGAGTATAACAGTGGAAGAATATGCAGATCTGAACTCTGAAGGCCTTGCAAATTAGTATTCAAAAAATGCATGTAACAAACAGATTTTTAAAACTGAATTTGGTATTCGACAAATCCAAAATAGTAATTATATAAAACATATTTTTTTATAAATAATTGTATTTAAATAAATGTAAATATATATACCTGTAACATCTTTAATGATAACAAGAGCTGAAACAAAATATGATAAAAATCCTCCTCAGTCAATATTTGCATCTGTAGAGTTAATATGAAATTGAATAAATAACCACAGTTAAAATGTAAGGTGACAAACAATAAAAGTAAGGTCAAGGAGATACCTATTTAAAGCTGAAACAATCCATTATCAATAGCTTCTTCAAAGTCGATGTTCTCTTCTGTAGAGTGTGACGACGCACCAATTCCAGTCTCATCGTTGGGAATAGTTGTACTTGTAGCTATATTATTTACACCTCTTCTTTCAGAAAGGGAATTCCAATGTGTAATTTCTCTTTCGAAAGGAAAGGTTTCCATGGAGTAGCGAGAAACATAACACCTCATGCAACTTTCCAGATTTTTATCCAACTTGTTTCTCAGTTTTGATTTTATAAATGATAAAGCACTGAAAACCCTTTCATCCTCCACAGACCCCAAAATCATTGTTTGGCATAACTCATATAATCTGAAATATTCACTGATGTCTTCTTGTAAGATAATACTTTGATAGATTCCTCGCCAGAGCCTTGTAATAGCACCACTCTCAGAAGGTTCATCTAAATTTTTATATTGGTTCCTCATTGTTGTTGCAAAATTTGTTGATTGAGACTTTAATAAATCAACATTCAGTATACCTTTGATTTCCATACCCTTGACCTCTGAAGTCTTTGTGAAATGTTCCATTATTGTACCCATGGATTTATGGAAATGCTTTCTTACAAAGTCTGCACGAGCACCTTCAGTATTCCAAAAATTAGGATTCATCACACCCATTGCTTCAAGAATTTTATCTTTGGAGAAACGTTCTCTAATTTCTGATGATAAGGATTCTGAAATTTTTTTAAGCTTTATTCTTGTTTCAACTGTAACAGACTCAAAGAGATTACGTGTCACAGGAACATCTTCTCTTTCCAATCCTGTAATATCTTGATGTTTTTGTAAAATGTGCAGTGGTATGTCCCTCCCATTAACATTGATGCAGAGGTGATCATGGATATTAAATCTCAAATAGTTACTGGGATTTTTAAGATCTAATAAATCTTTCCAATTCTCAAAAACAGGTGTATCAAAACTATCTTGGGAACAGTACAAGACATCAAGACTTTGACATACCATTTTTCTCATTCGTATAAAATCCACAATATAGATTAATCTCCCCTGTGCATGCTTCATCAGTGTATTGATCTCCTGTAACATTGGAAGAATACCAACCAATGTAAGCAATGTCTCCAAATCAGTTAAATGGAACAACAAGTCCCTTGCCCTATCAACTTCATGATGATATTTGTGCATGTAACCAACCAACGAAGGATACTCCTCACGAACTCTGCATGCAGGTTCATACAAAGAAATCCATCTCGTCTCAACATCCTTCAGAAGTTTTTTTCCATCTATAATTCCAATTGTGAATTTCTGGAATTCAAGAAAATGCTTTGGGTTGCTTGCCATATAGGCATGAAGTTCTCTTATAAGGTCTTCTACTTTAGCAACATTTTCGTAGTTGCTTACCATTTTATACGCTAAATTCATTTTGTGAGCCATACAGTGAATTGCTAGCATATAAGGGGCCACTGTTGTTTGCAATCTAACACATAGCCCTGTTCGGTGACCCTGCATGACTGATGCACCATCTGCTCCGACGCATACCAACTTCATAGCAATTTCATAATCAGTCATTCCAGCAATATCTTTCAAATGAGAAACAACTATTTTATGTAGGTTTTCGGCATTACAATTTTCAACCATTTTCATAACACCCAGCGGATGAGGTGTCCTTGTATGATTTTCTAAAGTATAGACGTGGATACATACCCATGCAGTGTTGTCGACTGTTGTCACTTCATCAATAGAAAGAGAGATAAACTTTGTTTTTTTTACATTCTCTTTCAAATCTTCCTTCTCTATCATCGAAAGGCATTTTTCCATTTCCCATGCACTACTGTCAGACCAATGAGACTGAGGAACGTTGGGCATTCGATTATATTGATACAAAACTTTGAAATTGAGGAAATCTGAAAATCAGTCTTCCTTTCTTTAGTATGTGAAATAAAGTAGAGAACTGTATGAGTTTTTGCATGCAGATTTGTTTGATTCATCTTACCAATTTGTGATGTGATCATTCCTCCCTTTTCCACGAGTTGTCTGCATTTTTTCTACTCTACTTCATACTCTACTGCGTATTTAACATGCATGCATTCTTTTTCAGTTTTCCACCTGTGTGTTTTGATTTTCTGGCCATCCTCCCCCGTTACAGTCAAATATTGTTTTCCACAGTGTTTTTCTATGGTGTCCAGCTTCAGTTGCATTTTTTGTTGCTTTCCCAATTTCCACGTACATATTGTACATGTACATTTAGATGGGATCTCTTCTGAATTAGATGGTTGTACAGGTTCGATAAACAGAAATTTGGCAGCCCAATCAAACTTGTATGTCCTCCCAATTGTCCACATATTCTTGTTTGTTTTCAATGTTTTACTTTTTTTAGTAGAATTTTGAGCATTATCACAATCACCTGGTTTCCTCTTTCGTGAACCAGAATTTGAATTTGATTTTTGTGTTCCATTTTGCTGAGTATTTGTATGTGTGATATCTTGATGCACTCCTGGTTGCACCCCAACAGGAAGAATATCTTCAGGATCTGGCATCTCAACAGGTATATCTTCAAGATCTGGCATGGTATCATCATAGGTGTCATTTGGTTGATACTGTGCAGAATGCATGTCCACCTCAATATTACCTTCCACACAGTCTGTACTCTGATTCATTCCAGTGGCAGCTATATGGGTGTTGGTGGTTGCGGTATCTATAGCAGAAAAGTTTCCAAAATACTTGAAACGGGACTTCCAATATTTCTTAGTTACTTTTTGGGTTTTCTCATTCTGAGCACTAGCACCTTCCATTATTCTGAACTGAGTCATGCGTCAGCAAACACACTAAGTCACGCATGTCAGAGAAAACTGAGTTACGCGTCAGAAAATACACTAAGTCACGTAAGAGAAAACTAAGTCACGTAAAATAAAATCGAGTCGCACATTAGCAAACACACTAAGTCACACGTCAAATAAGAGTGAGTTATGCATCAGGAAATACACTAATGCATACAAAAGTACAGTCATGTGTCAAGAAGAGCAGTGTCGGGCATCAACAAACAAACCCCTATCGTGCATCAACAATATCTCCTTATCGCCCATCCACAGAAAATCTTTCTGGCATGTCAACAAATGCAATAGGTCACGCGTCAACAAATCTTCTTGTCAGAGAAAAAACTCTATTCGTATGTCAACCATAGTATAGTTGTGCATCAACAAGATCATTTTTGGGTGTCAACAAACAATCCCTTGTCATGTGTCAGAAAGATCTCCTTGTTTCCCATCTACAGATAATATTTATAGTCACGTGTCAACAAATAGCATCTGTTGCCTGACTGCAAACTACTAACAGTAATCAAATTTGTATTGTGCTCTGGTGCTTAGAGTATGTAAGTTCATGGTATTGGTAAGGTACTGGTGGTAGTATACTACCCAGTGAATCACCTAGGTTTTTATAGGAGATGTTTTCAAATGTAGGTGAAGCTGACCCCTAAAAAAATATACTGTAAATTTTAGGCGAACAGGACACTGACCTGCTCCGAAAAATTCACCTTTTCAAATTTTCCTAAAATGAAATTTTCACCATATTACTATTTACGAGTCTTGAATAGCAATGTAGCAGTTGTGATCCAGTCCATAGGAGGGATGGACTACACTACCTTATGCCTATGAAGTTTCCATAAGAGTGGAGAATTCCTTGATTTAGGCTGGAAAGATAGCTCCACAACCGCCAATGTCATTGTCTCCAGATCTTACGAACAATAAGCCTACCATTGCTCCTATTCCAATAGCCTCTAAGTAACCAGCTCAGTCTACCCCTTGCCTCTTCAAATGACCTATTTGAAGTCAAGTCACTATAGCTAAAACTTTTGGGAACAAGCTCATTGCACTCAAGAGGCAACAATTTCAATATAATCGTCCATATCAGCCACAAAATCAGCAGTATCAAGATAACCTTCCTCCTTTTCAAGGGAACAATTAGCCTCAAAATCAAACTACAGGTTAAGCTACGAATATCATGCCTTTGAACTTTTAGAACCCTCTTGTTGCTAGCTCATCTAGAGCCATAGTACGTGTCCAAAATAATCTAGTTCAAGACTACGAATGGTGTTATCCTTGTTCTCAACCCCACAATCAAAATATTCTCCCAATGGAGTTCTTAACCAAGCCCTTATGGTTCAAAGCGTATCCCCCCTTCATATCCAACAAAAATTCATCTACACAAGAAATAGAAAATCAACTGTAGGCACCCAAAGAAACCACTTTGTTAAATTAGAAAATAAAATATTTTTATGGGTTGAATATAGATTCCTCATCAATGGCAGAAAACAATCATTCCAAAAAGAGAGTAATGGAATCTCAACCTTCCAAATCTAATCAAGCATCCACTTCACAGCCTCATCACAATCATGTGGTTGATAAATATGCGAGAAAGAAACCACCAAAAACACCTGCTAGCGAAGCCACAAGGAAAGAAGGTTCTTCAGGCATCACAGTACCCAACAAGCACTTTCTAAAAGAGGATTCTAACACCCAAAGAAGTGTCAGCAAAGTAGGAGCAATTCCCTTCAGCATTGTGGAAAAAATGAAGAAGACCAACCTGAGTGTTACTATGTGGGATACACTCTCAATTCCTTCTCAAAGAAACTTGTTGCGAGAGGCTCTGAACAGTTTTGGTACAACCAACAGATCATCGGGTCATGGAACAACAACCGCTACAAGTTTGTGTCAACCAGAAGGGAAAATTATTCCTAAGGAAAACAAACCACCACCATTCTATATTTCTCCTGATCATTGGTGACCACCTGGTACATAATTGCATGATCGATTCTGGAGCCAGTAGCTCGGTCATGCCCAAACAAATTGCAGATGTACTAGGCATACAATATGCGCCGGTTGCAAGAGGATTTTTCAGCTGGATGACACAGCCATTAAAAATATTGGAGTTATCAAAGGACTTCAACTTACCATCCATGCATGCCCAAGTTTTTCATTTACCCAAGACATATAAGTCATTGATCTCCCTCCTCTCTTTTCCATCTTCCTATCATGAGATTTCACTACCAAGATGGGCGGTTATCTATCAGCTGATTGGTCACATATGATTCTCAGGACTCGATATGGAACCAAAGTAACTATAAGGGGTAAATTCTTCCATAATCATGTGGAACCCTACACTGATAGTCTATAAATGGGAATTATACCATCGGTGATCCAGAAGAAGAAGATGTTGATCATGAACCGACTACTCTTGTTGAAGAAGTACCTGATACTGTGTTGGATTAATCAAGTAGAGATCATTAATACAATCCCTACATTGATGTGTTGGCAGAGGAAGAAGTTGGTTTGCTGTTGTTGGAAGAGATGGGATTGGGTACATACTGCATTCATGAAGAAGATACAATCATACCACAACTTGTCAAAACACCAAGCAATTCTGAAGGACTATGGCAATTGTTCTTCGATGGCTTGAGAAGTAAGAATGGATCTAGTGTTGGTGTTATGTTAATTTCTGCTGAAGGAGATAATTACTTCTCATATTTTTGGCTACATTTTACTTGCACTAACAATGTTGTTGAATATGAGGCTCGTGTGCAAGGAATTCAGCTAGCTCAAAAGAAGGGAATAAAATCCTGACTATTTTTAGAGATATATTGAGTTAGTTGTTCATCAAGTGATGGCACGCAATTGCATCCAAAAATGATCTTTTAAGATCATACAAGAACCAAATCTGGGATTTGATTGAGGATTTTGAAGCTTTTGGGATCCATGTCAATTCCTAGAAATCAGAATCAAGATGTTGATAGGCTTGCTACAAATTGGCTCGCAATACGACATACCTATTGATATCATGAAAGAAGGGTGGAAATCTGTCAAAATGGCGGTTCGACCTGTAGTTCCCTGATAATGTGAGTAGTTGGTAAGTGTTTGAAAGTGAGAAAACAAAATTTCTTTTCCTACAAGAAGAGGCGGAGTTTGCTGTACAAAAAATCAAGATAAGTTGCAAGAATCATATGGTGATCAAATCATACAATTGAAAAGCAACAAGCTACCAAAAGGTTTAGTTACTCTGGAATCCATTTTCAATTTAGATGATCAAGCCAAAAGACAAAGCTCTAACATGGTGGTCAAAGAAGAATATTTTGAGGAAGTCGAGGTAGCAAATGAAAAGTTTCTGAAGATTGGAAAAGTATGTACTTCCGAAGAGAAAGAAGCTTTCATCATAATTTTTCAAGAGTATCATGACATTTTTCTGTGGATCTACAAAGACCTATATGGTTTTGATCCAGGTCTAGCACAACATACCATCAAACTGGATCCAAATGCCAAGTCAATTCATCATAAACAAAGGCCAATTAATCCCAAAATTGAGCCACTAATGAGAAAGGAGATAACCAAACTCATCGAGGCTTGTATAATTTTTCCCATCAAGCATTCCTCTTGGGTAGCCAATTTGGTCCCCGTAAGGAAGAAGAATGAAGAAATTTGGTTGTGTGTGGATTTCAAGGTTGTGAATCATGCCTCGTTGAAAGATCATTATCCTCTTTCGTCGATGGAGAAAATCCTTCAAACAATAGTAGGAGCTCAAATATTTTCTTTTCTCAATGGATATTTAGGTTACAATCAAATTCTAGTCCAAGAATCTGATCAATTCAAAATGGATTTCACTACCAAGTGGGGCTCGTATGCCTACAACAAAATGTCATTCAGATTGTCCAATGCCAGGGCTACTTTCTAAAGAGCCATGGACATGGCATTTAAGGGACTAATAAATGACATCATCTTGGTTTACCTTGATGATATAACTGTATATTCTAAGCATGCAGAAGACCACATCATGCATCTAAGAAAATTTTTCCGAAGGTGTAGGGAATTTGGGGTTTCACTTAATCCCAAGAAATGTATTTTTGTAGTGCACGAGGGAAAGTTGTTGGGGCATGTTGTTTCAGCAGAAGGAATATTATATTGATCTAGTCAGGATCTGTTCAATTATGTCCTTATCTCTCCCAAGTCACAAGAAGGGTCTCCAGAGTTTTATGGGAACCATAAATTTCATGTGGAAATTCATCCCTCAATTTATAGCATTAGATAAACCAATGATAGCCATGCTGAAGAAAAATATGCCATTCTCATGGAAAAAGGAAGGACAAGAGAGATTTGAAGCCATCAAAATGGCCATTTCTCAAGCTCCCATGTTGGTGAACCCCAGGTTTGATAAAGACTTTATCCTTTATACTTTTGCAGGTCAAGATAGCATTTCAAGGATCCTCACCCAGCAAAATATGACTCTGATGGAGTAACCAATTACTTTCTTCAGTCAATCCCTCAAAATACTATGAGATCAAATATTCATTCATTGAAAAAACAATTCTTTGCATGGTTATTCGATCTTTGAATAAATTCAAGAACATGTTGTCCAACAACAAAATTCATCTAATGGTGTCTCATTCAGGTGTCAAGGAATTTTTGCTGAACAAAGAGATGAATGAAAATCATGTTGGATGGATCACAAAGGTGATGGAGTATGACACACATATCAAAATTACCAAACTTGTTAGAGGTAAAGGTTTTTATCAATTAATTGCTACAGACATGGAATCAAAAGGTGATGAGGACTTGATGTTCCTAAACATTGATGAAGTGATGATCAAGTTGACTGGTTATCCAAAATGAAGAGTTTCCTTTTCTCAGGAGTATATCTTGTGAACATGGACAAAAATCAAAGATGGGCCTTCCATCTTCATTCTATTCCATATGTTCTGGTAGATAATGTTCTCTTTCAAAAGGATTTGAATGGTGTTCTCCTTCGGTGCGTGGGACTAGAACAGGTAAGTAAGATACTAGAAGAGTTTCACAATGGCCTATCTAGGGGACATTATTCTACACAAACAACTACTACCAAGATCATGTGAGCCACTACTATTGGCCGGATTTGTTCAAAGATTCCCATCTCTAGGTAAGGAAGTGTAAGGAATGTGCCTTTTTCACCGATAAGAAAGAAGTTGGCAGCTCTCCCACTGCATCCAATTCAAGTAGATCAACCCTTTGTTCAATAAAGTTTGGATTTCAGCAGAATGATTAATCCTTCATCCAGTGATGGACATAAGTGGGCCCTTACTACAACTGACTATTTTACTCAATGGATAGAGGTGGTAGCATTGAAGGAGAGAAATGAGAAGGAAGTTATTGATTTCTAAGAAGGTATCATGACAAGGTTTGGTGTTCCATTTACATTCATTTCAGACAATGTGATGGATTTTCTTGGTCTAAAGCTAAGTGAATGGGATGTTAAAATGCGGTCTACCTCAATACTTTGTCCAATTACTATCTATAAGGAAATAGATTGGTTGATTCTAGCAACAAGAACCTCACAAGGATTATCAAGCGCACAATGGAGACTAATAGGAGGACTTGGCATACACAGCTTAAGACTACCTTATGGGAAGATCGAATCACACCTAAAAGGGCCATCAAAAATTCTCCTTTCATGCTTGTATATGGAAGGGAAGCAAAACTTCCACTCTCCTTGGAGTTACCTTCTTTAGATTTGGCTCATCGAGCTTGAAGTTATGGAGAGTGATCCTTTGACAGTAAGGTTTGTCTGAGCTCATGGAGTTAGAAGAAGTATGGAGCAAGGCTATGAAGACTTTGAAGCAACATCAGGATCAGGTTAAGAAATATTTTGACAAAAAGGTGTCCAAAAGTCATTTTCAAGAAGGATATTTCCTTCTCAAATGGGATGAAGATCAATCCAAACTAGGCAAGCACGCCAAGTTTTGATGCTCTCTAGATCGGTCCATACATTATTACAAGTTGCAAAGAGGTGAATTCATTTCATCTATCCAGGCTTAATGAGAGAAGAACTACCCATTCATGTGAATGGGATACATCTCAAAGCTTTCTTTTGAGATCATTCCACCCCCTGTATAATTTAGTTAGGTGTTTTCCTCCAAGTGCTTATGCACATTGTTGTGTGTTGTTGTTCTTTTGATTTCCTTATTGTTGTGTTTTTTGTGTTGTTCTGCACACTGTCTCATTATTGGGGATGTCAAGGAGAAAGACGGTTCAAAGTTTCAAAAGAGTTTCAGGATTTCCCAATTCCTCAAATGTTTATTCAAATTCCATAATTCTCTATAGGTGTCAAACGTTTTCAGATTCAATACTTTTCCGCCTAGCGTTATTGCAGAGGTCAAGATCAATAATACCAAGGAGACTTCAGGATGTGTCAGATCATCTTCAAATTATCTTCAAGATTCCAATATTGAATCCATGCCCAATGGATGAATTAAGGCTATTGGAATCATGCTTAGTAGGAAATCATCCCCGAGGGGTCACCAAAAATGTTATCCAATTTTGCCCTCATGGAAAAATTGGACAATGTGGGGGTCGTATTATACCCTTCAAACTGAAAATTATTTCATGGACCCACTTCCAGGTCATTATAGAGATAAAATTTAAATTAATTATAAAATTAGTGTATAAAATGTTACAAGTGTCCTATTGACACCCATCTCATGATGTTCCACTAGAGGAATCCTCAGTGAGAAATTGCAAGGGTTAGTTTAAAATTGGAACAAATTTCATTCAAAATGTTAAATCAGAAGGTCTTGTAGTTGAGCTAGGTTGGATTCAAAGCTTAGGAACTCAAGGTCTTGGAGAACTACTTTAGTTATTCGAGGATGTGGCTCAAATGTTAGGATGTGGATGGAAATGATGATCAAGCTGAAGGGGCCATCAAGTAGATTTTGACAACCATACTCAGATCAGATGCTTTGAAAGCTCATATTGAGCACAATTTTTTTCATGAACTCGGGATTTTGGCTACAGAGCTTGAAGCTAAAATTTGAGCTCAATGTTGGATCCATAAGCATTCGCCAAGTGGAAGAATTTTGAGGTAGGATATTTTTGTTCAAGAGCTTAACATTCATTTGAGAGAGAAGCATCAATGGCACTGAGTTGAAACTAATGAATTCAGTTAGATCAATGGGGAAAAACTCCACAGACCAACGTGCTATTTCAAAGCTAGGTCAATGCCGAGGATTGATTCACCAAGTCACTCTCTGGATTAATAGGAAATTCTACCATGTGAATTTGAGTGAAGTTGTCCAAGGAACCAGGACAAGTGGGAGCCAAGGTCAGAGCTCATGGCATAGCCAATTCGGTAATGGTCTAATGTTATGTAGGAGTGCTAGAATCCCATATCAGATGGAGTTATTAGGGTGAAGAGTCCATAGGTGATAGCCTAAAGAATCACTTGTTAGATACAATTCGAGCCCAGGAACCATGGATTGGTATTTTGTAAATGAGGACCCAGCTAGGTCGAAGGTTTAAGTTAGCCAAATAAAGGCTCATAATGAGCTTAGGTGTGAATGATGTCTTTGACATGGTTGAGCTATCAATGGGATGTTGGTCCAACTGGCTTAATGCCTGAGAATTTCATTAATGATGAATCATCAGCAATGAGGTTACCAGTGGGGAATTCACGAATGAGAGGCCAAGATGGTGGAAGAGCTTAAGGCCTTATATCTCAAGCTATATCAATGAGTGAGGATGTACTTATGAAACCAATAGCCAATTGAAGAGAGCACAAGATGGCAAGCTGTTCATTGTACATGGCAAGTGTTATGAGCTGACTAGATGGAACTCGTTCAAATGGTCAAGACTCTTTGAGTGATGAATCGGAGGAGCTAGTCACATTGGATCATTGGAATAGTGAAGCATGGTTTGATAGGCTCACTATGAAAATGAGGAAATATTATAGACAAGAGTCGTCATGAGCATAAGAGCTTGGGGTTTCATCACTAGAGGTAAACAGTCATCGATCACAGGCAAAAAGGAGCTCTAATCTCCGAATGAGTGTGATTCAAATCGAACCAATTTGAAGTTAGTAAGTACAGCCATCATGGCAGTAACTATGCAAAAATTTATCCATGGGGGAAACTTGAGGTTTGTTCTCAAGGGGGAGCACAAACGGGATGGCACTTATGCCAAAAGATTAGATAGGGGAGATTATTGAAGTGGAAAAATCAAAGAGCTTTCAACTAAGGGAGCTTGTCCATGAGATAATTCACTAAGGAGGGAGTTCCAATGAAACATGGTAAGGACAAGGTGGCTAGACATGTAGAGATTAGGATCGATATCGGCTGGAAGGTAGATTCATACAAATTCAATCTGCTCAAAAGATGTCATCAAGATGGTAAATCTTAGGTGGTGAGGTATTTGAGGAAATCTTGGAATGCGATACATAAACATAATCATCTAATAGAGGGAGCTTAGATCCTCAAATGAGAATGAGTTAACATTGGAGCAAGTTGAGTCTACTGATTGAAGGGATGGGAAATCAATCTCAACTCATGTTATGAGGTGCATCGAGGTGAACTACTTGAGATCAACAAAAAGTGCAAGCTCAGCTAAGAGCATCTAGATGACGGTCGAAGTCAATTGACATAGAATGAGGTGAGATTGATGCTTGATAATTCATCAGCTATGTCATGGGAGATAAGTTAATTACGATGAGCATGTTAAAAAATCAAGTAATTGGAGGTGTTGATGAACCTTCAATCTGATCTCAATGTGATGATCGTAATACATGATCAAAATGTGGTCGATGATTCATGTCGAGCTCTGAGTTGTTTAAAAATAATCCATGAGCTCAATCATGGAGGTAAGATGGCTCAAATCAAGTGGATCGAAGATCAGGTGAATTTTCATGAGAGAAATCATGTGATCTTAGAGGTCAAGCAAGCTCAAAAATGAAGAGCTCACTCAATACGAAGTATATCCAAGTGATATCAAACTGCAATATTTAAACATAGAACAAAGACCATCTAGTGTGCTCAACTATTGAGCTCAGATGTGTACTACAGAAGGTGAGCTCATGGTGATCTTGATGCTAAGCATGGAATGATCTTAAATGAAGAGCTCAACTTAAGATCAAAGTTAAGAGTTGATGATAGTGGCCAATTTTAGGCATAGTTTAATGTGAGGGAGTCAATGAATAGAAGTATGGCAAGCATCACTATAAACAAAGGTTGAGGCTCTAATGGAGAGGAACTTAGCTTAGTCCTGGCAGTATTCGTGGGAAAGTTCAATCGGTGGTGACTCATTAAATAATCATGGATCTCGCAGTGATATGGATCATGTTCATACTTGGTTGTGGTAAGGATGGAGGAGATCGAGCCCAACTCGGTGAGTTGGTCGAGCCAACCACCGAGTTGGTTCTATTTTTGACCCTATTTTCATGGATCCCTCCCTTTCTTCAATGTAAACCAGTATTCAAGGGGGTCCCACCATTATGTTTAATTAAATTAATAATTTTATTTTAAATATTTTTTTAATAATATTTATTATTATTATTAAAATATTTTATTTAAATATTCCTTTAATTAATGAGAGGATTGGGTCAACAGGAAATTGATGGCACATGATGGAACCTTTTCAAGTGGTTCAACCAATTGTAATAAATGAACACATCATGTGCCTTCAATTTAGGAAGGGAATTTATGACTTCTTATCTCTCACACAAATTATTCTATAAATGTAAGTTAGAAGTTCATTCCAATAGGTTGGACAAGTTACACTTCTAAGACAAGTGTATACTTTTCATGAAACCTCCTTCTACAAGTTGCTCTTGTATGTTGAGGGAACTTTCAAGCCTCCTTTCAAGACTATAATGGAAACCATTTCCTCTTCTAAATGTATGATGCATTTTGCATGTTGTTGAAGTAATAAAAGTGTGTGTTTTGTGACTAATCTTGGTCCTTTCATCCTTCTATACTTCTTTGTGCCTTTCTCATGCTTACAGGTACATTGTGCAAGTTTAAGTTTCTATTGTAGGTTCTTGGAGTTCTGTGTTTATCATGTGGTGGAGTATTACATGTAGTTGAGTTATGGTGTTTGTTCACCCTTCTCAAGTTTATCCTTCTTCACTATAATACTTATATATCATTTTTCTGAATCATTTTTAAAAAGGGAAGGCATGCTTCCTAGTCTGTGTTATTTTTTACCCTCTCTAAGTTGAAGTAGGTAAAGTTGACTTGTGGTGCACATACCCTCTTCAAATCAACCCTTCCTGAGTCTAGAAATAACCTTTATTTGGTGCATCAACATCCCTAGTATAGTTTCATTTCTTACAAATATCTTTCCCTAAAACCCATGAAAATGTTAGCATATGTCTAGATAACCATTTTATTATATTAGGAGTAGTAAAAAACTTAGTTTAGAAAGAGGAAGAGGAACTTATCTAGAGTTTCACCTCGAGCCCAAGTCCCACAGCTTGAGTCCCACAACTTGAGAGGTGATCCCATGTTACCCAATCACATCGAACATCATGTTCACATTTTGTCCATTTGGAGGGTGTAGTGATTTGGCGACAACAAAACCCTGGGACAATTTTGTTAGGAATATTGCTCTAAAATCAATAATTTGAGAAAAACAACGTCTAAAAACCCTTAAAAACTAATAGGAATCATAAAATTGAAGTTTTAGAATTTTGAAAAAAAATACCTTAATGCACAGGCACCTCTACTAGTGCACAGATGCTCACAGTCATGCACAGGTGCTCACAGTCATGCATAGGCACCCCTCTGTCATCTTTCACACAGTCAATGATACACAAGAGCTTCTAGTGAGGCATATGTTCTCACAGTCATACACATGCACCTTTTTCTTGTAGATGGTCAAAAATCTGATTTTTGAAGCATTTTTTTTTTAAAAGTCTAATATTTGGGATTTCTTAGCAATTTTGACAACTTTGCCTCCTTATATCATGCAAAAAACAAGAAAACACAACTTCTACTACTAATATAGTTGAAATACCTTTTAAAAAGGGAAATTAATCTAAAAATCTTGAGAAACTAATCTAAAAAACTCAAAAGTACACTAGAAAGCTTGAAAGTAAACTATAAAACTTTGAAATTAATATAGGAAACTTGAAACTAATCTAAAACTTTGAAACTAAGTTAAAAAGCTTAAAAATGGAATGTAATAGGGTATTGTCCCACCAGGCATGCCAAATGATGACACCCTAAACTTTATAAAGAAAATAAAATGAATAAACAAGGAAATATAACACCATTGCCATCCATCTAGCCAAGGTTCTAAGTTTAGGAATGTAACATTAAGATAAAAGCTTAAAATAATGGTTAACTAGTATGAAAACAATACAAAATCTAACTAAACATGCCTACTAATACGCTTGAATTACCTAACATGGGCCTAAATAGACCTAAGAGGGAAATCAAATGGTTATGGTTGCTACTCCAAACAAGGTGAAATGGCCTCTCTAAATGACTACTTGGTCATTTTAGACATCCACCTACTAACCTTGTTGAAAGTTTTAGGCAAAGATTGAACTTGGCTTATAGATCATGTATTATATGAGATGCAAATCAAAGCATGGTGTAAAGTATAAAGGAATGAGGTGCACTCTTTTTATAGTTTTTTTAGGAGAAACTTGTATTTTAGTTCATGTGGGACCAAAAGCCCCAAATTAGATTAGAATTCTTAATCATGATTAGGCCTTGCTAATCACAATTAGTGAATTACCAAGTGATTAAGATGTATGGAGCCTTAATCAACTGCTTAGGGTCAACTAGGAGGCTAGGATAACCTTTTGAAGCTTGCTGAGACATTGTGGAGGTGAATGGGATGATTTTGAGTGGTTAGAAGAGGGGTTTAAGCCAATACTAGGGTATATTGACCAAAACAAGGGGGAAATAGGCTTAATTAGCTTATAAACGCTAATTGTCTATTTTGAAGAGGATTTCGACTTACGATTCATTGTAAATTGGCATCCTAAATGTGAAAGAGATTTGGTGATCAACAAAGTGCTTGTTAACTGACCAAAGTGGCAAGAAATATTAGTTAATTAATAAAAAACACTAATTATAACGGAATTAGGAAGAATCAGAGTGATTTACGTGTGTTTTGGCAATAAGATTACAAACAAAGAATTTAGGTGTCTACAATATGTAACCAGCACAAAGTTTTCTTGCATGATATTGTACAATTACAATTGCTAATAGTGTGAAGTTGAGATGGAGGTAAAAAAAATAGACAAGGAATAAAAGAATTTGATCACTTGTTTCTAGAAAGAGTATGAGAACTATTAAATAAGATTAACCATCCTTTGAAATGAGGAGGCTCTCTTAATTTATAGCTTTACATTGCAACTCTTCGTCTACCCCCCACACGACTGTTCATGTCCCTATTTCACTTGTGACTCTTTGTATTCCTAGGAAGGACAAAATAAGTCCCCTTTTTATAATTACAAAGGTACTTTTGCATTGCACAAATATTTCATAGTCACTTTAATGAATAATACAAAAATTAGTCATTGTTTACGACGAAGAATTAGAAAGGAGGAGAAAAGAGGAGAAAGAATGAAGAGAGATGGGGGAGAAAAATTCTTCAAAACATGGATGAAGATGCCTCTGTCTTTAATGAAGATCTCCTTTGAGGAAGTTGAAGATAAAAACTTGCTCTAGGATGACCCTTTGCAACAATCCTATGCTTTGTTGATGAAGATTGCTCCTTTGGACACGTTTGCCCCTTATGAGACTCCTTGAAATGATGACTTTCTACGATCACCATTTGAATGCACCAAGATGCAAAGTGATGAGTACAAATGAGTGGACCATTTAGAAACATGAAGGATGACTCCCCTCATTGAGAAAATCCTTCTAATCCTTGATGCATTATCACATCTTCATGACCAACCATTCATATTGGAGAAATTGAATGTACTTCGTTCCCACAATCATGATCTTGATTCTGTCATTGCAAGAGCATTGATGATGAGTGAAACATGAGACAAAATCCTTCTGATTACATAAAAAAGGGGGGAATAATGAAATCAAAACCAATTACATCCACCTTTTTACCATGAACTCCATGTGAAATGAATTGAAATAGTTTTTGGGACAAAAATTGGCATTTTCTAATTTTAGCACTTTATGCTCACCGCATTGGGAGAGGTGGGAATTTACTTGAAACTTGAGAAGAAGATTTATGTGACTTTCGGAACCATTGTAGAATGAGTGAAGGAATGACATGTGATCATGTTTAGCATATTTCACCCATTTACTATTTTTAGAGTATTCATCATTGTTGTCCCATTTAACCAAATTTTGCCATTTTTGTCAATCTTGCCAATTTTGAGTGTCTCGATCACGAGGGAATGTAATGAGGTGTTTGTATGCACATTTTTCTCAGACTTACTATTAATAGTAATTGTTCCCCATGAATACTTACTAAAAATATAAAGTGGCCTTACCAGTGTCAGATTTGAACAAAACTACTTGTAGAATTTTACATAATTCGTTTCAAGGCTTTGCTCCAATTTTTAGAGGATTTCAATCACTAGAGTTGTGTAAATACATGAAATGAGTATTTTTCACTGAAAGTTTCATGGAGCTATAGAAAATAGTAGAGATCATCAATGGAGGCATGGAAACACTCTTCTTGAAGGCATTTTTGCAAGGAAGTTGCAATTCAAATCTCATGGCAATCGGAGTAGGGGTTTGTGAGATATTGATTTAACAAAAATGAGAATTTGTGTTAAACCCTGATTACAAAGTCACAACGAAATGATAAAGCAATAAAGTGCAGATGATCTAAGAAATAAGATAGAAAATATGAAATCCTATATACAAGAGAAGGGATGAAGTACTTAGTTGATTTCACTATTAACCCTGGACTATGTCAAACTAGAAAATTGATAAACAGGAGTAGGAAATTATCGTTACTATGCCCCAAAAATTGTGTGACTATCAGATTTTCTTGGACTAGGGTGTCTGGACTAGGTTAGGGGTGCCTAGGTGTCAAATATCTTTTGTAGGCATTTGTGACTACAAAAATTGTGAGAAAGTCATTTCTTTTGTGTCACAAAATGTTTGCAAGATGTCCATGTTAGTCACTCATATGTCGATGGTTGATTGCCAAGTTCACCTAAAACCTGCAAAGAGAAAGAGCACTTGCAAAACCTCAAACACATCAAATCCTAAAAATAAAAAGATATAAATGGGGATTCGAACTGACCCTGATGGTCACCTGACTAAGTGAATTTATGATCCGAGTGCTACACTACATTTCAAACTTCATGTAGTTCTGCGTGTGTGTGTGTGTGAATAATCATGCCATGGGTGGCTCTTGTGCAAGGTGCACTTGATAGAAATTAATAACTAGATGTACTGATGTAAATAAATGTGTGCATGGAAAAATGAACTTCCCGTCCTATGCATATATGCAGAAAATGCAGTCCCTTGTCCCTAGAATGAAGCTAGATAGATGCCTTAGTGCTCTTGAATAGCCTTTGGATGTAACCTTAGGTGATGAGTAATAGATGCTTAGAGCTTTGTCCTTTATTTTGGTCACATAGCTTTGTATTTATATGATTCCATAGGTTGAAATTTTGTAATTGATCAACGAGAAGGCCGGCCCACTAAGAAAATAAGATGCCCTAATGGCTTGAAAAGATCCCAAAAAGATGCGAGCAAGGTGGAAAGAGGTCAAGGGTTCATCCAGAGAGGACGAGGGTTCTCGAGTGTTAGCATCTTGGTTGGGCATTAGTGTCTAGACTCATAAAAGATGAAGTAAGTCAAAGTACCGACTCAGGTTGTAGGGTGTGTAAGAATACCAGAAGAGAAGACAAGAATCAAAGAAAAGAGGCCAAAGATAGTGGGTCATTATTACTAGTTTTTCTCACTTAGGAATCATATGAATAGCAAGAATGATGATTAGGACCTAAGAAATTGTACCCAAGTGCATGATTTTGTGTCTACAGACATGAGTACACCTCTATGCTTGAACTGTGAGGGTTCCTGGAAGAGTCCCAAGCAACATAAGTTATTCAATATTCAGCTTTTGTAATATTCTCCACACACAAGGATAGGTTATGGAATTAATGGCTCAATATAATCCTTGATTGATCTTGTTTGCCTTAACTTTTCTAACTGGATGAACTATAATTAATCTAGACACACTCTTAGAACTATAGTTTGCACATTTGCAGCTCTTTGGTCATTAAGACTATCCATGCGACACTTGAGACCATTCTATCTTCCTTCGCAGTTTCATAACCATTAATACTACACAGATTGGTTAGAGTTTGAAGAATACAATGACTGATTATGGTCACCTTTTGGCCATCTAGATGGGATATGATGTCATCATCACCAGAAATTCTCCATTGGTTACATGCCTAATATGAATCGGATCCTTTCCCATCCAACTTATGCATTTCCACTGGGGGTGCCCAAGCCATGTTCTGGGGACTGCAAAGTATTTGGTGTATTGGGATGGCTACCAGATCCACCATGGCTCCCTTTTTCCCTTACTTTAACATGCCAATATTAGGGCTCTTGGTCTAGCTATTTGACATCTATAATTGGGTTGTGGTCTGCCTTTTGGAAGTTAATGATGACAATGCTTTAGATCAAGAGTACCCTGATAAATATAAAGTTGCATGATATCATTCAATTGTTGATTGATCTTTTCTAACATCTCTTTTACTACTTTCATCTTAGACTATAGGATTTGCAATTCATACTCAAGTTGGCATTGAAGATCACTTACAATCCACCGAGGTAAGTTCCTTACATTGAGGATAGCATAGTCTACATCCCTTTTGACTCCAGGGGGAGGGATCCTATTATATTACCATGCATCATCTTTGTAATTGGGGTTTTACCTTAGAGTGACATAGTTATTGCTTTTTGCTTCACAAAAGTGTGACTGGGACAAGAGCCCCACTAGGGAATGCCTCACACACACTTTGTACATAGTTTTTAAGGATCAAGGTCTGAAGATTTAGGGTTTGCAACACTCAAGTTTAGAAAATCCAGCCAAATATGAAAAACTTAAACGAACAGAATCCAACCCCTTCATATGCATTTTTATCTTCTTTCTGAAAATGTGAAGAACTTTTTTTGAAGGGTTTTCCACAAGTATTGCTTTCATCTTATAGTATTGACAACATTTAACCGTAGGACAACAACCTATAATGGCGACATTACGAACGAGGTGTTTTGTAGACCACTTTATGAGCAACTATAATTCTAAACCATTTTTCAAAGAACCTTACTTGGACATACCCAGTGCACGCAGATTGTGGTAACCAAAAATTGCAAAAAAAATTACTACCAGTCCTCCTCGAGGTGCCTCAGTCTAGATAGATCCTCTAGATCCTTCACAATTTGGGGTTTTGACACTAATTGTTGGCCAAGATCCGCTAATTTTTCTAGTGACCACTTGTAATCAAATTACTTAGATAGGCATCTGAATATCAACTGATTTCTTTCCTAACACTCTTTTGAACACCATTAGAGATAGCATTAAATTATGCCTAATATGTTAAGCTATAGAAACTTAGCATACTTCAAGGGGACAACATTTATTTACTCCAAACCATACACATAAGACTCAAGTAGCTTAGATATGACTGATATATATCCTACTCTAGTTAACTCCATATATATAGTCATGATCATATTGGTGAACCCAAATCAACCTGCACAGTCTTAGGATCCTCATTAAGCATAGGGTAAATATGATCATGACTATCTCCATTCAAGACTTTTATACTTGGCTTCATCCTGAATTACGAGCTATCCATATCATTAATATATGACCTAGGATTAAGGGCATAGTCCTGACAACACTCATGAAGATGTAACTCTATAATACCTGTAATGGACGAGTACTATAAGCATATTACTGTGCAACAAGAAATGCTCATGAAGAGATGCAAAACTTTTGACAATGAATACACATGTTTTTAATGAAGGTAATGTGCTCCTATTTCTAATGTAAATGGTTAAGATTCATAGATTTGATAAAGATTATGGATCGGAACTTAATTGGGGGTGATCAGTCCCCAATGTCATTGCTGAGGATAGATTATTAGGTCATTATGTGTACTCATGAACCCAGTTTCACGAATGTTTCGATTGAGAAGAACCAAAAAATGATGGATCCAAAGCATCCATGTTTCGCGTCACATGAAAAAGACTGTATCAAAGTTGATCTCAACACTTTGATCCATACTCCCCTTAAGTCACTGGGGAATAGGAAGTTCTACCTATGAACTGTCTACTTGGTAGGCCAATTTGATGCCTTTCATAAACCCATAGACTATATCACTGTGTACGGATATAAGTCCAATTTTGTAAAGTAGGACACATAGTTGAAAAGAGAAATCAGTTCCCCCATACTCTTCATGTGTGCCGCACAACTAAGTAAAAATTGTTGAGTAGATAGAATATGGCACTAAGGAGAGGGCACACAGAAGATTCACCGTGTGCGGCAAGCAAGGCATATTTGAAGGTGCACGAAAGGATAGGGAAGGAAACACGCATGAAAGACAAGGATTGATTCTAAGACTTATCCATTTTCATGGTTACGAGATATTTTTGGAGATAGCGTGTGGATGCACACAATGAGATGGAAACTTGTTGTGACATGTAAATGCCATTTTGAGAAGAGTGTCTACTAATCACCATGCATGAGTTTGAGATAATAATAGAAATTACTATGTGTCATGGTTAACTAGTAAGAGATCTATTATTAGTGCACTTGCATGTGTGTCATGTTATTGTAAAGGCGCATGACTATTTTCAACATGCGACCTATTTTTGTAAGTGTGTAAGTGGTGAAGGGCAATTACCCACCCTTATAAATATGTATAGTAATTTATGTAGTTAAAGAGACACTGTGTAGTGAGCTATTGTGGAGTTATGCCATCCGAATCTAATGCACACATAAACTTATGATACTACTTATTGTAAGAAGCTTCTATGTATTTACCTGTGTTCTAATACAATGGAGCATATTGGGTGAATAATGGTGTCAAAACATGACTACAACTAATTCTTACATGGTTGATTTCATTATGTTTACCGCTTAATTCATTATTCTTTAGATCTAGATCTAGAATATGCTATGTGGAATGTTTATGTTATTTATGGATCTAAATACATTCCATTTTCATCATGTTCACATCATGTACAAGCAACTCTAAGGAGGGGCCTGGTACCTTTGCGCGCTTCGTGTGAGTGCTCAGCTCAGGTTGGGTGATGTGCCAGCGTGCCTGGGTTGTTCGTGGTAAATTCTAGGCTGCATCATTAGTTTTGTTGTCTAGGACCTCTTTTTCAATTGTATTTCAGGATGGTTTCACGAATGAAGACATATCAGTTGACCCTAGTAAGTGTTGAGGAGTGGATAAAAGATCTAGGAAGAAGAGTAGGCACGGAGGTTCAACACTGGATCTGAGTTTGACGCACCGCACGTGGGTGGAAAAGAATCTGTTATGACTATCTGTATGAGAGCTTATTTGCTATTTTCCTAGTAGAAACTGTATGAGTGGCTGGTTGTTTATGCAGTCTAAAGCAAAATTGGAGGTATCACGCACTTGTCTGGACACAATTGAAGAATTTCAGGCCTTGTATGATGGTGATTTGATTTGGATACGTGCTGTGGATACTTGGTTCTGTGGTGTTTTGAATAGCTATATCCTGGAATATTCAATTTCCAATTATTATTTCTCAGAGGTAACCGAGTTCTAATTTTTATGGTATCCTAGGGGAACTTACTTGCAAGGCATTCCATAGGCTATTAAGATCTTGATGGTAACCCTGAATTTAGAGGAAAAGCCAATGGTTAGCTAAACCCCACCATGCGTGGGGGCAGGAACAAGTTTGGTGAAAGATGGCAGACCTAGCGGTAGAAAGGCAGAGAGAGAAGAAAGGCTGGCTTAAGTACAATGAGGCGTACGCGAGAGAGGGAGATAGAGAAGCAACGTGTAATATGCAAAGTGGATGGCATTGAGGAGAGAGATGGCTCGTGAAGGATTCGGAGCTCACGCAGAAGGCGTGGAGCTAAAGCATCAGGAAATCCCCCATTTTGGAAAGCATGAAAGGGAACCCTCCTCAGCCTGACATAGGAGCGCACGCCAGTAGAGATGACTTGGACCACAGGTGCATGCATCTAAATCTACCTGGCAACCTAGCCCTTGTGCTTCGTTTTCTAGTACCCAGTACATCCAATAGTCAACAAGATAATTTAGGCAGTAGGGAAACAAGAGTAAGTCACATAGCAAGTACATCTATGGTACAACAAATGTCTTCGTTTTTGTTTAGAGGTACCTTTTCAGGTGCATCATCTACACAGAATTTGAGCGCGCAGAATTTGGGCCTCACTTCTGGGAGTAGTACCACCACATAGACTAGTAGGAGTTCAATACAGTTATTACTGTTAGGGACACAAGGAAGTACATCTGTAGGTTCACTTCCTACTACAGGTGGAGGATCAAGGGGTGTATGTGGCTCTAATTCTGGTGGATCTAGTGGTTCTGGAGGTCTGGGGAAACACTAGGAGGTTCTAGATCAGGTTGGGCAGGGACCCGCCACCAACCCCAGAATATTTACATGGATATGTCTCTTCATCTTCCAGAGGTATAGGTGGCATAGAAGATGTTGTTGAACATGCGTACATGTGTGAGATACTGTGGCACACAAAAGGAATCCACGACTTCTGAGTGCAAGGAAAGTCAATTTATAACTACATTAGAGGGATGTGCATGCACAGTTGGCATAGGAAGTTTGACCCTAGAGGTCAAGATATGCATAGATTAAGCAACATTCAAAGATGCATTGCTTAAAGAGATTCATCATACTCAAGTGGAAAATGACAAGAGTCATAGAACACAGTCATGGATATTCAGAGACTACTGATAAGTCTCATGTGAGTATGATGTCAATATTGCAAAACAGTTTGGATCTAAGCTGTGTCTTATGATATGTCAGGAAAAAGTCAATATGATCAAGATAGGTTCATTGAAGGTAAAAAATCAGCCTTTTATAAGGGGTTCTACTCACATAAGATCTATGGTTATTAAATCCGCATAAGGATTGTGGAAGAAATACTTTACGCGTTTATCGCCTAGTTGAGTGCAATTTATTACAAAGAGAGTCCATGTCATGTATGAAGTATTTAGATTCAGCCATGTAGTAATCACATGCAGAAGTAATATTAGAGTGTATTTTTCACATGAGACGGACTGGGAGTCATTGTACAGAGTGATGTTAAGTGGAGGGGCACATAACAGATAATTTTTCTATAAAAGGAAAAGGGACAATCAATATTGCTAGACTGTGAAAAATGGGGGAGAAAAAGCATGATGTATGATACAATTGTTGCCCATTGGACATTACAACACGTGATAAGGAAGAATATATCATGATATTGTAATATTTTCTGGTGCACGACTCATGATACAAAGGACTGCAGGGTGATTGGTCAGATCCATTATGTAGTAGATATTAGTGTGTGACAAACAGGAGTATCAAGTTAACTCTAAAGGTAAAGGTGAGCAACAGGATCAGAATCACAATCCCCTTGCATTATGATCAGAAAAGAGGGGCGATATGATGGAAAACAAAATGGCAACTTAGGTCGAGGATACCATGGTGGATTAAGAGGTCGAAATCATGGTGGTGGATGTCGAGTTTCCTTCAAGAAAACATGCTTTACATGTGGAAACCTGACCACTACAGGTGTGAATATTCATGCATTAATATTACATGTTCTTTCTATGGAAAGAATCATAGCTATGAGGAATGCGCTCAAGCTTATACAGCATCTTTTCAAGTAGTCATAAACAATGAACAAAGGCATTTGGGATGAATTAGGATACAACGCGCTGTGGAAAATAAGTGGATGTTTTCCAAGTTGACACCATAAACCTGAGGTAAAATTTGCCTAGTAAAGATTAAGACTACATGTTGAAGAGCACATGTGAAGAGTGCATTACAGGGGAAGCCTACCATCACTAAAGAAAAGGTTTTTCATTGCAAAGTAACAAGATCAAGTGCACATCTTGAGAAGGAGACTTTTATCAAGAGACCATGGAAACTTAGAATTCTATCGGAGGGTGAAATTCATATTTTAAAAGAGCAATCATTGAAAGATGGAACATGAAGAAGGTATACAGAGAGGTCAAATCAGATATTAATGACTTAAGGGAAGTGTCCAAAATGTTGTGTCAGGAGAATATGGATTTCACTATATAGGGAATTGGCTGAAGGGAAACAATCCACGTGCAGGTATTGAGAGTGGATGTCTGATCTTGCATGCAAATCTTCCCCCTGGTATAACATAGATTTACTTTAAAAGGAGATCACTCTGAATGTTGTTGTGGCATAGATGAAATCTTGAGTAATATATTGATTGACAAAAAGTATGGAAGTAAATGTGCTTACTTTAGATGCATGAGTACAGATGGGGAGACCTACAATAGCCATCTTCTAATGTATTATTTATGTCTAATAGAACAAGTGTCCACTCCTATTTTTTTTAAGAACATGCATTCATTACTAAACAAGCTTGAACTAACAGGAAACACCGTGTTTCACATTTAATGAGGTTTTAGCACTTGCAGTGGCATATACATATGTGCTCTGATGAGTTAAGGAAGAATTTAGACATTACAAAGGAAAAAAGTGTATATTTGTTAAGAAGGGATATATCAGAAAATGACAACAAGCATACAAGTTGTAAAATCCAGTCACTGGAAAGGTTGTGCTCAACAGATATGTTCAGCCTTTGAGTGAGGAAGATTAAGCATGGGGTATGCACCAGTATAGAGACCCAAAGTAGTCAGCCATCTAAGGATAGCAATCAACTATTCAGTGTGATGATATGGCGGATGAAACTATTAGACTACAAGTATTGTATCTTTCGAATATTTGAGCATGCATGGTCACAAGTTGGTAGCACAAGCTGCACCTCCTCCTGGAACCAAGACCCAAGATTTTAGTCATCAAGTAGCTATGCAAGAACACCAAAAGAAACTCCATCAACACAAAGACAATCCATCATCTGATAGCCCTTTTACAGCGCCAGAACAAGGAGTCTTAGTGAGATTTATAATGTTGATACAAGAAATATGTTTTTTTTAATTTTTTGCATTATTTTCTCAAGCTGCAGATCCAGTATATTTTGAAGAGTGGTATCACAAAAATGAAGTCTTATGTTCAAGCCATGGATGATGAGATTGATGCTCATAGATAATAATCACACTTAGGAGTTGATGGATCTACTCGAAAAGGAAAGGACGTGATATGAGTGAAGTCAACCTCTTCAAAACCAAATATCAAACAGCTGATGGAAAAGTACAAAAAGATCAAGCAACGTTGGTTGCAAGAAGTTTTATGCAACAATTAGTGTGGGATGATAATGAAACGTTTATTCCACTCTTAGCATATTTTGATACGCGCAAGAATGGTTTTAGCAATTGTATCTAATAAAAATGGGCCTACTTGACTATCAGATGGATATAAAATAATAGATTTTGAAGAGGAAGTTTATGTGAACTAGCCAAAGAGGCATTAATGACATTAAAGGACATGAAGGAAAGATACAAGGGTTGAGAAAAGAAATCTATGGTCTCAAGCAAGCACCTAGAGCTTAGTTAAGAAGAATTGATTCTTATTTGACTACAAAATGCTTTTTAGTAGTAGTAGTGAGCCTACCTTCTACATAAAGATAGATGAGAAAGGTAAGATTCTGATTGTTTGTTTATCTGTTGATGGTTTAATCATCACTCTAAATCTATCTAGAGAGTCTTTCAAATCATCCATGAAGAAAGAATTTGAGATGAAAAATCTAGACCTCATACACTATTTTTTTTTGTCATTGAAGTTCAACAATTAGAAGATGTAGTTTTTATGTATTTAATGGCCACAAGGCTTGATATTATGTATGGTAGCAGCCTCAAATCAAGGTTCGTGGGATATTTGTTAGAATAGGTATTTACCTTAGCTCATGTTCACCTAGGTACTTTATTATCTTTATTGTATTTATCCTCACCCACTTATGTGTGTGGATATTTCTTTTATCTTATTTAGATATTAGGAGATATTACCTAGTTAGGTATAGTTCTTTCCTTGATCTATGGTATTGATTAGATTCTTGATGTCTAGTTCTTTCCTAAATCTATGGTTTTGACTAGTTCATTGATGACTAGTTATTTCCTTGATTTATGGCTTGATCTACGACCTTGATTGATTCTTAGATTGTTATTCCTTGCCTATTTAAGCAAGGCCCATTCTCAATGTATTGCATTGAGTTCCATAATAATATATGATATTGTTGCTCATTTGTTTGCAAAGGTTTTATGTAAAGTTATTCTGGCGAATTACTTTCATCTTATTGATCATGGTGTTTGATTAGCATCTGTGTTCTTGGCTTGGTACGATCTGGTTATCGTTCCTTTCATGGTATCAGAGCTAGAGATTGTTGTTGACATCCGTCTGTAAGTTTTATTTTGCAAATAAATTATTTGTGTATTCATATATTTGGGATTTGGTCGTATTTTGTTGTTACGTGCATTTTTATGGAAAACAGAGGCTTCCATTGGATCCTAGAAGGCATGAAAACCCTAAGATCGACTGTAAACTTGGCCAATTTCTGGAGGCAGTCATTTTTTTGGGTTTTTTGTTGTTGTAGAGAAGCACATTGGTTCGCCTCGGGATTCACACCCACAAGAAAAGAAATTCAGGAAAATTTTATTTGAGTATGTTATTATTTTTTGAGATTTCGCCATAGAGCAATTTTTTTTTGCGATAGTATTTGTCTCGGTTTACGCGCAGGAAGGTTTTCGGATCTTTCCTTTTTTGGCAGGGGTCCACGGATGCTGTGCACGTTTTTTTGCTATTTCGGGAAAATCCGTAGGTTGCTATTTTCGGCAATAAAGGTCACTGTCTACACAGTCCAGAAATAGTAATTTTTACCAGAAGCGGCAGTTGGATGTGACTTTCTCAAAAACACGCGACACACCCCAAAATAGTAAGTTGTGCAAACACCCATTAAAATCCTTAGCCCTTAGTCATATGGTATGGTCATATGAGGGCTTAAAACTTGTGATTCCTACTAGTAGGTGCTTAACTTCAGCCCCCTTTAATTTTATTTGTGTGGTGAAGGCAACAACAATTTATTTTGTTTTAGTGGCACCTAAAATAAATAACAAAGCAAAATATTAAAAAGCTTGTAACTTTTGATCGGTAACTCGGTTTTGAGTGCCTTTTTTTGCAAAAGTGCTTGTTTTTTGTGCTCTTTCCATTGGAGTTATTTATTTTGAGACTTGCACTATAATTATAAAGTGTCAAATATGGAGGAGTGTTGTAATCAATTGTGGATGCAATTTTGGCTGAGCCCGACGTCCTAAATTTTTGGGAGTTGCAGTTTGTACCTATCATGGATTTTGAGAATGATATGCTTTTCTCTGAAGTATGTGGACTTCAAGAGGATATTGTAAAATTTGTGGAAGAAAATAGATCGCTTAAGAAGCAAAATTCTCTTCTACAATCACTCATTCACGATAAGGATACAATAATACACTTCCTGCAGAACAAACTTGCTAGCCTACATCATCACCATCATATTGTGGACAACCATATCCATGCTCCTAGTCCACTTGCAGCTATTGCTCTTGTACCCACTGACATTGATCTGCCAGTCTTTGAGTCTGAACCTGCTTTTGATGCTTCTAAACCTGTGAGGCTTGTTACTGCATGCTCTTCCACATCTGTGCCTATTACAGTACCACATGTTGTGTATCCTACTTCTGCTCAGCTGCATGGATTTTTTAAGAAGCATAACACTACATTCAGTTCTCGCATGCTCCATTCTATGGGTCTCACTAGAGGAGTCATTGGCAGACATTCACAGGGTATTGTTTCCTCTATTCCACATGTTAAGTGGAATTCTCGTCATGACATTGGTTTTCGATCAGATACTTCATTGGGATCACACATTGACAGAGCTCCTTTTTTTGTTCGCTCGACTCTTTCTGAGGATCATGAGCAACACATGAGTTCTGCACCTTCACTCAGGATTGAGAAACCTGATATTTCAGCTGTCAGACATGATCAACCTGACACACATTTTGATGTTCTTTTGCATGCACCCATTGTGCATTTTGCACCAAGTCATATGCAGACATCTTCTTCATCCATCCGTGTTGATTTGGGGTGGATATCTGATCACTCGTGGAGACGACATAGGCATTCGTTGAGAGGACTCTACAGGCATGGCTCCTCCACCATTCGGCCTCTTGCTCCACTTTCTATACCTTTCTGCATTGTGATGCTTCTTGTTTTGAGCATTTTTCTTTAGCAGGTGTAGTGTATCTCTCTTGTTTGTTGAGAGATTTTGTATCTGTATTTTCAACACTTTTGACATGTTGACAGTATATCTTATGGGGGATCTATTCTGGTGAAGCCCAGTGTTAGTTTGTCAGTGTTCGAGTAGTTGTTTTGACAACTCATACAGATTTGTAGTGTCACTCCACCCATTCAGCAGTATGGGAGGGTGTGGTGTTGATCCTGCTTCTTTGGGTTTCGTGTCCTTGCCTTGTTACCTTGGCTTTTCTTGGATCGTGACACTCTGGATTTTGTGTCCTTGCCTTGTTGCTTTGGTTATTGTTCTTGGATCGTGGCACACCTATTTGAAGCAGTTGATCGAATTATGTTTGGTGTTTTTTTTACACTTTCGACATCACTCCGTTGACAGTCTCCTTGTATGGAGCTATTCTGGTGGAGCCCAGTGTCAGTTGTTTTTGAGTTTTGTGATCGAGCAGTGGATTCAGACCATAGTGCACACCAAACTTCTTTAGCATTGTACGAGTTTTTTGAGCCGAGCTTCTTGGGATGCCTTGGAGCGGATCTTTACTCTCTTTACTTTGTTGTTACTAGTTTTGGGTACCTTATGGTGTCCCTTTTTTCCTAGTTATTGTACATGAGTACCTCATCAGGCCTAGTTGTCAGGACTCATACTATGGACATGCCACTTCTATTTTGGCCCCTAGCTTCACTTGAGGGGGGGGTGTTAGAGTAGGTATTTACCTTAGCTCATGTTCACCTAGGTACTTTATTTACCTTTATTGTATTTATCCTCACCCACTTATGTGTGTGGATATTTATTTTATCTTATTTAGATATTAGGAGATATTATCTAGTTGTTAGGTATAGTTATTTCCTTGATCTATGGTATTGACTAGATCCTTGATGTCTAGTTCTCTCCTAAATCTATAGTCTTGACTAGTTCTTTGATGACTAGTTATTTCCTTGATTTATGGCTTGATCTACGACCTTGACTGGTTCTTAGATTGTTATTCCTTGCCTATTTAAGCAAGGCCCATTCTCAATGTATTGCATTGAGTTCCATAATAATATATGATATTGCTACTCATTTGTTTGCAAAGGTTTTATGTAAAGTTATTCTGGTGAATTGCTTTCATCTTATTGATCGTGGTGTTTGATTAGCATCTATGTTCTTGGCTTGGTATGATCTAGTTATCGTTTCTTTCATGGTATTAGAGCTAGAGATTGTTGTTGACATCCATCTCCTAAGTTTTATTTTGTAAATAAATTATTTGTGTATTCATATCATTTGGAGATTTGAAGATCGTATCTTAAAGAAGGTTCTGCGATGCATTTTTTATGCAGAGACCCCTATAGATGAACTTCCTAACTTGGATTCAAAGTTAAGGCATGAAATTGACCCTAAGATCGACTGTAAACTCTGGCCAATTCATGAAGCCCCTAGAAGATTTTTTGTGGGTTTTTTCTATTTTTATCAGTATAAAGCACACATGGTGCAGATTCAGATTTGTGTGGATTACAGAGAACTGAATGTTACATGTGTAATTGATCCTTTTTCTATACCTTTCACAGAGGATATATTAGAAGGCGTTGCAGGGCGTAAAATCTATTCTTTTACGGATGGATTCTTTGGGTATCATCAGGTCGGGATTGTATAGGAGGATCAAGAGAAAAAAACCTTCACCACTGAGTGGAGAAGTCTTTCATATACTTTGATGCAGTTTAGTTTGAAAAACGCACCTACTGTATTTTTGTGCATAGTTGTTCAAGCATTCCAAGATTTCATCCACAAATTTTTACAGGTTTACTTAAATGATTGGATGGTGTATGGACTTCTTAAAGATCATTGTGACAATTTGTGCTTAGTGTTTGAAAGATTTAGATAATTAAGCATTTCTTTTAACATCAAGAAGTGTATATTTGCTACACCATTTGGCACTTTATTAGGGCACATCATATGCAAGGAAGGTTTGTTGGTCGATCTAGCTAAGGTTGCTGTTATTATAGGCCTAGAAGAGCCTACCAATCAAATTGAGGTGTGCGGATTCTTAGGTCACACTAGGTATTATAGAAAATTTATCAAAGGGTATGCTAAGGTTGTCACACCCTTGGAAGAGTTATTAAAAGGAAAAGGGATATTTTATTGGGGGGAACCACAGCAACGCACATTCAAGACATTGAAGGAGAAACTTACTACAGCACCTATTTCATACTTTCCCTCATGGGACCAACTGTTTCATATACATGTGGATGCTTCTGGCATGACCATTGGCGTGATGTTGGCTCAACCAGGAGAAGGTATTATAGATCATCCTATCTATTTTGCTAGTAGAAAGTTGACCCTTGCAGAGCAGAATAATACAACTACTGAGCGTGAAGCCTTATCCATGATCTATGCACTACATGAATTTAGACAATACCTTTTAGCAACACCATTTGTATTTTACATCGATCACATGACATTGAAGAACTTGGTAAACAAGCTCGTTTTACAGGGACGTATATGTCGATGGGTGATTTTATTCCAAGAATTTTATTTTATAGTTGTGGTAAAACTAGGGAAAAGTAATTATGGCCCAGACCATTTATCAATGATATAGTCAGGGGAAGACATGCAAACAATAGAAGATACAATGCCAGATGCACAGTTATACATGTTACATCACACGCCTTCATACTTGGAGGATATTGTTGTTTTTCTACACACGTGTGGTGCCAGAAGGACTAAAATCCTTAGAGAAGAAACAACTTGCAATTCGCACAACACCTTTTATTTTGATCAGTGGTGACCTATATAAGTTAGGTCGAGATGAAGTATTGTGTAGATTTATATTGGTGCTTGAGCGCACAGATATCATGGAAGAGGCTCATGGTGGTATTATAAGTGGGCACTATATAGGTGACGCCACTGCACGTAAAATTCCACTCATTAGATTGTGGTGGGAGACCTTGTATAAGGATTATAAGGCATATTGCAAGGCATGTGATCACTGTCAACACCTTGGCAAACAAGGGCAAAGAGATGAAATGCCTTTACGACCTATTCCTAGTGCAAAACCATTTGAAAAATGGGTTATAGACTTTGTGGGTCCTATTTCACTAGCCGCGCGTAAGACTAGATCACGCTACATCATCACTTGCACAAATTATCTCACAAGGTGGGTAGAAGCAACACCTACCAAGGATTGTACAGTAACTACAGCAGCCAGATTTTTATGGGAAAATATTCTTAAAAGGTATGGATGCCTACTAAGTTTAACAAGTGATAGGGGCACACATTTTTGAATGAGACAATCAGGATATTATTGGATGAATTTATGATTGTGCACCATAAGACTACACCATATCATCCTCAGTAAAATGGGATTGTCGAGGCCTTCAACAAAATTTTGAGCCAAACATCAACAAAAATATGTGATGTTGGAAGGAAAGATTGGGATGATAAAGTTTCTGTCGTACTTTGGGCATATCGAACAACATATAAAAGATTAAACAAGGCCACACCATTTCAATTAGTGTTTAGTGTGGAAGCAGTTCTTCCTATGGAATTCATGTTACCTACTTTGTGTATTGTGTGGGCTGGAGGTCTAGCTGATGAGAAAGCATTAGAAGAATGAATTGAAAATTTGATCAAGATGGATGAGAGATGAGCACTAGCACGATGGAGTCAAAAGTAAGAAAAGCCCAGACAGAAAGCATGGCATAACAAGCACATCAGGGACAAAAAGTTTGAGATTGGACAGATGGTGCTCCTTTATGATTCTAATTTTATGTGCCATCCAGGAAAACTTAAATTACATTGGTTGGGACCGTATGTTATCACTCACATACTTGAAACAAATGCTTTCCAGTTACAGGCGCTTGATGGAATACGATTACCCGGTTACTTGAATGGGAGTAGGATGAAGCCCTACTATAAATAAGTCTTCCTAATGTTTGTAATAAGGTAGTGTTTCCATTTAGATTAGGTTTTTATTTATGTATTCCCTTAATGTATTTCCTTCTTCGTCGCTTTGCTTTGTCATTTTAGTTGTTGTTTTGTGTAATAAGCATGTTTTCGTGTTGGAAGCTAATTACCATTTGAAGAATTTTTATGTGCAAAGGACTACACATACCATTTTTATGGGGTAGCTATTGAAAAATGGGTACACGTAAAGGAACAAACTGCTACAGGTGTTATTCAAGTTTGGAGAGTTGTTAGAAAGGAGATTGCTTCCAAAAAAGGACCATATATGGAGATAAATGAAGGAACAAGTATAACATGAGGTAATTGTTATCCAAAATGTACCCCTTGCTCATTTTGTGGCTAACTCCTTTCATTCTTCCCTCTCTTGTGCCTCAGTCATAATTTTTTGCTTTTTAGGCACTCAAAACTTTCTGGAAATGAAACCATTGGATAGAGCTCTCTCTCATCTTTCCAGAAAGGTAAAGTTTTCCTCCTAACTCCATGTATTTTTAAAGTTATGGCTCGGTGGAGTTTTTGTAGGAAATTTTCCCCTGAAAGGCCTACAACCAATGAGATGCCGCCACGTGTCCAAGGAAGTGGCGGGGGTCGGAGGAAAAATTTGTTTTTTACCAAGTGTTTTGGCAAAATTTCAAAAGGAAGGTTTTTCCCCACAGGCCCGCCGACGAATCAGATGATGCCACGTGTCTAGGGGGAGAAATTTTGAAAATTTTGGCTAAGTGTTGGCACATGGAAAATTTTGGATGAAGAAGGTCTGCACCCAATCATATTGTAGCCATGTGTCACTATGAGCGTGGGAATTTCGGAGGGAGCGGAGGAGAAGTTGGATTTTTGGCAAAGTGTTTCGCCAAATTTCAAAGAAGGAGTTTTTGGCCCGCTGCCCCCACCAATCAATCATGTTTCGACACATGTCCCGAAGGATTCGAAGCTGCGGAGCATGGGAGGAAATTGGGATTTTTTCCCAAAGTGTTGGCGCAAAAGTAAAAATGTTTATGGATGGCCTACAACCAATGAAATGCCACCATATGTTTCAAACTGGTAGAGGGCGGGGAGAATTTAGGAAATTTTCCCAAAGGAAAAATGAAGGAATTTTTCGAAGGGAAAAGCTCGCCCCTAAAATGCGAGCCAATGGAATCTCACCACATGTCCAGGTGGCGCTAAAAAATTAAGAAAAGCTCGCATGAGAAATTAGAAGGGGAAAGCCTGCACCTAATGGGGTTGTGCCACGTGTCTAGGTTGAAAATGATCAAAGTGGCCCATGGAAAATTCAGGAAGGATAGGCCCACGTCTAATCAACACACGCCACATGGCCTCAACTCACCGGCCCGGTGGGGATTTTTTGAAAAATCTCCCAAAGGGAAAAACAGAGGAAAATGGAGCAGGATGGGTCCGCGTCCAATAAAAATGTGCCACGTGGCACCTGGAAAGGTGGCGAAGCGCAAAGATTTTTTGGGAAATTTTCCCAAATGCAAAAAAGGTGAAAAAATTCAAATTTTCGCTCGCGAGTCCGATTTGGCCCTGTTTTGCCCTAAAGTTTCAAATGGCCATATCTTTCAATCCAGAGCTTGGTTTTTCACGTTCTTGATATCAATAGAAATCTAGTGAAATTATCTACAAGATTCTGGGGTCATTTTTGCATTTTGATGGATTTTTGAGAGAGAAAATCAAAACATTCCTTTGGCACGTGGTCATGGACAGAAATGACATTTCAACTACCATTTTAATGAAGAATGGCTCGCATTCTCTCCCAGCATGGCTAAAAATGTCAAGGGATGGGCCTGTAAGGATGCCCATGCTGTTTTGATCACATTTTGGTCAATGGTTGAATCCCTTCCATGTTTTCCCGCGTTTCTCTCTCCTGGGCTCGTCCCTTGCACTATAAAATCCATTTTTGGCTCATTTTCAAAGGGTTGAACATTTTTTGTGTATAGCAGGCTCCCTTTTTCACCTTAGAAGTGATTTGGTGGAATATCAAATCTTTTCTAGTAACTGTAACCTATTTTTTGCCTCTTAGGTGTTGTAATGAAAGTGGTATTTTGATATAAAAATGACAATGCAAGCTCTGTGAATGAGTTTCAATCCTCTACTTATGTTGTTTTCTTCCCTTCTGATCTTTCATTACATGTCATTAGTTTGTGCATGATGTTTTGTTGCATTTCCATGATTTGTGTCAATTTTCTGAAGTAAAAATTGCTCACCACTCCTTTGGTGCATCACCTTATTAGCACTAGTTTCAGTTTTTTGCATTCTCCATCTCTGCCCACTTTGGAATCTAGAGTAGGATTTTGAGTTTGAGACCTCTGTATAACTTGCAAGTGAAAAATCTGATTAGAGGAGTTGAGGAACCAGCCTTTAATCTAGAGATTCCTTTCCCATTTTACAAGTTCCACACTTGGGGAAAGGATTCAATGTTGTGCAATCACACTGGATGCTTAGGATGATCAAACTATAAATCTGATCAACATCCAGGGGTGCTGCTGATTTGCAACAATAGTTTTGGCACGCTGGGTGGGACCTTAGAGGTCTTCATCTTCATTGCAACAAAAATGATGTGCATTTTTTGCAAGATTCTTTCTTAAAAGAGTTCTAAATTGCACATCTGGTGACTCCAAGGGAGAAAGAATCAGCTGGTTTTAGCAATGCAGACCTGAAAACTCATGAGAAGAATCACCACAAGGTAAAGAGTTGGAGAAGAAGATGTGTTGTTTGAGTATCTGTAGTTATCTCCAAGAAGAAGGTAAAGAGGGAGGAGAATTCAAAGGTCTTCATCTCCACCAAATAAAACTCTATCAACTCCTCCACCTGGTAGGCCTTTCATTCAATCAACAAGGGTTCTAAGGCCAATCAGAATGGCACAAAACAACCCCTACGTCAATTTCACTGGCAGCACCCCACTTGCTCTCAATGCACAAAATCCAATCCCAGTTGCAGCATTGAAGAACATTCCATACTTTACTGGAGAGAATCAGACTACTCCTGGTGATCATGTTAAGGATATTGCTAATATTTGTGCAATCCATGAAATCAATGAGATGCAAGTTGCTGTCAAACTACTGGCATCTTCATTCAAAGGGAAAGCTTTGCAATGGTTTAGGAGTCTTGCCTCAGGTTCTATCCAAAATTGGAACCAATTATGTATAGCCCTCCATGAGCAGTTTGGAGAAAAGGGAGATAACTTGTCCCTTTTGGAGCAGTTGACAACCATCAAGAGAGCTCCCAATGAGCAGCTGACTAATTTTAATTTCAGATTTCAAAGGACTTGGGAGAGAATTCCAGTGACAGTCAGGCCAACAGTAGAAGGTGCTTTCCTTTATTACCTTAAAGCTTTAAATTTTGATATTTCTATGTTA
Organism: Taxus chinensis; assembly: GCA_019776745.2. Classification (NCBI taxonomy): domain Eukaryota; kingdom Viridiplantae; phylum Streptophyta; class Pinopsida; order Cupressales; family Taxaceae; genus Taxus; species Taxus chinensis. The sequence goes on from CM034149.1 coordinate 160,466,124, forward strand.
ATTCAATCCATGGGAGGCACAACTATCCCCATTGCTTATAGCATTGCTATTAGAGCTGAAAATTGTTTGATTCAAGCTGGCAAGCTAGCTCTTAGGCCTCCAATGCCATTATTTCCAAGTTTAGAGAGCCTAAACACTAATCAAACGCCTAATTTAGCTCCTATTCCCACTCCTAGAAATCAGAATTCAAGTGAAGCTTCTACTTCATCTTCTAGTACCTCAAATGAGCTTCAAGAAGTCATGAAGCAATTGCAAAATTTAGGTAATGAGCTGGTTACACTCAAGAGGCACCAAGCCCAAGGTTTTAGACCTCCCTTCCAGCCTCAAGCTTAGCCTAATAGGTAACCATACCAACCTCAAAGACCACCCAATCCAGCTGCAAATCTAAATCAAGCAAGGCCTCCTGCCAACAGACCATTTCAGCCCTATAATCCCAATGCTACATCTGCCTCTAAAGCATTAGTGCCAGTACAAAACAATATAGCTCAAGAGTATGATTGGTATTTCCCATGCAATGAACCTCATAACCAGTCCATGTGCTTCAACAGTGCCTTGAATCAAGCATTAATGGTGACAACTATTGGTGTGGAAGGTGAAGGTAGCCAAGGAAGTAACCAATAACAAGAAACATTCAAACAGTAATTAGCTCCAAATGATGCCACATTTGTAAAATGGCAGGCAAAAGATTTTTGTGGCATGAATCAAACAATTCCCCAAAGTGTTGCAGCCAACACAAGGTCAAAAAGGAGAAATTTGGGTGAAGAACAGCCATTAGCCCAAAGCAATCCACAATCTTTTATCACTCCACAAACTGTTGGCAAGCAAAGTGCAGTCCCAAACACGCAAGGACTACCTAAGACAGCTCCTAGGCCAACTCAAATGCTAGTTGTTGCTGCCCATGTGTAAGGAATGAATGTGCAGGCCAGGGGACAGTAGAGAGATGCTTCATCTCCATTCAACATCATTGATCAGATGAAGAAGACAAATGTAAACATATCAATGTGGGAATCACTATCTATCCCAGGCCAAAGAGATTTGCTACAAGCTGCCATGAAGGACTGGTCAACTTCAAATCAACAAGTCCAAATGCAAGAGAAAGTGCTCACAAATGCTGCCCAGCCTGAGGGGAATCATGGAGGATAGCAAGGTAAAGTGTTGAAGCCCCCTCCATTCTATGTTTCATTGATCATTGGAAATCAATTAGTACACAATTGCATGATTGATTCTGGGGCAAGTAGTTCAGTAATGCCCAAGCAAATAGCTGATCAGTTGGGAATTCGGTATGAATTCATATCCAAAGGGGTAGTGCAATTGGATGGGACAGCAGTAACAATAGTTGGAGTGATAAAAAACTTAAGTCTTACTTTACATGCATGTCCCAACGTTGTTGTTTTACAAGATGTCTCGGTAATAGACCTTCCACCACTCTTTGCCCTATGTCTGTCAAGGGATTTCATAGCCAAGATTGGAAATTACTTATCTGCTGATTGGTCACACATGTTGTTCAGAACGAGATATGGAACCAAGGCCACAATCAGATCTGAACCTATTGCAAACTTTCACATTGAGCCTTACACTCCAAGTCAGATCAATACCAATTGTTCAGCGTTTGATCAAGAGGATTATCCAAGCACTGATGAAACTGACACCAAAGTGGGAAGCATCCCAGATCTAACTCTTGATGAATGGGCAAACAAGATACATGCTTTTGATCCTTATCAAGAAATAGAAGAATCTGAGTTAGGAGTCTATTGCATGCATGAAGAAAATTAGCCTATTCCTAGCATCACCAAGCCAGACCACAAGGATGACAATGAGGTATGGCAGTTGTTTTTTGATGGATCAAGGAGTAGACAAGGTGCAGGAGGGGGAGCTATGCTTGTTTCACCACAGGGAGTTAAGTATTATTCAGCTTTTAGATTTCAGTTTGCATGCTCTAATAACACTGCTGAATATGAAGCCTTGATACAAGGATTGCATTGGTCAATCAAGAGAGGAATAAAGAACTTACAAGTCTTTGGTGACAGTGAGTTGATTGTCAACCAAGTTAAGGGGCAGCATGTTGTCAAGAATGATCTACTCAAGTGCTACAAAAATAGGGTGTGGGACCTCATTGAAGATTTTGAGGGTTTTGGCATAAAATCCATTCCTAGAAAAGAGAACCAAGCTACTGACAGGCTTGCAGTAGTTGGGGTAGCCTTTGACGTTGTTGAAAGCATTCAAAAAGATAAGCTACAGCCAAACATCCATGTGATTGTTAGACCCTCAGTACCAGACAATAATTTAAGTTGGCAAGTGTTTGAAAATGATTAGCAAATCATCCATTTCTTGCAAGAAGAGGCTGAGTTCTCAGCTAAAAATCAGGAAAATTTGGAGCAGCAGTATGGTGACCAAGTGGTACAGCTGAGAACCAACAAGCTACCCAAGGGACTCATTATTTTGGAGTCCATTTTCAATCCTAATGATCAATTTAGGAAGGAGAAAGCAAACATCCAAATCAAGGGAGAAGATTCAGTGTCCATCTCAGTAGAAGGAGGCAAATCACTCCAAATTGGTAAGATGACAACTGAGCAAGAAAGGTATGAGTTTATACAGCTTTGTCAAGAATTCTCTAATGTGTTTGCTTGGAGATATGAAGATTTGAAAGGTTTCAATCTCAAGTTAGCTTAACATACCATTGAATTGGATCCAAGTACTAAACCCATCAGGAAAAAACAAAGGCCAGTCAACCCCCACATGGAGCCTCTCATGAGAAAAGAATTGAATAAGTTGATAGAATCAAGAATCATATTCCCTATCAAGCATTCTAGTTGGGTAGCCAACTTGGTTCCACTAAGAAAGAAGAGTGGGGAAATCAGATTGTGTGTTGACTTCAGAGATTTGAATAGAGCATCTCTCAAGGATCATTATCCACTTCCTTCTATAGAGAAAATTTTGCAAGTTGTTGCTAGCTCCGAGAGGTTTTCATTACTTGATGGCTATTCAGGGCACAATCAGATTATGGTAAAAGAAGAAGATCAGTTCAAGACGGCCTTTACAACCAAATGGGGAACTTATGCATACAGGAAAATGCCATTTGGGTTGTCCAACGCCGGAGCTACTTTCCAAAAAGCAATGGACATGGCGTTCAAAGGTTTGATTAACAACATTATGCTGATATATCTTGATGATATCCCAAGAGTAATTTCTCATAGATGTAGTATCCAGAGGGTGTGATAATTGGGTAAGAGTGGGATTCGCAGTTGCAAGGTGAGTGATTACAACCACCACACTTCTGATAATAAGAAATAATTAGATGCATTGTTGAGTACAAAGACAAACAAGTGCACGGCGGAAGATATGCCAATATATGATGACCCTAGGGAAAATCTATTAAAACAAGTGGGAGTCTATCAGTTGTATGAGCTCACGTATTTTAGAAAATATGAACCTTTATACCAGTGGCTTATGAGCAAAGTCCATGAGGACTTCTTCTATTTCGTCAGACGAAGGGTAAGGATTACAGCAGCCCTAATTTTGACTTTAACAGGATTAAAGGGCACAAGGGTAGACCTGGCTAGTGACTTGACTGATAAAGCAACAATCATGGAGACACATAAAGAGTTAAGGTATACAAAGGGTCTGTGTGGAATGGACATTGATAAATTGAAGAAGTACTCAGTGGTACAAGCAGTTGCACATCTAGTGACCAAGTTGAATGATTAGGAGAGATGTTAGCAGGTGAATATAATGTGGCTCCATGCCGCGAGGAAGATGTCTCAAGGAGTAGTCTCTAACATAGCATGCTACATTACATTAACCATCATCGAAGAAGCGTGCACAGGTGATAAAATCAGTTTTGGCACTATCTTATTATCTCTTCTATTTATGGAAATTGGAGTGCTCGACGGGCCGAAGAACAAGATTTAGGAGTAACCCTTAGAGAAGAAGTCCCTCGTGGAGAGGTTCGAGAAGTATTTATGCAAAGGGTCAATGGGTGGACCATTTAAATAGAGGGCGGAGATGTGGTATGACTGGCTCCACCTAGCATTTGAAGAGGAGTGGTGCATCCCTAAGGAGTTACCGCAGTGGTCGGTAAGGCAGTACAGTTCGTGGTGTACCAATATTTCTACATCACGTGACTTGTTATGAGGGATGGGACTTGGAGCCCACAGTGCAAACTATTGTATGCCTTCATAGTGTGCTACTTCTAGGCATCAATCCACTAGTTCACCAATGCATGTTGCCTAATTTTTAATGCAGATAAGGTAGACTGTGACTACCACACTTTGAGGAAAACATATGTGCATCCAGGCTAGGCCACGTATATTGAAAGGCTCATTTCAGATGATATAAACATGAAGCATGTAATCTTGGCTATTGGGAACAGTGGATCCATGCTTGTATACCTTCAACTTAAGCCTAAGTTGGAGGATAAAAAGTATATAGAAAATGAGTTCACACTCCCAAGGCCATCTAAAGGTAAACACATGGCAGAGAACGTGTCAGCCCCACAGCCTACAGAAACTATAGTGGTGGATGAGGAGGAAGAAGATGGGAAGATATGTGGTGGCTTAGAACATAGAGGCTAGAAGTATCCCACTAATAGAATGGAGACTGAGCGCACAGGTACCCCACCTCAGATACAAGAAGAACAAGAGGACTTTGAAGTAGTCCAAGGAGAGCGTCGTTTCAGGAGGGTGTTCAAAAGAACAAGGGCACAAATCACAGGAACTCCTTAGTCTATTAGGAGCTTACCATGACTATCACCTCAAAAAGAGAAAACTAAGAAGAAAAGGAGGAAGCTGAAGCTGAATGAGGAGGCGGAGGAGTCTGCAGAGAGCGCGCCCGGATCCCTTGTACAACCAGAGGAAGTGGAGGAACTCAGGGATAAAGATATAAAGGATAAAGAGGAAAGAGGGAAAGAGACATGAGAATCGGAACAAGATACCACTTAGAACATCGAAGATCCAACTCCAAATCTTGGCGCTTAGGTACCTAAGGGGCCAAGAACGAAGCAAACAACTGGAGAATACAATGTTCCACATATGGGCTATGACAAGGACACACGTAAAATTGTCTAGGCCCGATTCCAGAATACAGTGGGCCTCTAAGAGTTATATGGATGGAAGTTGATGGACCTAGACATGGCAACCATGTGCACAAGGAAACAATTGTCCTGGTCCATGCAAACTCACATGGACGAGCCTGATTTTGATGTATGTGAAGAGTCCTATGTGTCAAGAAGAATAAAAAAGGCACCGCAGAATAGGCACATAACTATCAAACCCATTGTTATGTCTGATTAGTAGGTGAGTAATGCCTTGGTGAAAGTATCTACAGAAGTGGCGTAGAGGAGCATAGATAATGCTGCCACTATTAGAGTGCTACAAGAAAAAAACAAGCCCAAAGATGTAGAAACAGTGCGTTTAAAAGGAGAGAAGGATCTAGAGAAAAAGAAGAATGAGGCCTTCATCAGCATGGCAGAGGATATCAACGATTATGTCCTGAAAGCAAGACCACACTTGGAGTCCAAGGTACCTGAAAGGTTCCCTTCAGCTATGCATTATGTGCATACCTTAGTTAATTTGGTGCTTGAGGATGGACCCATTCGCATGCCAACGCCAAAGGACCTTGAGCAAGAAGCAAAGAGAGCAATGGATTCAGTGGTTAGAAAATTTTCATCATACGAGGCATTGCTCCAAACCTCCCAGGAAGATCTAAAGAAAGCAGACCAAGATTCGAATATTTGTGCAGCTCCAGAAGCAGTAATCAAAATTAGGCTGATGGTAGAAGACAATGAAGTCCTGAAGGTGATGAAGGATGAGACTTTGGGGCAAGCAGAGAGATTAGCACTAGTCAAGCAAAATCATGAGGCCCTTGCAGTAGCCCAAGACCCCCATAAGGAAAGATTGGATGGGCTTGGAAAGCTCATAACACAAAAGATGGATCTTCTGGAGGGACAGATGTCTATTATGGCTAACGTTGTCATAGTATTGCAGAATGAGAAGGGAGAGATGACCCAGGATGAGTTGGAGGGCATCGTTATAAATGTCCCAGAGAAGACAAGGAATGTGTTGGATGATTGACAAGCTTTAGAAGCTAAAATTAAGGAAAAATATCCAGAGTTGATTCTCCCGGTGGAAGAGGAGGGTACTGGAGAGTAAAATCTATTCTTAGTACGGTAATTCTTTAATTTCTTTCCCTTCCCATTATTTATTCTTTAGATATCAAAAGGCAACCATTTTCAGGGCAGAAATGTAGTTTAGTGTGGGTAATGTTGAGCAGACGAAGTATGACACTAAGGAGAAGGCGCACAGAAGATTCACACATGGTAGCAAGGCAGATTTGAAGGTGCAGAAGGATAGGGAAGGAAACATGTGTGAAAGACAAGGACTGATCTGGGACTTAGCCATTTTCATGGTTACGTGCTATTTTTGGAGATAGCATGTGGGATACACAACCAGATGGAAACTTGCACGACACGCAAATGCTATTTTTGGAAGAGCGTCTACTAAGCGCTTTTCATGAGTTTGAGTTAATAATAGAATTACCACTACCAGTTAACTATAAGAGATATATTATTAGCGCACTTGCATGTGTTTTTATTATTGTAAAGGTGCGTGGCTATTTTCAGCATGTGACCTATTTTGGGAATTATGTAAGCGGTGAAGGGAAATTCCCCACCCTTATAACTATATAGTAAGTTGTGTAGTTTAGTAGTAGTGAGCTAATATGGAGTTATGTTGTCAGAATTGATGCGCGCATGAGCTATGATACTAATTATTGTAAGAAGCTTCTATGTATTTAAAATAATGGAGCATATTGGATGAATAATGGTGTCAAATGTGACTATAACTAGTTATTGCATGGATAATTTCATAATGTTTATCATTTGATTCATGATTCTATAAGATCTAGATCTAGAATATGCTTTGTGGAAATTTTATACTGTTTATGGATCTGAATGCATTAACTCTTCATCATGTTCACATCTTGCACAAACAACTATAAGGAAGGGCCTGGTACCTTTGAGTGCTTCAGGTGAGCACTCAGTCTAGGCTAAGTGATGTGTCAGCGCGTTTAGGTTATTCTTGGTAAATTCTAGGTTGCATCATGATCCATTTCAATATTGTGACTAGGCTTTTAATACTAGTCTTCCTATCCCACACATAAATACCACAAATGATCCCCAACTTATGGATGAACAACCTCACTTGCCACCACTTGAAAGTACCATTTGTATGATAGATACAATTTCTCCTATGCCACATGTTATTACTACTGCTATGATTCCTTATCAGGGGCTTGTCCAGTCTATGGACATCAATCTATCACATCCACCTCCACATACATTCCCTACTTTAGCATGCCCACTATTCACTTGCACACTTTTCATCAATCATTCATATTGGGAACACATTCCATTTGACCCTACTTCACCAGAAACCATATGTACACATGCGGGATTAACTCGATTAGGATTTTCTATTAATGACATCCATCCTCCACCATATGACCCTCATTTATATCATGGGTTGGTTCATGTTACGGCTGCCTATGGTCTTCATGTATTTCACCTTGATGTATTTCTTACACGCACTCCTACTACTTCTCCACTCACATTAGGACAATCATGGCTTGATTATATTGGGGGCACTCTAGATCCTGATCACACAGATATATCTTTCCCCATGCCTTTTGGACGCATTTTCATCTGTAATAGTTCTTTCTTAGGTTATACACAGAATCTTACTCATTGGTATGCACATGGACGTCCTCTTCCTCCATTCACTGATGAGGAATATGCCATGGGTATGTACAAATTGTGCCTCAATGGCTCATTGTGTGATCAACCAGACACTATTGCTTATCAAGTTACTAATGTTTATCCATTTGATTATGACCTAGAGGACGACGATCTTCTTGATGACTTTACATGATCTTCTTACACACATTCGGGGGGCATAACATCTAATTCCCCCCTTTTTCTAGCATATTTACATAGTTCTACCCTATTTTACCCCCACATTGTCTTAGTATAGTCACATTCATCATACATTCTAGCGCCATTACCTGATGACGCACTCTTGTGCTTTGGTTCACACTTGATTGTTGAGGGATTACTACTACATTGAACCCCACACACTGCACTCTAGGCATTATACATTGCATTTATTCACATATCACATGTCATACACCATACACCATACATTCTTTGTGTTCGTCTACAACATTGTGCCATTTCCACATTCATATATCATACATTATACTAGTTCTCACCTTACACATTTTACATCATACACTATTAGGGTATTTACACATATTCTCTCACATCCTATACATAGTCATATACCATACATCATACATTACGCGTCTTCATGTCATACATTTTCTACATACTATACTAGTCTTCATCATATATGAGACTAGCATTACATTCATCCCTACATACTACATTACTCATCTATCTACATGTCTTACACTACGTGATTATACATTACATTTTATACATTCTACACATCTTGCATTTGCATTCTACACATAACATATTTATATATTCTACTCATCACATGGTCATCACATATATTACATTTTTTTCTACATGTTACACTCACCACCCTATGACGCACTTTAGTTCCTCAGTCCATACTCAATTGCCGAGGGTTTACAAATCAAATGGACCTTACATTCATCACGTGCATATCATTCGACCCTTCATCATGCAACATTTTCAGCTTAATGACATACACTTTAGGCTAAATTGTCACCTATTCTATCATTTTGTAGTGGTATACACCTTAGGTTACATCACCACTCCCTCCTTTCATCTTGTAGTGATATATCGCTTCATCTTGTAGTGGTATACACGCTTAGGGCTAAATAATCACTCATCCATTCACCTTATAGTGATATAAGCTTAGGCTAAATCATCACTTATATGTTCATCTGGTCATGATATATACTTTGGCTATAGGGTTCATGCACACATCATTTCTAGGTCGCATCTCACCACTACACCTACACATTCATCACAACGTGTTAGACACAACATCCTACTCGACCATTTCTCGATGACGCACTCTCATTTACAGTTCATTCTTGATTGTTGAGGGGGAAAAAAAATGAACCTCATTGCATACACTTCCATTCACTCAGGGGGCATGCAGCTCCTATCATTCCATCTTGCATTCCATTCCATCCATCCACAACGTACTGCATTGTCTTTGGGGTATTTACTCTTGTTTACTAGTGTTTTACATGATCACTTTACTACACATGTTAGATTGATTTCTTATATGTCATTATCTATACCATCCACACATGTGCATTCACAAGTTTATCTAGTTGTGATTACAGATACAGATCCTTCACATGCAACATGGATGCTTGCCTTCTACCCTTCCTACACTGGTCTTTGGGGGCATCCACATTCATCTCTCATAGGTGCTATTGTTTCATTTTGTACTTAGTAATTTACATTACTTGGTTATTCACGCTTTGACATATTGGTTATTTCTCTAACATGCTAACGGGTGTTCCATGTGTAGCACTTGTTTTGCAGGATTACATGTTTCCATGACTACTTCTTGTTTACTTGTTTGTTATATTGTTTGCTTTGTTTACTTCTTGTATGTGGGTTTTTCCCTATGTTTTGTGTGCACACTTGTTTGTTTTTTGTGGCCATGATGGCCTTGTGTGTCTTGTGACATTGTGAGTGATGTCCCATGTTTACAACCCACTTTATGTGGCTTACTTGTCTTCTTGCATGTTTACACTACTATGCTTGGTAGTTTTTACATTGTCTGTGTACTTTACATTTGTCTTCTTACATGCATGTGTTTTTGTACTAACACTTTTCTTTGGCTAGCCATCCTTTTTTATGCACTGCCTTGGTTTTTACCAAGTGCATTCCCTTCCCCCTGCAGGGCAGAGTTATAGAGTACATGTGGTTGGTCCTCTTTTGGGGCCACATTCTCCTATCAGCGACGTCGCATGCACCCCCAAAGAGGGGGGCATCATTTGGGGTTTTTTCTACATACTAACACAAAGATTCTACACCGGTTTGGTTTAGTTACATATAACGAAGTGGGTTCAGACCAGTCTATGAACCCCATACACAGTGGCTTTTATAGGACATGGTGTCCTTAGCATTCTGGGAAGCAGTTACAGGCTTGGAGGTTACAGTGGGTGTGCCTCTCTACACTACTTCGGCCAGTGGCGTCGGATCACCCAAAAAACTAGGATGATATAGAGATCTCTTCACATACATTCAAGGAAGTAGTTAGAGCTTGGAGGACACAGAAGCATTTCCTCCCTACACTTCTTTGGCCAGGGTGGCATGAGATCGCCCAAAAAACTTGTAGTACAGGATATCCTTCTACACTCTTTCTCTCAACATGGATCAGGTGCACATGTTCCATTTACATTTTACATTTACATGCATATTTTACATTGCATTTTTACACTTACATACATACATATTTGACTACTTGATCATTTTCTCCTTGCAGGTCTGACTGTATGAGAAACAAGTAGTCAAATTGGGGGCAACAACAACAATAGTGTCAACAACAACACTTCGCGACAACACATGCTTTACTAACCATGTAGGTACATTACACACCGCAGTAGCTACACACGTGTTCTACCCTAGGTTCACTCTCATCACTTTTTCTTTGCACATTTTTCATCTTTAGTTTCCACGCTCCTCCATCTTTTTGTCATTCCACACTTTGTCTAGTCTTCGTCATGTTTCTACTACACTCTTCATGGACATCAGGTACACATCTCTATCTACTTTATGTTACCGAGCTTTCAGCTCACCAACATAAAGTGGGGGCAAAATGTAGTCACAAAATCATGCACTTTAGACATTTATTTATCCCAGTTTCATACTACTATTTAGAAGGTTCTTGAGTGAAGAAAGTACTAATTAACCCCCATCTTTTGGCCATCTTGTTTTATTTTATTTCATCATTACCACCCCTTTTCAACCACATGCCTAGTCTATTTCAGTCATTTCCCATCATTTTAGCCTCAGCTGGGGTGCCCAGGCCAGTACTAGGGCACCTGTGGGCACCCTAGTCCCACCAGGGGCACCCCGAGTCCTTTTCACACTTTCCCACCACTTTTTGGGCTCTTTCTAGTCCATTTGCATCTTTATTTTTCTTGTGGTCAGCCTTTTCGGGTTAATTAAAAAATTAGATCAAGATAACCCTATAAATATAAAGTTATGAGACCATAATGAGGGACCTAGCATCACCTACTACTATCACTCCATCTAGAGTTGCATCCATCTATTGCATTGGAGATCACTTGCATCCACATAGCTCCATCATCAAGGCTAAGACATCTGCATCACACTTCATAGGGGGAGGGATTCTATTCTATTCCATGCACACATTCTATTACATTTTCTACACATAGTTATTGCTCACTACTTCACAAAGTGTGACTAGCACAAGAGAAACCTAGGGCATGTTCACACACACTTGCACATAGAACTACATCGGGTCTGAGATGTAGTGCAACGCTCAGTTAGTAAGTCCACCATTGTGGCTGCTGAGGACAGTATGACCCCTTCATATGCATTATTATTTTTTAGGGTTTGATACTTCTTTTAGGTTCTTATAGGTCTTTCTTTCATCTTGGAGTATTGGTGACATTCAGCATAGGACAGTGAAGTTGATGTGACACACAGTGAGGGTTTTAGACCACCTTCCGACCCTGTAAAAACTAGTTTCAGAGCTTTTGCATAGACCAAGGGGCATCCAGATTGTAGACTAGAGCACCCACATGCACCCCAGTCCTCCTCTAGGTCACCTCAGTCCATTCTAGATCTTCTAGATCCATCCTTTTCGAGACTTTTGCATAGTCGTTCCTACTCCTGATTTTTCCAATTTACCTTTGCAACACTCTCTAACAGGCATCTGTTATCAGCTGAGTTCTTTCCTCACTCTTATTTTGCACATTAGGGTTATCATTTCCTTTTACATAGTTGTTTAGCTTGCTTACATACTTCTTTACTGCATTTATTTACTTTATTTACAGTTGTTCATAGCTTAGATTAACTATCTATATACCACTTAGCTCATCCAGTTTTAGTTAATCACACACACTAACTCGGGTTGGTAGAGGGTTAAGATTCTCCAAATGGGGAATGCGAGCCTCCATTGCATCTTACCACATTTGGTAAATTTTGCAATGGTGAAAAGGTGCAATCAGCCTTGCAAAATGTGTCAGGGGTGGTTCACCATGAGAAGGGGCTAGCTGATAGAGTGAGTTGATAACTTGCACCTAACACCTAAAGTGGTATTTTAAGTGATAAAAAAGAGTCTCTCCCTTGGGGTCACACTTTATTACACCCATTCCAATTTTTCACTAGGTAAAAAAGGTGAAATCAGGTTCTCAAAGTGTGCCATGGGTCATACTAATCATGAAAAGGAGGCCATTTTAACCTGTGAGTTGTTAACACTCACCTAACCACTAAAGTTGCACTTTAAGTGATGAAACTTCTAAAACTCATCCTCTCTCCTTGCGGTCACAATTTTTTACACCAATTTCACATTTTCACCAAGTAAAATGGTGCAAAAGTGCATCCAATGTGTGAAAACACCGCTTGGATGCTTTTGGAAAGCTTGCCTTCACCGACAACTGTCAAAAATAGACATCAAAGAGTGATTCTTCACCCCGGGAGCATCCCTGAGAGTTACATAGGATAACCTTATATCATTTTGACTTTAAAATACCTTATGAGATAATTCCCATAGGTTTTAGGATCCAATTCTACTTGAAAATAAAAATTTACCCCCTTTTTTATTTTGGTCAAGCCTGTGCGCCGAAATGTTTAATTGCCACTGGAGAGAAACTTGCATTTTTGTCTAATTTATCATATGGGCCATATAGAGCGTTGAATTTTATTTAATTTTATTTTCTAAACAGGTCCTAACTCCAATTTTATCTCCCAAAATTCTTATTTTAATCTTCACCTGGATTGAGGATCTTCACCTACACTGTTGGGCTAATATTTCAAAATCCAGACTATAGAATCTCCCGAAATTTTTTCCTATGTGAAGTAGGCCTTCTTATATTTCGTATGAGTATTTGATCACTTTAAAAAAATTACTTGAGCCTCATGAACCATTCAGAACAAACTTGCTAGCTTTTTTACTTCTTTCATTTCCTTGCATTATGTTACAAGTAGCTCGATGTTGCATAGTTTGTCCCTAAACCTGGTTTACCTTGCAAAACTTCCCTGAACTAGCTTTGATGATATCATATATTAGTCACATATAACTTAGAGGCATCATCTCTTCTTGGTTCATTTCCGGGGGGTATTCACTAGGTGTAAAAAGCCTAAAAATAAGTCTTTTTGGGCCTTCGGGAACAATTCCTTCAAAGTGAATCAAAATGAATCCATGAATTACTTCCCACCAAATTACCTACACATGAAAAACACTTCAAAAATATATTTAGAACATCCCTCTCAGCTATGACGAGGTTTACATGTCAACAATTGGATGGAAAAGAGGTTTACATTACATGGTTCAAGGATTTTTTAGTGTGGGCTTAGTTGTCATTGCAAAAAAAATCAATTTTTCATGTTAGTGCATGACATTAGATCCATACCTTTATAAAGCAATATAAGCAGGTTTTCAAAGCCCAAGATCCTTGTGCGGAGCTCCAAAGTGTGTTAGAGAATTGTTTGGTAGTTATCCCCTATAAAGTTACCCTTGCTTAGAGAATTGTTTGTGAGAGATTACTATCCATTGAAGACCTTCATGAAGCAACATTGTAAATGTAATGTAGCCAAATTTAACACAAACTCAATACACCGTAAATATCTGGAAATCAAAGAAAATAAATATTCTTCTTTGTTATTGAATCATGAATTAAAATGCTTCATAAATAGGAAAACAACTCCCAACTCGAGTTGCCAAGAAAACTCTAACTAACTTTGACTAAATCTACTCTAGGTGGCAGAATTTACTATTTTTAGCAATTTACTAGAACCTACTATTCTTACTAAGTTCACATGCTTATTCGTATGGGCACATAAATTACCATGCATCTTCTACATGCCTAAATTAGAGGAATTTCTTACTTTCTAACCTATTGTTGTCATGTAAATGTGCTATATGGAAATTTTCAATTTCCAAGCATGACAATGATACCCATGTAGCAAAATTTTCATGTTTTATCATTCTGAGGCACCCCGGGTCTGCCCAATCAGTCTAGTAACCTCCCAATTGGTGTTAATTCATTCCCCTAGGTGATTTAGGAAATTCAAATCAACCCCTAGGTGATTTTAGCAATTCTTAAAAAAAATGCTATCTCTGGGCAGTGTTGGGAAGGGCTATCACTGGCCTTCCCAAGACTAGGGAAATCCCCTCAAGTGGAACAAAGGATCTAAAATGAAACATGGAGGTGAATTCAAAGGTCTATGGGATATCATGGAAGTGATTTAAGAAGATTCTAGGAAGGGCTTGGAGAAGTTCGAAGTAGTTTTGATCAAAAATAGGGTTCACAGGCCTAGGTAGTGCACAAGTCAAAACAACTGTTGAGCTTCTGAAGGTGATTCCAAGAGCTTCATATGGAGTTTAGGAGTAAATAACAAAAAAAATCCAAAAATTTAATTCCAATCCCTACAAGAGTGGTGAAATTATTTTTTTCACAAAACTTTGGCGCGTTAGGTTCTACAAGCAGGTTTTACTCATGCACCTGTGGAGTAAGAAATAAAAAATTATGATTTTTTAGGGATCAAATGGAATGAATTAAGACATGATAACTCACACTAATTGGATTCAAAATTCTATTATCTAGTTAGGATATCAAATAAATTCTTTTGAAAAAATTCCATCGAGAGCTTAAGTTATCATCATCTGCAAGTTGTCCTCTTGGAGCGAGTTTGGGAGTTAGCCAAATTTTGATGAGGACACGTGTTATCTCCAGGAGATTGGTGGGATTTTTTATCCCTCGACATCCCTCAAGGTTAGGGACATAAACCATGAAAAAATTCACCTATCCCCCATGTGACCTCTAAAACCTCATGCGACCTTCACATATCGTCAGTTTAGCCCCTGCAGATTATTGCGGGAGCTCAAATTCCCTGTAACCGTCGGATCTCTACCATGTGTCAGCTCTACTAGGAGCATCATGGAAATTTGATGTCCCTCATGTCCCTCACATGTCAGGGACATCAAAAATTGAAAAAATTTACCCATCCCTATAATGGAATACTTCTGGTCACCCATGTGACCTGCTTCCAACCCCTCAGTGTTTTAAAGCTGATTTTATAGCTCTTCACTCCCTGTCGTCGGTTCATCCGCCACGTGTCGCCATCTTTCTCGCACTATAGAAATTGATGTCCCCGCATGTCAATTTGAAATGAGGGACTTTAGGGACATGAAAATGCACCTCAAATCCCAACTCAAATTTAACTTGAAAATGTTCTAAAAATCCCTCCTGGCTGTCTAACTTACTGACATCTTACTGCTTCGTGCACAACTTGCAATATAGAAAGTTCTCAGTAGACTTCTCACCAACAGTCCACCATTGTTCAAAGCTCAAACGAGCTCCGCCATAGTAACCAATCCTTCCACTCCATGATAATATGTATAGATTTCAAAGAGATATATTTATCGAAAGATTCAAAGGAACAAAGAATCAAAGAGAAGAGCGAAGGAATTCTTCAGAAACCTCCATTACCGTGAAACTAAGATTCGAAGACATATAATGCAAACCATTGGATGGATTGAAAAACCGTCTATTGCTGAGTTATTCTCTCTTGAAAGGCCATTAAAAAATGCATATTTAATCCTCCCATTCATAGAAAGGAATGCTCATAACAAATAAATTTCACTTCCGGCACCATGAAGAATAAAGCTCAATTTCCCGTCAAATCGATAACCAGATCAATAAGAAATTTCACTAGTGAGATAAAAAGCAAAAAACTATCACAATGGAATTAATTTCATTGTGAATGGAGAAAAAAATAAGACATGTAAATTTCAAGCTCTATTAATGGTTGTCATGACACAGTAGTGTAAAACATCAATGAGTTACCTCTCCACTTCTCAGGGTTCTAGTGAGCGAAATCACATGCAAAAATTAGAGGGAATCAACATTGAAAAATCTAGTTTTTGCGTGAACTAGTTTTTTGCACCTTGAAGTCCCTATTTTTTAAGGATATTAAGGGACTGTGTTTTTTATTAGCAGTTCTTCCCATTCACATAAAGAACATCATTTCAAATTCCAATGAGATACCTCTTCACTTCTTAGGGTTCCAGTGGACGAAATCAAGCTAAAATTCAGATGGAAGGGTTGTCCAAAAAAATCCAGTTTCTCATCAAACTAGTTTTTGCATGCCATGAAATTACCTTATTTATCGAGGTATAAGGACTGATTTTTTATCAGTATTCTACCTTGGTAGCTCTAGTATTCAAATATCTTACCAGCTGATAAAATTCTCATTTTCCCCACTTTTTGAGCTTTCTGGAAAGTGAATCATGACTGAAAATTCAGAGCATGGAAGTTCGTGACGAAGAGCCAGAATTCCAAAAGACCTGTTCCCGTTACAAACAGACATATGTTTTCACCACTTAATAAAAATAGCATATGCCTATACTTCCTAGGGAATTGTTACTTAAATGATGAGTCCCAATAAATTGAACATGTTATGAATCAGGTGGTGACAATTAGAAAAGGAGTTTCAAATGGCAAAGTAAGACAGAAAAGGTGATCTCAACTCGTAATTCACACTTACTAAAAATAGTAAGTGGTCCCCAAATAACAACCTGCTAAAAATAGCCAAATGGTACTAAAAGGTGAGCAGGAGCACAGTCAAGAACATAGGAGATCAGAATATGATATATGGTACCATAGGGTGAAATTGGAGAAAGACAGGTAACTATGACACTTATTAAGAATAGCAAGTTGCCACATGCTCATACTTACTAATAATAGAAAGTTTTCATTTCAAAGTGGAAAATTACATATGGCACTATGTTTTCACGTCACCTTAGGATAATTATTCAGGTAGACATCCCTTGTTCGGGATCAATGAGATGGAATTCATGAGTTGAAAAGGTGGAATCGAGATCCATCTTAGTGCATTCAGCTTAACAAGCACTCGTGAAATGAGTTATGGATATGATTTTCTCGGTGTGCAATGTCAGTTTGAAGATGTCAGAGTTTGCACTAACATTTGGATCATTCCCTCAATCTGTGGGACCTACAAATGGGAATGATCATCCAGAGAAGGTTGACATCTCCTCTCTCCTAAACTTCTCTCTACTCACAAGCTATCCTCTAGTGCAGGTAAGATAATCTAATCCTAATCTCAATGTTCCAAGGAGACAAGTAAAGAAATAAAACAAGGAAAAACTTAGCATCCTACATCTAAAACGGTCAATTAACGACACTCCGTTAATTCCCCCATTCTTCGCTCCCTTCTTGAGATGCCAATTCATGACACCTTCTAGACCAGTTGTATTCCTCATATAATCAACTTGTTTGGCTAATATCTCTCTTATTAGCTAAACATTCCTCCTTTTGACCATTCAGAACCTCCCTAGTTCTCTCTAGACCACTTCTATTGGCTTCGTAGGCTATCTATCAGTCACAATTGGTTATGGACAGACTGCCTCCCAACTCTCAATGAGTCTCTAATCACTTGCTAATCAAGTTTAACTAGCCTAAACCCTAGTTAACTAGCCTAAACCAAGCTTAACTAAGCCTAAAGCATGTTTATCCTAATCTAATCCTAAAGTGCTTTTTAGAATTTAGTCCCACATGCACCCAAATTCCAAACTCTTCCATTTGGAAAACTATAAATAGAAGGGTCACCCCTCCCTTTCAAACTTACACCTTCACACCTAGGATATGTTATTAACACTAAGAACACCTAGTTTTGGAATTCCATTCCATGTAAATAGCTTTAAGCTATGAGACATTTGACTCTTAAACTTACTCCCTTCATTGATCTTGAGCTAATAACCTCCATTTGCATCTATAATCCAAGTTTTGAGTAAATAGAGAGAACCATTGGCCTTGAAGCCATTAATGGTGAGACTCCATTCTTGAAAGCTTGAAAACCATATAAACAACTAATCACACCTTTGATTGCTAAAGTTGATCTTCTTAGGTTCAGTGTTTAATTAAGTGATCTAAAGAGTAGAGAGTAGCTTTATCATGCTAGTTTAGATTTAATCTAGTTCATACAATGATAGATGTTAGTCTTGTTTATCTCTTATCATGATGGTTTAGTGTAGATTAGCTTCATGCTTTGAGCCTTATAGGTTTAAACTTCATTTCCATAGTATATCTAACTTATTCATGACCGGCCTATTACAATGGGGTTGCTACTTGTTTTAATATGGCTTAATGTTCCCAATTTACATAAGTCGGGGTATACCTGTTATGACCAGGGACTTAAACGCTGTAGTGTGGCACTCATTTGGAAACTTTCTCTCTATTCAATCCTGTGAATTAGCACCATTTAGAACAGGCATTGGGGGTAAAACCTCCGCTGAGTTATGTCTCATTGCATTGACTATTCAACCAACTCTGCATTCCCTTTTAAAGGCTGGACATGTGGAGCCACCACTTGATTCTTGAAATCCCAATTCAAGAGTGTATTTTCCTTTGAAGAGAGCAATCGAGATTGCCATTTACTTTCACTTAGCCTCTCACTAGGTTTCCTAGAATTTACAACGGTCACACTCTGTACAACTCTTGGATTTTGAGCTACATGGCAATACTCGAAGATTCATTTGGGTCTCCGCTTTCTGGGACTAACTCTTGGAGATGCTCCACACTGACACTTTGCCATTAATCCACTTACTACTTCTGATACTTATCCAATTTGTAGATTTGGCCCACCCTATCCACCTTTTGACTCTATTTAAACTATCTAACTAGTGTGTGTAGGACTGGCACAATTTTGAGTACCTATAACCATAGTTCTTCCTTTTCGGATTTGTGCCAAGCATACACGTGGCATGCATCTCTCTCATTTGACAGAAGTCCTCTCTAGCAACGAAATTGTAACTAGCTTGGACTCAGGGACAGTGGAATGCCCCTGTTGGATCCCCGATCGAAAGGCCACCACAGAAATCCACTCTTACTTGCGCATGTACATATGATAACCACACCAGTTAAGTAGAGGGACTTAAACTCCCAGATTGTTGGCAATAAACCCATAAATTTATCCCTAACAAATTTTCTTGCCAACAATTTTTGGCACCCAGCGTGGGGAAGATTTAGCAACATCTGCACCCAAAATACGACCGCAAGGTCCTGTCGACACTAAAATTTTCCTCCGTAATTTCTATTTCATTAATGTATGTATTAGGAATAGGATGTTGTTAAGTATAATTAGTAGTAGCGTCTGATAGAAGATAACGGCGCTGTCAGTACGGTGCCGCCAATAATGTGGAGTACGGTAACAGTCAAAGTACAATAGGAATGTTGTAAAAAGTAAATATTTGTCGTAAGTGGTCCAGTAATGTTAAAATGTCAAAGTTTGGGTAATTACAGAAGTAGGGTCTACATGATTAGGAATTAGAAATATTATATTGGTAATAAAGACAAGGAGTGAGCCTCATAAATATTTTGTGTATTTTATTTGTAAAAAGTCTAAAAATGTGGAACCCATGTAAAATGATAAGGTTTATCTTATCTTCTGCTTACCCTACAGATAAGAGTTAAGGTATGGAATATGATTCCAAAGTGGATTTCTTATCCATCTTAGAGTAAGATGGATAACCCCTATAAATTCATTATAAAAAGGAAGTAGTGAGAAATATTGAAAGTGTGCGAAGGAAGCCATCAAAAAAAAGTTCTGTTAAAGAAGCCATTTTTGTAAAGTTTCTCCCAGTCTTGGTGAAAGGCAAGTGAAGTCAAATAACACTTGAAGTACATGGGTGAGATTGTAACAGTTTCATGTTAATATTATAATTTATTTTGATATTTCAGATTTGTCATCATTCTATCATCAATGTCCTTTCTTGTGTTATGATGTTATTTTGTTTCCAGATTACATCCACCAAACTAAAGGCTGTGCATTAGTAAATAAATAGCACGAGGAGTTTCCAGTGAAGAATTATCATAGTGCCGGATTGGTGATGGTCCTAAAATTCAAAAAAATCTGAATGAAATCCATTGTTGAAATATACATTGTCAATCCCTACATGTGAACTTTCATATTCCACTAGTTCACATTGCAAGTAGGTTGGCTTGTTGAGCGGGTCGAGAGGTGTTGTTGATCCTAATTTCAAGGATTTGAAAAATCAGCAAGAATGAATTAGAGATAATCCATACTTCTTCTCTCAAGCCTCCTCTCCATCTGCCAAGTCTTCAAGGAGGTTCACGTGGGCAATCCTATCCAAACTCCTGTTGATACTTCCCCTTAAAATTAATCATCATTTTTCAAACACCATTCTTGGGCATTGAGTTCCATAGAAGAATAAGAATTTGTAAAAGCAAGAGCTGAAGTTGAAGCAAAAATGATTCAAATGGTGATTCAAAGTAGAAATCTACATCAATGCATTGATCACCATGGAGAAGAAATATAGGGCCCGCTTCGCTCTTGAACCACCTCTTCATTATCTACAAATAGGTTCACACAAGAAATTTCCAAAGTTCAAAGGGGATGGCACAAACATCCTGAAGAACACATTACTGGCTTTCACGACATCATGTGGGATTCTTGGTGTCCAACATGAAGATGTCACTGTAAGATTGTTCATGGAATATCTCTAAGAAAAAGTAGCAGAATGGTTCTATCTCCTGCCTTCCCAATCCATCACTTGTTGGAATGACATCAAGACTGCCTTCGAGGAAAGATTTAAATCAACTGAAGAATGTCAAGACCTCTTGGTGCAGTTGGCTCAAATGAAGAAAGGAGAAAGTGAAACTATGAGAGACTTTGTGGCCCGTTTCAACTAGTTGCTTCATAGGATACCGGAAGAAGATTCAACATCTGAAAATAATGTCAGGAGATTCTTTATTAGTGCTCAATCACCGGAGGTGGGATTTTTCCTACAAAGAGTTCAACTAAGGGATATTGTAAGAAGCACAAAGGATTGGCCATTGAACTTGATGACAGATCTCATCCTGTCTAGAAAGATCAAGAATCCCTCAAAGGGAAAGAGCTCAACATCCTGGAGATGAAAGAACTGATCCATTTTTATAGAAAATGGAAAATGAAATGGCATCATTGAGGTAAATATTTGAACAAGTTTCTTCTCAAAGAAACAATGACAAATAAGATTGTAGGATCACCCTCGAAGGCTTGCCTTAGAGGCCTCACCTGTCAATGTAAGTCGTAGGAGTAAGGAAAATGAAGAGGAGCTTGAATAAGAAAGTGAAGGTGGTGATTTCCTAGAAAGTGATGAGTTTGAGAATGATACATAAATCAGATTTTATGAATATTATGGAGGTGATGAAGATGACGAAGAAGATACACCTAGCTTCTCATGTGCAATATTCACTCATTCTCAGTTTGAGAAAGAGCGCTCTTCCTCCACTACTGTAAAGAAAAAGAAGATTGAAGATCCTCCTATGGTGACTCCACAAAACAAAATAATCAGTTGAGGATCTCCACTCCCACCCTCCATGGAGTTTGCATTGTTGAAGCCTGATCCTGTAGCAAATAATAAGTCTCCCATAGTAATTCCAAGTAAGTCTTCTGATGCCTATTCTAATTCTAAATCTAAATCTGCTCCTATAAAATCTAGTACTTTGAAAGCTCCTAGTGTACCTTTCAAGATCCCCTCTGTTCCCCAAAAATATACTCCTACTTCCAAACATGTCCTAAATCCAAAAGTAGTCCCTTCATCACCCTCACCTACATCTGATCCTTTTGACTTCATAGAATACATGAACAAATCCAAAGTGTAGATTACTAAAACCAAATATTTGCGGGACTCACCCTAAACAATTTGAGAGATTCATCTGATATATTAGGAATGGAAGTTTGACACCCAATGTTGTAACACCCAATTCTAAAGGAGTACTACCAAACCCACCTATGCACCTCCCTCATAGAACATGCTTTCCTTGAGCGCATCTAATACTGACAAGGTTGATCCTTTCTATGTCTCCCTTCTTGTTGGAGAATATGTACTGAACAATTACATAATAGATTCTGGTGCCTCAGACAACATGATGCCTTTGAAGGTCACCAAGGCTCTCAAACTCACCATGAATCCACCTGGTGGCTCTTGTTACTCTTTGGATTCAAAAGAGGTCCCACTTGTAGGGAAGGTCAAAGATGCACAGGTGGCTCTCACCAGATTTCAAGACAAGAAAGTTTCAGTGATGATTTTGGTAGCAGACATTCCGACTTCATTTGGAATGTTTATAAGTAGGGTTTTTGTCAGTAGTTAGGGGGTAAAATTCAGATGAATTGGTCTTCCACAACCATACCACTGAAGGGAGACATGGAGAAATTGTTTCCAAAGAAGAAGATGAGGTACACAGTATGAAATTCTGAGAAGCCCAGAAACCAACATCTTGTATCAAGATAACAGGTAGATGAATTACTTTGTGACAACTGAGGAGGAAGAGGATATTCCCATCTTGATAGGGACATACATGCCTTCCTAGAGAGGCATGGACCTTGAAGAAGCATTGAGGATATTTGAGTTACAAGAGGGCAGCCCTGAATTTCCAGACGATGCAAACCATGAAGAAGAGGAAATGGTTCTTGGTGATTTTCAAACAGAAAAATCAGCTTATGTGCTTATCCATGATGAAGAGATATTCTCATTCCCATTTGAAGATGAGGACTCCCTTAATCATGTCACCCAGGAAGAGGTGAAGCCAGTCTACAATGAGCCCTCGAACAGTGAAAAATAACCATCTATACAAGAATTTCTAAGAGCCAAGCAAAAGAAATAAAGACCCTGAGCTCAGTCTCGAACTCCTGATGCAAGCCATGAATCTGCAAGACAAAACATGAATCTGATTTGAAAGCCTCAACCAGTGTGAAGATTGTCCATGTTGAAATAAAGCAAGATGAGAAATATGATGCCCCTCCTCGAGCCAATGGTTGATGGATACAACGATGAAATGGAGGTATTTTCTTTCCCATTTACCCATTTAAAAAAGAAGAATCTTTCCAGGATGAAGAAATTAAAGCAAGGAGTTTTGAGGCCTTTGAAGTTGAAGATCCTCTTGACAAAGGAGTGATAGAATGTAGAGATTCCCAAGATGATGAAGTAATCCCTCCAGATAGTTTCCTTGAGCTGAAAAATAAAGATCCTTCGAAGGCATACAAAGATGAGCTACAGGAAGTAACAAAGGAGATATCTGTGCAAGAACTATTGGATGCAGAAGTTGTGGAAGACCCCGAGCTGATTCTTGATCTCTTAACTCATGTCATGGCCATACAAGACAAGTATGAGGTTACTTTCTGGTCCTCCCATCAGTACTCAAACACCTCACAGTGGAGTAGAGATAAAGGATGAATCTAAGGTTTCTCATGGAGAAGATATCAATGAGTATAGAACTGGGAAAGAAAGTAACTCAGAATATTCAAGAAATTTGAATGAAAATCAGCTTCGGGGCAGTGATGAGATGCTCAATGAAGAATCAACTATGTGGATAAACACGGAAGGCAACTGGCACTATGAAACCGATTTCAAAGAACATGAAGGCAATGGAATTTCCAAGCAAAGAACCTGAGCATCAAGAAGCTCATGTAGGCTCACTCCTACAAAAACTACAGATGGTCAATGTGAAATCACCCAGATTTCATAAGCAGTTAAGGAGAGGAGGCTACTTTCTGGAACAAGTCAACGGCTTCGTAGAAAATCATCATTCGGTGTTGCCTCTTCAAGGGTAACTTTTGAGGAATAAAAAATGCTTCAGTGAAAGCGGGTTGTCCCCCGCCTTGTACCATAGGTGATTATTAGGTGTGTTTCCATTTTTGTTGTGTGTTTCATTTCCTTTCCATGTGTGTTGTGTGTTTCCTTTCGTTGTTTTTGGTGTTTATGTGTTTCCTTCTTCGCTCTCTATCTCTCTTGTTGTAAGTTGTACATGACTCTGCAGGGCCCAATGGATAAGGCACTGGTCAATGGATTATATGGTCTAAAGTTGAGATTCTAGATTATCCATGTCATGTCTTCATTGTGCTCATTCCATGTCATGTCCCCAAGCTAGATTTAGTTGTTGTCATACAAATGTGCAACAGGGAAATTGACAATTTCCAAGCATGACAATGATAGACTTGTAGCAAAATTTTCATGTTTTATCATTCTGAGGCACCTTAGGTCTGCCCAATGTGTCCAGTAACCTCCCAATTGGTGTTAATTCATTCCCCTAGGTGATTTAGGAAATTCAAATCAACCCCCTAGGTGATTTTAGGAGTTCTTAAAAAAAAATGCTATCTCTGGGCAAGTGTTGGGAAGGGCTATCATTGGCCTTCCTACGACTGGAACAACCCCCTGGAGTGGAACAAAGGATCTCAAACCAACATGGAGGTGAATTAAAAGCATTAAAACATCATGGAAATGAATTTGGAAGATTCATGGAAGATTTGAGGAGTTTGGAGTAGTTTGATCAAAATCAGGGTTCATAGGCCTAGGCAGTGCACAAGCGAAAAAAATTGACCTTCCGAAGGTGATTCTGGGAGCTCTAGATGGATTTTGAAGCAAAACAAAACATCTTCGGAAAGGAAATTCCAATATCTACAAGGTGGTGAAATTATTTTTTTCACAACACTTTTGTACAATCGTTTTGAAAGCAATTTTTATCATGCACAAGTGGAGTACAGATCAAAAATATGATTTTTAAGGGATCAAATGGATGAATCAATACTTGATACTCCCACCATTGGATTTAGAAGGATATTAATAGTAAATATAATATAAAATTTCATCAAAAAATTCTAACGGGATCTCAAGATATTTTCGTTGCAAGTTGTCCTCAAGGTTTGGGAGTTAGTCAAATTTTGATAAGGACACATGTCAGCTCCAGGATCCTGGCGGGATTTTATGTCCCTCACATCCCTTAAGGTCAGGGACATCAACCATGGAAAAATTATCCTAGCCCCCATAAGACTTCTAGATCCTCATGCGACCTCCAAGATTGCCAATTCAGCCCCAAGTGCTTGTGGGAGCTCAAAGCCTCAACCGTCCGATCACTGCCACGTGTCATCACCAAGAGCGGCATGGAATTTGATGTCCCTCATGTACCTCACAGGTTTGGGACATCAAACATGGAAAAATGAGCCCAGCCCCTAAGGAACTCTGGTCACCCATATGCTAGCTTCTAGCCCCTCAGTGTTTTAGAGTTGACTTTTTTTAGCCTTCATCCCCTGTCGTCGGATCTTTGCGACGTGTCGTCACCTTGCTCACCATGGAATTTGATGTCCTTCATGTTCCTTTGAGGTGAGGGAAATTAGGGACACGAAAATTTTCCTCATCCCTTCTTAGCTTTAATTTTCAAATTTTAAAAATCCCTCCTGCTTCTAACTTCTAACATCTAACTCCTTCGTGCACAGCTTGCTTTGTAACTTTCTCTGCAACTTCTCACCACCACTCCACCATTGCCAAAGCTCAAACCAGATTCACCACAACAAATAAATCCTTCACTCCATGATAATATGTAGGTCCCAGAAGAAATATTGATCAAACGAAGAATGAAGAAGCCATAAGTTTGAAAATCTTCATTGTCATGAAACCGAAAATCAAAGAGATCTTACAAACTGGTGCACGGATTGACAAACCATCTGTTGTTGAGTTTTTCTCTCTTGAAGGCCATTAAAAAATCATATTCAAACCTTCCATTCATAGCAAGGAATTCTCACAACAAAGAAATTTCACTTCCAGCTCCACGAAGAACAAAGCTCAATTTCCCATCAAACCGGCAACCGGATAGAAGAGAAATTTCACCAGTGACACAAGAAGCAAAAACCTATTGTAATGGAGTTGATTTTGTCACAAATGGACACAAAAATAAGACCTGTAAATTTTAAACTCCATTAATGGCTGCCATGACATAGTAGTGGAAAAAATCAGCGAGCTACCTCTCCACTTCTCAGGGTTCCAATGGGCGAAATTGCACAAAATTGGAGGGGATGATCATTGAAAAAACTAGTTTCACATTAACTAGGTTTTACACCATGAAGTCCTTATTTTTAGGGATA
Source organism: Taxus chinensis (assembly GCA_019776745.2). Taxonomy (NCBI): domain Eukaryota; kingdom Viridiplantae; phylum Streptophyta; class Pinopsida; order Cupressales; family Taxaceae; genus Taxus; species Taxus chinensis. The sequence goes on from CM034149.1 coordinate 160,492,261, forward strand.
TGAAAGATTGTGTTTTCATTAGATTTATACCTTGTCACATGAAGAACATCTGTGAAAAAGGTATTGAGCTACCTCTTCACTTCTCAGGGTTCCAGTGGTTGAAATCACGTGAAAATTAGAGGGAATGATCGTTGAAAAATCTAGTTTCACGTAAACTAGTTTTCGTACCATGAAGTCCCTATTTTTTAGGGATATAAAGGGCTATCATTTTTTCTAATATTCTACTCCCGCCGATGAAAACTTGATTTTCCCACTTATTCATACGAAGGAATTACTCAAAATTCCTAAAGTGTGGAACCTTGGAATAAAACATGAAATTTCAAGACCTGTTTTGTTACAATCTGACATTCGTGGTGCACTTACTGCAAAAATAACATGCCTTCCTACATAGGGGTCTGTTACTTTAGGTAAGCCACCATTTGAAGAGGTTACGAAGAATGCGGTGAACACAAAGGGAGTATCGCAGGAAAAGCCATCAAAAAGGTCATCTTGGCTCGCAATTCACACTTACTAAAAATAGTAAGTGGTTCCACAAGCCCCTGCTATAAATAGCCAGTTGGTCTAAAAGGTGAGAGGAGCACAGTAAGAAGAAATAATTCAAGCTACCATAGCTAGTTGATGTTGGTAAAAGCTAACTATGACACTTAGTTTAGTAAGGTGTCCCATGTGTACTTACTAAAAATAGTAAGTTACACTCAAAGAGTAGTTTTGGCACAATGGGACATAAGATAATCATTTTGAATTCTTTTAGTAATCATCATAGGCATTTTTTATAGGTAATTGGAGGAGGATCTTAGTTCATTCAGCTTGGCAAGCATTCATGAGCTATTTTGAAGGAGTTTCTCAGGTGCAAGGAGGAAGATTTAAAGTTTCACTACATTTGGAGCTTTCCAATCAACAAGGATCAAGATGACTTCATCAAAGAATGACATCTCTTCTTCTTCTTCTCTTTTTCTCTCTTCTTCCCCCAACTTTCTCTCTCTTCTCAATGTTCTTAATTTTGCATCAGATGTTGCTAATTTTTAAATGTCTTAATGTTCCCAATGTAATAAGTCACCTTTATGCTATAAAAAGGGAATTAAAAGCTTCCTAAGAAGTTGAAAAGTTTTAAATTGTGTGAGGACATATGAAAATGCATTGGGGGTAGATGATGAGTCACCTCTCATTCTATAAATTGTAAATCCATTCCCATTTCAAAGGGTTGGTGATTGATTTTGTAAGCTCAAGAGTGTATTGTACTTTGAGAGAATAAAGGAGATAGCCATTTTCTTCCACTTCCCCCCTCACTAGTTTTCCTCCATTCCCATACTATGTAGCAATTTTTTTTTAAGAAATCAATACAAGAAGGATTTTCTAGCCTCATCTTTGACTATGGGGGTTTCTTGATAATTTGTGATCAATAAATTCTATTTGGTCTTGTTGACTATTTGTAGAGTTGTTTCTTCCCATAAATGTATGTGTTGATATTTCTAACTAGTGTGTGCAGGAATATGATTTTCTACCTATAATTTTAGCTCTCCCATCTCATTTCTCACTCCCCTTTCCCGCTCTTTAGACAAAGTCCTCTCTAGCAAGAAATTGCTAGCTTTGTCGCAGGGTTAGTGTAGTGCCCCTGTTGGATTCCCGGTCAAAAGGCCACCACAGAAATCCACTTTTACTCGCGCATGCACATATGACAGTTACACTGGTTAAGTAGAGGGAGTTAGAATCCCAAAGTGTTGGCAAGAAAACCACAAATTTGTCCCCGAAATTTTTTCTCTCCAACACATACTATGCATTTAAGAGACTAAAATTTACTAATGCCCTAAAATAAGAAAAAAGAAAATTACAACTTAGATCTCATTGTCCTCCCAAACATGCTCCAAACATCAGGGCAAGTTGACTGGTGCGTTGGTCTCGTCAAAACAAGTGGTTTCAAAAAAATGGACTCACACAAACACACAGAGCACAAGTTATGACCTTTTCAAGTACCTGCTCAAAATAGTGCATTATTCTCCCCTGTTTGAAAAAATCACTACTCTTGCAAGTTGTCTTCTTCAAATTTCTACCATTTTTCTTTATCTAGCTTCTTAATCTCCCACCCTGTGACCCATAATGTTAAAGTCCTCTTGTGACCAATAAATTTCCAATGTACCAACTATTTATTAGTAATGTCAAATGATCGTGGGGTCAACTTTTTTTTGTCCAAAATTTGATCCACTTCTTCTTTCTTTTTCACCGGAACCTGTTGCCTCCAATCTACTACTTCATCAATAAAATCCCCTTCGTCAATACCCCCATGAAAATAATATAAGTTTGAAACATTAAACACTATAGAAATATCAATTTTTCCTAGCAATTCTACCTCATAAGCATTATCATTTATCTTATTCACGATTTTGTAGGGACTAATCTTTTTGTAATTCATCTTATTATAGGTTCTTTTTGGAAACCTTTCCTTCCGAAGGTATACCATAACAAACTCACCCACTTTAAACACTTTCCTCCTTCTATGCACATCTGTTATTTCCTTACACTGATCATCACTAGTCTGTAACTTCTTCTGCACTTCTTCGTGCAATTGTTGCATATGTTCAGGAAATGCTTCTGCATTATCACTAACTCTGTCATCCATTAGTAGTTGCACCAAATCTAACCCCTTTTGGATTACTCCCATACATAATATAAAATGGGGACTTCCCTGTGGATCTATTTACAGAGCTATTATAAGTAAACTCAGCTTATGGCACAATTCTAAGTCCCATATTTTTTGGATTTTCCCCAACTGATGCACCTTAACAGGTTTCCCACACTCTTATTTAGGTGCCACCTTTGGTTTGCTCCATCGGTATAAGGATGATAGACACTAATTGAACTGTAGTTTAGTTCCCAACTTCTTCCATAAATTAACTCCAGAAATGACTTAAGAACCTTGTTTCCCTATCAGGAAGTAATGGTTTTTGGAGCATTCCATGCAAACGAACAACTTCTCTGAAAAACAAATTTGTTACTCCTGTCGCATCACTATTTTTCTTGTGGGCAATAAAATGAACCATCTTAGTCTAAAAACATATCAATGCACCAAAAAAAATTGAGTCATTACCTATGTTGTGTTTTTGGTAATCCTAAAAAAAAAAATCCATACTCAAGATCCATGTTTTCCATGGACCCTTTGGGACACAAATTTAGGCTATGGCATATCCAACCTTGTATTATGTGTATGACCTTTCGAGACTTAGAAAATTTGACACCTCTCCGTTGAGTTGTGGAGCTCAATTACTTCAGATTAGCATGTTATATTAAACTTGTAGGAAATCACAGTAACTAGCATCAATTATGGAGGGACCGACATCGGTCACCTATGACCGACATCGGTCAAGCAAGGAGGAACTGACATCGGTTAAGGCTAACTGACGTCAGTTACCTGTGCATGGGTGTTTTATTTAACTCTCGGGAATTATATCTAATTTTAGTATTAAAACATATCTATTGATTGTAATTTCATGGCTAAGTGCCCTAAGTTTGTATATGTCTATATAAGCATAAAAGCTAGGGTTTAGAAGTAAGAGGATTGTAAGAATTGATGATTATTATGAGAATAATTGTGTGAGAGAGAATTCTCGAAGAAGAAGGGGAAGCTTGAGAGAAATAAAGTATTGTATATCTGAGAGGTGTAGAAGATAGTAGATCTTCAATTGTATATCTTCTGAAAGCTTTGGATAATAGATTGGCTTGTTTCTTAGTGGATGTAGCCCGTATTGGGTGAACCACGTTAAATCTGGTGTTGATTTATATCTCTTGTTTTGTATATTTATTCTGGTAGAATATATGATTTTATTGCATGTATGCTTAGATCTGGTATATTATCTATACAACCTTGTGCTAACCCCAACAACTAGTATCAGAGCTTTGTTTGAGGTTTTTATATGTTGACATATTTACTCATAGAGGGTTTTCTGATCGAGTGGGAGCTATAGCAATGACAGAAGAAAACAAATACAAGGTAGAGAAGTTTGACGACTGAAATTATTAATTATGGAAGATGCAAATTGAGGATTATATGTATCAAAGAGATTTTTACTTACTGTTGGATGAAAAGTTTAGACCTACAAAGATGCCTGATGAAGAATGGAATATTCTTGACAGAAAGGATTTTGGATCTACAAGATTGAGTCTGGCAGCATTTGTGGCTTCCAATATTACAGAAGCGACTTCTACTGTAGAGTTAATGAAATCTCTTGCTAATTTATATAAAAAACCTAGTGCTTCAAATAAAGTTTATTTGATGAAGAAACTATTTAGTTCTAAGATGTATGAAGGTGGATCTACATCTAGTCATTTGAATAATTTCTTATCTATTATAAATCAGTTAAAATCAGTTGTTATTTCATTTAATGATGAAGTGAAAACACTTTTATTCTTATGTTCTTTACGTGATAGTTGGGATAACTTGGTAATGGTTGTTAGTAATACAAAATCTATTAATAATATTTTGAAGTTTGATGATATGGTTGGTATAATCTTGAATGAAAAAATCGCATGAAAAGTACAGAGGAATCATCATTTGAGAATGCTTTGAATGTAGAAAGTAGAGGCAGACATAAGGAGAGATTCGAGAGTAAAAATAATGAGAAATCAAAGTCAAGGGATAACAGATCTAAATCCAGAGGTATGGGAATTACTTGTTGGAAATGTGGAAAGAAAGGACATGTAAAAAAAGATTGTTGGTCAAAGGATAAAGATAACCAACACTGAAACAAAGGTAAAGAGTCAAATAAAGAGGCAAATATCACAGTAGAGGTAATGCAAGATTCTCTTATTTTTTCTTTGGATAATAAAATAGAATCATGGGTTTTAGATTCAGGAGCTTCTTTTCATGCAACTCCTAATAAGGGTTATTTCCGAAACTATGTCCAGGGCAATTTTAGACATGTTTATTTGGGTGATGATGAACCTTGCAGTATTACTGGTAAAGGGAAAGTTCATCTAAAATTGGAGAATATAAATACATGGGTATTAAAAGATGTGAGGCATGTGCCAAGCCTCAAGAGGAATCTTATTTCTGCAGGGCAACTAGGTGAAGCTGGTTGCATGGTTACATTCACAACAAACTCTTGGAAAGTCACCAAGGGTGTTTTTGTTGTGGCAAGAGGCAAGAAGGTAAGAACATTATATTTATCTACCTGTGTTATTGATTCCTTTTTTGTGTTATCTACTTCAGATTCAGATGTATACATGTGGCATAATCGGTTGGGCCATATGAGTCAAAAAGGAATGCAGATCTTAAAGGTTAAGGGTAAGTTATCAGATTTAAAAGATTTAGATCTTGATTTCTGTTAGTATTGTATCTTTGGAAAGTAAAAGAGAGTGAGATTTCTCAAAGTTGGGGCAACTAAGAAGGAGCATAAATTGAAGCTTGTACACTTAGATGTGTGGGGAGCAACCCAGGTAGCTTCTCATGGAGGATCCTAGTATTATGTTACTTTCATTGATGATGCTACAAAAAAGGTTTGAGTTTATTGTATTAAACATAAATATGATATTTTTGAGACTTTTAAAAGATGGAAGGCCCTTGTTGAGAATGAATCAAATTCAAAGTTAAAATGTCTTAGATCTGACAATGGTGGTGAATACTCTAACAAGGCTTTCAATGATTATTGTTTAGTGAATGAAATATGTAGATAAAGGATGGTTCCAAGAACACCACAAGAGAATGGTGTTATAAAAATAATGAATAGGACAATCATGGAACATGCTAGAAGTATGAGGATACATGTTTGATTGCCCTTACAGTTTTGGGTAGAAGCAGTTGATACAACGGTTTATTTGATTAACAGTGGGCCTTCAAGTTCACTAGATGAAGGAATACTAGAGGAAGCTTGGACTGGAAAAGAGGTAGATCTTTCTTTTCTTAAAGTTTTTGGTTTAGAAGCTTTTGTGCATATTGGTAAGGAAAATAGGAAAAAGACTAGATGCAAAATCCAAGATATGCACTTTCATTGACTATGGATCTGGTAATTTCGAATTTTGTTTTTGGGATTTAGAGAATTCTAAAATTATTATGAGTCGTGACATTGAATGAAATGAAAAAAGAATGTACAAGGATCAAATTTTGGTACCTAAGGACGAACCGGTTGAGATTTTTATGAATGAAAATGAACTATCGGATTCAAAAGTCATACCTACAGGGTTACACAGTAACTGGTGTCAGTTGACCCCTGACCGACATCGGTCAACTGAACCGGTACCAGTTACAGAAGAGTCAAACCAACATCGGTTACAAGTGACCAGCATCAGTCACTGTCAGAATTAGAAACAAATGTCCAAGAGGTCCAGAATGAGCCTCCAATACCCCAAACTTATGTGAGAAGGTCACAAAGGATAAGCAAACCTCCAAAAAGATTTACACCTTCTCTATCTTATTTATTATTGACTGATAATGGTGAACCATTTTTTTTGAAGAACCAATGCATGATAAGACATGCATGCAGTGGAAGCATGGCATGGATGAGGATATGTACTCCTTGGAACAAAACCATACTTGGGATTTGGTTAAGTTGTCAGCAGGTAAGAAGACATTACAAAACAAGTGGGTTTACACAATCAAGGAAGAAAAGGGTGGACAGAAAAGATACAAGACAAGGCTTGTAGCAAAGGGATTTGCATAGAAAATAGGTATTGAATTTGGTGAAATATTTTATCCTGTTGTTAAAATGACTTACATTCGTACTGTATTGAGTATAGTTGCAGTACATGATTTACATTTAGAGAAAACTAGATGTGAAGACGACTTTCCTTCATGGTGATTTGGATGAAGAGATTTATATGCTACAACAACTTGGGTATGAAGTCAAGGGTAAGGAGAAATTAGTGTTCTGGTTGAAAAAAAGCCTATACGGGTTCAAACAAGCTCTAAGGCAATGGTACATGAGGTTTGATAGTTTCATGCATGAGCATAGTTATTTGAGATGTGAATCTGACCATTGTGTTTATTTCAAGAAGCTTAAAATGGGAGCTATATTATTTTGTTACTGTATGTGGATGATATGCTTATTACAGGATCTAATATGCAGGACATTGATGAGCTTAAGGAAAAGCTAGCTCACACATTTGTTATGAAGGATTTAGGAGTTGCAAAAAGAATCCTTGGCATGCTAATACACAGAAGAACAAGAAATTGTATGTCTCAGGAAACTTATATCAATAAGGTGTTGGAAAGGTTTAACATGCAAGATTCAAAACCGGTGAGTACACCTATGGCTAGACACTTCAAATTGAGTAAAGATTAGTGTCCTTCATCGCATAAGGAGGTCAAATACATGACATGAGTTCCATATGCTTCAATAGTTAGGAGTCTCATGTATGATATGGTTTGTATCAGACTAGACATTGCACAGACAGTGGGAGTTGTGAGTAGATTTATGTCTAATCTAGGTAAAGAGCATTAAAAAGCAATCTAATGGATTTTCATATATTTGAGAGGGGCATCTAGCATGCAGTTATGCTATGGAGGTTCAGATATTTCTTTATGTGGCTATGTTGATTCAGATATGGCTGGAGATTTGGATGGTAAAAGGAGCACTACTGGATATATTTTCATAGTAGGTGGGACGACAATTAGCTGGATTTCAAGATTGTAGAAGGTTGTGGGTTTGTCTACTACGGAGGCAGAGTATGTTGTAGCTACGTAGGCTAACAAAGAGATGATATGGATGAGTAGGTTCATGGAAGAGTTGGGAAAGGAGCAAGATGATTACAAAATTTTCAGTGACAGTCAGAGTGTAATTCATTTGGAAAAGAACTCAGTGTTCCATTCTAGAACGAAATACATTCAGTTGAGGTATCACTTCATGCGATAAGTATTAGAGGATGGGTAACTAAAACTGGAGAAGATTCATACGAGTGAAAACCCTACAGATATGCTAACGAAGCCATTAACAAAAGAGAAGTTGGAGCTATACTCCACTTATGTTGGTCTTCGAGTTTGAGACTTGAAGAGGAAGAAACAAAGCTAAGAAAAGGATCCAAGAATGACGTTGTACAAGTATAGTGCATTAATTTATCTCCTGAGTGGGAGATTGTTGAGTTGTGGAGCTCAATTACTTTAGCTTAACATGCTATATTAAACTTGCAGGAAAACACAATAATAGACATTGGTTATGGAGGGACCGACATCGATCACCTATGACCGGCATCGGTAAGGCAAGGAGGAACCGACATCGATTAGGCTAACTAACGTCGGTTACCTGTGAGTGGGTGTTTTATTCAACTCACGGGAATTAGATCTAATTTTAGCAGTAAAACAGATCTATTGATTGTAATTGCATGGCTAAGTGCCCTAAGTTTGTATATGTCTATATAAGCATAAAAGCTAGGGTTTAGAAGTAAGAGGATTGTAAGAATTGATGATTATTGTGAGAATAATTGTGTGAGAGAGAATTCTTGGAGAAGGAGAAACTTGAGAGAAAGAAAGTACTGTACATCTGAGAGGTGTGGAAGATTGTAGATCTTCAATTGTATATCTTCTGAAAGCTTTGGATAATAGATTGGCTTGTTTCTTGGTGGATTTATATCTCTTGTTTTGTATATTTCTTCTGGTAGAATATCCGCTTTTATTACATGTATGCCTAGATATGATATATTATCTGTACAACCTTATACTAACCCCAACACTCTCCACATATCTTACCACATCTCTTTTCAGCTTTGGCCAATGGTATTTCTCTGCTACCAAGGCTATCATCTTATCCTTACCAAAGTGCCCAACGAATCCTCCCTTATGTAACTCTTTCACTATATTATCTCTCATAGACTCAACTGGAATACATAGTTGTCATCCCTTAAATAGATATTCATCCTGCAAAAAGGTACTCGTCCTGGAAATCTCCTGCATCACCTGATAATGGTCTACTTAACCTTTCAACAATATCCTTAAAATCAGAATCGGAAAAATATGAATCCTTTATTGCTTCAAATCCAACCACCTCATTCTCCATAGTTGTAAATATAGTCACACGCCTACTCAATGCATCTGCAACTTGATTCTGTTTTCCTGATTTATGCTTTAGAGAAAAAGTATAACCCTACAAAAACGATACCCACTTTGCATGCATGATATTTAACTTCTTTTGTGTATTCACATGCTTCAAGGCTATGTGGTCTATAAATAACACAAACTTCTTAGGCACTAAGTAATGCCTCCAATGCCTCAGTGCTTATACAATTGCATAAAATTCCACATCATAAGCAGAGTAGTTCTTTCTTGCCTCATTCAATTTCTCACTAAAGAAAGCTATCGACTTCCCTCCTTGACTTAGGACATCACCAATACCCACATGTGAGGCGTCACAATCAACCTCAAACACTTTATCAAAATCTGGTAGTGCTAAAATAGGTGCTTATGTCACCTTCTTCTTCAAGAATTGAAAGCTATCTTCTGTTGTGCTTGTCCACAAATATTCCCTTCCCTTTGTGAAATCTGTTATAGGTGCTAGAATACTGCTAATTTTTTTAATAAACTTTCTGTAAAATGTTGTTAAACCATGAAAGCTTTGTACCTCTGTTATACTCTGTGGGGTAGGCTATTCAATAATTGCCTTTATCTTTTTTTAGTCCATCTATACCCCATCTGCTGAAATAATAAAACCCAAAAATACCAAACTCTCTTGCATAAACGTGCACTTCTTCAATTTGCATAGAGCTTCTCTTTCCTTAACACTTTGAATATAACCCTCATATGCCTCAAATGTTCTTCTTTAGTTTTACTGAAAATCAAGATATCATCAAAATAAACCACAACAAACTTACCATTGTACTCCCGCAATATGGTGTTCATCGACTTCATAAAAGTGCTAGGTGCATTAGATAACCCGAATGACATCACTAGCCACTCATATAATTCATCCCTTGTCTTGAATGTTGTTTTCCACTCATCTCCTTCTTTGATCCGAATATGATGGTAACCACTTCGAAGATCAATCTCGGTGAAATATTTAGATCCAAGAAGCACATCCATCATATCATCAAGGCGAGGTATATGGAACCTATACTTGATTGTAATTTTGTTGATTTCTCTGTTATCTGTGCACATTCTCCATGTTCCATCTTTCTTTAGAGTTAATAAAGCTGGAATTGCACACGGACTCATACTCTCCCTTACTACACCCTTTCTCACGAGCTTTGTCACTTGCTTAATCAACTATGTATGCAATGTCGGGCTCATCCCATAAGCTGCTTGATTTGGGAGTGAAGACCCTGAGATTAAATAAATATGGTGTTGGATATCTCTTTTGGGTGGTAACCCATCCAGTAACTCATCAAGAATAACATAAAAAATTCTTCTATTAATTATGTTGCTTCTACTAGTATTTGTGCACTTGTAGGTTCATCCTTATTTGCAACCAACACATAACAAAACCTAGTTGCCTTTCCCTCCTTCATTTATAGAAAACATATTTTCAACCTTTCCCTCTTCCTTAAGAGGTAGTAAAACTATTTTTGTGTCATCCTTCCAAAAAGTGTATATATTCTTCCCCTCGTCATGAATAAATTTTATATTAAATTGTCATGGTCTACCTAGCATCATATGACATGCATCCATAGGAATAACATCACACCAAATCTCATCCTTATAACTTTTCTTGATATAAAAATCTATTAAACATCTCTTATCAACAATAACTTATTTTCCCTTCTTAAACCATGTAATACAGTAAGGGTTAATATTCTTCTCACAATGTAGGCCTAGTTTCTCAACCATCTCATTTAAAACCATGTTCTCACAACTACCACCATCAATAATAACATTACACACCTTTCCTCCTGAAGTGCATCTTGTTATGAAAATATTTTTACGTAGCCATGCATCCCCCTTGATCTCCTTTCTTAGAGCAATCATCATCCTTTTGATAATCAAATTTTCTCCCACATCTGGTGGAATTTCTAGGTCTTGATCATCTTTTTCTTGTTCAGCTTCAACAAGATTTACTCTCGGAGGGTATGCTTGCCTCTTGTCATGCATATAATAATGCGGGAATTCAAATGCTCTATGCCCCTCTTCACCACATATGTAGCACACAAATGGTCTTCGTGGAGCCTCCCATCCTCTGCAGCCAGCATATCCTCCAGAAATCCTCTACCTCTTTGCTGATTTGCGAGATCTTGTCTTGTATCTTCTTGCTTTTCCACTCCACAAGGTTGTTCCCCTCTACCTTGGTTGAAACCAACTCGTCCTCGAAAGGAGGATGAGACCCCCTTATTCATCCTAGGCGATCTCCTAAAACTTTGATGGTTTTGTTTTTCTTCGGCCTTTAAAGCTAGTTGATAGGCATCCTCCATGCTCTTGATCCTGTGCATGCTTAGCTCATCTTGAATAGAAAATTTTAATCCATTTACATACCTTGCAACCATTTGTTCCTCAGTTTCTTCATGTTCTACATGAATGGACAACTTGTAAAATTCATATGTGTATTCTTGCACAGTTTGTAAGTTCTATTTGAGATTCTGAAACCTCCTGAAAAGGGTTTGTGCATAATTCACAGGGAGAAATTTGTCTTTTAGCTTCTTCTCCATCTTACTCCAGGTCCTAATCCTTTCTTTCCCCTTTCTTGACCATTCCTTTTGTAGATGATCCCAACATAACATAGCATGACCTTTTAATTTTTTGCATGCAACTTTTACCTTCTTTTCCTCTGACATAGCCTTCCACTCAAAAAAAATCCCATGCTAGTCAACCAACCAATCAACTCCTCTAGTTTTAGGCTACCTCCGTATTCAGAAACATCAACTCTTATCCCATCATTCTTTCCTTCTAATGCTAGAAGCATCCTTTCTTCAAAAGCCAAGGGTGGTCCTTGTGCTTCCTCCTCTTCACAAAATTCATCTTCATCTCTATCATCTCCACCTCAATTTCCTCTCTGGGCTATAGTTTTAACAAGCGCGGCAACTTGCCACTACAAATCTTGCATGTTTCGATTCATCTGGGCAATTCCGCCCCCTCTTCCTCTTCCTCTTCCTCTTCCTGCCATTATTGTTTTCCTTCACCAAGACTCGAATTTGCTCTGATAGTAGATAATGTAGCCAACTTTAACACAAATTCAATACACCGCAAATATCTTGAACTCAAAGAAAATAAATCTTCTTCTTCGTTATTGAATCATGCATTACAATGCTTCATAAATAGGAAAACAACTCCCAACTCGAGTTGCCAAGCAAAATCTAACTAACTTTGACTAAATCTACTATAGGTGGTGGAATATACTATTTTTAGCAGTTTACCAGAATATGTTATTCTTAGTAAGTTCACATGCTTATTCATACGGGAACAAAAATTGCCACACATCTTCTACATGCCTAAATTAGAGGAATTGCTAACTTTCTAACCTATTACAACTTAGCAATTCCTAATGCCCTAAAATAGAAAAAAACCGAATTACAACTTAGATCCTAATTTTCGGCCTTCAGATGGCGGATTTCGGTCCCAAAAATGTGTCAAAACATGTTCCAATGGTAGGGCACCTTGACCTGTGTGTTCGTCTTGTCGAAACTCGAAACATGTGGTTTAAAAAAAACGGACTCAAACGGACACCTAGAGCACAAGTTATGACCTTTTCAAGTTCCTGTTAAAAATAGTGCATCAAAATGGCTAATGATGAAGCCCCGGGGTGTGATGGGTTTCCCATCGAATTTTACAAGGCTATATGGGATTCGGTTGGTCTCAACCTCCACCAAGTTTATTTGGAGGGTTTTTACATGCAAACTTTATGACCATAAAGCAAAAAAGGGAACATTAAATTCATAGCAAAACAAGGAAACCTCGAGCAAAATCTACAATTGGCGCCCAATTACTCTGCTTAATGTTTCCTATAAGATTATTTGCAAGGCCCGAATCCTCCATCTTTGCCACTTGCTCCTTGTTATCATCAAACTAGAATAGATGAGATTTATCAAGGGAAGATACATTATGGATAACATCATTGTTGTCTGAAAAGGAATAGAATGAGCTTAGCGATCCAGTCAACAAGCCATGTTCATCAAAATTGATTTTGAGAAAGCTCACAATAAGATTGAATGGCCTTTCATTTTGGCCATGCTTAAAACCATTGGCTTCGGCCCCAATTTCATTTAAACGTTTCAAATTCTCTTTGGTGATGCCTCTGTCCACATCGCTATTAATGACAAGAGTTTAGAGCAATTTGGCCTGTTAAGATCTATCCACATGGTTTCCCCCTTGCCCCTACCTTAAATGCTTTGGAAATTGAAGGTTTTGGTTATCTATTAGCTATTAATCTCAAGGTCTAGTTCGAGGTATCTCTCTCCCTACTGATGAATCCATACAACTCCTTAATTGTCATTTTACTGATGACTCCTTTCTCACTTTGATTGAGGATGAACATAACATATCTAATGCTATGAGTTTTTTGGATGTTTTCTACCTTACTTCTAGTTCTTCGATTCAGTGGCGTAAAACACAATCCTATAGAAAATCTTTCCTTCCCCGCCTTCTTAGTTGGGGATTTATGATTGGAAATGGCTTCAACATGGAGAAATATTCAAATTTTTGGGTATCTTGTTTGCTTTTCAAGTAACCCCTTCAAAACTTTGGCAATATGTGTTAGATCGTGTTACCAGGAAGTTGGAATATTGGATTACTAAGTTGCTTTCTCTAGTTGGCAAATTTCAAATTTTCCCAAAAGTGCCGAAAGCCACCCATGTTTATTACTCATCTTGTTGGGCGTCCTTTAAGAAATCAATGCATAAGCTATAAGAACTTATAGGTGATTTCTTATGGGCTAACACCACCATTGATAAAGGCTTTCACAGAGTACCCTGGGAGTACTATTGTCTGGCCAAGGAAGCTGGAAGAATGGGGCTTATTGACATCCATCGACAAGGGTTTGTCATGTGTGCTAAGTCGATTGTTTTGGCCATTAAAGGGAAAAAAAACTTGGAAAATTCTTATCCACCATTACATTGTGGAAGCCTCACCCTAGGGGTGTGCTAGTTGGAAAGGGCTCAACTTTGCCAACATTCTCACTCTCCCGGTTCCAGCTATAATTATTGGATTCTTTTGTTATTAAAAACATATGGAAAATGTGGGAAAAAGTCAAGTCTTGGCTCCCGTGGAATGAAAATGGTTTCCGTGGTGGGATTTCCTTCAACCATCATTCTTTATGTTGGTCTCCTATCATCTGCTGCTAGGACCGCTATCTTGCCAAGATGTCTTGGCTCCCCGTGCTCAAGCTCTCTTGACAGGGGGATTTGCAATATGTAAGACCTTTTTTGCAAATAATCACAATCTTGACTGCTGTAAAATATCATCAACGCCAAATTCAGACTGGCCCAATGGGATAAAGAAGCCATTGGTGAAATCATTTCTACGGTGCCCTCGCACATGGTACATAAAATTTCTATTGCCTCTACCCAACTATGGTAGAAAGATTGGAAAAGGTATGTTGATACTCCATTCCAAAATTATACGACCAATAAAGGATATGAATGGCTATCTCCCCACCTCCCCATGGTGGCTAAACTCAATTCAAGATGGGGAATTCAATCCACCACCTCGATGTGGAGTGGCAGATTCCACACTATCTGCGTGACTTGCTTAGAGCCCAAAATTGCTCACTTTGTGTGGATTATCTTGCACCAGGGCCTGCCTATTGGGAAATGGTTAGTCCAAATTGGAGTGACCAACCCAACTTGCCCTTTTTGGGGGCATTTAGAGACTTTATTGCACCTCTTTTGGTTTTTTCTCAAGGCTCAACATGCTTAGAATTGGATCCAAAACTTTTTCCAACCCTTCCGGCCTGAGAATTTCTTATGGTAACTTGTTCTTCTGGGGGATAATCCCATGATGCCACAATTCACCCAAATATGGCATATTTTTATAGGGGAGATTTTGTTTTGGATATTGAAAGAAAAAACGCCTTTTCTCTTTGCTAATTTTGTTACGGATCAACATTTTTCTTTATATAACAAGTCCATGATTATATCCAATGTGTTATTACAGATTCAAGTTCAAGTAAACAAAGTTGCTCTCGAGGTTGAATACCTCCAAACTCCCTTGCGTTATTGGGGTGATGCCCTGTGCAATGTTGCTTGAGTTCTGCCATCCCTGATTTGTCACTCTCCGCCTCGTGGCTGCAACGACAATCAATAACAAGATGGTTACCACAGAAACCGCTCCCAGCGTCGGTCTCAGAGTAATGTTCACTGATCCCCACATCAATTGCCTATTAGGTGGGGTGTCATGCCACCTCTGTCACCACGGGCTCGGGGATGGGATTCCCTGTCGTCGTAGGGTCCACCCACTGCCTACTCTCACTATGGGTGGAGCCTGCCACCACCCCTTGACAAATTCCCTTAGTTGGCCTTAGTCATTTCTTCGTCTCGTGCACATGTGGAGGATATTACTGAAGAAGGAGAGCACGTTGGCGCAGGCATTAGGTGGAACCCACCCGACACTAGAAAAGACCTTCTCAGCCCTAGTTGGCATGACCACGACCCACCATCGGTTGGATACAGTTCACGATGACAACGCAATTTTATGTTTCCTTTTTTTGATGTAATAGATCATTTTTCCTAGGCTTGGCCTATTTTGAACTTTTTTGTTCCTAAGCCCTTTAACAACCAGAATTAACTCGAGTTTTTAAGCCATGCTCGCATATCACCTTTCTTTTTGTAAATAGTCTTGTACCATGTTTTTAAATATAAGTTATTTTTCATAATATAGTAACAATATCGAATGACTATTGACTCAATGGTGAAGGTGTTTGGCTTTTAAAGAGCCCACCAAGGTTCAATTCTCGCTACAAGTGAAGTCCGGAGATGCACCGTAATAAGGGATCGTGCCTTACCCTAAGAAATCTGCCCACTTCATCGTGGGGGAAGGCGGTCCACGGACTTGCCAAATTTCAATAAAAATAAAATAAAATAATATAATTATAATTATTAATAATAATAAAATTAAAAAAAACTCTTCTTCATCTCCGTCAATCGACGGTAAATAAATCCATCAACTGACGTACAGAAAGTGACAGAAATCTATGGGCCACAGTTCCCTGTTCTCATTCCTCAGCTATTCTCCTCCTCGACAAGCCTCACCATGCTCTAGTATCAAAGAATCTGCAATACAGTCAATTCCAACACAGCCCTACATTATTTTTTTAGCCTCACAATGCAGGTTTTATCCCACTCTACACTATGCTTACAAATGCAGGTGAAGGTGAAAGGGCTATCCCCGCCGCTGCATAAACCCCTTCCCAAACCCAATTGTTTTGCGCGCGCAACAAAATTTTCATCAGGAATTATTTCTAGTCAGTTGCCCGCAAGGCCTCAATATGCTGACGTCTCTGTATTTTCATTTTTTGGGGCATCCAAAAATTTCAGCCCGTTATTTCTCAAGGACAATGAAGCTTTTTTCAAGAGGAGTTTAAATGGAGGAAATGCATACAATCCGGCCACCGCAACTGTTGGGTCTTCAGATGAAGGACGTGAAAACGAGAAGCTTGCTCAGGTAGACCTATTTCTCTTTGATGTCTAAATGCTTCTTCTCGAGCACTCATTTGTATAAATGCATAGATATTGATGTATTTTTACCTTGTTTAGCTGGTTTTGCATTAGTTTTTTGTTCCTAGGGTTTCCTCATGGTTTTTATTCTTCTGTGTGAGGTGCGCTGTCTCTTTTGTTCGGAGGGTTTATGAAGGGCTGTTATTTATACGCGAGAGTTGCCTAGGCTCTTAGTTGTTACAGGTCACTCCCGAATAGCCGTTCCAAATTGCTGGTCTTTTGTGGACTGGAATATAATTTCTTTTTGTTGGAAGAACAATCCATATACTCCCGACTGCAAAGAGTGTTATGGCTCAGCGGTAGAGCACCCCAGTAGGCTACTAGGAGTTTCTAGGTCGTTGGAATATTAGCTGGTCTATAGAACGCAACATGGCATCAGAGGCAGACTAGGAACCCCGAGCAAAAAAGTGTGGCTAGAGGCGGGAGGAGGTGTTGGAAGAACATTCTGCACCCCTGCTGCATAGAGGCCAGTATCTCAATGGCGGAGCACCCCAGCATGCTAATGGGAAGTTCTACGTTTGAATCGTAGATAGTCTATGGCAAATAACACGTTCTATGTTTTGTCCGTGTCTATTGAAGAAAAAGTTACCCATCTTTAAAAGTGCATGGGCCGAAAGTTTAGTAATGAGGTCAATCTGACCCTGGTTATCAGGTCCAATAGTGAAGATTTTCAGTTCACCCGATGATTGTCTTTGAACACTAATATATGTACCAGGGTGATGGAGCATTGCCAAAGAAATTTCTTGATTGTGTTCTATCTGAAGAGGGTTAACATTTTATTTTTGGAAGTTTTCATTGAGGAGAAGTTTAGAAGTAACAACTACTTCCTCTTCGTGTACACTTTGTAAAGATTCGCTACTGTATCTTGATTTACAGTTTTGTATGATGTACTACTTAATGATCTCTACTTGTGACGCCTGTTTTCTTCCTTTCACACATTCTGAATTTTTTCCTCCAAAATACCTACAAAATATCATCCTTACAATATGTGACAAGCATTTTTATGATGTTAGAGTTCATTTGCATGGTGAGAGCCATTGTGTGCTGTATTTTTTAAGATTATAAATTCACAATATATTGTATTGCAAATAAGAAACGTTCCCTCTTGCTGAGTACTTTCTCAAGCCATTTAGAAATTGGCAAATTGCGAATTTCACTACTTCATACAAAACCATCCGCCCTGTTTGAAGAATATTCAAAACTGTCTTCTCAACTGCATAAAAATACCTAGATGTTGAAATAAACCTTTTAGAATCCGCAGGATCAAGCCTTTTAGAAATTGGCAAATTGCCAATTGCACTACTGTGTACAAGTCTCAAGACCATAAGCCCTGTTTGAAGAATGCTCAAAACAAAATTCTCATCGACAAACAAATGCCTAGATGTTGGAGTGAACCTTTTAGAATCTGCGCCATCACGTGCAGAATCCAAGTTTCCAGTAAATTTGAAGCAATTCTCGATAGTTTGATAGATGAGTTCTTGCATCTTAATTTTATTTGTAAGAAGCATTTACAATACCTAGAGGGAAACAAAGATGAAGTTCAAGCTAAACTTGTCTATTTTTGTTTGAAGGCCACATGACAGTCAACACACAAATATTCTACGTTGAGCTGTAAACATCCTAAAATCTGTTTTAGATTAGCCTATTTTATCATACTGCACCCAAAGAGGCACATAAACATTATATTCAATCATTTCTAGATCTTTTACAGTAAATGTCAAGGGATCCAAGAGGATCCAAGCCTTTGATCAATTCACAATATAATGGCATTGTTTGGTGCCATATGTTGTCTTCACCAGCAGTTACAGCAACATCTCAAGTGCACATGCTTTGATTGATTCTACGGTATAATGACATTGCTTCATGGCAGATGTTGTCTTCACCAGCAGTTTCACCAGCATCTCAATTGCACATGTGCATATTGCAACGTTCCAACTCCTCTTCATTGATGCTGTGCAGCTCTGACACAGTTGCACAGTGGCATTACCCCAAGACAGCAAAACAATTAGTTACGAAGTGCTTGTTACTCAGTATTGTAATGGCCCAACCAACACTTTGTCCTCTACACTTGTATATTAATTTAATCTTCCATTCCTTGTAAGAGACTAGCATAGAGTTAGCAGGAAGTACAGCAGAGTTAGACATCTTGTAACATCTGACCTCTCGGAGCTTGTACAGAAATATTGCATAAAACAATTTTGCAGTTTACAGTTCTTGCACGGTGTCTATTGTTCTTCTTTGCGTCTCCTTGTCTCATAGCACTCTGGTATGTCTTTTGGCCTTAATCATTGCATATACAATTTCGCATGACTCATTTAACACATTACATGTAGTTGTCCACTGGGCCTCCCTTGGCCCCCCCCCACCAGATCACATGTATTTCTTCCAAATTTCAACAAATCTCAAACTTTTCGGTTGAAATTGAAAATATTAAGCCTTACCTTAGGTTATGGAGGTAAGTATCTTAAACTTAATCAGATATTTTCAAGCATGGGTGTCAGCCAATTAACATAATATCATTTATTTGATAGCTACTCATTTATCTATAAAAAAATTTGAAGTGTTTTTACTTTATAACATTGACATCTGAGCATTTCTTAGGATATAACATAAGCAACTTCATACTGCAAGAACAAAAATCTGAACAGGGGTTTTCATTTTTTTGCCTTAGTTGATTTCTATTTCTGCAATTTTTTCTTGACCACTTGTTTTTTGGTTTTTGGTTATTCGTTTTTGTCATAAGATTTTCATAGCATTCCATGTCCAAACCATTGACGTGTTTTATAATCTGTCTTATTTCAAGTAACAGCTGCTTTTGGTTTGTCCCACATGCATGACTGATTAGGAAATGTTTTCAGCATTTCTTTGTTGTAGCATCACACAAGCCTCACATTGGGACAAGACTTGGCCTTGCCATCTTGAATTTCATCAGGTGCAGCATTAAATCTTGTGTCAGTGACAAGGGAAATTGCCTTTCCACATCCAGTTAATGCAAACATGATCTCGCATTTAGTGATGAATTGCTCAAAACTCGTTGTAGCTTAGCAACGTATCTAACTGCCTCTAATTAAGCATATAGGCTTTTCATTTGATAAGTCTAGTATACTTTATAATAAATGTCAACGGAAACTTATGCATGTCTTCCTAGTTTAAACACATTCTCAAGCTTATTTGGTTGAAATATAAAATGTTTTTAATCCACTCCATACCGTAACTCTTAGCCAATCAACATAACAAGAGAGCCACTTATTTATCTAGAATGCATATCAAAAGTTTTGTAGGATATAACATAAGCAACTCCACACTGAAATAAAAGAAAACCAAACAGATTTACTTGTCAGTTGGCCTAGTTGATTTCCATTTCTGTGATTTTTCTTGGCAACTTGTTCTCAGGTTTGTGATATTGCTATCAGTCAAAGACTGCAATCATTGGTGCCCATTCTCAAAAAATAGAAACAGATATGCTGGAAGCATGCACACTTATCTCTTGCAACACAATGCACAAAATAATCTCAAATATAATGGCAAATAGAATTTAATCGTTGATTCAAAATATTATATCCTCAATTCAAATTAGCTTTGCCAATGGAAGGAAAGTCTACTATGGAATAATAGCTGCACAAGAAGTATTGCACGTATGAAACACACACAGATGCGCGGGGCTGCCCATAAAATACGATATGTAAAAGGCTTTTGATGGAGAAACTGGAACCTACTAATTGAGATGGTGAAAAGATTTGACTTTTATGGAAACATCATATAGCCAATTAACAATTGCATTTCTGCACCATCTTTTTGCGATGATAAGTGGAGCTTCAGGCTCTCTCTTCCATCCTTCAAGAGGATTATGGCAAGGAGATCCATCGTCACCTTATTTATTCATAGTCATGGAAGAGGTGCTTAATCTACTTTTGATAATTCCAAAGACTAAATTCATGGACTATCAACAACGATGTATGGATGAAGGTATGGCAATCGTCAATTTGTGGATGACACAGTATTCCTGTCGACAATACTACTGGAGGGGATAAAGGCCTTGCAACATATTCTTGATCTATATCAACAAAACTCGAAAACAAATCGACGCAGAAAAATCTAAAGTATTCATTCAAAATTCCCCAGAAAGAAAAAGAAAGATATTAGCAAATATTCTGGTATTCAACATGACCACACTTCCAACAAAATACAGGTACCTGTGTTTCTGGTTGGTATAAAGACTAAGCAAAATGACAGATTTGGGAGAGTTAACAAGTTGAATGCATAAGAATTTAAATGATTGGAGTACAAGGTGATTGATGCTTGTAGGGAGATTACAGGCGATGAAATTGATGTTGTGAGTGATATCAGTATATATTTTATAATGCTAGTTCCCTTGTGTAGAGTAGGCCAACCAGACATGGTCAGCATTTAACATAACATTCTATGGAAAGGTCTGTTGAGTTTAAATATCTTTTAATCTTGTGGAAGTTCTCTAAACCAAATCATATCAGGAGCAAATATCAGATTTTCACTAACACATTTTTAATAAAATATTCCCATTGAGATTAGCATGGAGAATACATCAAATCCCAAAGCAGGACCAGAGTGCATTTGTCACTTGTCAGAGAAAGATACTTGTTTGGAGCAAAATCTAACATTCTATTCAAAACGAATTTTGCGTTTAATGGTTCCGAAAATTGAAAACACATAAAAGGAGGCTTTGAACAAATCCAAAACATTAATTTAAGATAGCAATAATCGCAAAAGAGCAGGGTTTCCGACTGATAAGTGGGACAAAGATGTGAGGCTGAATGATAATCTATCACATAAGGCACTCCGACAGCAAGTGGAAGCGAGAAAATTATTAATGGTAAGATATTATATGCTAGAAAATTGGCAATTGACGATTTTCAGAAGGTGAAAATTTGAGAAGAGCTACAAAGAAACTCAAGACATCATAAGCTGGGGGTCTTGCATATAAGTCCCTTTTATGTGAGTATGTGTAATGACACCTATAATTATTTCATCACAGATGTCATGCAAGTACAACCTAAGAGCTACAAAATTTTCAAAAGAGCTCCAAAGAAACTCACGACATCATAAGCAGGGGGCCTTGCATATAAGTCCCTCTTGTGTCATTATGTGTAATAACTAATAACACCTATATTTATTACTTTAGATCTGTTCAGATGTCATGCCGCCTACAGTGTTTGCAGTAGACCTCTAGAAAAATATTCTCCACATTGTACATAAGAACATATTATATTCCAAGTGTTAATTAATATACAAAGATCCTCACCAAGTTTCTTCACAGAAGCGAAATGGAAGCCTTGTTCTGATAGGAATGCACTCCTTCCTTCAGCTGCCTTGCTGATGAGCTGGCCAGATTGCGGAAGAAACCACTGAGGACTATAAATTTCAAGAGAGATACCATCTTTAAACTCTTCAAGCCTATTGATATAGGATACACAATCTTAATTAATGCCGGCATAACAATCTTGAACTTAATCCTATGCAAACAACTTATTTATTGTTGATAATTCTATCTGAACCCAAGAAAACCTGTGAATTTTATCTTATCCTAACCCTATAGGCTATAACTCATTTATGGCTCACTACTTTATTTTATGCTAAGAGATAGATCCATACTGCCTTAATTTTCTAGAAAAAGTAGTTTCATTACAATGCGTCCCTTCCCTTACAGTTTCGTTCCAAAGCTTAGGTAAGGAATGTGTGACGAATTGGTATCTCATTTGGATTCGCAAGGAACCTCATTTCTAGGCAATTGATTCCATTTCATCAAGGTATTCATTCACTATTTTGTTGTGGAGTTTGAGTTTACTGCTTCTGTCAAGAATGGATATTGGTTCAAAGACAAGTGAGCCATCTTCTTCTGGTGTTAGCAAATTTTAGATTAGTAGCAGTTGATTTCCTGCTGATCTCTTCAGTCTTGAGATGTGAAAAACATTGTAGACCTTCATTCAAGATGGTAATTCTAATGTATATCCAACTTGTCTAAGGTTCTGCACTATTTTGTAAGGCCTATAATATTGTTGTCTTGGTGTATGTTCTCCTTTAAAGTGTATTGGGTTATAATTTTACAAAAACTGAAGTTCCACAATTCAAATTTGTGTTCAAGTTTGACAAAGACAAAGTCAGCTATTTTTGAGTGTGCACTGAACCACTAACTGTCACTTGATTATCTCTGTGCCAACCAGCCCATTCCTCACCAACATATTAGTCCCTAAGCGAACTGGTCACCCAATGTGCTCAACAGTTCTCTTGGAATCCCCAGGGTGTAAGATTAACCATAGCAAGACACACCTAATCAAGTAAACAAGAAATAACACACAACACAAACAACATTGTTTGCAGATTAGCAAGACGTTATATCAACTTGACATAACACATTGTATTATTGTTTAGCTCTTAGGCCCCAAAATAGTACATAATCACCGTCCCCATTCATACAACATATATCTCGATATAAAGGCCTGGTTGTTAATTACAAAAGTGGATGGTTGAATCCAACCTATCAATGCTACCTAACAACCTTGTTGACCTAACCTGCCAATGCTACCTAAAAACCTAGTTAACCTAATCTAAGACATTAATTACGTAGTGTGCAGATAAATGTATCATGCGGCTTACATTAATTGCATGCACATGTTCTCCATTAAATGCTTGCCATGCTCCATGTAGTCAAAATTGCCACCAACGCCGCCCCCTGCCTTCCCCCAGAATCCCCCTTCCCCACCAACCAACTCAAGCAGACGGCTTGCTCTCAACCCACGAGGACTTTGAATGTTGTGGAGAAGGGGACAAACCTTAGGCCCAATGCAAATAACCTCAAAGACAAAAAATGTGCTCAAAGTCGGAGCAATGTTCGGTAAATCCTTAAGGGCAAGTGCATACGTCAGATATGCATCCACTTTCTGTGAGTAATGTGCCTGTGTGGCCTACCTTTGTGCTTCGACGTCCTTCATCTCTTTTGAAACGTGACTGAGAGATTGTTGGTTTCCTTGTAGTGCATCTTGATGCGCGCTAGGAGTTCTATCAGTTTCGTGGTTTGCTTGTGCTCTAGTTTATCAGTGAGGGTTTGTAACTCAACCTTAATTTTGACTGCTTTGTTGCCATCCAACCCCATGCCTAGCAGCGCTTTTTCAAGCTGCTCCACCTTGGCCTCTACCTTGACCATATTCTACCAAATATTCTGCCACCCCATGAACTCTGGATGAACCTTGCGAAAATCGCGACTCATGGTGGCGTACTGAATAGTGTTTTTGAGGGGGAATTTTTATGTTGCATCCGTTCTTTCCTTATCAGGTAAGTGCTGCTTCTTTTGCTCTTCTATTCGCTGGGTCTCCTCATCCAGGGTTGCATGTTCCTTTGCAACTTTATGCTTCGCGACCTTGCGCTCTTCATCCTGCTTGAGGAGGTCATCCATAGATGGCAAGATTTGTAACAAACACCAATCATTTCCACCATCTTATGTGGTGACCTCACTCTTGCACTACTAGTCCTACTTTTGATTGATATATATATGCTGCTTTAGGGTGTGCTGTGAAGATGTGCAAGCACAACTTTCATTTATGCCCTTCTCCAAAATTGAGAGCCAATCTTGCAATCTGGCCCTCTGTCCAATCCATCCTTGCTTCTTGGCACCTCAAGGTATCTAAGGTTTTGATCAACCACGTGTCCTATGTCGTGGTTTGTTGGTTCATGTAATGAAGCTATGTCCCATAAACCTTAAACTTGTTGGCTTCCTTGTGTAGATTGGAAATGTGTGGAAGCTAGATTAGACTAATGGTAGTAAAGTTAGTGTTGATTCTTGTCTCAACAACTCATCTGGGTATACGACAACACTTGCCAACACAATACTTTATGTGGAGGACCTGGAGGTCATTCTGGCGCCTCTCGGGAAATCAAATGCTGGAGAAGAAAAATAAAATGCCAATTCTAGGTCTCATTCTTCAGATCTGAAGCTTCAAGCTATAGGATTGTACAAAATGTGTCACAAGATTGATCACCAATTCAATCACCACAAGAAAAGCAAAAGACTTAATTGCTTATAAATGTTTAGCTGAGTGACCTATATATAGTTAACCTCAACCAAGGCATGATCCATGTGGATGTGCCTAAATAAATGTTGGCCATAGATTAACATTAACAAGTGTTAAATCATGACCATTGTTCATAAAATTAAATAATAAATACACTAAATATATAATGTATATGAGAGAGTTGAGTGACAGGCCCTATGGTGTTAACTGGCACAAGCCACAAGTCAATTGTAACACTCAACACAAGCACATTTCTCAATGATGTCTCCATTCTCATCCTCTTTTGCTCCAATCCTCCTACAAAGTGCACCAACTTACACTTCTTCATCTTTTCTGGGAATCTGAACTAGTCGATTTGACTTCCTCCTCTTCTCCATCATTGTTAGCTCTCGGCATCACTTTGATGCTAGTGTTTCTAAGTAACCTACTTGAAGGATGCACTTTGAGCCTTCAAGTTGCTTCCTTCCCATGTGTGCATTATCTTGCTTTGGTATTGGGTTTACAACCTCACCAAATAATGTGCCTTGGTGTCTCCTTTGTTCTACAGGTTGCGTGGTATGATCTCCTCCTTGCTGCTAACGTTTACCTTCTAGCCACCTTCATCTTCTTCTCCACTTTGCTATTGATGTGGTGCCTCTTCTGCAGCTTCTGGTGCACTCTCTATAGGTTGCTGAACTCTATAAAAGCATTGTTTTGGCTGTCAAATTCGTTGTGTTGTTAATTATTTATCTTGTTGGATTTTGGTAGTGTATGAATGAGTCTTAGTCATGTTTGGCTGTGTTTTAACTGACATTCGAAAGATGAATGTCGAGATAAGGGAGTTGTAGAATTTAGCTAGTTGACGAATGAGTCGTAGTTATGTTTGGTTGTGTTTTAACTGACATTCGAAAGATGAATGTCGAGATAAGGGAGTTGTCGGATTTAGCTAGTTGATGAATGAGTCGTAGTTATGTTTGGTTGTGTTTTAACTGACGTTCGAAAGATGAATGTCGAGATAAGGGAGCTAATGTGACAGGTCCTTCTTGTACTGAGCAATTGTACTGAACATTACCTTGTGTAATAAAGGTGTTATTCTCTGTGTTATGTGTCTAGTATGTGCTTATAATTCTGCAATGGTATTCTATTGGTAGTGTAGCTTTTATAGGAAACATTATTGGCTCCCTCGCATTATTTTAAGGGTGCATCTTGAGGGCCCTAGGTGCATGTAGCTGGTTTGCGTGCCATGTAATTTACAAACTATCAAGCAGTCGAGAGCTGTTTGGCAGCCACTTGTGCTTCACCACAACACATTCATGCACAATCTGGTACAGGAGCTGGTTGGGCTCATACTCTCTCTTCATCACTTATGTTGTGAGCCTGATGTAGTGATGCTCTGAAATTCAATTTTGTATCAGAAATCTCACACCACAACAGGTGGGGTGCACTATTGATCGCAGAGCCACAACTTTAGGCATTTGAATCAGCTCTGCATCAATTCCTTCTGCTTATTTATTTTGTATTGTGCTCCCATGCAATAGGATGACAGAAACTGCTTTACATGTATAGTCGTGGGGTTGTTGAGGTTTGCTACATTGGGGCTTGCATGATAAGTCAGCATGTGCTGAATGAGCTGGGAACCATGATGATTTCACACCACCTTCATGTGAACTTGTGTTTGCAATCATCTCGTTCACCAAGTACTTACAATACTTGTACTTAAAGTCTCAGGTGCGAACCTTATAAGCTGCATATATGCCAACTGTGAGCACATCCATCTTGGTTGTGCATAATCTTCATTGCTATTAGCTAAGCTTTGGCCTTCTCCTTGATGTGCTTGACGGGGAAAATACATGATGCTTTTCTAAAAATCATTATTCCTCCCTCAAAGCCCAAAGTGGCTATAAAAGTCATCGTTCCTCACCCATATAACAAATGCTTGATGGTGTTTGTGCTCTTTGTGGGTCCCCTAACCTTGTGATTATTCAGCAATGTACTTGAGATAAGAAGTCAAAGAGAAACAACTACTCATGGAATATAGTTGTCAAAGTGGTTCTTTGAGTATCAAAAATGCTCCAAGATGGTGATATATTCCACAAAATAATTAATATCTGAATAATACTACACTAAAACAGCTTCCATTACTTACAAAAAATGTGGGGTATAAAGTATTCCACATTGGTAATAATTGTGAGTCAAGGAGGGGTTATAAGCATAGTTACCAGGTTCGGCCGGATCTGAAGGAAATCCGGTTCGAACCGTATTTTTTGAAGCAACCGAATAAATCCGGTTCGGTTCGGCCTTGTTTTTGCAGGAATTTTTTTTTTTTCCTTTTTTGGCATATTTTTTTTTTTTGGTGAAAAAATCGCAAGTACGGAAAAAAATTTGCCATTTTTGGAAAGGGTCCGGGAAGATGTAGCAGCAAAAACTTGCATGTGCCATAACTTTCATTCTGTGGCTCCGTTTTAGGTGTTGTCTTCTCTAAAAGTATATATTTTCTCGAGCTCTACGCATTGATGGCAATATTTTTCTTATTTTCATAAAATCCATTTTTGTACCTTTTTGGACCAAGCAACTTCTTGCAATCTTTTGAGAGAATCATTATGATGATGATGATTATGGTAGATGGATGCTTTTTTGTATGATTTGTCTATATATAATGATATAAGTAGACAATAATATAAATTTATAATAATATAAGTATATATATTCCGAACCGGATTTTTCCGTATTTTTTCGGATTTTTTTGAGAACTCCGAATTTTCGGATTTTTTTGCCCTTCCGAATTTAATCGGATTTCCGAACCTGGTAACTATGGTTATAAGGCATACATGCACACAAAAGCTTTGGAAATTGGGAAAAAGACTAGAGGGTAAAAATACGGAGTGATGGATTTTTTTTTAAATCATTATTCTTCCCCTGTATTAACAAATGCTTAGAATGTGCTTATGTAATTTGCGGGTTCTCTTGCTTTGTGATTATTTACAAAATTACGATTGTACATGAATTAAAAAGTCATGAAAATGACTGTCATGGAAGGTAGTCATCAAAGTGATGACTTGAGCATTAAAAAGACCAGACCGTGGTGAAAATTTCCACAAAAACAAAAAATATATAAATGGTTGTATCTTGCTGATGATGCATGCATTTGTGGTGTAGCTTTGATTTTGAACTAACAACCAATTTAATCTGGGACAAAGTTCAAGAATTTTTCTTAGGCAAATGATCTTGAGAAAGTTTGAAATGAAAGACAAGTAATTGAGCCATTAAAAGCTAAATTGAAAGAAAGAGATGACACAATATGAAGACTTAAGAATTGAATTCAAGATTTGTTGACAAAACTCAAAAATGCGAAGAAATGATGTTAAAATTCCAAGAAGCCTTCCAAGAATTTGATAAAATTTTATTCGACAAACACCAAGAAATCACTCGTTTGAGGAGTAAGAAATAAATTTATCTCACAAAAGTAATTTTTTTGCTTAAGTGTCAACAGTTGCAACATGAAGCGCATATAAAATCCATTAGTAAAGGAACACCTGCAATTGAAAATGCGGACAAGGCCGTTGCTTCTGATAAAGTTAATGCTGTTGAACTTTATAGTTATCTTAATCATGAAAGTTGCTGTTGAGCACATCCAATTTATGGTTATCTGATTCTTTCAGTAAATAAATTTATTTTCCAAATAATTGAAGACATAAATGGATTCAAGTTCTAAGCAATTCCTTCGAAATTTGTATTCAAATATGACACCTATCAAGTTTGATATAGGACGGATGGGTCGATCCCATTTCGATGCATCATTATTCTGAAAACTTACAAGATCTTACGTCTATTTTCAAGTTCTTTAAGAAAAGAATGAGATCAAAAAAGGTTATAATCACCTGAAATTACAATCTTATTGAATGTTAGAACTATATATATATATATATAACATATCATATATGGCTTATCATACGATTATATTAATATATTGAAGAGCAGGTTGGATAGGTCATGATTCTAGAATTACGCCTCTTGGATATTATAAATATCCATCTACCATTGGTGTGGATTCTATCTTTTATATAATATATTCTACAAAGAATCCTTTGTAGATTTCATGTATCTGACCTTTAGTATATTACACTATCATAGCCTGAATCTGAAAATTTTGGTATAGTATTCTTACTCAAGTGGTAGGTAATTTTGAATCTTCTCAATTCAGTTGAGAATATGGGGTCTTCAACTAGAGTTTCATAAATGTTGTGGGATATTTGTTATCATTAGTTGCATTCACAGTCTTTGAGTCCTCTGATTGTTTGAAGGCTCACATGATCTTGCAATGACATACAAACATTGTGCAAACTTGAGGAGGAGAGAATAGGAGTTTGAGGTTGGGGATATGATTCTTGCTTAATTACACAAAGAGAGGTTTCTAAGGAGCATATGACAAACTCAAGTGGAAGAAAATCGGACCATGTAGAGTTGTAAAACAATTTGTAAATGAGATAGAGTTGTCAGAGGGAATAAACATTTCTCCTATCTTCAATGTAACGAATCTATACCCATTCTTTGAGGAGCAAAGTAGTGGTGAAGTAGACCTCATAGAAGTAGATTGGAGGCACCAACTGCCAGAGCAAAGATGCGAAGAAATTGAACACATATTGGAAGAATGTGTAACGAAGACAACGTGTAAAAAAGAGCATATAAAATATATGGTAAAATAGAGAGACCGAGAAGTTGAGGACGTGTCTTGGCTTTAGTGAAGCAAAGATTGCTAGACTTGGTCGCTCCATTGCAGACATTCAAAAACACGGTTGAGGTGGGGTTCAAGTTTTTTCTTACCCGAGGTGTATGATGCAAAAGCATTTGGGCTCACTTAGAATCCTGTGTCAACCAAAAACAATTTGAGTTAGTCAATAAAGACTCGTGCAATCCCATGCCACCTTGCAAAGCATGCCACGTATGTCGCGAGTCCTTTTCCATGCTACACAAACTTTACTCAATGCCGCGATACCCTATCTTGTTGTGAAGGCCTACTGTTGCCGTGAGTCCTTACCCATGCTGCGCAGACTTTACTCAATGCCGCGATACCCTATCTTGCTGTGAAGGCCTATCGACGCCGTTGAAAATTACAAAGTATCGTAATTGTCTAATAATGCCGCGCAAAACCGCATAGCCTTTTCCTAAGCCTCAAAATGCTACTTCATACTGTGCAATTCCGCAAAGCACTATTGTGTCTGTCATGTCCCTTTTTGAAGGCTGATTTTTGAAGACCTTAACCCATTCTTCTCCCTGTGGGTCTAAGGAGCAAAGCAACGGGAAGATCTGAGTTATATTTTTATTGTTGTTTAGGTAGTTGTTTTATTTATTATCATGTATCCTATTGGGAAGCCTAGTGCTCCAATAGAAGGACTTAAGTAGTTTGGAAATAAAGGTATCATGAGCATGTAGGCTCCAAATACCAATTGAATATTTAAAAGCACTTACCTTAAGGGGTCGGCCATCATTTTTACATTATAAAGCACTCCTTGTGGTTTTATAAGGAGGTCGCTTGGTTATTATTGAATTATGTTTTTGAATTTTCATATCTTGGTTAAGGTTTGCTTGTGAAGCACCTTATCTACCTTTCTCAAGGACGAAACCCCTTGATTGAGGATTTTTCTCAAGGACAGAACCCTTGGGTGAAGACTTGCGAAGGACGAAAACCCTTCCATAAGGTTTTATGTATGCAAGCTGGTTTGAAGAGCAATAAATTATCATTTCCTTGGCATGATTTATCTCCTTGGCTCAATAATTTATTTATTTGGAGTGTAGCGACCCACTATGGAGTGTTATTTGGTATGTGTGATGATACTTTGGCAAATTTGAATTTACTATCTTGTTCTCCATATTTTCTAAGGCCAAGATGTTGAGGTTCGTGAATTTTGGAGGTGTTTTACTATTTTTCCAAGCTTGATGATGTTTGCTGGTTGAGGATTCCATAATTAATTATTTTCAAGCTCAATTCTGATTTCTAACAGCTGATTGTGTTTGTTGAGGGTTTCCTAATAATTTTGGCATAAGATTTGAAGGGCATTAGCAAGGTTTGACCCACCTTTGAGGGGCTTAACTCCTCTAAGGAAGTCGCTGCCCTAGGAAGGGTCTGATTTGCAGATTTGCAGGGTTATATCAACCATGCTTTGTTGTCTACACTATTTTCTTTGCAGTTTTATATGTCACTAACTTCTTGAGGTCTCCAAGGACACCAACATCATTCAACAATATCCCAACACGTTCAATTACTCTCTGGAATCTTCTGTGGATCACTTGCTTCCTCAGTAAAATACTACTATTGCTCTCAATCCTCCCAGCTGTATAGGCGCCTTCTTTCAGTCTCCCCCATGTATCTGAACGTATGGATGATCTGCCTTCAACTTATTTCATATACTTTGCCATTCACTTTGATTTCACTATTTTCATTTAACCTCCACACATTCATTTATCCAGTAACACATCCATAAGGCTCAAATTGGGAGCTGAAAATTCAGGAATCTGAAGATAAAACGTCTCTTTTCCATTTAGTCTTCCTGTGCTGAATTTTGGTGAAACCATGGCTAAAAGAAAACTGGCAGTTGCGAAATTGTCCTCGAGTAAACTGTAAATTGCGGAACTGCTGTATAAGGTTGCGAAATCACTGTGTTAGGCAGACCAGAGGTTACACTAACTGTCGCCTTAGGTAGACCGGCGGTTACATAACTGCCACCCTTCTAACCAGCGGTTTTGTAACCACACAAAGTCCTGCAAACTTCCAGAGGTGATTCATAATTCTTGCATATGGATTTGAAATCAGGTGCCATTTTTCAAGTGCACAACTTTTCAAGGAGAATCCAAATATGTAATCTAAAACCACTTTGAATATTTTTCGCATGATGTTTTTGCCTTCGCAACAAAACCTATCTTTATTAGGTCATAACATGTTGCAACCACTTCTTGAATCTTCTCAACAGTCAATTAACTCAACCAACTGATTTTGATGATGTACACGATCCAATCGTGGATCAAAAGCTTAAGTCACAATTATTTTACGTGCAACTAGCTTCACAAGTCACTCATTTCTTCAAGCTCCAGAATATTTGGTATCAGTGAAAGCAAAGAAATTTTAATGGCAAGTTAATGTGGCAGCATCGAAAGCAAAGAATTTTTAATGACAAGTTCAAGTTGACATTTATCACTGATTCAAGCCCAAACCTAAAGTACAGTGTTTCCTTATAAAATTATGCATTCCAACACAATTTTGCATTCTTTTGATCATGTTTTTCACAGGAATTAGTATTTTCTAGTCTGCTTCATACTGCCAACATACACAGTTCTTCTGAAGCCAGTCAAGACCCAACCTTCTTATCCATTTTAAAAGTTTAACATTGAGGGAGTGAGTAGTAGAAATGTTGGAAGAGCAGGAATAAGCAGCATAAAATGAAACCCAAAATGCCGGACTACTAATGGCTATAATGTGAACATAGGTGACAGTACAAACAGTGTTACGTATATGTTACCAGTGCTCTTTGCAAGGTTTTAGACTTTCTATGGAACTAAAAATCTCCCATCTCATGGGGGAAATAATTTTGGACTAAAATCATAAGAGAAGTGTAGAATCAATACAAGATCACAGAAAATTGACTGTTTAACAGCTCTCATAATGCATGTTAATGTAGGGCTTTAATAAACTTAAATTGGTACATGCTTCCTCATTCTATAAAGTCTTCTATAATTGCCTATATTGGCTGGTGGATTGTTTTGCAACTGAGATGGAAAAAGAGTAGATATAGTGGAAGCTCTTAGATGATTATTCTTCAAGCTCATGCATGTTCATTGCTCAGACATTCTATGGAGTTTGTCTATGAAATAAAAAGGGAACTAAAGTTAGGAACAATTAAGGAGTCTGTCAGTTGAGATTTTGGGAAAGCTGCATTGTAGTAGCTGGAAACAAGAGTTCAATTCTTAAAATATCTAATTGCATGTTTCCTCCAGAGAATTCCTATGTCAGAAATTATATTAGACATCATCAGGTAATTTTTCAACCATCCAAAATCAGAGCAACCAAAAAATAGAACTCATTTGAAATGGAAGAGATAAGCAGCTCCAAATCATTACTTGCAACCAGAGGTGGGAGTCAATACATCTCCATCTCTGCTACATTAGTTATATATTAAAGTTGCTCTAAATTTTATGGGCTGCATGAATTATTGGAAGGAATATTAATCCCTTTATTCATATATAGTTAATATTTCCTTTCCATCAACCAAAGATGCATTCTGAATGGTAATAGACGAAGAAAGATCAGCAGCACAATCAGGCTTATTATTTTGTCATTTATATAACTTAAAGGCAAATAGGAATAACATGACATTTTATAAAACAGTGGCTATGGCAAGTGCGAAAAAAATATTCTTGAGCTTGCATGGATCATTGGATGTATCCTCTCGTTGATAAGTGCATCAAAACCACATTTAGCTTGTCACCATGGAGATCACCTTCAGCTTTAAGAAAATTTATGAAATTTGGCTCAACACCTGAAATATTTCAACGAATTTGGGAACATTGTAGATGCCCCAGCCTCCAGGTTCCTTATAACAGAATGTTCACCAGCCTCTATTCTCCTGAGGTATAATATAAAAGTCCAATTAATTCGGCATTTACCAAGTTTGTGAATTACATGCTTTTCAAAATCTCCTGCATTTACCAAGTTTGTGAATTACACGCTTTTCAAAAATCCCCTGCATTTATCAATCACATTGCTGAAAACATAGTCAACGAATGTACATTTGCTATGCAAATAACTTAATGACATTGCAATAAATATTGAATTTCAAACCTTTTATCATGTTGGTCTCAAGTAAAACTTAAAAGGTCACAAACGTAAGTTGATTTACATATTTTCAAGAAAGATTATCATAATTGTTATCTCCCATTTTATGTTTCTATTGATACACAGGTTTCCAAGCGGCTAGAAAGGACCGGAATGCATTTTAAGCGGTTGGGAGGGTTAGGTTTCTGGAGCCAGCTTGTATGTACAGTTGTATCTGCTGTAATACTTGCTTTCTCTGTAGTCATTACTGGGAGCCCTACTTCACCACCAACATTTTACATGACTGCTGGTGGAATTGTTGCAGCCTTTTTGTCTGTGTTCTGGTCTTTTGGTTACATTCGGCTATCTGAGCGTCTTCGGAAAAATGCAAATGATCCTGCAAAGGTAAATGGATTGACAGATGTGTTAAACTATCTTGTAATCTGTGACTTGTTTTAAATTTTTGGAATTAATTTAGAGAATATGTATATTAATCTGAAGTTGAGTAAGAATAATTGCTGCAAAATTTTCTATTTTATTGATTGCCGGTCTCCTTGGCGGTGTCTTGGGTTGACAAATAGCCTCAACCAAGTAAAGGCCCATGAGTTATCTCAACCGAGCCTAAACCAAATAATGACCCAAGAGCTACCCCAATCAGATTACAACCAAGTTAGAAAGTACTTCAGTATTTATAGATAATAATTCTCATATAAGACATTAAAATATTGGTCAATGGTAGTGCTATTATAATCAACAGCAGTGATAACAGTCAACACAAGTAGCTAGATTTGTGTTGTATTGCAGCATTAACAATGCATTTCTTGCTGAGAATATCACTACTAGTATGTTCTTACTATCACTATGTAGACTTATGGAAGATTTCAATTGCTTTGGTGAAAATGTTACGTGTTGTATAACTCCATCCTGCTTCTTGTCCAAATATTAATAATCCATGGCAGTTGATTGTGATGAGGATACAGTCATTTTTATACTCATTTTAATTTGCATTAGTAAACCCTTCTTGAGCCTTTGCCTACGAAAATCTCTCACAAGGTGCCACAAGCCACAAAGAGATTAATGCACCAACAAGTCTTCCAAAAGTAAGTTTCTATATCTCTATTGTCTTTCCTTTCTTTGCTTCATGATTATTCATATGTATCATGTATTATATAGGATAATATAGCATGCCCTTATATTTTACATTATGGTTCTTTATATTACAGCTCTTGCTTATCGCCAAATGACATCCTAAAAAAATTACTCAGAAAGCTCTTGCTTTGGTCTAGAGGTCACCCCTAGGATGTAGGTAGGCCCTATACCTCATATCCTTAGGGATCGAGTGTAGATTACTTCTTTTTAGATCCATTACAACCCCCATAATTACGCCCCTTGGTTACAATTTCGGACCACTGTATGGAGTGGCTCTTTGAATGTGTGTGGCTCTAGTATGCTATTCCGCTTTATCCTAATTTAGAGAGGATCGCCTATAGATCATTTTCATATTACATATAGTGTCTAATGCTTTTACAGTGGGATAGAACCATAGTCACCAAGAGACGGGGATGTGGATGGAGATGGGCCTTGTAGATGTGGATGAAAATTTTCAGATACTAGATACGGGAGTACTTGGAGACAACAAAAGAACTAAAATAATAATATTCATATATTTAATTTATCAAAAATAAAGACTAAAATACATTAGATTCTAATTTCATAAACATTGAATAGAGTCCATTTTAGTTTAAGGCTTTAGTTTTAACTTTAAACTTCAAACCTCAATTTTTTTATTTAAACTTTTAAATTCAACTTTTTATTATTCAACTTCACCTTTAAGTTATAAAGTTTTAAATTTTAATTTAAAAAAATATAAATTTTGTTGAAGGCAAGAGATGAAGCATTTTTTGGAGACACTGATAGGAGACACGAGAGACTCCAAACAGAGTCTTCGAGACTTTGGAGACGTCTTCGAAATGCGTCTCATGTTTCTGAGATGCTTCCTTGTACTTGAGATGTCCTAAGTATTAGGCAATGTTTTAAAAATCGGAACCGGACTCTAAACTAGCCGAGGGTCAGATCGGAACTAAACCTGAATCGGACAAGAACCAAACCAGTTTGAAACTTATGAACCGGTTTACTAAAAAATACATAAAATATTACAATTTAATGAAAACAAGAAATTTTAAAGATTCTAAACAACTAGAGACAAAATATGCAAAGTTTGCTCATGCATATACCATGTAAGGGTAAATATGGCAAAACGACACCGAGTGCACTACATATCCGAAACAAAATACATAAACAATGAGGCTCTAAATGGCCTATAAAATCCAAAAAACAATATGCTACAAGCTACTACATGTTTGATATCAATCATCAAACTCAACACCACTGCTAAGAATGGGATCCTCATCCTCATCAATGTCATCATGTTCCTTTGGCTCATACACATCAAACTCCTCACGGGCATCTGCAGTAGTTGTAGGAGCACGGCTAATGTTTTCCATGTCTGGTGCTACTAGTGGTTCATCATCCAAAGCCATCCACCCCAAGTCATTGGGATCAAACTCTGCCAGGTGACTCTCCTCTACCCATTTTGAGGTTGGATCGATATCATCCAAGACAATGGGATCTGTATTAGGTATCCTATTCAATAATTGGTTGTACTTTAGCCGGAGGTTGATTTGCACGAAGATGAGATCGTTTAATTGTTGTTGTTCCAAACGGGATCTATATAACATCATTTTAGGGTTAGGGTTGGGAAAAAAAAGTTTAAATTGAAAAAAAAAATGTTTTAAGGCAAAACCTGCCCCTCAACTAGTTCAGTTAGACCGGTCCAGTATGGAACCGACCGATTTGACCGGTTCAATACGAAACCAGTGCTGAATCGGCTGGTGCCGTACAAAACCGGTTATTGGTTTGGTTTTTCTATCGGTTTGTAATTTTTTTTTAATGAACCGGTTGAACCGAATCAGAACCGGAATGGTTTTTAAAACACTGGTACCAAGGGATGTGTCTCAATGGCTACTATAGATAGAACTGATAAGAATATGGCCAATTTCGTACGTGTTTTGATAATTTAATTTTTCGAAGTGTTATATTGGATTTTTTCATAGCCTGTGCATATCAACCAAGAGCAGCCAATGTTGATAACATCTCCACACCCTTAAGTAAACAACCAAGAGCCCCACAAATCCTAATTAATATTAATGAAAAACTTAACAGAGGTTATCCCAATTCATTAGCAAAGTAAGAAAACTAAATATCAATGAGATTGTGATAGGCGTCCTCAAAATCTTATAATCATCTTGTCTTAAGGACTTGTACAAAGTTCAATTTTCCTGCAGATACCAACTGAGACCACCATAATGAACTAGCGAAAATTAGGTTTCAAAATAAGTCCCATCATAGTAAATCCAAATGCCAGATCTCCCCACAAACCGTTGAAAAGAAATGTAACTCAAAATCCTGGTCACACTAGAGAGAAGAAGAAGGAAAATTATGGGATGGGCTTTGGTTGGGCTGCCTTCCTCCATTGGTTGGGCTTGTCTCCGTCAATGCTTCGAACTTTTGCTCCATGCTTTCCATGGTCCGAGATACCGGACAATAAGAGGCAAACAATTCATCCAACATACATTTTTTCTCATTCTCAGTTACAACACCCATAGATGTCAACCATCCTTCCCTACTACCTAGTTCATCCTGAAGGCTGATCGAAAAATCTATCTTTCAATCCATATTATATGCAATTCTATTTCTGAAATAGTGTTTTGATTTCATTGATGACAAGCTATGACCTCAAATAACATGAACTTCTTGCATGATAAGACAATAGCCTTTCACAAAATCATATGCATGGTCACTCGTGGAAGAAACCACAGGGTCTGAAGGGAATTTCTGTTGTCTCTCACAACTCAAAATCATATGGCACACCGTGAGATTCCCAAGTTACAGTCTGTTGCTTTCCATTGCTCTAGCAATATCTGTTCTCTTAAGAGGATAAAAACATTGCTAAGAGGGACTTCGTGAATGATATTCAATGTATATTTTGTATGCAAATGATTCCAAGAAGTTTTTAATAATGGGAAAAATGATACTTGTATGTAAGACGGGAACAAAATTTGAAAGTATATTATGTAATGCTTCCATAGCAAGAAGCGGAAGCTGAAACGAATAAAAAGAATCTGAACAATCAGCTAAAAGTTTATTAGCCGATAGGCTATTATGTGGGAAAGATGTTTCCCAAAAAAAGTCTCAAGCCATAAAAGGTCTCATGCGGGGAATGGAAAAAAGTCACGTCACAAAATGTTTCATTCATTTGATTTCGTGTATAAGAAATTTTCTCAAAAAGTAAAGCCTCTACCTCCACCATTGCCTTAGGCTTGCATAAATATGGTTGGGAATTCATTCATGTTCATGGCTGTTTTAATTTATAATGGTGGGGAGGAAATGATATCTTGAGCGCCGAGTTGTGGGCACTGTAGAATGTGTGTGTCATGGTAGAAATGGTTCTGAGCCCTACAATGCAGAAGGTGTAGGACGATCTCGGGGGCGTGTTGGGCAAGGGCAGAGGCGTGAGGGATTGAGACATATGCAAGCTTCCTTATTTGTAGGTGGTGGTGCAGCCGCAAAGCCTTATGGCCTGGGCAGGGTACACGCCCTTTTGGGTTCGCTGTCAGCCAATTGCGAACCCTCACGTGCACTCCGCCTTTCAGCAAAGATGTCCGAGGCTGATATTTACCGATATGTATTTCGTGCTCATCCCAAGTACCGTTGAACCCTGTTGCTATCTAGTGGCCTTAAGGAAAGAAGGGGCTCAGTCCCAGGGAGGTTACATGCCCGTTGGCCTTAGTCGTTTCTCCAAGCGATGCCCTTCTCACGACTATAAACAATTGTTGCTGCCATCTGCCCTACATTCATTTTTGTCGCCGACCATGTTGGCTATAAATTCTATAGTGACCACAATAATTGTTTTCCATCTGGCCTTTTCCCCGACGCTTCAAATCTTCACATGGTCGGGAATCCATTCATGTTCATGGCCATTTTAACTTCTAATAGTAGGCAAAAGATGCCATTTTGTAGGGCCAACCTGATGGCATTGTAGACAGAGTGGGACATGCCAGAAATGGTTCTCAACTCAACAACGTAGAGGAAGGTTCAAGCCGAGTTGGATGGCATGGTGGGCAAGGCCACATACGTGAGGGATTCAGGCATACGCAAGCTTTCGTATTAGTAGGCGGTGGTGAGGGAGGCTCTGCGAGTGCATCCACTTTCTCCCCTTCTATCGTGATTTGTACGCAAAATGTGCCCAACATGCTTTTGCCATGTCAGTTATTCGACTACATACTTGAATGAAATGTGGTCTCATGGGCTGCAAGGAGAGCTGAACGTTGGATCCATCAAAACAAAATGGAAAGCGGATTCATGCCGCGAGTAAGAAATTGGTGGAATTCTCAACTTCCATCATGTCCCATGGAGGGCTTTGACAAATTGGACATGCATGATAAAGTTGCGTGAGTTTGTTTGTGGCCCTGGCTTGGTGATGTGTTGTGAATAGCCTAAGATGTAAACAACAGTGATGTTAAATGAAATATTAAAATTAGCCACATAGAAACCACAAACTTATAACATGGAGAAACCCTCTCCGTTTGGAGTTAAAAACCATAGGGGAATACAAGGGGCAAAATCTAGAACTATTTTTATTCCTTCTAAAACACTTTATGACAGAGGTACAGAAACATATGTTCCATTTGTAACCACTACTCAAATTTCCCAAATATAGGAAATGACTTTGTCTCTTCTATTTCATAATTGATCTCTTCCTTTCTTAAGTTGCTTGGTTTGTTAATGGAAGATGACTTGTGTTTTTTGGCAAAAGTATTTTTGGGAGAACGGGAAAAATTATTTA
Organism: Taxus chinensis; assembly: GCA_019776745.2. Taxonomy (NCBI): domain Eukaryota; kingdom Viridiplantae; phylum Streptophyta; class Pinopsida; order Cupressales; family Taxaceae; genus Taxus; species Taxus chinensis. Next base: position 160,531,538 of record CM034149.1, read on the forward strand.
TTGCATTTATGTTACACCTACCTGAGGTCTTCTAGCGGTGTTTTGAGATGGCATCTCTGCTTCATGTTCTTCCCCTCATAATGCTGCCACTCAAAGACTAATTAGCGCTATCCTTTGTTTCGCTTTTTTTAGTACTCGGGAAATCTTTAATGCTCGTCGAAAACAAGATTTATGTGAAAATAATATCTTCAATGGGCACTATAGAGCAAGGTATGTACATAATTCCATTTCTCCAACCCCAAGAAAATATAACTTTCTCACATTGGAGTACAACGCTCCTCTGTCTTCAGCTCAGATGCTGGTGGTGACGGTGGACATGATTGGTGATGCGGGTGGTTATCAATGGACCCGAGAGACAATTTTGAAAAGGACTATAGTGGCAGAGAAAAATTACTACCATTGACCAATGATACTTCCATGATCATTGGTCAAACAACATGACACAAAAAGATGGATAGAGGAAAGATAATTGATATTTCGGAGCAAGAGGCGAGTATATTAGGAATCTTTGCAGCAGATGTAGTAGTGAATCACGTATATGGAGACATATTTGAATTTTTTTGGTGAAAATTTTCTGATGAACTAGCTGACTGGTTGGAAAGGCTAGAGAACTCTTATGTTTGGCTTTGTAAAAACGAATGCTTTGAATGGAATGAGGAGAAATTGGCAAAATTGAGCATGTTTGACACCGAATAGATATGAGCTATTAAGCACTGGATAAAGACAATAGTGGACAGGTATGTGTATGAGTTTTTTGTTTCCCGGTATGTAGCTTTTGACATTCCTTACAATTTGTTCATTAGAGGAATAAAAGGATAGTTTATACAGCTTCCCAATGTTGATTAAAGTCCTGGTTGTGGAGAAAGATACGGTGCCAATCCCAACAAATATGGAGATATGGAGTAATCCACTTGAGTGAGACGGGGATGTGAGTTATGGAAAGTGGATGATGGGTTGTAAGAGTGTCATTGCTAGATGACAGATTAGCTCTGTTGTAGAGCTTGATGAAGAGAAAATATTCAATGAGGTGCAATGAGACTTGAGGCAATACAAGAGATGGGACTAAGAAAACAATCAAAGCCTTCAAGAAGTGGGAAAGTGAAGAAAGTTGTGGGTAGGGGAAATGAGTTATTAAGGAGCAACCAAGAGCTGGGGAACCTCTAATAGTGGACGAGGTGATTGTTGTGTAGGAGGATTCGAGTGTATTAGGAGGGATCCCAAAGGATATACAAAAAGAAGAGAGGTTCACAAAACGGGAAAGAGACTGTGCAAGAGATCAAAATGTATTAGAGCACTGATAGTTTTAGGAGCCAACTAAATTTTCAAAACATTTGGAAGGGAAATTATTGCAAAAATGTCTAGAATGAAGAATGTGGTGATGAGTTAATTCGGGAAAATGGCATACCCCAAAATCCAGACATGGAAGTTACACCCCCTCGCCTTCTTAAACCAATAGATGCAGAGAATGATTAAAGCAAGAGTTGTGTCATAGTTTGCTAGATTTGATATCGAGAAGTGACTAATGGGACAAACAAATAGACAAGGGAAGAGAGGAAACAAGGAAAAATCAAGGATATTTTTGCATGGGCTTAAAGGCGTTGGCAAGTGTGGAAAAGAAAGTTGTAAAAAAGTGTATAAGCAATGTAAACACAAGTATAATGGCATTCCAGTAGGGGTGTTTGTCACCTTACAACCATATAACAAGTCCACAGACCCGAAGCATTATTTGGTGATTTGTATTATGAAATAGGAGGTAAAAGGTCTAAAGGATGACGGTAAAAAATGATACAAATTGATACCGAGCATTGAAGTTCATTAGAAATTTCAAGGACAACAATCTAACATTGGGTCATGTAAAAACAAAGTTACATGATGAGTTTAAGAGACACAGGTCTGTGAGCCAAACAATACATGCAATGAAAAAAATTACTCAAAATACTAGTGATTTTCCAATGTGGCGAATAGAATGAGCTTTAAATTTGATGAAAAACATAAAGCTGCTTGGTTTGTAGATTGTGCACGAAGATTTGGTTTTTTGTTGTGCAAATAAAACTTGCGAATAAGGTTGAAGCAACCATTGGTGCACTATGAGTTGTAAAGATCCAAGTTTGTGTAGAGTTCAACTGTGAACACAAAAATGGAGGCTAGGCTAGATGGCACTATGCAAAGAATGGATGAAATCTGGGAAGGGAAGAAACAAACATTGTCTATATGGTGCTTGGAATGTGGGCAAGACTGACACCACCGTCATTAGCGCCCAAGAATAGTTGGATGTAAATAAGTAGCAACAAGAGATGGGTGGAACAAACACTACAACATTTTCCACACATGGGGTCATTAGACATCCAAGTGTCATCTTGCTCAACATTATGTGCGACAACCACAAAGCGTGTCTTGCAGTTTCTATCATTTGATAACTCACGATGACAAAAGTTGCAGGGCTTTTCAATGCCTCAAAGAAAATATCACAAGGAATGTCTTCGCAACTGAGGCAGAACAATTGCAACAAAACATCCAACAACATGATACCATTGTATCAACAAGGGGATGGGCTCCTGTAATCTCCACATTGTCAACAATCTTGACTAGTGTTATAGTGGCATTGATTTTGGGGTGAACCAATTTAGAATAGTGCAATTGTGACTCCAATGTTGCTGAGCTTGGGGTGAACCAATCGGGTAACACTTGAATCCAATGTGTGGATGGGGAATGGCTGCTTCTTCCATAAAGACCACAAGTATGAATATCCCAACACTGCCTAGTGGTATGACCATTGCAATGGCAATGATCAAATGTAATTGGAGTGTGCAATGTGTGTCTTAGCGGCTTGTATAGTTGTGCCATGGGTTGTTCACACTGTCGTGGCTTAGGATGTTGTTGAGGTGTACGCCGTATACTGTTGGTGCTATTATCACACTAATTTTGTTGTGAATCTCACGTGCGTGCCAACGGTTGCTTCTTTGCAGAGTGCAATTGTGAAGCTTGCACCTGTTGAAACAATGATTGGTGTGTGGAGCATTGCTGAGATTCTCGCACAACTTCATCAAGTTTCTTGGAGAGATGTTGGAACGAGGAACTTGGTGCATAGGTGGAACTACTTGGACCATGTGACGAAGTACAATGATGAAACAACGCTTTTGCTTGACTACGAGGAGAAGTGTATGGAACCTTCTTTGCTTGTGCTGCAACCGGTGTAACAAAACCCATGTTCTGTTGTGTCATCTCTGTCTGAGGGGATGTTTTTCCTAGGCTTTGGCCTTTCTAACCCATATGCTTTAGTATTTTGGTACCAACTCCTTTGGTGTGCTTCTCAAAGTTGCCACACAAGGATGTTTAATCGGATTGTGAGGATGATAGAGCTTACCGAATTCTCATTTGTCATGATTTTCTCATCGTAAGTTGATTGGGCATGGTGGTGTGTTAATAGTGGGTTGATTAGGTGCGTGGAATTGTGCACACCCGGCTGCGAGGTGTGCTAGTTCCTCTTCCTCCCAAGGGAAATTTCAAGGGGGATATTTGTCCCAAGATAGCAACAATAGTCTTGTTAGGATTTAATATCGTAGTGCTCACATATTTGAGCAAATATATATTTGTGATTATTATTATTAAATGTGTAATGTGTAAACCATATATAGTTGGATTGTTATAGATTTGTTATTATAAACAAATCATAACAATATTCTTGTTTAGTGGTCACGTAGAATAGGAGTGTTGTTGAGCAACCTCCATATTTATAGGTAAGCTTACTCCTATATATATGTTATTCTGAATGTATGAAATAACTGAAGAGTTTGAATACAATATCAGTCAATTATTTTCCTGTGTTAATCTGTTGCTGCTCTAAGATTTGGTATCAGCGCGATCTGATCCAGTATGTTAATGGAGTAACGATTGCAAAGGGGGCAGTGGTATTTTGCTTTGTCCCGGTAATGAGAGAATTAAGTGAAAAATTCATGTAGATTAGTTTTCTAGAAGCAAACTATTATAGATTGTAGGATATTTTTATACGCAGCAGTTTCTTTGTAGCATGGATCTGTGGGAATACCTCTATGAAATGCACTCCTGATGGCATCGACATAGATCTCTCAGGCCTGTCAAATCTAGGAGGATTTTTCTAGACTATCAACCGTGGTTTGAAGTTTGAGCGTCCATGAATGATTCCATGGAATGTTTTCTAATGTCCACGTCATTATTGTCGTCTGACTGTTTTCTTTCATAGATCACTCACTCCTTCAATGCATTTGTGATCTGAAACAAGAGATCATTAGGAATGTATATTGCTTAGATCAGTTTCAACGGATCGACCTCTAAATGCAGCATCAAATGTTGATGAATAGACTTGGTTCAACAAAAAGTTAAAACGCGGCATGCAGTATCAGACATCCTGTATGGTTCGACCACTTTCCAAGTTAATCAGTCAACTCCCACGGTGCATTCATCCTGACGGTTTCTGTTCCAAATTCTCTCCTGTACACGGATTTCGTGGAGCACCTCTAAAACTGCACTCCCAACACTGAAATCACTGGAGAAAGCTTCTTCAATGTGCCCTCCAAACTTGCCGTTTGTTCCCTCTGCTTTTTCTAACGTCTTTTATCACGCATCTGGTTCGTGGATCTCGACCGCATCGATTACACAAGATCAGAGTCTTCGCTTGCACCTTGTGGTCTGATCTGCTGAGTTGTCGCATTCAGATCTTCACACATGCAGTCTTTTCATGCACTGATTATCATCTTTGTGAGTCAGGTCGATATTCTATCTATTGTTTTAATTTGTGTATCTATTGCCTTAGTCTTAAAGTATCTTGGGTCGATATTCCAAGTTTGTAACCTATGGTGTTTCATTAGTTTTCTATTTCTAAAGGTGTTATATAAAGTTTAGTTGTGTCTCAAAACTAAAATGTTATGTTGAGTCGGCCTACATTTATCATAAAAAGAGTTTGTGTATTATTCTTATCAATAGTGCCACTTCATACAATCCAATATTTAATTGGATTTTTTTTAGGTGTGTCATTATTTGTATTGTCTCGTAAGTGTCTATTAAATATTGTGAGGTCATTTATATCCATTTAGTGTCATTTTGTATTATTTTTATCATTATTGTCGAAGTAAAGATTAATTGTGGTCAAGTCAAGTCCAAAGTTATTTTGTGTCATATACAGTTAAAATAATTTTCCCTTACGAATGTATTATCAGTGGAATCCGACATTCGTTTAAGGTATGTGATACATATTGTTTCACATTGCGGGAGGGAAACTATACCAATAAATCCAATGTGGAAATTATTGAGCATCATGTCTTTATCAGCTGAGTAAGCAACTCGTGTTTTGGAGGATGGAGGCAACGGAGGCAGGAGGACAGTCAGCGTCCTCGAGTTCGTCACTACCTCAGAGGCCGCAAACTGCTTTAGTGACATCTTTGTGTTTTGTGTGATGAATAAGAACAGATGAGCATCCCTGTTCCTGTGTGCAGTGCAGTGCTTGTGTGTCCCCCGTGATGATAAATTGTACCATTGATACTATTGCAGGAAGTGTTCTTGATCAGACTGATTTGATGGTTGATGTGAATTGGTTGAACGGTCCCAATTCATGTATTCATCTAATAGGTTGAACGGTCCCTGGATGATGTAGTTCCCACAGTCAGTGTTGAGGATCAAGACCATGTGCAGGCTACGGAGCGGCATGCTGCTTGGTTGAAGATGGTGTTTTCCCCATGTTCGCACTAAGGGGGGGAATGTTAGGATTTAATATCGTAGTGCTCACATATTTGAGCAAATATATATTTGTGATTATTATTATTAAATGTGTAATGTGTAAACCATATATAGTTGGATTGTTATAGATTTGTTATTATAAACAAATCATAACAATATTCTTGTTTTGTGGTCACGTAGAATAGGAGTGTTGTTGAGCAACCTCCATATTTATAGGTAAGCTTACTCCTATATATATGTTATTCTGAATGTATGAAATAACTGAAGAGTTTGAATACAATATCAGTCAATTATTTTCCTGTGTTAATCTGTTGCTGCTCTAAGAAGTCTATTGTGTGGTACATGTGCGGGGAATTGGACCACATCATATAAAATTGCCCTCGTAATCCACATAGAGAAAATTATTATCCCTTTTGTCAAATACTAGGGCAACATTACACGAAGGATTGTCTAGCTTTACAGAAAAAAAGGCAAGATAATATTACTTGTAATGTCAATATGGTGAATGCTTGTTCAAAAGAATTTGCGAATATACATGCAATTACCTTGATTGCAATGTAAGGAGCAGGGATTGCTTCCACTTCAAATCTGGAAGGGCCAAGATAATAAATATCCAGATTCAAGAAGAGAGAAGGTGCTGATTATTAAGGTTGTAGAGTTACTTAAGTCTATCAAAAACAATGATGTGGTAACATATCATGCTGCGAACATCTAACTCACGTGTATAAACAGATTGTGCGCATCCTATGTCATAAGGTACGCCAAATTCAATGGAAAATGTTTGAAGTTTGTCGAACTTTATCCTTGTTGAACATTTACTCGAATTTCATCCATTACTTCAACTTGGGAAGTTTTAGACATTATTTTGTACTATTTTATAAATACTTGTATGTGTGTATGTATATATATACACATATACTAAGTGAAAGCAGAGAATGGAAAGTTCTCTCTACGTTGTTCTTATGACATTTTAATGAATTTTATAGAAAATTTAAATGATAACTTATTTTCTTTTGTTTGAACTTAAAGATATTTTGGGAACTTAATCATTTGGCGAATGTGAACCAAACTTTATCCTCGTTGAACTAGAACCAAACATTATCCTTGTCAAACATGAACACGAATAAGAACCTTGTGGCTTAATGTGCATCCTCTACAATAGGAAGGCTCTCCTAGACTTGCTGAAGCTCATGAAAATGTTCAGAAACAAATTTATTTCACAAAACATCATGAACCTTCTATAGAGCGTGTTGGAAAGTACAAGAAAAGGAAACAAAAGATTGATAAACTAGTGTGCTATGTCAAGCCCAAGAAACGTTGGGATGTTGATGTGAGAATGGACATTGTCTTAACAGGCTATGAAGTTTCTAATGCTTTGTTCGACTTCAAGAACACAATGAATACGATGCCTCGTTATATGTGAGAAGCCACTGGAAGACCAACAATATGCTATGGTTTTGTTACACTCACCCTTGTAGATTACGGGCAAGTAGAATCTATAGGAAGGTCTGAGGATGTAGAAATTCGAGTAGGAGACCAATTTTTGTGAGGAGATTTTGAAGTCTTTGAAATGAAGACATGTGAGATGCATTTCCTAGCATTGATCGTGAAAAAGTGGGCGTATAATGGATACATGTACTTCAACACCATGAACTATCGACTTGAATCTCATCAAGCTGATGGAATCATCATCATTTCTATGCACAAGGCGGAACAAAAGCCATATTCAATCCCTAAGGAGCCTAATTCACCTCGTGGGGAGATATAAGAAAATTTGGACAAGCTGGAAATTGTAGAGAAAAGCCAAGGAGGGGTAAACAAAATTTACATACATTCACATAGAGTTTGCAGGAGGTGAACAAAGGTGAGAAGTTCCAAAACAATCTCCTTAGAGTTCCACACACCTTGCAACTTAAAATTACAGAGGGATATAAGTCTTCTTTGATGCAATTTCCCATGTGTTGGAGATTGATAGAATCTATCACATGGCTTCCACGAACCAAGACTATGTCGAGCCAAATCTTGAAAGCCATAGTTCATGGACAACGACATCATCAATTAGTGTGGATGTGGATGTAGATATGGATAATTGGGCAAGAGCTGATCATGAGATTCAATCAACGTGGATGATATTTACTTAGGAAGGAAAATATCACAATATTTTGTCACCGAGGACCTCTAAGGCGTCAGTAGTGGCAAAGAGAATTTACATACATTCGCATAGAGTTTGTAGGAGGTGAACGAAGGTGAGCAGTTCCAAAGAAATCTCGTTAGAGTTCCATGCACCTCGCAACATTAAATTACAGAGGGGTATAAGTCTTCTTCAATGTGATTTCCAATGTAGTGGGATGTTGATAGAATTTATCACATGGCTTTCACGAACCAAGACTATGTTGAGCCAAATCTTGAAAGCCATAGTCCATGGACGATTGCATCATCAATTAGTGTGGATTTGGATGTAGATATGGACAATTTGGGCAAGAGCTGATTATGAGATTCGACCAACGTGGATGATATTTACGTAGGAAGGCAAATACCGCAATATTTTGTCACCAAGGACCTTTAATGCACCATTAACAAATTGCAAGCACATGTAGGGTTGGTACATTAAACCACATTCTTAATGGAATTGGAGCAATATGGTGGTTAGTGTGCTGTTAGGACAACCTCAACTAGGATGAAGTGTTCAAGATGTTGCAAACTTGGTTCCAACTTGGTTGGTTTGCAAAAAAAAACCAAAATTTCAGGTTGGATAATGTTTGGAGGTTTATGTGCACACCTGCATGGATGTATGGAAAGAGCAAGGTATGAAGCTGTGGTGTTGGGTGCCCATATTTCTAGCTACATTCTCTATTACCCAAGGTATGGTATATGCACTAGGAAAGAAAAGAAACAAACAATTGGCCTTAGGTACAACATGATTTCATACAAACTTTTGTTTTTGAAGATGAGAATCCTTTTGTTCATGAAACTCTTATGCAAATCTTTGTGTGTTATGGTGGGTTGGATTTGGTGAATATCTTGGAAAAGGAAGAAACATGGGACGAGAACAACAAGAACATTCAAGACAATATTGAATGTTGTAGACAAATGTGGGAAAATAAAGGCTTTGTGCTCAAGTCATGACATTGGATGTGGAGTAATTCCAATATCTCTACAATTGGGGACAACAAAGAAGACATGGAATTGAAAGTCATGTTTGAATTGGAAAAGGGATTGAAGAGCTTTTTAAGGAGAGGAAGAAGAAAAACAGCGAAACATCAACCTAATAGAGCAACAAGGGCAGCAAGATATATAGGAGACCATGCAAGGTGCAACCAACAAAATCGACAGGGAACCCTTGCGAATGAAACTAGTAAAAATTGGCATAGAAGAGAAGCCAAAATGGCAACCATAGGGACTACTAGTCACAAAAAGAGATCTAAAAAATTGTTCAGCCATTGCAAGACTATGAGGATTTTTGCCCTATGAAATTTAGTGATATTGAAGGCGTTAATCCATTATTGGGAGAAAGACCTATAGAGCTAAAAGGAGCAAGACCAATCAAAGCCAGCCATGTCGGTTGAATCCAAACATGAAGCTAAAGGTAAAAACAGAGATAGATAAAATGGTAGACGACGTTTTGATTAATCCTGTGCAAAAATCATATTGGGTAAGTCTTATGGTGGTACAATTGAAGAAAGTAGGAGAAATCAGAACCGAGACAACTACATAGCACTAAATGACACCTATGTGAATGGTCAATTCTCAACGCCATTCACAGATGAGATTCTAGAAGCAGTCATAGGGCATAGAAGCAGATGAGATTTACAAATTCATTTGATGGGTGCAAATAGATCCCCATTGCAAAAGAGGATCAATCAAAAATTACCTTTTGATTGAATGGGGTTTGTTTGCATACCAAATAATGTGGGTTGGGTTAAAGAATGCACTTGCTGTGTTCTCCCAGGCGGCAGTCACATGTATAAACGATCAATTTTGAACTCCATTCACAAATGAGATTCTAGAGGCAATTGCACGACATGAGGTGCATTTATTCACAGATTGATTTAGTGGGTACTGCTAGTTCCCAATTAGAAAAGAGGATCAATCGAAAACCACCTTTGCCGTTGAATGGGGGTTGATCACATGCAAAATAATGCTGCTCAAGTTAAAGGATGCGCTTATTGTGCTCTCTCAGACAGTGGTCACAACTTCCAAATATTTCGTCCATGATTTTTTGGAAGTATTTTGGACGATTGGGCCGTATTCTCTTTGCTCAAGGAGCATCTTTCAAAGCTGGGTTTAATGTGAGAACACCGCCATGCTCTGTAAATTGCCATGAATTTAAATAAATGCTTGTTTTTCACACCATTAAGAGTATTGCTGGTACATGTCATCTGCAGTGATAACATTCTGGCATACCAAGCTAAGATTTTTGTAATCATTGGTCTCAAACCCCTTGTGAATCCATTGGAGGTTTGATCTTTTCTTGGGCATACATGATTCTATAGGAAGCTCATCTGTGGATATTCAAAAATCTCAACACCAACACAAAGAAAGGAGGAGAATGGATAATGTGTAATGATTCTAGAGCCATCAACAAAATTTCTATCAAGTATAGATTTCCATTGCATGGATGATTTGATGAACTTTCTTAGTGGAGCAAAGTACTTCACAAAGATTGATTTAAAAAGTGAATACCACCAGATCAAAACCAAAGAGAGATGAGTGGAAGACTACATTCAAAACGCAGGACGAATTGTATGAGTGGTCAGTCATGCCGTTTGGGCTAACCAACACTTTGAGCATGTTCATGCAGTTGATGAACGAAGTGTTGAAGCCTTTTATGGGTAAGTTTGTCATTGTTTTCTTGGATGACATTCTGATTTTTTAGCAAAACCCAAAAAGAGCACTTATTCCATTTGAGGAAAGTGTTAGAGCATTTGCAGGAGGAGAAGTTGCTAGTAAATTTGAAGAAGTGCAGTTTCATGTGGAAGGAGTTGATCTACTTGGGATTTGTGATATCTCATGAAGGCTTGAAGATGGATCCTAAGAAGGTGCGAGATATAGTGGATTGGTTGTCACCAAAAGTGTCACAGAGGCTTGTAGCTTCCATGGACTTGCGAGCTTCTATAGGAAGTTCATCTGAGGATTTAGTGAGATTTGTGGAGCAATCATTGAGGTGATGCAAAAGGATAAGGAGTTTTTGTGGACTGCAAATACAGAGTATGCATTCGAGAAGTTGAAGGAGAAGTTCACAAAGCAACCAATATTGGCACATGGAGTTCAAGGTGGGAGACTTAGTTCTTATGCACTTGAGGAAGGAGAGGTTCCCATTAGTAACTTATGACAAACTCAAGTGGAAGAAGATTGGACCATGGAGAGTCCTGAAGAAGTTTGTGGAGAGCACATATGAGTTGGAGCTGCCGGAAGGGATAAATATCTCGCATATCTTCAATATAGTGGATTTATACCCGTATTATGAGGGGCAAACGAGTGGGAAAGAGAGCTGTGCAAAAGCAGATTGGAGACACCAACTACTAGAGCAACAATGCGCAAAAGTGGAATGCATTTTGGAAGAATGCATATTGAGGACAATGTGTATAAAGGATCATAAAGAGTATCTCTTAAAATGGAGATGTCGAGTAGTTGAGGATGCATCTTGGCTAATAGAAGTGGAGATCACAAAATAGTCATTCCATTAGACCTTCGAAAGACCACTTGAGCAGGGGCTCAAGTTTCTTCTTACCCGATGTGTATGATGCAGGAGCATTTGGGTTCATGCATAATCTTGCATCAACCAAAAAATCACTTAGTCTTAGCAAATAAGTTTGTGTAATGCATTTACACAATGTCAGTGTGTAATACTTTTCCACTCCTAAGTAAGCCGCACAAAGATCCTTTGACGTTGCCATTTTGCAGACACTGTGAAAGCCTGTCCAAAGCTGAACAAAACTATGGATACCATGCAAGCTTATGAATGTCGTGCAACACTGTAGAAGCCACAAAATACCAGACTTTGATGCGTAAGCTTATTCCAAGGCACCTTGCGCAATAAATTGTGCACACCTTGCACAGTCATGTTGTGCACTGCTTGCACTTACTGCCAATGCTTGACCAAAGCTACCAATGCTTGTCCGATGCCGATGAAGCCTACATCAAATTGCGACATATTAATGGAAGCTAACATACATGTATTACACTGCAGAACACTTCATTCTTGTGAAACCACTTCCATGATGAGATCCATGATTGAAAAAATTCCATGTCAACATCGAGACAGTTGCAAAGGCCGCATGTGGTCCTTGATCCGTCAATTTCAGCTAGGGACCAACATAATTTTTTGTTGAGACTTGATCCCACAATGGGGAAATTCTAGGATATGAATCAATGGCTTGTGAGACCACTTGAGTAATATTCCGTAGGACCTTTGTTTGCTGAGGTGTTGCGATTTCTATAAGTAGAAGGGAAATGCATATTTGTAAGGCATCTTGATCTGTGGCGATCATCCTTGTAAGTGTGAGCTAGAGGTTGGTTTTGTAGAAGTGTAGAAGAGTCTGCAAGCTTAGGATATGTCTAACTTGGGAATTCTTAGTAGGATTCTTGCGGAGTCTCATTGCAAACTGCAATTGGAGTGAATTGGTGATGTGCTTGAAATTGTATCCTCCTCCTTTGCATTAATAAAAAAATATTGTCATTTGTTTCTTCTGTAGAGGCTATGCTTGTGATCTTGCCTTGGTGAGATCTACTTTGACAAGGGTTGCACGGTGGAAGGTGTCCCTTCATTGGGAACCTTGACTGCAACTATGTCATAATGACAACACAAGTTCAAGGATTTGAAACATTCAGTGCTGCTATATCAAACTCTATTTTGCAATTGGAGGTGAGGAAAAATGCCCCAGAGGATTGAATTTCAAAAGTCCATCAAATTGTACAGAGTAAGCGCCCTCAGTTGGTGAATGATGTGATCACGGATCAAACCTTGTCCGATCAACTATAGGTCACATCCTTGGTTATTGAATAGGTGGAGAACAAGAAGGGCAAGGAGATTTGGAACATGATAAAGGCCTAGGTGAGAAAGAAAAAGGATGCATTTTAGTCTGTCCCAATTCTACTCGCAAAATATAAGAAAATGTCTACTATTGTTGCTGCTTAGGTAGACTTAATTGCAACTAGGCACTTTAATTGGACTTCGCAAATTGATGTCATGGTGAAGGAAATGAGTGATGCATTCTTGATAGTGAAAAAGGCATAGGTGGTAGTAGCTAGTGATGTAGCTGATGCAAAGGGAGATGAGGCAGTTAAAGTGTCTTTGGAATGGTAGCACATTGTCATGGAGCAAACAAGACAATGGGAGATGGATATGCTTGACAATTACTTTGTAGGAGTTCAGGCAAAGGTAGTTTGTGCAAAAGTTTAATCTGCTGCAGAAGATATTGAAGCTAGTGAGGTAGTCAAGCAACCACCATTGCGAGCAATGGAAGAAGAGGAATTTTTTGGGGCAATGCAACTTCGTAGCTTCAAACATACTTTCATCAATCTGCAAAGGGTCGGAGGATTGGATTGGATTCAAATCAGATATCATAGCCCTCTACCCATCATTGAGCAACTAAGTCAACGAACCTGAGTTTGTATAACACACCTAGCTTCTTTGACAACTACGAACAACACAGTAGCTGTCGACTTAACAAGTACTAGTGTCAACAACCACAACTTCATCCTTAAGCCAACTGCCAGTCAGCTACACAACCAACACCTTCTCCACCTTCTCTAGGGAAGTAAGGCATTTAAATTTTGAAAATTTTGTCAATGTTTTGAGCCAGAGTAATGTTGAAGATCAAAGTTTCTGCGAACAGGGCTAGGTTGGTTGAAAATCCATGAAGGATCGCCACCTAGTTATGCCAGCCTATTGAAAATTCAAAATGGTGGTAGGCTAGTATGCTACTTTGATGCAAACCTGCAAGGGCGGCTACATAGTGTGTAGAAATTAAAAATCAGTGCGACCAAAGGTTCAAAAGCATTGTGGGAGAAGACCAAATCAATAGAAAAATCCAGTGGTTGATTGTGAAGAGCTTAGAAGGCCAATTCGATATCATCTTTGTCTTGGAACAAGGCATTTGTTTAAGTCTGGAAAACTAGCAGGGACTTCTAGAATGATATTTGATGTATATTGATTCCAAGAAATATGTAATAATGGGAAAATTGATACTTGTATGTAAGAGAGGAAAAAAAATTGAAAGTATATTTTTGTACCACTTCCATCAATATTGTCTTTGTCTTGGGACAAGGCATTTGTTTAAGTCTGGAAATCTAGTAGGGACTTCTAGAATTTTATTTGATGCACATTGATTCCAAGAAATATGTAATAATGGGAAAAATGATACTTGTATGTAAGGGAGAAATTTTTTCCTAAGTATAATATTTACCATTTCCATAGCAAGAAGCAAAAGCTGAAACGAATTGGTAGAATCTGAATAGTCAGTTAAAAGCCTATAATTGTTTGTAAGGCTTGCACAAAAAAAGATGATCTTCCCTTGTCGATAGACTTTGCTTATGAATATATGAACATTTCACAATGTTTACTTCTATGCCATTGATGAGGGAGAGTATTATATTTTTCTTGTGTCTGTACTGTGGTCTGAATTTTCAATTAACCTATGCATGCAATCTTTTAACTCATTCTATCCCACGATCTTTATCAAAACATCTGTCCATGGGTACAAAACGCACACCCCTCACTCTTTTGCCAAAGCATCTTAATGAAATGACGTGGTTTGTCTGACAACAACTATCTTTAACCTCATTCCCCTCATTATAATCTTCCCCTAACTAAAGAGGGATAAATACATGGGTTATTCTTATAACCTAAGTAATATTGTAATCTTCCCTTTGGTGAAAGGCCCGTTGAAGGGCACAATGTGCTTTATGTATCTATAAATACTTTTTGGAAAAGATGCCAAAGGAAGTGTTTGAAGTAGCAATCCATTGATACAATTCGTTCGGTTAAACTATTCAAAGGTGCATAGCAGGCCTTGAAGAGGCGTATTGGCTATCCTGTGTTCTATCTTATTTGTTGATTGCTTGACATGGTGAAAAATTATTGGTTCAAAGCACAAAGGAAGAGTGAATATATTTTTATGCCTTGAAGATTCTACCCTACACACTAGAGATCCTGACTCCTAATTATATATATCTATCAAGAATGTAGATTTGGCCTCAACACAAGGTTGGTGACTAGGAAAGAAGGGGCAATGCCATTATCTTTGCTTAATTGCTAGTGATTACACAATATATTTGGTAGCTTGGCCAATGCAGTTGATAAAACATTCCATAAACCGATCTTTCATATTACACATAACACCACCAAACCTTGCTAGCCTAGGATTACTACAAGAAAATCCGTCAACAATTAATTTGGGAAGAGGCTTTTAGGGAAGTCTAACATTGAGCTTTTATATGCCTATCACTATATTTTCCTACCCCATTATTGGGAACAAAGTATCAAATTACTTATTAGCACTGGTCTTACTCCTAATATTAGGCCCAAAGGTATCATTAATGTATGAATATCAATTTTTTGATCATGTAGGTGTAAAAATAGCTCGAGGACTCAATAAATTTGTTACACAAGGGGTTGTACATAGCATTTCTGGAATGGGATGATGCATTTCAAAATGTTCCTAGCCATCCCCAAAAGACAAGAATGTAGTGGGGTGGTGCGGAGACGTTGTTCCTTATGTGTGATGTCCAAGGTATGTTTCCCCAGCTCAACGTCTTGGGGATAAAGGGATGTCCAGACATCCATTGATCCATCTATAAGAGCGAGCAACACTCATACATCAAGACCATTTCAGCATGCCATTGCCACAATTAACTAGGCCACAATACACAACACACACAAGATTGGATTTCAAAGTCTCTTTGTGTGATTTATTAAGTTAGAATAGGGAGTCCAGGAATAAATGGCTTGAAAAGTAAGTTTGACAACAACAAATTTTTATTGTGAACAAATTATTATTAAAGTGACTGAACTTGCTCTCAAAAATTGTTCGTGCAAATAATGAGTTGTCACTCATAACCAATGAACAATCTCCCTAAATTAAGGTTAATCTTCTTATTATGTGAACCTAGAAAAAATCAAACTAGTTAGTAAAAGGCTACTACTAGCCTAGTGTGAACCCACCAACACCAACACCCTCATGCACGGAATAAGGGAGAAAAAAGAAAAACAAGGAGACAGAGCCTTAAATATGGGTCTAGGAAACTACGCCAGATTAGTTACCCATGTACAAAAAGTTGAGAAAAATGAGTCACCATGGGGAAAAATGTGTCATGACAAAGTTTCTAAAAAACAATATAAACAACAAAAGTGGAGGAGCTAACATATTTGCAAGGTGTTCCAAGAAGCAAAATGACTCAATACTTGAACACAATGTTGAAGGAGGTGTTGGTGAATGGAAATTCATTAAGAGACTCAATCGTGCATGAGTGATCTGGATCGACTACTCGATCACTGAAGAAGACAAACTGACAATATGTTCACCAGAATTGCTCCATACAAGAATATTACCAAAGGTGTCGAAAGTGAAAAGAGTTCATTAAACTAAATTTGATTAACTCCCTGAATTATATGTGTCCCAAGGGGTTAGCAAGGAACACAACACTCGAAGAAACAAGGATTTGCATACCCCCCCATAATGTTGACTGGGTCGAGTGGTTTAAAAAATCTGAGTGTATGAAGCCCACTAATGAAACACAGAAAAAGACAATTTGACACTATATGCCCTGGAATGGCTCCTTACCAAAAGAAAATTACCAGTCTGTCAAAGAAGTGTCAAAGATACTTATAAAAGATATCTCAAGAAGATGGTCTTGGTGATGGTGGGAGAGTCAAGCAATTGAAGTAGAGAAAACAACGCTCATAATAGAGCACACACATGAAGATAAACTAGGCTGAAACAATACACTCCATGACACTGTAGACTCAATGCGACTACAAACAATCCCATAAAAAACAAACCCACCAAATGACATAAAGAGCTCCATGATGCTAACATTCTATTGAAGGTGCCATCTATAACATGAGAGTTACTCTTAAGATAACTGCCAAAAAAGACAACTCAACTACTAAAAGGAGCAACAAAAGGCAAGTGGAGTAGTGAGCAGACTATGGAGCTGAATTGTGGAGTTGCCATGTCTATAGAGCCCTTGTAGAGAATGCTTATGATGTGGCCACAAATGATAAAAATTTCATCTGAGACGGTGAATATGGATGGTAGAAGAAGATACCTGCATATGATTGGGTGCAAAGTGCACAATTGGTGCATGCAAGGAAACATCTGGAAATGTGTCAAGATGATCATGCCTAACAAAAGAAATCTTAGGACACTCATGCTTGAGTGTACATGCAACAAAACTTGTGTTTTCCAATATCCTCACTAGGAGTAGAGAAAAACACAAATTGGAGATCTGTCATCTAGTGGTCTTGAAGATGTAACATGTGTTGAATAACTAATGCCATGGCGAGCGATCTAGTCAATAGGTTGAATAGGAGAAATAATACCTTGCGAGTGTTTGCCAATATGTTTGCCAAGATAACCCATGGAGTAGAGCATATGAGAACCAAAGGCCATAGAATACTTTTCAAAAGAACTAAGAAGATAAGCAAGCGGATCTATACTAGGACAAGCAAAAGGTGCATCACCACGAGTAGTAGGCATAGAAATAGAAAGAGCAATTACAGGAGTAGACTCAACTATTGACAAATTAGGGTTAGTAGGTGCAAGTGTTGTGACTATAGGTGGACTAGGAGTAGGGGAATGTATGTCTAGTGTATTAATTTGATGCTGTAGGTTTGCAATTTTGTTTTACAGGGAGGCAATGAGAGTGTCCTTGCTGAGAATGAGAGCATAGAAGAGAATTTTGCTTCTTGGACATAATGTTCTCTTTTACAAAATTGATCATACCTTCCTAAAGTGCACAATCTTGGGATTAAAACATAACATTTTCCGACTATAGAGCATGGAGATCAGGGAAGGAAGCCATTACAAAGGCAAAGCGATAGTTGTAAGAATAGAGTTTATTTGAGTGGCTTTGATCGCCTATCATACTGGGCCTCACCTTCCGGTCTTCTAACAAGATTGGAAAGATAATGCCAACTAAAAATGGCCCCTCCAAATACACAAAGAAGTGCAAAAAAATGACCACCACAAAAGAATTTGCCCTTGCTTGAAAACAAATAGGCCTCCTTAACAATATTAAAGCCTT
This sequence comes from Taxus chinensis, assembly GCA_019776745.2. Taxonomy (NCBI): domain Eukaryota; kingdom Viridiplantae; phylum Streptophyta; class Pinopsida; order Cupressales; family Taxaceae; genus Taxus; species Taxus chinensis. Next base: position 160,549,496 of record CM034149.1, read on the forward strand.
TTTATAAGTTAACTACGCCTTTCGAGAAAAAAATGAAGTTCTATGTTTGTAGCAATACACTGGCCCTTTTTACAAAATTGGTGTCCCCCTTTAATAAAACGATGGCTTCTAAGAATATTAAATCCATGTTTAAAATAAAAAGGCCCTCCCTTAATAACATATAAATTGTAAAAAAGAAAAGGGGGTATTTAGAACCCTTGGCCTTGAGTAGAGAGTGAAAGATTTTTTGGTAAAATCTAACAAACCATTGCACCATGTTATACTTAATATCATGTAAATGGCTGAAGTTGGTCGTGTTAAACAATTGAGGGCCAGTTTTTAATTTAAACAAAAACTGATTTAAGGATGCTGGCTGGGTCGGGAAAGAAACAACAAGGAACTTACCCGGACTTGCGGTAGGAAGGTGAGCAATTGGGGCATTTAGACGCCAAAACATGGAGGCAACCTATTGGTAGCAATGTTGTTTGAGGGACAACTGTCAATCCAGTGTGCCATGAGGTGGCTGGCAAAGACATGGCCAAGAAGGAGAGAAAACGGGCGGTGGTGCTGAACTGGATCTGGCGGGTCTGTTCAAATAGCATGGTTAAAGTCGTAGCAGTTATTGTCAAAGGAATTGTGACATGTAAGGAAAAAAGGCTTGCAATAGTAGTTGAGACGACCAATATAGGAGTGAACAACACTGTTACATCAGGATCACTTCAGCATGCTGTTACCATAGTTAACTAGGCCATTATACACGATACACCCAAGATTGGATCTCAAAGTCTCTTTATGTTTAATTAAATTACAATAAGAATTCCAGGTATAAATAGCTTGGAAGGTTTGTTTCACATGAACAAATTATTGTTGTGAACTAACTATTTTGAAAGTGACTAAACTTACACTTGCAAAGTATTCGTGCAAATAATGAGTTGTCACTCATAACAAAGAAACAATCTCCCTAAATCAAGCTTAACTCTCTTCTAGTTTGAACCTAGACAAAATCAAAGCTAGTTAGGAAAAGAACACTGCTAGACTAGTGTAAACACACCAACACCAACATCATCAGGTACGTCTGGCTGTCTCCAACATCCCAGCCAAACACAGCATAAAAAGTATTTTTTAGGGCATTGGACTCACATGCTCACAACACTGCAGAAACTGTAAAAGTTTTAATTCAAGATTAGCTGTGCCCATTGACATTGTTCATGCTCAGCTTATAAGAGGAAAACTGCAATTAATTTCAACGATATTTATAACCTCACATACGATGGATAAAATCCAGGAAAATATTTATTTGATTCAGGTTAAAATGTGAATAAATGAACCCTTATTGATTTTCCCATTTTCATGGTACAGCGAACAGTGGCAATTGAATTCGAAATCTAAAATTACGTTTTGATGGATTTTGTACTTTTGATCAGTTTCAATTAATTTTTTGAGGTCAAGAGTTAGTATGTAAAAGATTTCCAATTCTGGTATCATTTGACAATTTTAAAAAATCTTTCACATATACAAAAAAACAGCATAATTAGATTCTTCATAGCCTGTTCCCCCCTTTTGGTTAGATATGATTTTTTTGGAGAAGTGTTGGGGATTCAAGTCCTGGAGCTGAGGTGAAAATTCTTC